>OY728145.1:1711474552-1712724552 GCA_963277665.1 Viscum album
AGGGGTGTGTTCCATTGGGAAACATGGAAATGGTTACATCGTGAAAACATAGTAAATATGTGAGATATAACTCATGAGTATTGAACTATCACATCGTCATGCATGTATGGATATGTGGTATTATTAATGGATATACCAAATAAAAATGTGAAATGTTTTAAAGACTTGTTTGGTTTCTTTTATGGAAATCTATTTTGGTTTGGAAAACAGTTTTGGATTTGATATAAACTACTTAAAAAATTTCTAAATTATTTTTATAATTATTCTAACATGTTCTCTCCTAGTTGTTTGATTTGGGAAGTCATTAGGTAAATCCTACCGAATTTATACTCACCACCTTCTTGGGAACTTTGGTACATTTTCAGAAGTTATATATCCATAAAAAGTTAAAGGAAAAGTATCACGGTTATTTAGTGATGAATCATGATAGTTTGAGAATATCTTATTGATTTGGATCTTGACTCATGGTGGAGTTATTATTTGTTTGTCATTTTTTCCTTGGGGATTTTTGGTCTTTGGAATCTTTGAGTTTTGTTGGTTTTGGTTTCTACTAGTACTCTGATATTGTAGTTTGTTTTTTTCAGTTGTATCGTATACTCATGAGTAATATAGTGGTTTGATTTTTTGGTTATTATGGTGTGGTTTTTTCATTTTAAAATGTAAAATCAACACCCTACAATATATGAATCCTTCATCATTTATTTTAATCCCTTGGTGTCTTGGGGATGCCACCTATGGCCTAGTAACATACTCGTCACTTGTCAATCTAAAAAGAAGTGGTGAGATGTTAAAAAATGAAAAAAATCCAAAAATGGGTCAAAATTTATTTAATAAATCCTTTTTTAAAATTTAAAACATTTTAGAAGACATTTTTAGAAAACGTAGATTTTGAAGAAAATTTCATTTAGACTGAAGAGTGAAATAAAGATGATTTTTATTAAAAAAAATATTTTTAACTCATTAGTACATAAATGGAGGAATATGAAGGAAAACATGTATAATAATAAAATAAACATATGTGAATAAAATTCATGATTTTATTTATATATGTATAATAATATTTCATTATCAGAAGCATAAATATAAACAATCTTGATAAACAAGAAGATTATATCATAAAACTATTACCACTTTGGTAACATTGAATCGTAAGCCCCATGAAACAATAACATTAAATGAAACTTAAAATATCATGAGAATAATAAATTTATGATATTACTAGTCAAGGGGGATATATATACACCTTATAAAATAACATAGGTTCATAAAAGAACATATATCCCAAAGAAGGGAAATTGAGACAAAAAACCCTTACCCTAAGTCTCAAAATCCTTCATACATGTTTGAACCTACTATATAATAATTATAGGTTTATATTAAATAATTTACACAAACATAATCACATATATCAGACCATACATGATATAATTATGATATTTGTATTCCCGTTTATTAACAATTCCTTATTAAATTCATATTTTGAGTAATAACGGATTCGTTATTTCCATGTATATTTTGGTTTGGTATCTTTGGTACTTTAATTTTGATCATGGTTACAACATATAAAGAATGTTAAAAAATATATAAATATAATTTATATTATTAATATAATTATTTATATTAATCCATTAATGTTTGATATAAAAAATGAATTATATCTTTCACAGAGACGATAGGTCCTCCCTACACATGAACGTCGTTTCCATTTTTTAATGGATGGAACAAAAGAAAGGAAAATAATAATTCACCTTTCAAGAATAATTATTATGTCATATATATAAAATATATTTTTTAACTTTATCCTTATTATCTTTCATGCAATGCGTTAGTGAAAAACGAATCACATCGCTTCACAAGACGATAGCCCTTCCTACACATGAGTGACATTATTGTTTTCCAATGAGTTATAAGGTTAGAATATTGGTGTTATATTATAATAAAAAAGTATGATAATATCATAAATATTATATATAATCATTAAATCTATAATTATATTCACTTACGGGAGGCGGTGATGGAAATTGCATAACATTGGTTCGCAAGGCAGTAGACCACCATACACACGATCGACAGTTTAAGTTCACATATGATGGAAGAGGGGATGTATATAGGTTATTCCATTAACATAAAAACATATAATTTTATGGGATATTATATTTTAATATGAATTTAAGTAGTTAGATTAATAAATAAAATTAAAATGCAAGTTTATTGACATTACCTCTTCTTCGGAGAGCCTTTTTAGGGTTACACCTAAATCCTTCTTAAGAGGCATTATTAATAAACTTAATTACTCTAGGATGTGTATAAGAAATTAATTATGATATTTTATTTTTTATTTTCCACACTAAATAGTCTTGAAAGTGTGAATAGAAGAGGATATGGGGTGTCCTTTTATATGTGGGGAAGCTGACACACATGGAAGTTTTGAACAGAATAAAGTGTAACTATTTTTTTCATTTGGAAAAAAGATCCAAAATGGATAATTATAGAACAAAGAGGTTATAATGTTTATATATGTCCATAAAATGGGTATTTTACAAGTTTCTATTTCCTTCGAACCCTTATCTTTTTAGTTTAACTCCTGGTAAACTCATTTTAACCTTAACCATTGTTATTAATTTTTTTGTTTTGACTATTCATTTTATCCACAATTTAATTTGAACTTATTATATAATATAAATTATTCTTATTACAAAATTTTAATACATATTTACTAATTCTATTCACATAATTGGCAGAATTTAATTTGAAATTAATCGTGTATAAATGATAAAAAAACGGTTTTCCAAAGAGAAAACTTTCAAAAGTTTTGAACATTTTTATATCCAAATTCAATATAAAATTGATTTAAATGGACTAAATTGAATTAATAAATATATTATTGAAATAAATTTATATTTAAAACTATATCTAAATTAAATTTAACCTGTAAAATCTTTGAATGAAAAGAGAGTTTTCAAAAAAAAACTTGTATTTTTCACTATTCACTATAAAAATATCATTTCATGGAATTCTCAAAAATTTACACGAAGATAATTTTGACTTTATGATTTAAAACATAAATTTTATTTCATAAAATAAATTTTCTAAAATTTTCAGCATTAATTTTTAAATTATTTCTCAAAATGCGATAAAACGACTTTTGAGAAAAATATAGTCTATGTATAAAATTGGATTTATTCTTACCACATATATAGAAAACACATAAGATTAATGATAACCATTTAATTGAATATATAGTTTATATATTTCATTAAAATCATTCGACTAAAGTGATTTTTTATTTTATTAAGGTAAAACATGTTTGTGAGAAGAAAAATAGTTTTTTAGAAAAAGATTTCTTTTATTTTCAAATGGTTATTATTTTCATTTCTAATTAATTAATCAAAAAATATTTAATGTTATATTCATATGTAAACCATATATTTTTAGTATTTAGTTAATAAAATTCCTACCATATATTCCAATGACTAGGCAATAACTATCATATTAAATAATAATATTTTAATAGTATTCAAGTTTTGTTAAAAGTCAGTGTTACGTATAAAACAAGCTATTGAATAAATTAAATTAAATTAAAAATAAATTCATAAAATTATGAGGTGTTAAAGAAACTACAAGATGATTTTCATTTGTATTTAACTTCCATGGTTGCCTCTCCCATTCGATAACTCTGTTTTTTTAATCCACAGGGTACTCTATTGGGTGGTTCCTTTTCCTTGATGAAGGTGCACTTATAATGAAACATACCATGGTATCCTATATTTTTTTGAAATTTATATCTTGATGTCATGAAAGATTTCATTTTTATACTTATGGGTGAAGCTATCTCCTTTTAGAAGAGGGTTTCTTATGCATCGAATATGGGTTTTTACTCTTTTAATATCCTTTAAAGGAATATAGTAGTTGTCTTTAATAGATGGATTCTTCATTTAAGGTTTCATATCCCATTAATATTTCTTAGTATTCTCATGTTTATTCTTTTGGAAATAACTTGTATATTACCTTGATACCTTTAGCTTCCACTCTCATTTTTGGTTTGGAATTATTTTTTGATTTACTATATCCTCTATCCCTCGTGGTTCTCAAGGTGATATCTTATTCCAATCTATTTTATTACTTGATTGAACCTTATCCTAGTCTAAAAACCCACATTATGACTATTATTATTCCTATGGGTAAGGATTCTGATATCCTATCCCCCATGTATGTTGATTCTATGGGAATTAGTGATGATATCAGAAGTTTTATCCCTACTTATACTAGTGACGTGGTTATTTAATTCTCAATATTTTCAAGGGATTCTTCCCTCTAAGTTTATGGTATTCATTTAAAGGTTTTAACTATTATAATCCTTATGTAAAGTTGGATTCATTAAATTTGGATATTTTTATACCACCCAAAGACATTACTCATTCTTCCCCTTAAGTTAACACTTTGCAGGCCCTAAAAAATTAGTTGTTCCGATGAAATTAGATTTTCACTAAACCACTTTTATATTATATAATTAGTTAGTGAAGCATTCATTGACATCCCACCTAGTATGGATCATCCCTGGAATAAGATCTCTAACTTTTTTCCTTATAATGGTATGAATATTGGATCAATGTCCAAATTTATGCTTAGGAGACTTCTTGCTTTACCCTAATATCTTAGGGTGTATAGTGTCAAGGATATTTATAATATTCTCTCTGAATCTCTTCCATCGTATAGAATTCCAAGTGGCTCGAATCCCCAAATAAATGTTATTTTCTATCTAATGGTATTCATACAAACCATGATTATTTAATTTTGGTTCTGTATCCCAAAGAAAAACCAGAGATTATTCATGATTTTTCTTTAAAGTTACATGTTAGAAACTACATGCATAGAATTCATAATAATCATAACATTTATATTTTATAAAAGGAACAAATTTATGTTGACCTAGTTAATTCTTCTAAAAAACATATCACCGTCAAGTTTTCCCTATCATCCTTATTGATATTTATTTCTATGTTTTATACTAAATGTGTTGCATTGTAAATAGAAAACCTCTTGAATAAAATTTCTAGTTTTAATCTGTGTTCTTTAGGTTGGTTTATTGGGGGTGATTTCAAAACTATTATTGAATATACTGAGAAGGTGGAGGAGGTTTATATGAGAGGAAAACCATTAATTATTTTAAATCATGTTTATCCTATAATAGCCTCATGGACCCAGGTTATTCAAGCAAGTATTTCACATAGTGAATTAAAAAAGAAGGGCCATCATCATATTTATAGTATTTTGGACAAATTTATATCAAAATTTTAAGGGATTTCTTATTTCCATCACTCTATAGAAACCAACATGGAAATGGAACTTTCAAATCACTCTCACATTTTAATAAATATAAAAATGGGTCATGGTTGAAATAGATTATTTTTCTTATCTAGGATTTAGTTACAAGACTATGATATCATGTTGGTGATATTTACATCCCATAATTCTCCTACACGGGGAAATTCATGGGTAATATATAAAATCAAACTTCAGAGAATTAAAATTTATATCCTTGAATAACATAATAATTAGTCCAATAATCACACCAACGTATATAATTTTAAAGTGGAGATTAACCTATTAGATTTCAATCTCTTGAGATGATGGTATGATAATGTTTTTATGATTATTAATAATAAACAAAAATTATAATTGGAGGAATTTTTTAAGGAGGAGAAATTTTCTAAGGAAATAATCAAGAGAACTATTTTTAATGGAGGGATATATAAATTCTACATACTTTCATAACAATATTAAAAAGAATAAATTTTTGTGAAGGATAAACCTGATCTTCAATGATGGTTCATATAATAGTGATGTTGATGTTTTTGGTCAGATTGATGTTGGTCATTTTAATTCACTCCACTTAGGCACCATGTGTGATATGGAAGCAGGATATATTAGGGAAGAATATTAAGGGTCCCTATTCAATGTCATTCCAAGATTTATTAATGAGCATAAAAATGATGAGATATGAAGAATTATTGAGGAGGTAAAAACAAAGGTGAATGCTAATGAGCTCAATCCAAAAATAAATCCATTCATTTCAATGACTTTAATTCATTTTAAATACATTATCCCAATTATAGGAGGTTCTATACACATCAAAAAAAGTCTATTTTTTATTTAGTTTATTTTTTATCACGTTCAAATATTTCATGTTTATAATTTTGACTAATTATTAACTCATGTAACATGATTGCGATATATATGGCTCATCAAAATATAATTTTCCTTGTATATTTAAAGATAAAATGAAAAATATAATCATGAATTTTTTCTATTCCATTTAATTTCATGTATTCTAAAAAATTAGATCTGATTTTGGGATCTTTTACTTCAACATTCTCAGAATTTGGATAATTATATTTATATGGTTAGAGGAGGATCTGGAGGTTATATTTTGAAAATTAAAGTGTAAGAAATTTAAATAATGATATATAATTTATGTGATAGGGGTTTATTTATTCATTTTATCATTTATTTTTTACTTCTTATTTATAGTAAAAAAGAGTTTATTAACCCTAAAAGTTCCTATTTCATTTAATTAATCGTGTGAATGATTACAAAAATTAAGATAATGTCTAAAACATTAAATTTTTTCTTCATAATTTTATTCCATTTACCATTTTCATCCTTCCTATAAGTGTGGTTGGTTTTTATTAAGTGTTATAAAAATTATTCTTAATGAATCACACAAACAGACAATGTTTTTTAAATGGATGAAATGGAAGTTGATTTGATTATATTTCATTAAATTGTATATTTACATGTTGTAGTTAGCTGGGATGTTAAAAAAATTAAGTCAATGGTGGAATCTTTCAGTATGGTGTGTTTTATTCAAGTGACAAGGAAAAAACATGTATAATTAGTATATAGTAAAATCATATAGTTTTTTCTTTATTTATCATTATTTAATTGTTATTATAAAATGAGTGAGAAGATCAAAGATAATTATGTGACCATTCATCACCAATAATCATCACTGAAAACTAAGATTCTTGGAAAGAATAAAGTACCCTTTTATTTCCTCTACCTTTATATACTTATTAATATGGTTAAGTGATATTCATATCGAATATTATCAAAATTTATATAGCTATATATGTATATTTCCCTCAATATTAGTTTCTTCCTTATATGTGTTCCCCCACATTTGAGCTCCCATTTTATTTTTTGAAATAAATATTATACCATGAAGGGAAAACTGTCTCATGTCACACACAGACATATGATTTTTTATAATGTTCATCAATCAAAGAAATAAACCTAATTAACCGATATTTTAGAATTTATTATAGTTTTTATCATATGTATTAACTAGATGTAAATACTCATTTGAGGATGAAAATGGGATACTATAGATATATCTATAAATAATAGTCTATGATTGATGGTTTTTTAAATCAATATATATAATGAAAAAATTTGGGTTATATCAAAAATAATGTTGGGTATTTTTGTAGTTAGAAACATGACATTTAGTGTAATAAAAGGTTTGGATAATATTATTTGATCATATTTAATGTTTCTTACCAAATTAACTCTTCATATTTGGATTTGTTTTAATTTAATTATAGTTTGATATAAATAATAATGTAATATTTTATAACAAAAACAATATTTCAACTCATCTCTTGATTAATAGATGGACTTTCTAACTTCAATTGTCTTCGAGTCGTGTTTATTGCTAATCTTTTTATTATTTATCATTTTTAATGGTTGAATATTCTTCCTTATTTTTTATATAGTATTTAGAAATCAATAAATGATAATAGAGGTTCTATATGTTAATAAGAAATTATAATGAATATTATGTAAATATAATAAAAATTAAGTTTTGGAAACTGCTATTAACAATTTCTGATGTCATTGTTTTTTATAAAAAATAAATTAAATAGAAATAAATTATGAAATTTTATAGAAGATATAGGCTATGATTGATGATTATAAAAAATACTCTATTGACCTATCCTAGCATGACTACTTAGAAACCACCAAAAGTGATCCCCAATAATGTAAAAATAGGATTGGATATTACTTTTAATAGTTGTTAAATACCTTTTATCTACTATTGTTGGTCAAAAAGAAAATAGGGTTTATTTCTTTGGTCATATTTTGTTGGTCTTGAGCAATAAATCCATTCACCATTCTTATATGAAGCATAATGACATTCACAATCATTAGAAAAGCAAGGTGATGAATCACTAGCTATTAATAAATGTGATGATCCATATAAACCAAAACATGGTTGATACATTGAAAAAGGTGGTCACTTAATAGAATTTAATTTTTGTAGATATAATAGTGGATTGTAGTTGGAGGGGTAGAATTGATAATTTTCTGGCAATTTATACCTCTTTTTAAAGGTATGCATGGCTTCCCCAACACCACCTATCATGGGTTCTTTAATCATGGTTGCTTCACATATTGAATATATGGAAACTATTTCCAATGGTTTCATGGTTCATGTTGTTTGATGAAGGTACATTTAAGTGGGAATTGTTTAAAACATTTATAAATCTCATCATGCCTATATATGAAAGTTAGGAGAGCCTTCTACTAGCATCATTAAATCTAAATACATCTTGTATGGGAGATCTTTGAGAATTTTATGTGCGATAAAAAGTAGTGTAAAGGTGGGTTTTATAAAAAAAATTATTAATCGTGAAATAAAATCATATTTTATTTCTATTTACCATTATTATTGGAATTATATAAACAACAATTATCATAAAATAAAAAAAAATTAATATGTATGCAAATCAATAAAAATGATAGGTTTTATACTCATAATCTCTTCATATCCAAATTTTTATCCTCTATATTCTATCTAATGTGGATATATAAATACATTATTATGGAATAAGAATTTTAATTTTGGTGGAGGATTACACTGATCATTATGTGTTTTCATCCTCCCTTGAATGTGTGTCAACTTTATCCTTCATTAGTGTTATGTTACTTAAAACACATAATCAGCACAAGAATCCATAAAAAAAATATGGATATGAAGGTAATTATTATTTAAATATATTTGAAACTATAAATATCAATTTTTTTCTTTTGGTTAATTTAAACTTTTTATGTTATTAAAAAAGGAATCTTGTTATGAAAAATCTTATAAAACATGAGCTCGTTGCCCTAGAAAGTTTTGAAATAAATTATCCATCATGGGTACTCAATACTAATATTCAATTTAATGAAATGAATCTTAGATATACAATAGAGGAAAGAAATCATACATCCTAGTACGACCATTCTAGAGAAACAATCTTACTTTTACATCTTGTTAATGAATAATTGGAAATGTATTATCTATTGTTAATGACTTTTCAGTCTTCTCGAATAATTTGAAATAAATATATGAAAACTAAAAGATGAATATTATTTAAAAATTCTCATTATTATTAGATACACATATGATTGAAATATTTTAAATATGTAGGTAAATACAATTCAACTCTTTTTAGAATTAGTCATTTTAAATTATGTAGTAAAAACATTATTGATGATGATATATTAGAAAACATATATGTAATCTTTCAGGACTTGAATAAATAATTTTAAAAATTCTCATTATAATTTCTTGTTTAGTTATAGTTGAATAAAATAATGATTTATTGATAAAGACTCACCAATCTCTTCCAACCAGCTCAGATCCATTCTTAGTATTGAATGCATAATTTTCCAAAATCACAGTTGAGAACATAGTAGAGGAAGAGGTCATGTAAATAAGAATATATTGATATGATTTGATCATCATCTCAAATATTAAACTCATAGTAATGAGAATTTGTAAAGAATCAGCATTTTCAAGAAAATAATAAACATATAGATAATAATTTTTATCATTCTAAAATAAAAGGTCATTGATCTCACATATGTCATACTTTAAAACATCTTATAGAAAATTATAGGGTATTGTTTAGACAAAATAACTAAAATACTGAAGTAAATATATCAGATCCTAGGGTAAAATCCATAAAATATATGTATAAAAACTTTCAAACTTTAATAGGGGTTAATTATGATATCTATGATTTGTTTAAATACTATGGGGAATGATGATGTAATTTGAAATATTTTTTGTTATTATTTTATTCTAACTTATTTATTTTCGTATTAAATTATAAGAAATAAAATAATAAAAATGAATATGATATATGCCTAGTATATAGTCTGATATCTCATACAATTCATCATAATAAGAAATATTTAATGTAATTAGAATTAGGTTAAATACATATTAATACCATATATGGTTCTTAAAATGTAATAGATGGATCTAAAAGAGAAAAAATAATGTTTCATGTTAGAAAAAAGATAATTATTGATAATTCATTATATTATATTAGATCCCAAATAAATATATTAATAATTTTTTATGATATATGACGTAATGGAAATCATGTCAAGACAAAATATAAAATAGACAATGAATTTTTAATTATTACATCTCAAATTTAAGGTTAAAATACTGAATTGAATAAAATTTTGATACACATATCTAGTTTCTATTTTATAAGTATAAAAATGTTTGAATCATCCTTTTTATCCAGAAGTATTCTGATTCTATGATATTTTCTCCCCACTATGATTTTCTTATTCATCCTAGTTCAACTATGATATGAAATATTATTGAAAATACCAATCATCATTCTTTAAATGATGAAAACCTTAATTTATTAAATTATTAGTCTAGTATATATTTTACTTAGGGGAAGTTAATTACAAAACCATATCCTTCAAAATAATATTCAAAGTTTACAATATTTTTAAAAATAATCAAAGTGATATTTTTGGTTCTATTCCTCAGTCTTGTGGTTTTTCCAAAATTTTATAGAACAGATTAATGTATAATATATGTAAGGACCCGACCTTAAACAGTACATAATATTGAGTTTAATTTAATAATTTTACATTATTTCATATGGAGGATATTTTAATATTTATAATTTTAGATAATTAGGTAATAAATGATATATTAGAGAAACCATGAAATACAAAGTAAACACCTCCGATTAGAATTAATTTTTCCTATAATATAAAAAATTTAAAATAAATCATGATTTATTTTCATGGAAAATCTCCAAAAATTTTAACTTAACTTATTCCTTTCCATTACCCATCCTTTTTCTCTAATGAAATCAATTTAAAACATGGGATGAGCACAAAATTCTTAATAAAGGATACAAAAGAAAGAAAACTGTTAGTCCAATGAACACATAAAAACTCATATAATTTTTACCTTGATTTTTGAATGAAACATTTTCACATGAATACAAACTCACAAAGAAAATCATTAAAACCCATATAAATTAATAAAAACTTCTTTTTCTGAATTATATCATTATATACATAAAACCCATTCAAATCCCTTTTAATTAGGATAACCATAAGTCTGATTTCTAACATTATCATCACCAATGGAATTGGATATCTATAATTGGTACCATCCTTCATATAAGCTATATGGGTCTCACATGTGAGATATAATGGGGTTTAGCCATTTATATAATCTATACCAGGATCACATATTTCTCATGAGATATAATGGGGTTCTTCCCTCCATATAAGATATATCAGGCTCACTTGTGAGCTATAATAGGGCTCATCCATTTCTATAAGATATATCAAGATCACATGTTTCATATAATGATCAAGTACTATATCATTAAAATAATTTCATCATAAAACCCTTTGAAAGACTCTCTTAAACACATATTAAGAACACCTTTATATAAAATTTCCATTTTATTTTAAAAATTCACATTCAATACCAAATCCCAATTTTATTTGAAAAACCATTTTCAATACCAATATAACTAAATTAAATGAAAATGGTTTTTTCATTTAAAAAACAATTAATATTTTAAATGAATCTATAAATAAAATAAAATTCACAATGAAATTAAGCGTTGTTGTTATCATGCTTTAAAAATAGGACATTTCATTTGTCATTTTTCAAAACATTCTGTATGAAAAAACATAAAATGATTACCTTTCGAAAAAAAAATTAATGAAATTAAAAATAGAAATAAGGTGTATTTATAATCCTTTTTTATATCCATATAAATAAAAAATATCAAGAATATTGACCTGGAAGAAATATTTTGAAATTAAATCTTTAAACATTTCAAAAAGTTATTTTTAAATCAAAGTATCTCATTCCACTTTGATACATTTGAATCACAAGCCCCATGAAGGAATAAAATTTAAAAAACATAAAATAAAATGAGAATAAATAATTTAATAATATCATATTTCAAATGGGATGTATATAAACCTCATAAAATAATGTGTTTGTATAATATCAAAATATTCCTCAATGAAAGGATATTGAGATAAATTCCCTTACCGTGAGTGTGACTTGTCACTTGTGCCTTTATATTCATAAATAATAAATTTTTAAGAATTATTTACTTTATTTGTAACCTTATTTAAGTTTATCATTACTTTTATTTCACTTAGTACAATATTGTATGTAATTACTTAATCCATTAAGTTTACCTTGGATGTTTTTACAATATTCAGCTTATGTGTCAAAACAACTGGGGTTAGTTGACTATAGTCAAGGAGGTAATTATATAAACATATCTAGAATAATAATAATTACATAATTATCATGTTTATACATAAATTATAATTTTAAAACAAATCATAAAATATGGTTATGAAAAATGAACCAACGTTACAATCATGGAGACGGTAGGTTTATGTATGGATGAGTAACATTCCCATTTTTCAATGATCATTATTGAAAGAAGGTAAGAAACATTTATCTTTTCATAATTATAATTATATAATAAATACCATTAATCATATATACTTTTATATATAATTATTTTTAAGTAAAAAGAATCACATCGCTTCAAGGAGGTGGTAGTCCACCCATCCATGAATTACGCTATCACTTTTCAGTGTGTGAAAAGGTAGTAAAGAAAATGATATATTATATTTACAAAAAGGTAACTATTTCATGAATAACATAATTTTTTTATATATATCACATGTGTTTATTAAAAATTTTCTTAATACATTCTATGTAAAGTGTGAACGTATCACATTGCTTTGAAGAGGTTATAGTCCATACGTCCACAAATGATGTTATTATATTCCCAAGAAATGGAAAGCATGAAGTTATATGATATATAAAAATTGTATAAGAATAAATATATCATAAATATCATATATATCATATAAAAATAGTATGTACGTCATAATTCTTAATCATTATAGGAGGTAAAGGAAAAAATGAATGATATCGCTTCGTGAGGTGGCAGTCTGTTGTACACAAAAATGGTGATTTTATTACCCATTTGATGGATGTGTGTGTAGGTGTAGGTCAAACCATTAAAATAAAAACATATAATTAAATTAATAATTATTATTTTATTATATAATAATTTAATAATAATAATTTTAAGGGGTATATAATGAAATAAAACAAAAGTACTCATTGAAGAATTATACCTCTTCTTTGGGTAACAATTTTTGGGTTTCACAAAAGGACTTACTTGATTATATTTATTCCCCAATTGAGGATTCTTTGATGAGAGTAGATATATTTGGAAATTATTTTTTTAGGTTATGGACATTATAAATAGATTTACTTGTTTGAATAATCGGTTTGAGTGAGTTCCTTTTCATATTAGAGGGGGTTGCATTCTTGTAAATATAAAAAGGTAAACACTATTGGGACATATCTCTTACATTGTGTGCCTCTAATAATGATTTTTGTTTTGGAAAAGTGGTAATAGTTTCTAAATATGTCCATAAATTAGGTTTTGGACAAGTTTGAAGGTTATTGTATCCTTATGATTAATTTTTAACCACTAAATAAACTCAGTTTTACCTTAATCGTTGTAATTAAATTTAATTGCATTCAATAATTCTTTCAGTGAAAAAATAAGTTGACCATAATAGATATTATAAATTATTCTGATTCCAAACATGGAATCTATTTTTTACAAATTCCAATCACATAATTGGAAAATTTTAATTTAAAATTTATCCTGTAGACGAGAACACAGTGGGGTTTTAAATAGGAAAACTTCAAATGTTTGAAATGTATTTATATCTAATTTCAATGTGAAATTGTTTAAAATGACCTAAATTTTATTAAATAATATAAAATTGATCTAATTTTACTTTAAAACAAAATAAAAATATAATTTAACAGTATAATTTTTTTAGATGAAAAGGTACATTTTAATTAAAATCATATATTTTTAACTATTTATCAAAATGTGAAACTTCTCAGAAAAAACACTAAAAATTAATCCAAAGTAAATTTTGATATTACAAATTAAAAAAATGAACTTTATTTTATCAAATATAATTTATAAAAATTTAAAAATTTATTTTATAAAAAGTGTGTAATTAAAAGGCAGTAAAACTGCCTTTTAAAAATACATATCATTTATGATAAAAATTTTATTTTTTATTATATTAAGCTTATAGAAATTATTGGATGAATTTAGAAAAAAATTATTAAATATATAACATATAAATTTCATAAATATCTTTCATCAATAGTGATTAATTTAATTTACTAAGATAAAACTATATCATGGTCATAAAAATTGTTTTTCATTAAAACACATCCCTTATATTCAATTGGTATTTATTTTAATTTATAATTAATTCGTAACTAATGAATTAATTTTATAAAAATGAGTAAAATATAATTTCTTAATTTAGTTAATCTCATTCATTACCTCCATTCAAACATTTATGTGATAACCATCATTATAATATTAATAGTATATTGTTGTCTAGTAAGACTCGGGCTTGTGTATAACATAAGTCCTCAAAGGTAGTCGATGTTACGTGAAATGAAAGATAAACATGGTTTTAGCATGTGATGAAAGATAAAATATGTACTATGTGTAATAAATATTTTAAATATTTTAAATTAATTTAAAATAATATATTTCATAAAAACTCAGGATGATACATCCCATCCCCCTTAAAATGAATTTTGACCTTGAAAATCATCTAGATTAACAAATGATTAAAATTTATATAATTACATTATTGAATCCCACATTATAAAAAGGGTACATAAAACATTCTCTTAAAAGGGGAAAGTGGGAAACATAAAGTGCACTGTAAGTTACGCATAACTAGAATTCCGCATAGCGAGAACATTGGTGGGAAATTAAAAGATAGATTTAGAAGGGAAAACTAATTCTTGTGGACTAATAAACAGTGATAGAGAACATGGTCAAGAGGAATTAAATGAATAAAATACCATAATCCAAATAGTTGTGGAAAAGGTCATTGATATAATCAGAAAATATTGTAATAGGATAAAATTTTATTTCAAGATCATTTTCCTGTATTTAAAGGATTCCTTCACCATTTGTACTAATAGAATAAGGAAATATACTAACTTGATGAGTATAGGTTCATCCTTTAATAAATTTCCACCAAAAACACATCTATTTATCCAAAAAATGAGTATCCAAGATGAGTTATCATGCCTAAATCACAAGAATCAACTTCAAACAGATCACATATTCCACAAAAGGATAACTCGATATTCCTCCTATCTTTAGATATTAACCAAAGCCAAAATGGTGATCACATAGTAATATAATTCAAACATTCATGTCATGAGATAATACATTAATATCTAAATTTAAATAGTAATACCCAAAGTTATAACTAAATCATTCCATAGATATATAACCTTAATAGTCAACATTACCATTAAACTTACATCCACATAATTAGTAGTATTCTTCTTCAAATACCATTTAAAAATATACCACATATGTCTATTGAAACACAATAAATTTATCCCAAGGTATTTCCATTATTTAAAACATTAATAGAGGGGTTATTGATACATTGGACTTATGATCAACCTTAAAAAAATACTGATCTCCCTAGAGCTATCTCCAATTAACTAGATGGCCTAACATCAACTCTAGAAGTAGAAAATGATTTTTCCATTCCGTTTTTCTTTTGATCATGATGATTTCCACCTTAAATAATTTTCTTTGGATACACGTTAACATAATATTCCAACTCATTTAAGTTAAAGAATATTACTATTAGATTGTAATTTTTCCTCTCATTCTTGGATTGTTCAATACTTTGTCTTTTATAGTCACAAACCTTGCGACCAAAATTAACACACCAGTAACACTTTCCATATCCAGACATACATTCCCCAAAATGTATTTTACCACACTTGGAATAAGTTTTAGGCATAAATCCATTATTATTAGTTGGTTTAATCTCTATTTCCAACCACTTTGACTATTTATTACTCTTATCATCTCATGGAACCTAAGTTTCAGAAAACTACATCTCAACATTCTCAGCATAATGAACCACTTTTTATTAACATTAAAATTACTGAGAGTCCAAAGCTCATTGTATAATTGGTTTAAATCCTGATTAAAATCTATTAATTTTAATTTCAATGTCTCGAATAAATTCTGATATCTACCTGGACAATATCGTGAAGTTTTATTCATATATAGTCATGTTATCTTCATAATTTTTTTCTCAATTCCAATTATTGTTTATCCATTATATTCCAAACAACCTTAGTGAAATATTTCACAAGGAAATTATCCTTTAATGTTTTCCAATCCATAGAATCAATATCATCTTTCTTTCTAGTATTTGTAACCAAAGACCACATTCAATCAGCTTCATTATTAGAATGATAGATAGAAATAGTAACTTTTTTATATTCCAAACATCCCATTATTTCAAATATCTTATCTAGGTAATTAATCCATCCTTAAACTACCATTGGGTTAGATGATCCATTGAATGATGGGGGATGTTTCCTCATGAAATGTTCTACTACATACATGTTCATTTCTGGTAGTTTGGTTTCCTCTCTAGCACGGATACTGCCACCATTTATAACTTTTGTTAACTAATCCATCATTATAACAAACTATTCTATTCCAATTCCAACCATATTTGGATACTGATTTGGAATGATATTTTCTTATTGACTCCTTTATACTATAGTTTTCTTATTTTCACTATGGAAAACCATTCTAAACAAACATACTTTAAATGAAGCAACATGTAAATCTCAAATTCAATATCATTTCAACTTAACCATAAATTAAAATCTTCTAGTGGAAAGCTATTAATATTACCCAAACCTTTAAATTTATCTAAATTAACCATTAATACCAAATATAAACCCAACCTTAAAAAATACATAATCTTGAGTTCTAGTCAAAAAAATTTACATTCTTTCACCTGGAGGATCTTTTCAAGATTAGAGTTTTATATAATTAGGCTATAACTCATACAAACCAAAAAAACATGTAATATAAATTGGACACTTCCAATAAGTATCTATTTTACCTTGATATTTAAATAAATAAACACACATTAATATAAAACACACAAAGAAAATCATTAAAACCAATAGAAATAAATTAAAACTCATTTAGGTAAATTAGAGCATAATATTCATAAAACGCTTTCAAAACCCTTTTAATTGGAATAAACATTAGTTCGAATTCCAATACTATCATTACCCAATGCATTGGATATCTATAATAGGGATCACACATCATATAAGCTATATTGGGCTAACCCATGTGCTATAATGGGGATTGAACCTTTTTATAACAAATATCATCATATTTATCAGGAGCTATAATGGGGATCAATCCTTCATATAAGCTATATGGGTCTCACCTATTTCTCATTAGCTATAATGAGGCTCAACCCTTCGTATAAGTTTTATCCATCCCACTTGTGAGCTATAATGCGGGTAAAACCATAGTATAAGATGTATCAGGCTCACCAATTTCATATGATACTCCATTACCATATCCCAAAAACACTTTCATCGTAAAAACCTTTGAAAAATCATTTAAACTCATATTGAAAACACTTTTGAGTAAAAATACAAATTTCCTTTAAAACCCCATTTTCAATACCAAACCACTATTTTCTTTAAAAATACATTTTTAATACCAAAAAAAATATAAAAGGAAAAATTGGTTTTTTATTTAATAAAATATATAATAATTGAAATGAATCTATAAATAAAATAAAATTAATTATGACATGAAATGTCATTGTGATCGTACTTTAAAAATAGGACATTTCATTTTTCATTTCTCAAAATGTTCCATATAAAAAATGTAGAAATATTCCCTTTTTAAAAAATTTTATTGAAATTAAAAAAAAACATAAAATTTACTATATAATAATTTTATATCCATATAAGTAAACATATAAAATAATATGAATAATATTGACATGGAGTAAAATATTATGAAATTAAATCTTTAAACATTTAAAAATATATTTTTAAATCAAAGTGTCTCATACCACATTGAAAAATCTAAATCATAAGCCTCGTTAAAGATTAAAATTTAATAAAAAATTAAATAATATGAGTAATAATCAATCCATGATATAATATGTTGAAGTGGTTATATATAAACCTCATAAAATAAGTTGGGTGTATAACATCAAAATATGCCTCAATGAAAGTATATTGATACGAAGTCTCTTACCTTGACTCTAACTTATAAATTGTGTATTTATATTCCTAAATAATAAAATTATGTTAATAATTTACCTTATTTGGAAAAAAAATTCAATTTTATCATTACTTTTATTTCACTTTTTACAATGTTTTATAAAATTACATAATCAATTAAGTTTGTATCGGATGTTTTCACCATATTCGGCATATGTAGAAAAACGAATAGGGTTGGTTGAATATGGTCAAGGATGTCATTATATAAACATATAAAAAATAATAATCATGAAATAATTATCATATTTATACAAAAATTATAATTTTAAAACCAATCATAAAAAATGGTTATGAAAAATGAACTAATATTATAATCATGGAGATATTAGGCCAAACGTACGCATGAGTAACGTTCCCATTTTTCAATGATCATTGTGGAACAAGGTAAGTAAAATTTATCTTTATATAATTATTATTATATCATAAATAATATATTATATAATCATATATACTAATATATATAATTATGGTGATTTCAAATGGATTTCATCACTTCGAAGAGACAGTGGTCCACACATCCATGAATGACGTTATCACTTTTTTTTGTGAAAATGTAATAAAGAAAAAGATATATTATATTCACAGAAAGGTTATTATGTCATTAATATCATAATTATTTCATTTATATCAGATGTTTTTGTTAAAACCATCCTTAATACATTCCATGTAATGTGTGAACATATAACATCGCTTTGAGGAGGTGGTAGTCCACACGTCCACAGACAATGTTATCATATTCTCAAAAAAAAATTAAAGCATGAAGGTTTGTGTTATATAAAAATTATAGAAGTATAATTGCATAATAAAAATCTTATATATCATATAAAAATATTATTCCATCATAATTCCTAACAATGAGAGGTGGTAATGGAAAAACAAACGATATCGTTTCATGAGGTAGTAGTCTGCCTTACACACCAATGGTGATTTTGTTACCCATTTAATGGAGGTGTGTGTAGGTTTAGGTAGAAACATTAACATAATAACATATTAGTATGTTTATAATAATTATTTTATTATATAATAATTTAATAATAATAATTTAATGGGTTTATAATGAAATAAAACAAAAGTACTCGTTGAGGAATGATACCTCTTCTTTGGGTAACAGCTTTAGGCTTGCACTAAAGGACTTTATAGGTTTGATTTATAAAAAACATGAGGACTCTAGGATGATATGAGGTTTTTTTAGATTATTTTGATTTATTTTTTATAATAAAAATGGCATGAGATGTGGGAATAAGTAAGGAGAGTGAGTTCCTTTTTATAGTGGAGGGGGAGTTGCATTCTTATAAATATAAAAGAGTAAACACTCTAACGAGGTCTATCTTACATAATGTTCCTAAAATAATGAAAATATTAGATAAAAGTGGGTATATGGTCTATATATGGACATACATCATGTTTTTACACGTTTCTAGGTTATTTTTCCCATTAAGATTAAATTTTAACCACTAAGTAAACTTATTTCTACCTTAATCGTAGTAATTGATTTTATTTTCATTTACTAATATTTTTGGTAAAAAAACATTTCCTTACTAAAATTTATAAATTATTCTAATTATAAATATTTGATCCATTTTTCCAAATTCCACTCACATAAGTGGTAGAATTTAATTTAAAATTAATCCGGCACATCAGAAGAAACTACGGGTTTTAAAAGGGAAAAAGTTCAAAATTTTGTAATGTTTTTATATCAAATTTTCAATGTTAAATTGATTATAATGAATTAAATTGTATTAAATGATATAAAATTGATATAATTATACTTGAAAACCCAATTTATATTTAAAAATTTAAATTATTTAGATGAAAAAACAGTTTTCAATTAAAATCTATTATTTTTCACTATTTATCAAAACATGAAACTTCTCAAAAAAAATCATAAATTACTAAAAAGTAAATTTTGATATTAATATTTCAAAAATGAATTTTATTTTGTCAAATATAATTTATAAAAGTTTCAAAATTTAGTTTTAAAATAAGTGCTCTATTAAAAACCGATAAAACAATCTTTTAAAAATGTATAGTTTTTTATGCTTAAAATTGGATTTATTCTTATCATAATCCTATCAAAATTACATGATAAATCTAAAAAAATGAATAAATATATAAAATATAAGTTTTATTTATGTCTTTCAATAATAGTGATTAATTTAATTTATTAAAATAAAATGTAATTCTGGTTTTATAAATAGTTTTTCATAAAAACACATCCTTTATATTCAACTAGTATTTATTTTATTATAAAATTAATTGATAAATAATGAATTAATTTTATAATCATGTGTAAACTATAATTTCATAATTTTTTTAATATCAGTCATTCTCATCATTCCAATGGCTAGGTGATAACGATCATAATAATATTAATAGTATATTTTAGTCTGGTAAGACTTGGGCTTGTGTGTAACATAAGTCATCAAAGGAACTAGATGTTGAGTGCAACATAATATAAAATTAGTGTTGCAAGTGATTCATGCTAAACTATGTATTTCATTTAATGAAATCTATACATGAATTTAATATAATTTGAAAGAATATATTTCATAAAATCTTTGGATGTTACCATCTAGATGGTCACAATTAGGTTTATTATCTACCATAAATATTTCTTTCGATAAACTTATTTACCAAATAATATTGTTCACTTGTTCTCTCTATATTCTTAACATGGAGTAAGGGAGAATTTCTCTCTAGGGATTGAGATAATTCTAGAGGATGTGTCTTCATTGTGTTAACATGTCTAAATTGAAAATCTATATAATTTAAAATATATACTTAGGGAAAAATAATGATAATTTCCTGAAACCCCTTATATATTATTTAATCTATATTATTTCCCATGTCAAAATATAATAATAACATTATTATTATTATATCCCCTGAAATTTTATTATTAAAATATCATTTATTAAATAAATATATATATATTTATTGAAAATATATTAACTAAAATATATCATTTACATCAAATCATTAAACTTGATCCATATCCTCCCATAAAATATTATATTCACTAAACATTAAATTATATATTTATTTTAAATATTCACATAGATGAAATAAATAATTATTTTAATATATTCATGAAACTGGTGAATAAATATTTATTTATTTATTACCCTATGGGTAATTAAATAAGAGATAAAATTAGAGTCACAAAATCTAAACTCAAATATTTAGTGAATAAATTTCTATGATTGATTTTAATTGAATAAATATTATTCCATAAACTAGTAAATAAATTAATCTATATATTTAAATTCTATAGAATTTAATTATACTCTAGATACACTTATGTATGACCCTCTAGGCCCCTTTCTCAATAAAAATCGGTGAACTTACCTAATGTTAAAGATCAGTGTCCAGCAACAAGTTAAGGCTAAAACAGAGATAAGTTAATGTAGAGACTAAAAAAACCTTTATATAAATGCTATTATGTAATATAATCCATTTAATAACTAATATCTCATCTTGAAAATGTACACTTGTGTCATCACCCCATATGCATGATTTATTTTTCATTGACTTCCTGAAATGAACTTGTTTATGAATAACCATAGCCATGGATTTTTAAACACTTTCATATCAGTCAAAGATATAGAAATATCATCCTCCATTAATATAGAAGGGAAATAACCTTTCTTGAATTATTCAATTAATACTTATCACTTATGATTCACCCATCATATGTTACCTCATTGAGAGTATATGTTGATCAATATTCACTCAAATAATTAAAGAGAATATTTAATTTAAGTGCATTTATCTTCCATTTACTTCATCAATAATAATCCATTATAGATTAAATGACTTGAATATTCATTGAATAAGATTCAATGAATTAATGATAATGGTAATAAATGTATATATATATATATATATATTAAATATGGCCAATAATTTTTATTAAATGAAATTAATCATGAATGGCTATATAAAGGAATGTGATCCCTCCTGTTGATACAACTGATTTTCTATAATGCTCTCAAAGCTCTCTTCCTTCCCATATCTTGTTCAATACTTTTGGTGAATATACTAGCATGTATTCAAGTGTATAGGAATCTTCTGATTAATATCGGGATGCACTGGCTAGTGTAATCCCCCATATGATGAAAGTATTTTTTTTAATACACTAGTGATATTCTTCAAGAAAAATCATTGGAGATTATTAGATTTGGTTTCTAGTTATATGAATTTATGTTCTTCATTTATTACATGTTGATTCTATCAAATATAGATCATATATATTTTTATTTTTCTTCCAATTCCATTTCCATATGATGGACAAAAAAACCCAAAAGTGGTATCAAAGGGAAGGATTCTTTGACAAACCAATGTGTTAATTTAATTACCAAATGAACAACAATTTTTATAAGTAATAAAATGGGATAGTCCAAGCCTAGAATAAAATAAAAAATTCATATTTATATTTAATAATAAAATAAAATTTTTATTTAATTATTTATGTTTTTAATTTTTATGAAATATTTTATAAAATAGGAATAACATTTATAATATTGGTTTAATAAAAAAATATTATCCTTTTTCAAATATGAAAAGTTCATATTTATTACTCTTATTTATGAAAATAAATTATTTATTATAATAGATAAAATTGAATTATGTTATTTATAAATTTATTATAAATAATAGAAAACATATTTTGAAATATTTATAAAATTTATAAAAGTATTTTATAAATTAATTAACTATAAAATTTTTATGGTTAATTGATAAAAAAATTCAATATATATTTTTTATAAAATGTCTATAAACCATATAAAATGGTTCTTTTTGAATATTTTAATTTATAAAAAATTTATAAATTAATTAATTAACAAAATATAATTAATTATATAAATGTCTATGAAATATTTATCAATAAAATATTCCAAATATTATATATCAATATTTTAAATTGATTTTACCAATTTATTTGGTATGAGTTCTGATTTAAAAATAATATGTTTATTTAAGATTCATAAGGGGTGGTGTATAAAGGTTTATAAATGAAAAACTAAAGAAAAAATATAATTAAGTTTATATTTGAAGTTGTGAATCGTTCATAAATAATTAATTTGAAGTTGTTCTAATTAAAAGGGGCCTAATAATGAGTAATTATCAAAAAAAGGTAATTAAATACAAAGTGATTTAGAAATAAAATTAAATTGATAATTTAATTAGATTATTTAAAATTTTCATAAATAATGAAAATATTTTATGGAATATTTGTAAATTCTATAAAAATGGTTTTATAAATAAATTAACTATACAATTTTTGGGGTTAATCAATTAAATATTTTGACTTATTTTTTAAAAATATTCCTTTAATAGAGGACCTTATTTAAAGATATTATTTTTTCTACATCAAACAAGGTTTTGTTTTTTGATTTGATCAAAGATATAAATAATAACTTAAAGTGCTATATAATAAATAGTATGAAAGACATAATATTTAATTGAGTATAAAAGAGTTTTTATTCAATATTATGGATTTTCAAAATATTAGGTAATTTATAAATGGGTTTATAGTTAGATTTTATTTATAAATTGTTCACAAATAAACATCACATGCTTAAATATTTGAATTGTTCTTTTATTTGTAGTTTATTCCTTAATTTATTCACACCTATAAATTTATTATGTTATTAATGTGCATGATTTATATTAACTATTAAAATAATTCTAGGGTATTGTGCCTTGCATTACATGTTGGGTATGAATCCATAAAATTTAGTTTTCATCTACCATGATCTCAGCTTGTAATTGATGTTATTAGATTTAATTTAGTTATTAGACAAAGTTTGTGTATATTATGTTTTAGAGAGACGGTGAATTTAATTCTCACTTAATTAAAATCTCCTTGGGTAAAGGGACTTGGGGTCGGACCACTTATCATCTAGGAGGCTTATTCCTTATCCAGAATGGTGAATGGAGTTGTCTATCAGTCGCTCGAAGCTTACTCATGTAGAGAATATCAATATCCTATTTTTCAATTCCCTTACAATGAAATTTCATGTACCTTATGAATATAGTTTATTTAGATATATATTAATATTTTTAACTTCTATTTTTGGGTGAGTAACACAAACTTATAGGTAGTGTAAAAGTTACACATTAATGTGCTTTGAACACTTTAATTTGGTGGTTAGAATAGGGAATACAAAAATAAATCATTAGAATAATACATACACAAAAGGAAATAAAACATGATAAGATAGTGATTCCATAAGATTTAATAATTATAAATTTAAAATGTTTATGATGTACATTAAACTGGGGATACCTTAAGAGAAAACACCAAAAATAGTAAGTGGGTGATTCCTTCCAAATAAACACTTGTCAAGAACTATATCATCTAACCAGGTAGTTTCATGCCAAAGAAGGGTTCCCCTATATTGTATTTTACAAGATAAGAAAGTAATGAGTAACTTAGGATTTTTCAACAGGTATTTTTTCACTAAAGTGGGGTTCCCCTTGATTGTCTTGTGTTAGCATGTTTTTTATGTTTTCAAAGAGCTACACTTAACTGGGAAACCCTAAGGGTTGGGATACCAGAGGAATATAGTTAAGTACAGTCATATGATGGATTTGGATAAAGATTTATCCAATAAACTATCCAAGAATCAACATTATTGTGACTCAGATGAATCCCTACCTAAATAACTATAGTAATGAGTTTCATGCCAAAGAGGGTTTATTTATTAGTGAAATATAGATATTTGATAACTAAATATATTTAATGTCTTAGGTTAAAAAATAATGCTAACACTATCATTAAAAGTCCTGAATCAAAATTTATAAGTCATGATATTCATATAATAATAATTTATGTTGTATATAAAACATCATCATCATCAAAATAAACTTTGAAATTTATCCCAAAAATGAGAAGCTTAATGTAATTAACTCATAAGACTAGTATCTGGTGAAAATTTCATGAGAAAGATAATATTATATGTGTTAGAAAATTTCCTTCCCAAGTAACCAATTAGTTATATTATTCAACAAGTGAACCTTGAATTTTTTAGAATATTGAAATATTTACTTGGGGTTTCAAAGGCACTTAATGCAAAATTACCTAAGGAATTTTAAACTCCATTCATATGCTCAATATTATTTGGTATGTAAATGATATTCAATATGATTGAATATTCTAATGACCTGGAGAGACTAAAATTATTATTCTAGTTATGGAATTAATCCTTTTTTTAATCTTTCTATAAGATGAATGTGTTCGAGAAAATTTTTCCAAATATTTTCAAATTGTTTATAATAAATTAACTATATAGATATTATTTAGATTATTTTATTGTTTTGAGCATAAAAATGGTAAAATTAAAAATTATAAGAGGAAAAGTTGTAAAGTCCAATAATATTTTTTCAAGAAGCTGTTGAATGCTATTTTGAAACCTGATGGTATTATTAGTATGGAATAATGATTCCATGTAATTGGATTATCTTGAATACCTTAAGGGGTTTGGGAACTTCATAGAATATCCATGTGAGGTAATAATGTTATATAAATTTATTCTTCAATTTTTATTGGTATATGATGTCGAGTATATGTTTTACAAGTTTATGAATATACAGGAGTTCATAATCATAATGATAATTATAAGAGAATATATTTTACATTCAAGTGATGAAGTAAATAGTTTCTATATAAGACATTTAAAGGTAATGTTATTTATAAATCTCAGATGAATTTAATTAAATTAAGTGTATCTTCATCTCACTTGTCTTATATGATGAGAGGTGTTAACAAATGTTTTTTATAAGAAACAAGATATGATTAATTATATAAACTGGGTTTACGATTCATTAGATTTAATAAATTGTTTTGATAATTAGATATGGGTGAAATTGTTTAATAAAGTTTTTATCCAGATATTTGTTAAAATATAAGGGAATTTGATTCCTTCCTAATATTGATTCATTTTAATGAATAAAATATTCTTCCATAAAATACTCTAAACACATATAATTTCATCTGAGATATGAAAACAATAGTTTATTTGTTAGATATTCCTAATAAAAGGAAATAAGTTTTATTTCCAAAAACCCAAAATAGTTTATATTGTGTCTTAAAAAGATATCCCAAATAGAATATAGTGTCTAAGAGGTGGTGGGAGTATGTTTGAACTTAGATAAGTTCAAAGTTAAACAATAAAATATTGTGTCACATTATGTTTAAGTGATTCTTCACTTAATTTACTAAAGATTTAGGATATATTATAGTATATAAAAATGTAAATAATTTCATTTAATTACAATGTGATAGTGCATATCACTATTAACTAAAGTATTATACCAATAACATATTAAATGTTATTCTTCACTTAATGTCCAAAAATGTTTAGGATATGTGATGATAAATAAGTACAATGAGTTATATTTATTTTTCATTATAAATATAATTATATTTGGTATAATTAAAATATTTTTTTGGATAAGATAATATATAAAGTTTAAATATTTATATTTAGTTACTTCAATAAATATAATATCATTTTTATACCATCTCATTTACAAAGTGAAATCCACTTTATTTCCTAAAATTTTTAGAAAATAAGGGTAAATATAAATCTAAATGGATACATGTTTTTACCAAAATGAAGTGAATTTCACATTATCCTAAAATACTTTAGGATATGTTTTA
This sequence comes from Viscum album, assembly GCA_963277665.1. Taxonomy (NCBI): domain Eukaryota; kingdom Viridiplantae; phylum Streptophyta; class Magnoliopsida; order Santalales; family Viscaceae; genus Viscum; species Viscum album. The sequence goes on from OY728145.1 coordinate 1,711,501,798, forward strand.
TAAAAATTTAAATGGTTACATTGACCTCAATGAGATATTTTTATGTAATAATTTCATAATTAATAATGATTATAAGCTCTTAAAAGTTTTTATGTAGACAATGGTAGATAACATTGTAACATTTTATATTATAAAGTTCAGGAGCTTGAATATAGGTTCAAAGAGTTGAACATAAGGGATATGATTCCCAAGTATCACCATTATTCAAAAGAGATTGCTTCATAAATGTTACTCACTAAGAGGTTAGTGGGATTTTTGAATCAGATAATTGCATAAGGATGTGACATGAATTATATATTCATGTAATGTTCAAAAATACCTTACTTCATAAACAACATGAGAGTCAGGTAGAATCTATATTTGTTAAACACATAAAATATTTGTGGTAATGGTTTTAAACATATCATGTAATTATAATAAATGAGACATTCATTTATTAATCATTAATGTGTGCTTAATCTTTACTTTACATGAATGATAAAATAATAAATATCTCCTTAGAGTAAAAACATTGAGTTATCCTCAATCAATGGTCATCACAAAGTATTACAGGTTGTGATAATATGTTAAGAATAGATCAAATAGATTCTTGTACTTATTAAAAAGGGTTGTCTATGATATATAAAGAATATATTCATTAGGTAATAAATAGAGACTTATTACTTGGACTGAACCACTAAATTATATCACATATAATTTCATATAGTCATAGATATACATAGGTTTGTATGCTTATTATAAATCAATATTACCTAAGGTCGGAGGGATACCTAATATGATAACCATCATACTTTGATACTTTAATTATACAATTAAACATATGAACATAGCTAATAAAAGGGTGGTTGTCTATGTTTCTAATCAATTTGTTAGTTGGAGTACAACCAAGATGGAATTTTTCCATTTTTATGAAAATAAAATACATTTTTCCCTTGATATAATTAGACATTAGAAATACATCTCCATTATTAGTTGAAACACAAGAGTTTTTTTTAACTGATTGGATGGACGTCATATGATTTACTCATCTATTAGATGAATAACATGTGATGTATTCATCTAGTTGGTTAGTCGATTTCATAAAATCAAGAAAACTGTGTTTTCTATACTATATTTACATGTTTTATTTCTTGTGGTCTCTCAATGGAATGAAAAAATGATTATATAGATATACATATGATGTATGTGATACATCTAGCGGTGGGAATGTTTGTATAGATATATGAGTATGTTTGAAGGAGATCACACTAGACCCCTCAGTAGCATGATTAGCACTAATTATTTGGTAGAGTCATCTCTTTACTTACATCTATGAAATATAGATTTCATTTTTTTCAATGATTCAAAGTCCCACAGGGTCACATAGCTTGGCCTCTAGATAAATATTAAGTTGTGGAAAAATATTTTATTCTAAAATGAAGATATTTTGATGAAACAGTATCCAAAAAGGGTTTTGGTTGGATTCATAAAGAATTTTCATGTTTTTTATAGAGTCTATATAGATCTTAGTGAAAGTGAGATATTTTTAATTTTGAACTAAAATAATTAAATGGAATATTTAATTTAGGGGAATTTATATTCCACATAGTTTCATTGATAATATTGTTTTACAGATTAATTGACTTAAATATTCATTGAATAAGATTCAATGAATTAATTCTATATGGAATAAATGTATCTAGATACATTAAAAATGTTCGATGTGTTTCATTAAATGAAACTCATTATGGATGGATATATAAAGGAATGTGATCCCTCTTATTGATACAATTGATTGCTACAAGACTCTCAAAGATCTATTACTTCCCATAGCTATTTCATCACCATTTGTGAAGATTATATCACCTCTTAAAGTGTATGACAGTCCTATTATTGAGATTAATATCCACAGGTAGGTGTAATCACTTAGAGGTAGGAATAATTTTTTTGCTTCTCTAGTGATCTTCCTTAATAAAACTCATTAGATATTATTATATTGGTTATAAAGGTATTCACATTTATGTTCCTCATTTATTACACAATGATTCCATAAAAGATAGATTATATATATTCGGATTTTTCTTCTGCTTCCAAGTCTATATGATGGACATCAAACCCCATCATATATAGTTATGATTTTCATCCATACATCAAAGTACACAAATCATTATACACATTAATAATAATTTATAGTTTAAGTACCAATTCATATGTTCATAAAAAGGAATATCCAATGAAACATAAACTTGTAAAAATTCTATAGGAAATTTTTTCCTCATAACTTCCCTTCATAGAGATCACCAAATATAAAATTCATAGGAAGAAGTCTCATTATATTATGATCCCTCATCACTTGATAGTCAAACATCATCAGTGTCCGATCAGACCAAAGTATCTAGACCATATGACATTTATTTAAGAATATTTTCAAAACATCTCTGGGTTTTTATTATAACAGGGAACTACCTATAACTATTTGATGTGAAAAATATTCTAATTTCGTTATCACATTGATGGTTTTAGATCAAAAAAATCAACAGATTTCCACTTTAATTAGAGAAAAATGATAACAAATTTTAACCTTATATCTTTTAAAAGATGTTCATGTTTCTATTTAGATAAGGATTTAGTCGATGGATCTTCTATATTTTCCTCGGTGGCTAATATTAAAACTATGAATTCACCACTTTGAGTAAAATATATCAAGAAATGAAATTTCCAAAGTATATAATTATTGAATTGATATGAACTAAGATATTTGGTTGAAGCCACTATTGTTTTATTGTCACAAAACAATGTAATGGGATCTGAATTTATAGGTACACCGCTAATATCTTAGAAAAGGTTAAAAAAACAAAGTACCACTTTAGTGGTATCAGAAGATTAAATATACTTGGATTATGCTATAGAATTAGTAACCACTGGATACTTAGAACTATTATAGGAAACATCTCCTCCATTAAGGAAAACTCGTACATTAATTTGGGATGGAAATGAATTTTTTCCATTTTTACTAAAAACCAAACCAAACTACAATTTTTGTTTCATTTTTTACATATGAAAACTTAATCATTTAATAGTTTTTTGGTTCAGATTAAAAAATTTATAAACCATCAACATTTTATTTCATTTAGTTTAGATTATGTATTAAACTATTTTTATGCTAACATCCTATATAAGGATAAATGATTTTTTGGAATAATTGGATAATAATTTGAATGAATTATATATAATCATCAACATGATGAAATGATATCATCCTTGACATAATAAAAAATAAATCTTTTATCAATTAATGATGATTAAATATAAAATATTAAAGCGGTTATGACTAGGGAATGGATGCATGGGATAAGATGATATAAAACTAGAAAATTATTATTTCTTTAAATAGTTTTGGTTCAGTTGAACTGGTAATATTTGGTTTGGAACCTCAACCAAAGAAAAAAATTAAAAAGCTCTATTTAATCCACACCATAAACTGAATTATAAGATAAAAACCACTATTTCAGTTTGGTTTTTTTCAGTTTTCAATTTGGTTCAGGTTATTTTTTCCCCACCCCTAATCCTTATTGTAATTTCCGATCATTTTGATTTTTTTGGAAACTATTTTTCTATTTATCCCATCAAAACAAAGTCCTCATATATTTATAATAGTAAAAATATATCCTTTATATAACTAATATACATTAGTAAAGTCTTTTAAACTTACCAATGTGGCACTCATGTATCTTCTTGATATCACTCCATCATGATCAAGGCATAGGAAACATCAATCCTATTATATATCATGACATACATGATAGATCCAATCATTTATGGATAAAGATTTCTACTCATTATTTATATCTAATATTATTTTTTAGGACACATTTTCTTGGATATATGTATACAATGTGACATATAAAACAATCCCCTCTTGTATTGTTCCATATTCTATATTTTTTAATACCTTGATAATGTATATACCTTGACTTAATTATAATAGACTTTAGAATCAATCTAAATGGATCTTGATACCTAGAATATATACTAATTCACCTAAGTCTTTCATGTAGAGTCATTTATTCAACCATGTATTAACTAACTATAAGACCAGTATCTCATTTCCAGCCAATAATGTATCATCAACATATATCACTAGGAGAAAAATATCACTCCCACTAAAACTCTTATAAACATAAGGCTCACATTAATTATTAATAAACCCAAACTCTCCAATAGCTTCATAAAAATGAAAATTTCATGATCCATATGCTTACCATAAACCATAAATATATCTCTATAATTTTCATTCTTATTGGAATCCATCAGTGACACAAACCCTTCTAGTTGTGTCATATTGAAATATTCCACAAAAGTTTCATTAAAGAAAGTGGTCTTAACATCCATCTTACAAATTTCATAATCATGTAAAGATGTTATGGGAAGTAAAATTTTAATATTTTTCATCATATCGAAGGATGAAATTGTTTTTATCATAGTCTATTCCATAACGTTTCATGAAACTTTTAGGAACCAATCATACCTTATATATACTAAATTTACCATCAATGTATGGTTTCTTTTTAAATATTTATTTTCAACTAATGATATTTAAATAAACCTAAGGATCTTTTAAAACCCACACTTTATTTTTTTATACATAATATATTTTAGAATTTAAAGCTTCTTGATAGTTTTCATCATCTATGTTATTTATAGCTCTCTTTTAGAAAAAATATTCATTATTTTCAACTAATAAAGTTTCAACTTCCTTGGTTAAAATAAAACTATATATCTTTGGTTCTATAATATCTCTAGTACTCCTATACAACATATTTGTTACTAAAATAACTTCTTCCACTTAGTCTTTTCGATTTTTTTCTTGTTCTAACTCTTATGTATCTTGAGCTTTAACTTTATCGAAGCCTATCTAGCTCCCATTATCTCCTTTGGAGATATGATCACTTTATATAAACATGGTTTATATATCTATGATAAATTTTATATATAAGGGATCATGTAGATAATATCCTCTTGTTTCCTTGGGATACCCCATAAAGAAACACTTTATTCCCTATATATAAGTTTCTTACTAGAATTTGAACTAAAAAATGATTTGTATCCACATACATTTTTATGTTTAAAGAAATTTATTCCGAAAACATAAACTATATGGGATTATGAATACCTATTTAGTTATAAATTTATTTTATCATGTGTGTTTATAATTGCAATGCATATCCCTAAATGAATAATAGAAGATTTACATGACTCATCATCAATCTCACCATATCAAACAAGGAATAATTCCTCCTTTCACTAAAACCATTCCACTATGGTGTATAACGAGGAGTGATTTGAGACAGTATCCCAAACTCTTATTGATATTAAAGAACTATTATTTAATATATTCCTTACCTTTATCTAAGTAGAGCTTCTTTATATTTTTTTAATCTGATTATCTACTTTATTCATATACTCTTTAAATTTCTCAAAAGAATAAAACTTATACCTTATTATGTATATATATCCATATCTACTAAAATCTTTGACAAAATTAATGAAGAATTAGTATCAACATATAAATTACATTGGAAAAGGTACACATGCATATGTGTGATTTGATCCTAGAATATCTGTAGATTTCCCATCATTTCCACTTCCTTACAAACAATGATGACATATATCCAAGGATTTTATCTCAAAATAATTGAAATACCATTCTTGATATAATTTCATTAAATACTTTTGGTTTACATGACTAATTAGATGATGTTACAATGAGGTATAAGAAAATCTGAGTAAAATTGATTCTTTATCAATTTATATGTATTTATTTTCATATCATAGTATGTAAAGATCATTATTATAATGTTCCATAACATAACATATATTATCTTTATAAAAGTAGTATCTTTTTTTACAAAAAATAAAATAAGAACAAATATGTCTAAAATGGATAGAGAAATGATGTTTTGGGATACATTGGACACATAATAACAATTTTTCAAAACTAAAACCATTAGAATTTGTAATGTGAGATTGTATTCTTATATGGATAGTGTAGTGAATATCACTCCTTTAGTATCTTAAAGATCCAACTCACCTTTGTTAATCTTTTAAAACATACTTTTTTTATGTATATGGATACAAATTTGAGAACCACATCAACACAGAATGTATCTAATTCCAAATTTTTAGAAATTGAAAGATTACACTTGATAAAAAATGTACCTAAAGATTCCCTTTTCTTCTTAACTAGAATACAATTGTTCTTTTAGAGTCCTTTATATCCACAATAAAATCATACAGCATCCTATTAATTATCTTACCTATGTATTTTTCTCTTCTTTTAAGGCCATTGAGATGGTTTATTTGGATTAAAACATTCCTTAGAAATGTTTTCCCTAAATTTCCTATTATTAACCATAAGCAAAAGAATATTATCAAGATTCATGTCTTTATACACCTATAGAATCAAAGTGAAAAGTTTTAGGATTGTATTCTCTATAATTTTCATGTTGAAATTGATAATAAAATTTGACAATCTTAGAGAAAATAAATAAATAGAAAGGTCTATACAAAGTTATTTTTTTTAGTTTAACTCTCATAATGTCTAGATGTTAAATATAACCAATCATATTGACTACAGTAGGTCCAATAGTTAATCTTATATTAGTTTTCACATAAAGAGTGACTTTGAGATTTCATACCTATCTTGTATTTCTTTCTTTTAAAAAATATCACAATTATGAAATAATATAGCATAAGCATCCATATCTTCATGAATATTTTTAAGCTCATGACTCAAATATGATAACATGAGGTATTCAATATCCAATGCATTAAAGATATGTTTCTAAAAGAATGTTTTATCCTCATAGCTTTCTCTCTCATTAGGATCAGTAGGAATATGGGATTCCAATACATATAACTACCTTTCTTAGCATCATATAATGTATAGGTTCATGTAGCATTCCTGTAAGTTTACACAGGTAAAGAGATTCTCTTCCTTTAAAATTGAACATAATGATTATGTGGTGTGAATATCCATTATCTATAACAATTAAAATATAATATTTTATATTTTATCTTAATTACCAATTTTAACATAATTAATAATTTAATTAATTATCCTGCTATTTTTTCAAATCTCAATATCCCTTATAATTGGATTTATAATATACAATCTCTTGGATATTTGAGTGGAAAGGAAACATATTTCCATTATTTTAACATATTAATAGTCCATATCAAATTACACTTATGTATTTAGGTATGATTTTCTTAAAAACTACATTAATTTTAGTTCCTTGATATTTTTAGCAGACTCCTCAATCATGAAATACTAAACTCAGACTTAATTAACACAGTTACACCAAGTATTACTTGAGAAACTACTCTTGATGATAATTGGGTTAAGTCAACGCAAAACTGTAATTAAAACTCCCCAGTAATTTAAAGTTCCCTAACAAGGGCCAATCTAGTACTTTGAACTATGGTTTTATTCTATATCAAGTAACAGAAGGTGTTTTTGATGAATAAATATTTTAATAAATAGATTTATTGACTTATGAATAAATATTTTTTACTTAATGCATTACATTTATTTTAATTTTATTTGACACTTACATAATATTTAATCACATCTGATGAAATAATTTTTGCATATAGATTTTACACATATAAGATATCATATTTTATCATTTGTTAATTATTTTATGTGGAACATACATAATTAATCAATTATACTTGATAAAATAAGCTTATAAACTATATTTTATTTTATTTAAGAATTATTGTTAATTTATTAATAATATGTGATCATGGTTAAACATCCAAATAAACCTATAATCATATAAGTAAATAAATAACCATTTTCTTAAAAATAATATAAAAATTTGAAATGATCCTCTGCATTTATCTACTAGTTGGTTTATCAAGTGATGATAAACCAACCTTAACCATAAGGAAATAACTCCTTGAGCCTTTACTTTTATAGATTTATAATATTTCATTGTTCTTTTATATATCTCCTTTTTAGATCCATCTTGGCTCGAGTCTTGAACTACCTCCTCTAGCGTGGAACTCCATCCTTTACAAATATATTTTCACACATAGGTGAAGAGAACTGGGTTTATAGGGTTACATAAAATAATCCATGGACAAAAATTATCATACATAATAAATTAGGTAAGGATGATTCATAGATCATCATATTTAATTTAATAAGAATTATTATCACATGAAACCTTAAAATGGTTTTTCCTCATAGTGTAATTGTATTAATGATAACAAACACTCAAATTTTGTTCTAACTTGTTTCAATGTTTTTTAAAGTGTATTTATTTTTTCATATTATTTTGTAATGTAAGGAAGGAAACCCTCCTTAAGATGAATTCAAAATGGATTTAAATAGTTTATTTCAAACAAAGTTGTAGTAGCAATCACTAATTTTCTAGTACAGTGTCATCAGCTAGCCGGTGGCATGAGGTGAAACCTAAATATCTCTAAAAGAACCACTTTCTAGCTAGTAGAGTCTTACCGAGTATATTTTTAAGGATAATATCTTGCAACAGCTAGTACCTTGCACACTCACAATCCATTGGGATCCGGTGGCTAGCTGGTGGCATAATTCTAGAACTTTTTGGAATCTTTAATGGTTTTCAAGACTGGTCTCACTCAGATCTTAATGATGTGTCACAACCTTGGATGACCCTAGAACCCTAGGAGGCTATAAAAGGAAGACAAGGGAGGCATAAATCATAATCCAATTATAATACGTATCAAGCGAAGTACTATCAGGTCTTCAAAAACTTTTTAATCCTTAAAGAGATCCAAATTTCTATCATTCTCATAAATTCCCAAAGAAAATCAAAGGGAAATTAATATATGAAATTTGTGAACATCAAAGGGAACTATCCAAAGGTGTGATCTTTATTTACTATAATCAAGAACCATCAAATCTATTTATTACAATTTTTTTTCATTTCTCTTTATTATTTTTGGTCCTTTGTTCATTGTTGTATAACCCCTTAACTCCCTCTCTCTCTCAATCATAATATCTCTCTCACCTTTTTCTAAATCTTTTATAGCATTGTTTTATTTATCGCTTTAATTTTTTAAATAAAATTAACACCCCCACCTCTATTTTACTCTCTACCAAAATTTTTTATCAAAGATATTTTTTTATTTATTTCAAAAAATATATTTTTTTAAAAAAACTGATTTCCAAATATTAAATAATTTCAAAGTTTTATTTTAAAATGGTATCTACTTATTATACGCATTCCCCTTTCATTGATGGTTCAAATTATTCATATTGGAAACATACATGTCTATTTTATTTATAATAATTGGATATCCTGTTTGAAAATAGTTATCCACAATTATACCACTATAACTGAACCAAAAGATAGATAGACTCCTCAATACATTTCATATTTTTAATTAGATAGTAAAGTTATGAACACCTTGTTTTGTGGTTCAGAACAAAATAAATTCAGTATAATGTCTACCTAAAAAATAGATAATGAAATTTAGGAACTCTTAGAAGTCACACATGAATGGAAAAATAATGTTGAAGACACAAGATTGGATATTATTTGATAGTACTTAAAAAGTTTTTCTATGTGCTCAAATGAATCTATTACTAAAATTTTTATGAAATTTAAATTTTAGAAAATATATTGATGATGATTTACCCATAGAAACACTCATGAAGAAAATACTATGGGTTCTAGCTATCTCATAAGCTCTAAAATTCACCATGATCCAAGAATACAAGGGGATAATTAATATAACGCTTGAATAACTCATCAACTCCCTTTTAAGATATTAAATAACAATGAACAAACAACAAGTAAAATAATTAGTAGAATCCATGAAAACCATGAAGAACCTAGTCTTTGAAGATTTCATAGATTTTGATTCTTCTGAAAGGGATTCCGATAATGAATGTGAGATTGAACGCTTGATAAGAAGATTTATAAAATTAAACAAGATAATAAAATAGAAGAAATAATTATGAGTAACCAAAAATCAAGATCAAATTAATATTTTAGATGCAATTTTATTTATTTTCAAAAAGAAGGGTGATATCAAGCTAGATTGTGCCTTGAAAAAAAGTCTAAATACAGGAACCAAGGATATATGGATTTAAAATTATCTTTATAAAGTTCTAGTTAGGATTCAATTCCAACATATTAAACAACCAATTAAACTCCTAAATTCCTTATGTATCATCTCTAGGTAGGTGAAGAGGTTTGTTCTCACTATCCTTATCATTAAACTTATTCCTCCCATTCATCCACTTATTCATACTCTTCTAATGAAATTGAATTTTTTTGTGTAGAAATTATTTAAAAATATGAGAATATTTCAAATAAATATAAAAAAGTTCTTAATGATAAAAATAATCTTTCAAATGAAAAATATCTTCTTTTAAATGAAAATGATGATTTAGTTTTTAAATGGAAAAATAAATAGGATGTTTAAGTTTTTAAATTTGAAATCAAGGATTTCAATATCCCTATTTCAATGTTACCTCAAGGTGAATAAACCCTTAACATAATCCTAATTTCTCAAAATGTTAAAAGGAATAATCATGGTTTTTTAAAATTATGAAAGATCTTCAAAAAATAAAACATTTGTAAGGGTTTTTTCTCAAAATATGTTTTTAAATTATTATTAAAAATTTGGTCATTTAATTGATGAATTCAATGGTAAAAATGATAGATATGTTAGAATAAAAATCATTCATCTTTCTTCCCAATTTTATCAAAGAAATTATCATTCTAAACGAGTTTGAGTTCCAAAATACTTATTAGTTAATATTAGTAGACACAAGATTATATCATCATGTAAAAATTTATTAGATAACATTTTCATACCCTCAAAGGTACTAAAATAACTTGTTTTTTAATTTTTTTTAAGGACATAATAAAAATATTAATTGATATATCATATGGTGGCTTCTAAATAGGATGATTTTTCAACCATAAAATTAATTTATCAAATCTTTGAATTTGAGATCATTACAATTATCCAATTAAGGAGGATCCCAGATATTTTCATTCCAGATAATTCTAGAAATAAATCCTAATCAATATAGGAAAAAAATTTACAATCACTTTCGCTTTATTTTTCCTCTTGAAATTAATTTCAAAGATCTTTTTCTATCTTCCTCTCTCCCAGGTTTATGTTTTCTTAAAATGGGAGAAATTACTTTTTCAAAATTTTTCCTATATTTTTCACAATTTTCTTTTATTATCCTTCTTAAAATTTCCTTTTCAAAATATTTTTATTCCTTTTAAATTCTTGATTTTTACATCATCTCAGTTTTTTTAGTTAGGGGTGTTTTTTTATTTATATATTCTCATTTTCTCCCATATCCAAGAATATTTTTAATGACTTATCTTGTGTTATTTTGAAATTATCTTCTTAAAATAATTCTTTAATTAAATATTTGTCTAATTCATTGAAATATTTTTTACAATTCTTTGAATATATTTTTTCATTTTTTTAAAATCCTTGTTTTTAAAAGATTCTTTTTTAAAGGAGTATTTGTTCATGTATTGTTATTATCATTAGAATGATCCTAATTATTAATATCTATAAGTATCTTGAGTTTAATTTTTTTTATCTTTCTATCTATTTAATATGTATTACTTTTCTTGAGGGGTAGTTAGTTATTTTTATGCATATTATGAAAATGTTGTTTCGAAATTATCTTTGATATATTCCATACTATCTTATTTCTCTAAACCTATTACTATGAAAGTTATTTTTTAATGATATTAAGGAGGGATAAATATTTAATAGATAAAAAATATAAAAATAATGTTTTTTTCAAATGGTGTTTTATAAAGGGGGACATTGTTTCAAAGTATCATAAAGGGGGGGAGTGTTGAAAGTGGGTTCCCTAGACCCAACTTATGTGTGTACTTGAATTACCATTATGTGTATGAATTTTGATATATATAAATGTGTTTATATTTCCATAATAGTGTTGATACTTCTGCATCCACTATATTTATAGTCGTGTCCTTAGATTACATGTTTTATCAAAGGGTTATAGTAGTTCATATGCTATAATGAGAACCTAGAGATACTATGATAGTAATCTTAAAGTAATTTCATATAGTCCAGATACATCATAATGATAGGAAATGGATGATGTGTGATCATTAGGTGATGGGGGATTATAAGCATCAAGACTTTTTCTGATTATTTTTACACTTGGTGAACTCAGGTAGGTGATATCATGATGATAGACCCACTAATATGAACAACACATGTTTCAGGTGTTATTGGTTGTTCCTATCTACAGACATGTGTATTGGACTCCTGACTTGAGAGAATTATCAATGTGTTTCATTTGATCATGTACATTGATGAATATAAAAAAATGACATTTAAGACATGGTGAGGTAGCTTATTTTGGGTGTTCCATTGGTGGTATGACCTTGGTTGAATGATCAATATAGTATTTTTTTCATCCGTGTTTAGATAGTGATATCTCAGGACGGTTGATAAGGGTGGTAGAACCTTTATAAATCCATGTCTATGGTGGTTGAAGGTTATTATGTCCAGTTATATCAACAAATAATAAATCAAGAAATTATTCTGAAACAAGTGTGCATCCTGCTTTATGAGATATCATATAATAAAGAGGTTATATTACACAATGTTTTTTCGTATTATGGTTGTCGTTTCTATGAATGTTGCGTATCTTTTTAGGGGACTTGATGGGTTGTTAAACTTCACTCTTGGTCTATGAATACTATTCACTACTATCAAGATAAGGGACTAGAGGGTCACACATAATAGCACATTCAAGATTCTTCCATATTCTAGTGAATAATAATATTGGACATGGCGGGCCCCACCACAAGATATGTGAGTTGTCCAAGAATTATCTATCACTAACAAATAATTAAATTTATTATTATTCGAGCATAGAATAATTGGGTTGAATTTATTTAGTAAAAATATTTACAATCATTTAAGTAAATAAATGGAATTATATTATATGAACTAATATTATTTTAATATTCAAGGTTCATTTAATATTAGCTATAATTATGAGTCGAGTTAAATGAATTGGTTTTATCATGTAATATATTTAATATATATTACATGTATGTGATAAAATATAAATAATAATTATAAGGCAGTTATTTCATCATAATTATTTAATTATTTCTTATTTAGTGGATGTCAAATATATGGGGGTCGAGGAACCCTAACCGGGTATTTTTAGACATGCACTATATAATTCAAGGAGAAGCTCATTACATATACTATTCATTAGATGGAATTGATATCTTCTCAAACCTTACAAATCCTATAGAGATAAATACTCTAACTAAGTGAATGATATAATATTTCCTTCATAGATCGAAGGAATGGAATTGATGTTATTGTCACGATGTCGAAGAAATCATCGAATATCTATAATAACACCTAGAATATAAAGAATGACATACATAAAGGTTCTTTAATCATGTGTGTGTTGGATAATTATTGATGGAAAATAAGACTAGAATGGGGTGAATAGTCATTTTAAATTTTAATGAACAAAACAATCAGAGTTAATAAAATATAAAAAAGTAGTGAGTGCGGTGTTCTTCAGTTGAATTGTAGTGAAATTAAAAAATAAAATAACATACGATTTATAGTAGTTTGTATCATAAATATCCTAGTCCACTACTCAATCACCTCTACTCCTCAAGAAGAATAGTACCCACTATGAACCTCTCTTTTAAAGGTGTGAGAACCACATTACAGACCCTCCTTTTAAACAACTTAGAGACACAACCTATTCTTGATATAAGAAACCAACCTATTCTGTTATACCTTAATTTTGATCAGGAATCACAACCCTCACTTCCTTTTAGAGGGTGGAATAACTAGAGAAAGGGAATACTTATCTTTGGTAGGGAAATCATAAACTAGACATGAAGAAATTAAAAACAGAAAGAAACTGATTACCCGAATAAAACTAATACAGGGAAATTAGTAGATGATCTGAATGTTGAAGAAGATTAAGCTTGATGATCATTGATCACTTGGAAGGAACAATTTTTGAAAATGTAGTTCTTCGTTGATCACGGTAAGACTACAGAATTTACAGAAGTTCATGAAATATTGAGAGAATTAATAATTTGAATGATGTATCAAAAGTGAATTGAATGAATGATATGAACAAGCATATGTTTTTATTATTTGCATCAGTCTTCCAGATCATTAAAACAAAGATCCTCTGGGAGCATATCCTTATCCAATATCTGCATGACACTTGTTAATGTAAAATGATTAAAATAAATCTTGTTAACTTGTTTTGTTAAATCCTCAATGAAAAAATTGAATTACAGTCAATATTTATATTTATTCATTAATTATTAATATAAAACAATTAATATAATAAGAAAAAATTGTTAACAATTCATAATTATAAAAAAATTGAAATAAAAATATAATCTTGTAGATTATACATACACAAAAAAATGAAATGAAAACGACCATGATATAAATATCAAACTGTATGAATAAATGAATATCAAATATTGTTACAATTATTTTTACATACTCTAAAAATATATTTCAACATAAAATAAGAAAGATTTAACAAAAGAATTTATTTTTGTAACATCAATTGAAAAATAAAAAAATAAATTTTTAGAAACAATTTTTAACTAATAATGGATTGACCTACCATTGGAAAAGAGAGTGGTGGATCATGACTCACCACTAAAAACAGAGAGTGGTGACTCAAGACTCACTACTAAAAATAGAGAGTGGTGGATCCTAACCTACCACTGGAATAGAGAAGATGCTTCCATTGCAATTTTTATAAAAAATAAAAAGAAACAACCAAATTAAAACTCATTCTATGATAGAGTGAAATCAAAGGGTTTGGGAGAAGTAATAAAAACTTTTCTACCATTGGATATCCAATAGTGACTCATGACTTGTCATTTCATGAAGACAATGTTGGTTCACTAAAAAAATTTCCAAAAATTAACAAAATAAAAATATACTGAATATAAAATAAGAAAGAAAGAATAAAATAGAAAGAAAACATCTTATAATATAATCTTTTGATAAAATTAAAACATAAATAAATAATATGCAACACTTGAATAATGAAGAAAAATCTACAGTTGTAGATTCAATAACCTTCTTCCAGCAAAGAAATAAAAAATATAAATATAAATAATAAAATGAAACAACTACTATAATGGAATTAATAAGAAATAAGAGGTCCTGAGGAAGCTTAATGAATCTTCTGATAGCATTGTACAATAAAAGTAAAACACAACCAATGGGAAAAGATGACAAACATTTTATGTCCAATGGTGAGTAAAATGAATCACTATTTTAATCTGGCAATGGCTCATGACTCACCATTGGGTTCCAACGGTGACTCGTGACTCATTGTTGGTATCAAACAGTGACTTGACTCACTGTTGGTGTCCAATGGTGGCTCGTCGAGAACCAAATAGAGAAAAGAACAAAGAACTATCATCGATACAAGAACAAACTAAAAGAATAGATGAGGCGATGAAGAAGAATAATAGATGATGACACTAGAATGAATAAACACAAAGAGAAGCTGAGACCATACAAGAAGAAACGGATGGCTTGAAGAAACTCAGTAGGAAACATCGGTGATACTTTGATGATCGTCGGTTTATTGGTGAGAAAGTGAATTTCTAAATAAGATGATGAATATTCGAATAGAGGAGTATGGACACTACAGGAAAAATGGGTATTTGCGACGGGACCCTCCTCCCATCGCAAATAATCAGTTATTTGCTATGGGGCGATTCTTCCCATCGCAAAAGGTTTGGCGAGACTTCTACGCCAAACTGCTTGAAGGGTATTTGCGACGGGATTTTATAACAATCGCAAATATCCAACGGTGTTTTTTAGTGTTTGCGACGAGAGATTAATCTCGTCCCAAATAGTATGTCGGCAGCTAGGTATTTCTGACGGGTCCTGCTCCAAAAACATTTTCAACCAGTTAGTATTTGCGACAGGACCCGTCGCAAATATTCCCATCACAACTAATCTAATATATATATACCCTCATCTGTTTTTTCTCTCATTCCACCCCTCTCCACCCCCTATCCCTCTCTACTTACATTTTTTCTCTAAATTTTTTTCAAAATTTAAAGTTTTAAATTGGAACATCATTCGTGGCTTAGATCCTCCTCGAAATTTAGCCTAAAGGTATTTATCTATTTCTATTATTTTTTTAGTTAATTTATTTTATTTTATTTTATTTTATTTTATTTTATTTTAGTTTCAATTATTGATAATTAGTAATAAATAGTAATAATTAGTAACAATTAGTACTAAATAATAATAATTAGTAATAATTAGTAATAATTAGCATTAAATATTAATAAATAGTAATAATTAGTAATAATTAGCAATAATTAATAATAAATAGTAATAATTAGAAATAATTAGTAATAAATAGTAATAACTAGTAATAATTTGTAATAATTAGTAAAAAATATTAATAAATAGTAATAATTAAAAATAATTAGTAATAATTAATCGTAAATAGTAATAATTAGTAATAAATAGTAATTATTAATAATAATAAAGATTAATTAGTAATAAGTATGAGTAATTAATAATAATTAGTAATAATTAGTAATAATTAGTAATAATTGGTAATAATTAGTAATAAATAGTAATAATTAGTAAAGATTAGTAAAAGTTAAATAATAATAATTAGTACTAAATAGTAACAAATGGTAATATTTAGTAATAATTAGTAATAAAAAGTAATAATTTGTAATAATTATTAATAATTAGTAATAATTACTAATAATTATAATTAAATATGATTAATTAGTATTAATTAGTCATAGTTTGTAATAAATAGTAATATTTAGGATTAATTAGTAATAATTCGTAATAATTAGTAATAATTTGTCATAAATAGTGATAATTAGTCATAATTAGAAGTAATTATTTATAATTAGTAATAATTAGTAATAATTAATAATAATTAGTGATAATTACTAATAATTAACAGTAAATATTAATAATTAGTAATAAATATAAATAAATAGTGATAATAAGTAATAATTAATAGTAAAAAGTTATAATTAGTTATAAATAATAATAAATAGTAATAAATAGTAATAATTAATAATAATTAGGATTAATTTGTATTATTTAGTAATAATTATATTTAATTAGTAATAATTAGTAATAATTAGTAATAACAAGTAATAATTATGATTAATTAGAAATAATTAGTAGTAATTAGTAGTAATTAGTAATAAATAGTGATAATTAGTCATAATTTGAAGTAATTAGTCATAATTAGTTATAATTTGTAATAATTATTAATAATTAGTAAAAATTAGTAGTAATTATTAATAATTAGTGATAATTAGTAATAATTAATAGTAAATAGTAATAATTAGTATTGAATATTAATAAATAGTTATAAATTGTATTAATTAGTAGTAAATAGAAATAAATATAATTAATTATTAATAATTATGATTAATTAGTAATAATTATAATTAATTAGTAATAATTATTATTAATTAGTATTAATTAGTATTAATTTGAAATAATTAGGATTAATTAGTGATAATTATGATTAATTAGTAATAATTAGTATTAATTATTAATAATTAGGATTAATTAGTAATAATTATAAATAATTATTATTAAATAGTAATAATTAGTAATAAATAGTAATACATAGTAATAAATAGTAATAAACGGTGATAAATAGTAACAAATAGTAATAATTAGTATTAATTAATTGTAAATAGTAATAATAAGTAATAATCTGCAATATTTAAAAATAATCAGCAATAATTAGTAGTAATTAGTAATAATTATTAATAATCAGTAATAATTATTAATGAATAGCAATAAATAGTAATAAATGGGAATAAATAGTAATGATTAGAAATAATTAAAATGAAATAGTAATAAATAATGAGAATTGGTAATAAATGGTAATAATTAGTTATAAATGGTAATAATTAGTAATAAATAGTAATAATTAGTAAAACATAGTAATAAATACTAATAAATAGAGTTGATTAAGAAATGCATCAAAAATGCATACAACTATCAAGAAAAGGTTAACTCTTGCTACATTTTTAATTAATGTTTTCATCATTTTATCTACTATTTTTGAGTTAATTTCCTTATTATTTTTATCTAATACTTAATTATTTTTTTCACATATCTTTTGGGAAGTCATTTTTTTCAACTATCTGCAACATGCCACAAAATAGATAAAATGAGTCTTTCTGCCAATGTAACCATGTTTTATATATTCATTATCTTTCTTTGTCAAACCGTCAGCACTGCATATTGAATCGTTTACTGGAGCAACAACACCAGCAGACGATGAAGTACATGCAATGTTTGGCTCATAGTTTAGCGAGTTTGTTATATTGTTATGAAAATTGTTTATTTATTTATTTTAGTATTTTATTACTTTATTATTTATCTATTCATTTATTATTTTATTAAAATTATTTACTTTTTTTTAATACTAATTTTTTTGTTATTTTATAATTTTTTATTATTTTATTAATTTTATTATTATTATTATTATTAATTTTAATTAATATTAATATTATTATTATTAGTACATTGATATTATTTTATTATTATTTATATTATTTTTATATTATTTTTATTATTTTTATTTTTCTTATTTTATTTTTATTATTTTATTTATATTATTTTATAAATATTATGTTTTTAATTTTTTTAGTATTAATTTTTAAAAAAATTTATGTTATTTTCAACGGGTATATTTTCACATTGCAAAATTTATTTACGATGGGCCTGTCGCAACTGAGTTTTTTAACTCAATGAAACTATTTGCAATAGGTATATTTTCTCGTCGCAAATAGTATTTGTGATGGGAACGTCGCAATTGAGTTTTAAAAAAAACTTGATTAAACTATTTGCGATGGGAAAATTTTCTATCACAAATACGTTTTTGCAATAGGGTCCCCTCATAAATGACTTGTTGCAAATACCCACTTTTCCCATAGTGGGGAGATGAAAAAATGTGCGAGATTTTAAAACAGATTGAATGAATTGCTTTGAATTGATCTTACAACTGAGAGTGTGTCTGCTTTTTTTAACTTGGATGAACGGTAATTCTCATATGAGTATCCTACATGAGTTTGGATACATGAACGATGAGTTGTATATCAAACAGATCACACCATTCCTTTGTTCAAGCAGGCTACTGAGGATCAGTGTTGGTTAACACCTTTTACGCACACGGTCGGAAGGCCTAGGGGGAAACCTAGCCCACCCATGCACCTACAGGTGTGCTACAAGGGCCTTATACATGGGACCACATGCGATTAGTGTGTGCTATGAATATAGTTCTCTATAAACCTTATGGATATTCCTAAGGCGGGCCTTCCCATAGGGTTAACCTAATATTTCCCCTATGTGGTTGAGGGATAGCCAAGTTTCCACACTAAATACGAACTTAATTTTTTACTTAAACAAAATTAAACTTAAGTAAATAAAAAATATAATAACATGAAGTACAATTTTAAAATTTTAAAAAATATTATTATTAAAACAATTACATAGTTATTATAAAAACTTTTTAATGAAAAAGAAATTAATTAAAATAATTGATAATTTCTTGAGAAATTAATGGAATTTTAAATTTAAAAAATGGGAATTTAATAAAATGTTCATTAAGAGTAATTTATCAATATAAATAAAACTATTAAAGCATTTAAAAATAGTTTCAAATACTAAAAAACTCCCCCTTCTTATAAATCACAAAACAAAACATTTATTAACTTTTCAAAACAAACTCCATGTTTTTCAAAATTTCTCAAAAATTATATTTTAAATTTATTATATAAATCATACTCTTTTTTTAATCAAAAAAACTAAAAATTAATATAGGATGGTGAGTGTCAGCCTTTTCTAGGAGGGTGAGTTTGCGGGTGGTTATTTTTAGGTCTATAGGGTTTTTTATTTGGGCTTTTGGGCTCTCAAATTTTGGTCTATTTTCTATGATGTATGGATTTTTGGGTCAGATTTTTGTGTTTTAGGTGTCTTTTTTTCATACTCTTGGTTTGGTAGTGATTTTTTGTCGCACTCAAGTTCCTTTTATTTTCATTAATAAATTTTTAGGGTCGAGTACGCTCGGTACCTGAACATTCCTGGTACAGTAAAATATTAACAAGCTATTTTAAAGAGTATGAACTAATTACCATTTTATCAGAGTGAAAAATATTTATCAAAACAGAACATTTAGACAAAACAAAAAATGTTAGGTTTCTTTCATATTAATATCTAATACTAGTGTATTACAAAATATTTTTATATACAATGAGAAAATAAAAATGATTTCTATGAATAGAAAGAAGAAACATTATACTTCCAAAAGAAATGAACAGTTTCATTTCTTTGAGGGTTTTAAAAAAAATCCCCCTAATTTTAATCATAGAAATATTATATTTAAAAACTGATCAACAAGTCAAATTTTATTGGAAAAATTAAATCAATTTTAGAATAAATTGATTATTTAAATCAATTCAAAGTTATAAATAGATTTCAACTAATAAATATAAAAAACAAAATTTTAAATCACATAATATATTTATAAGGGTTTGGAATACTTCCCTATATTGGTTTTTATAAAATTATTTCAAACAGGATAAGGAAATATTTTAAACAAGTTGTTTTAACACTTATTTAAAACTTAAACATTAGTATTGATTAAAAAACTGGTTGTAAATCCCCAAAATTCAGGCATCATTAAAGATATATAAATCCATATGGTTAAATAACATTATATAAAAGATAAAATGAAGTTAGAAAATTCAGAAAAAAAATTAACTATATAAATTACAACAATTTTACTTACTAAAGAAAAAATAGATAGAATTCACATACCTTGAATTAAAAATAAAATGATTATAAAAAAGATATTAGATAGATTATATACCAACGCGTCAAATTTTATTAAAGTGAATAATATTCATGCTGGTTAAAAAAATAATTATTATCTGATCATGGTGACCAGATTAGGTCCAATAGAATTTTAGTAACATCATTTTGGAACTCATACTATCATAATTTTAGTAGAATTCATAGAAGGTATTTTGACCATCGAAATAGATTGCAAACATTTGTTTCTGGGTGAAATTGAATACACATTTTTTGTTAAAATAGTTATTGTATGACCAAAATATTGAATGAATCTCACTAATAATTCATTTCCAGAATTCCCTTTCATTATATATTTAAAGTAAGTTATAGTAAAATTACTCCCTTTTTAACTTCTAACAAAATTATTATTATTTAAACTAGGAGTAATACTGTTGTATCCAAAACCATTATTAGTGGTGTTTAGGTTTATTAAATACATCATCTTATTATATTGTTTCTTACCTTCTAAAAAATTAGATAAATCCTCATTATGATTAAAAAAATCATTTTTTAAATCCATATTATCCTTTTAAACATTTTCTAAATCTGTAAATACATTTTCATTAGATTTATAATCTGGATTTATTTTTTTTTTTCTTTATTTAATTTCTTACATTCATTTTATAATTTAGTTAGATAATTCACAACTAAATTAAATCTTCCATCATGTTCTTTATCATTTATTTCTAGAAAGACTTTAAGTCCTTCATTTTCATATTTCAGTTTCAAAATTCCATATTCACAATTCCTTTTATATTATTCATTTGGAGAAACAATAGTATTCATATTTTCACATTCTCTTTTCAGTTTTTAATTTTCATTGACTAACTTCTTATTTTTACATTTAAATTCTCTATATTTTTCAATCATTTTGAAACTACTAGACCTAAATTTTTTATTTTATTTACGAAATTATTTAAATCTAGAATTAATAGAATTACAATCAATGTTAGAATCAGAATCAGTATCCTTTTTATTTTTAGATATTTCATTATAATCAACATTTGTAGGAGTTATCAATTGGGTGGGGATATAGTCATTTACCTCACATTTAATACCCATTGGGGAAATACTACCTATTTCCTTTTCACTTCTAGAGTTAATACTTGAGTCAGTACATTATGAGTAGTCCCATCCTCCATGAAGATCTTTATTTTTTTTCCTTCTTTTATGTTTATAATTATTATTATGTTTGAGTTTGGGGAAATCAGGTCTGATCTCATAACATGTTATATATGAAACATCATTATTATTACTTGAATTACCTTTCTTGCAATCCTTTTAATTCTTTCTTCCACACTATCTCTTTCCACCATTGATTTTCAAAATTTTAAAAGTTTCTTGTTGAATTGAGTAATCTCCTTGTCACCTTCCTGGAACTCAGAATCAGAGGCATTACAAGTATAAATCACATTATATTTAAAATAAATACCTTTTATTTTAGTTTACTCTTCATAAGTAATATTATTTATCTCTATCATATGATATAGTATAGAGTGTGTAAGTTCATCTAAAGTATATTCCTTAAAATTCTTACTCACATCGATGGCCACCTTATTTTCATTATATCTCTTTGGAATATCTCCCAAAACTCTTTCCACTTGAGTTTTGTTATACAAGACTTCTCCAAGAAAATATAAAGCATTGGTTATTGTTGGTCAGGGTAGGACACTCAATAGGGGGTGAATTGAGTTTTTATAAAAATTTCTATCTAATATGCTTCTTTAAATTTTTTTAGAGTTCCCCAATTTAAAACAAAACAACCCAATTAACCAAAGTAGCAGATTTATAAAAGTTTTTTTAAAAATATTTCTCAAAGATTGATTAGTTCTTAATTAGAACTATATCCTTTATTATCTTAACTTTTTAAATTATTTTGCTAAAAATTATAATATAAACACTATATAAGATTAAATATAAAAGTGAAGATATTTTTTCTAAAATATTAATAATAACATAGAAAACAAAACTTGAAATCACATAGTAGAAGTAAATAATAGGTTCAGTATAGAGCTAAGACCTAATCCTCTCCACTTGGTGATCACCTTCCACCAAGAAGGTTATAATAATAAACTTGATCCACAACCTACACTGGGGCTAATAATAGTTTACAAACTGTCTAGGTCAACCAGACCTCTTCCATAGTTTTCACGGAAGTGTGCGAATAAATAAGCCGCACAAGGACCTCTTCAACTGTTATCCATGGGATTTAAAAGTGTAATGGTTTTGTGAATATATCTGAGTATCATATAGTTTGTCTTAGGAGACAGTGTGCGTTTACAATACAGATACACACACTGATCGAAATATAATAAATATGTAGAAGAAAAGTAGTAATTATTAGAAAACTTTTATAATGCTCTGAGTTATATGATGTGTAGCTCTAGATTTCATGAGTTAAGAAGATGTGAAGATCAAGTCCAATTTTGGAAATTGACACTGAAACAGAGTTTCATGGGAGCTATGTGTTTTGTTTTTCAATGAGGTGAGATGCTCCTTGGAGATTCTCTTTACTATGGTTTGTTGCTGTAATGATTTTGGAACATTGTATCTCATAAAATCATTGTATGCACATAATTTTGATCAAGTTCATTCCACATTAGAGAAACTTTGTATTCACCAAGCTTATCTCTCTTTTTCTTTTTTCCCAGATGATTGATTTTATACACTATAAAGTCAACCAAGAGCACGATCCTTAACATGAGGGCTTACTCAGACCTCATACAGGTCTCTAAAAATGTCTACAAAAGACATACAAGGTCATTAAAATAATAATAAGTACTAAGTTTCATAAATACAACCATTAGAATTAATTTTTAATTTTAGACAAGTCATTGGTCGCTCAGTCTGTCAGTAGGTCATTCTGTCAGTAGATCATTCCATTGGTAGCTCATTTCTATCAGTATTTCAAACTATCATCATCTTATTATGTCGGTAGGTGAGGCTTCGGTAGGTCAGGAATTGGTAGGTTAGGTGTCGGTAGGTTTGGCATGAGTAGGTCGGACTTAGAAAAAATTATTTGTAGCTCTGTCAGTAGCTTGCAGCTGTCTGTCACTCATGAATTAGTGATTCTAGTGTCGGTGACTTGAATATTGGTATGAAAAGTATTGGAAACTCATCTTCTTATTATTGACTCATACCTATTGGTGAATTATACTTAACCAAAAAAATTTAAGTCTGTCTTATGATGCAAACACTGAGATTAGAGACTTCAGAATAACAAGTAACGAAAATTCCACATTATGTAATTTGATAAATCATAATTATGCATGATTTGTGAGAATTAAAACTAGAGGAAGCCAACGATATCATCCTTTTTGATGATCACAAATCATGGCATTACATAACATAAGAATTGATTTAAAAAGTTCAAAATAAAAAAAAATTAAGATATTACATAGATCATATGAGTTTGTGTCTTTTTGGTTTAAAGTGTGTGAAATGGATGGGTAATATTAAGCTCTTGGATTCCTAAGTGCTTTTAAGCTCCCCCTGAGATATGACATACAAAGTTTTCTCGCCCTTTTAGGATAATCAAAAATTAAACATGGAAGGAACAAAAATAAAGAACAATCACAAAAGGACATTAACCAGTGAATAAAAGAGTGAGCACATTTCATTGAATACATCAACATAGTGCAATCACAAAAATTTCATCATAACCCTATCAAAAATCATCCTTCACTTATTCACAAAGTCTGTAGCCTTCCCTATAACTTTTTTAGATAAATCAGTTGTTGTTTCAGAATTAATGGTGGTGGAAGGTATAGATCCAATAGTGGGGGAAATAAGGGTCACTCCCACAAATACAGAAGGAGCCAAACTTTGTCTAGAGGAGGAATGAGGCTTCGGATACTCATGAATAACTGGTTTGATCTGGCTAAGAGCCCGAGAAAGGGACATGGTCATAGGATCAGATGAAGTAGAGGTAGAAGGAGGCACTCCTTTATGAATAGGATCAGTAGTTGGAACAAAAATAGTTGTGATGTGATGGTGCAAGTATGGCTTGAGAAGATTAACAAAATATCTAATGTACTCACCACCATATTCCATTGCTTTCTAAAAATCATATTTATTCTCCATAAATATCTCAAGTGTAGGATTAAAATCCTCCAAATTCTAAACATGATCCTTAAAGGACTTGGTCATAGGAGGTAGCCGCAGAATCTCTATTAAGTATTTGAAATGACTAGTCAACTGATTCATTGTATAGATCCTCTTGAAATAATAATCTTCCTACTTATTAATTTCTTGTTGAGTATCAGTTTACCCTTTGGAATAGAATCTTACCATGTCATGTACGT
Organism: Viscum album; assembly: GCA_963277665.1. Lineage (NCBI taxonomy): Eukaryota > Viridiplantae > Streptophyta > Magnoliopsida > Santalales > Viscaceae > Viscum > Viscum album. Next base: position 1,711,527,048 of record OY728145.1, read on the forward strand.
GGTCACTGTTCTGTCTAATCTTTCTAAGAATTTCTTGGTCAGTACCACCCATCATGGATTGTAGCTTTTCTCTAATAAATGTTCTAATCATTTAACTATCTGGAGAGTGATAAATAGTAGAATCGAAACTAGAATCATCGTGTACAATATCTCTGATATCCAATATCAACTGGTCTACATCAACAGTAGTAGTATAAGTTTGAGTACTCCTATAAATTGCATCTTCAATAGTCTTTAAAAATTTATCCAAAGACATCCTATAATAGACATTCAAACTATTTATGGCTAAAACCATAGCAGTTAGCTCAGCTTTCATCTTCTCATTGTATGACCCAACAACTTCTTCAAGAGAGACATATATTGGTGCAACTCTAGACATAATCTTATCACAAATCCAATCAGTATCTCTCTCACTGATTCTTAGAGCTAGGGCAGGAGGTTGTAAAGGAGCAGACTAAATAACAGCTAACATTTCTTCCCTAAATTCATTGAAATATGCCTTGGTTACATATTCAGCTGGTTCTGAAACAACCATAGGAGAAGGAGAAGCCCTCATATCTTCAAGTTCAGGATACTCTAATCCAAGAGTGACATACCCTATAACTATGCTCTACTCAGGTAATACTAGATAATATAAAGGTGTGAGAACAACAACCTTGTCCATTTTAGTTGATCTCTTCCCCTAAGATGATGGCCACTTTAGTGAATACACTAACTCTATCACTAGAATTACAGGTACATCTCAGCCAACCTGAACTTATTCTTCTTGTACATGGGTAGTAGTATCTATTTCCTCTATAGTAATCACCTTAGGAATTTCAGCAAGGGTAAGATCATTATGAGCTCTCTCTAGTAGAACAGCCATTCTATCATCCTTAGAGGATACATGTGGTTCCTATTCCACTAAGGCAGGACCAGTAGGATCCAATGTTAAATCAATAATATCCCCACCAGGACCTTGGTCATCATTACCATGGTCTGATCCACTATCTAAATCATCATTTTATACCCCTTCCTTTTCACTTTCATCTCCTATATTACTTTCATCAGATATTTCTTCTTCACAAAATTCTTAACTACCTTATTTAGCTTCCTTAACTTCGTCACTTACACTTCCTTATTCTTTACCACTAGATTCATAACTACCTACTTCAACTGATTCTTCACTCCTAGATTTACTAAGATATTCAACATCATCTAATTCTTCTGTTTCTTCACTATCATCTTTAGGTAAAAGTGGTTCCTTGACATTTAAAGGGCTAAGTGGACTTGCAGGTCCATAAGTCATTCTTACAGGGCTATCATCTATGTCAGGATCACTCCTATCATCAATGCGAGATTCATCCCTCTACACTTATTCAGCCACCTCCTCATTAGAGTAAGCACCAAACTCACCAGGTCCAAGACCAGGGTCTACCATATCCATTGGCCTCATAGGTTGGTCCTAGGGTTAAAATCCTCATAGATTGTTTCCTTGTAATCCAACCAAATCTTTCTCTAAGGGTTCTAATTAATTTTCATTCTTCTTGAAATGATTTTATTCAAATATAATCCATCACAGGAAGAAATATTATCCTCACCATCACTTAAAAATCCATTATCTTTCAATATAGTAGAAATAATCCTTGGGAAAAATATAGAATTCATCTTGCAATAGGGATTAATCATTTCACTTATATGGACCATTAGATACTTGTACAGGTTCACCATATTACCTTTATTTAGAAAATATAGTATGTATACATCTCGATACTTGTGTGAAGAAAATTCCACCTTCCTAGGACATAACTGATGTTGGATAAATTTGAATAAAAGTATTTCCTCTCTATCAATGTTAATGGTAATGGGTATTATATGTTCTTCATTTCCAGTTATCTCACCCAAAGCTATATCATAACAAAAAATATCACTAGTGGTATGTGAACTCCCCTGACGTTTATCACATATCCCTATATGAGGTACCTTTAGAAAATATGATCATTTTTTATGAAAAATATACTATTCTACCATCCACTACTGATTTCATCCGTAACACTTCAACTCCTTCAAATAGAAACTCAGAATACATGTAAAAATCAGGGAATAACCTTGGGTAATATGGACTTTCATTGTTGAAGAACCACTCTAACCACCCTTGTTCCAGTAACACATTTAGAAAAAGAGACCTAATAGACAACAACCATTCAGAATGTACTTATTTATTCAGGGTTACAAAATGATTCGCGAGCTGGGAATGAACTAGTAGCGGCTTAGGTCAACTGGATTCACCTCTTTTCCTTTTAGATGAATCCAATTCAACCTCTGAAAGTTTGAGAATATTTTTGACATAAAGAATATATAAGGGTTCAATTCACACGAATAAGAGTAGCGACACAGAGGGAAAATGTTTAAGGTCTAATTTTGAAATCTAGAGAGTGATAGTAATAAGGGGAGTTAGATCAACCTATTATTTTATCATTTAGGTCTTCAGAAACATAAAATATGAAGTAACATATTAAAAAAAGTAAAGTAATTAAAAAATAAATGTTCCAGACAGAGAAAATATTTTAGTGTTGGTGAGACACTCTCACTGAGACAATCATAGAAAGTTCTATCAGTGAGTTACTTAACAGTAAATTCTAGAAAATTAATCATCCCTAATTAATTTACGATGTAACTCATTCTCTCAAAATTTAATGGATTTGTGAAAATATCAGCAAGATGATGTTCTGTTCCAACAAATTCAAGAGTTATATCACCTTTTTTATAATAATATTTGGAAAATTGATGTCCAACATCAATATGTTTTTTTCTAGAGTGAGAAACTAGATTATTTGATATGTTAATAGCACTATTATTGTCACATTTTATAGGGACACATCTAAATTAATATCCATAATCTATTAGAGTTTACTTCATCTACAAAATATGAGCACAACAACTACCAGCAACTATGTATCCAGCTTCAGCAGTAGATAATGTAAAAAAAAATTCTTTTAACTACACTGTGATACTAGAGAATTTCAAAAAAAGTGACATGTCCCATAGGTGATTTTTTTTATCTAACTTGAAACCACCAAAACCATAATATAAATAACTCACTAAATCGAATTCTTATCCTCTAGGGTAGAAAAATCATAACATGGTAATATAATTGAGTTATTTTAAAATTATTTTAACAGCAGTTAAATGGGATTACTTGGGGTTAGCTTGAAAACATGCACACATACACTCACTAAACATAATGTTAGGCCTACTGGAAGTCAAGTAGAGGAAATTTCCAATCACTCCTCTATAAGTGTATTGATCAAAAGATTTATCATTTTTATCAAGATCCAACTTACAGGTGGTACTCATTAGATTATCACTACTTTTTTCTATCAAATCCAAACCTTTTTAAATGATATTTAATGTATTTACTTTGATTTAAAACAATAACTTATTTATTTTGAAAATTTTGAAATCTAAGGAAAAATTTGAGTTTACCCATTAAACTCATTTTGAATTATTTTTTAAAAATAAACACATAAGTAATTTATTTAATATCCAAAAATAATTTCATCAATATATATTTTAACTAATAAAACATATTTATAAATTATTTTGATAAGGAGAGTAGGATCAGATCTTCATTTTGTAAAACCATTGAAAATTAGAAAAGTATTGAGCCTATCATACCAAGATCTTAGATCCTGTTTTAAACCACACAAATCTTTTGTTAATTTAAAAACATGATTTGGAAATTGAGGATTTCTAAATAGGGGGGTTTTCAACAAAAACATCCTAAGCTATATACCCATTTAGGAACACACTCTTAACATCCATATGATAAAGTTTGAAAATAAGATGTGATTTATATGCTAGCAGGATCCGAATGGATTCAAGTCTAGAAACTGGTGAAAAGGTTTATTTATAGTCAATTATTTCTTCTTGATTATATACTTGTGAAGCCGGTATATCATTGTTTCTTACTATGGTTCCATCTTTCTCTAATTTATTTATAAACACACAAATAGCATTGATAGTTGATGTTTATTTAGATCTATTAACAAACTTCTAGAATTTATTTCCTTCAAACTAGTTCAATTCTTCTTGCATATCCATCACCCAAAATTCATCATTGATTATATTATTGATGGTTTTTGGTTAAATATATAAACAAATGGCTTGATGTTCAACTTGGTTCCTAAGAGAATCCCTATTCTATGTCCCTTTATCTAATTCTTCAACTATAACATCTAAAGGATGGTTCTTAAGGGTTCTAACAGATCTAGAAAAAGAAGGACTAGTTATTTCATGTTCACCTATAGGTTATTTTTATTTATGATCAAATTATATAGATTTTATAGAACTATAATATTTAGAAGATTGTGTAACATTAGGTTTAGAAGATTTTGAATTAATGTCCATATTGGACAAATCATCCTCAATATTTTCTAGGGAAGTTCTAGGTTCATATAGATCTATTTCATCAAATTTGACATGCACAGATTCTTTCACACACATGGTTATTTTATTAATGTCTCTAAAATATTACTAGAAATTAAATAACCTAGGAAAATTCCTTCATAACTTTTGGAGGCAAACTTTTCAATATTATCCTTAGTGTTAATAATATAAACATTTCAACCAAAAACCATAAAGTAGTTAGCCTTAGGTTTTATATTATTCCATAGCTCATAAGGGGTTTTCTTAAGGATAGTTCTTATTAAAACTCAATTGATTATATAAAAAATTGTCTTTATAGATTCTATCCAAAAGTAAATAGGTAAGTCATATTCATTTATTATAGTTCAGGCTATTTCTTGTAAGGTTTTATTTCTTCCTTCCACAACTCCATTCTGTTGGGGTGTCCTAAGAGCAGAGAAGTTATGACTATAGCCATTTTTTGAGAAAAAAGATTAAAAATCTTGGTTCTCAAACACACATCCATAGTCACTTCTTAAGGTTTTAATTATAAGACCACTTAGGTTATTTATAGATTTGGAATATTTAGTGAAGTAGGAACAAGATTCACTTTTATGAGAAAGAAATAAAGTCCAAGCATATCTAGAAAATTCATCTACTAGAATATACATATTGTGAATCCCATTTAGACTAAGAACTCTATATGGTCTAAACAAATCCATGTAAACCAACTGAACAGGTTGAGAAGTTGAAACTTTTTTCTTTGCTTTGAAAGATATTTTGTATTACATAACCTTTTGACAAGGATTACAGACCTCATCATTTGGAAACTCAAGTTTAAGTAGATCCTTGACCATTAAATTCCTTGTAAGCTTCCTAAGGTATTGAATATTACAATGGACTAGTCTTCTATTCTAGATCTAATACTCTTTGTTAAAAAAACTTAAGAACAAAACATTTTGAGAAACTAAAGAATCCAAATTCACAATATAAAAATTCTCATTTATAAAAGCAGTAAATACTAAATCATTTTTAGAATTAGAGACATTGTAAGAATTATTTTCAAATTTAACATGAAATCCATCATCACATAACTATGAGGTGCTAGGAATATTATATTTAATATCATCAATAAAATGAACTTTAGAAATTAAGACTGAGTTAGTGTTACCAATTTGCCCAAGGAAAATTATTTTTCCTTTTTCATTGTCACCAAAGGTGACATGACCACAATCAATATTGATAATGTTCTTGAATCTTGAATAGTCCCATGTCATTTGTTTTGAACACCCACTATCCAAGAACCATAGGCTTTTACAGGATCTCTTCAAATATATTTCCTACAATAATAGATCAAACATGGAAAGATTTTGGTACCTAGACTTACTTGGGTCCAGTGACATTAGTAATCAAAGCTTTGGGAACACACATTTTCTTCATGGATTTACTATAATAAGCTTATATAGTATTGTAAAAATGAACTCTATTTGTACAAGAAAAACTAGAATCACTAAATGTATTTCCAGTGCTAGAACTTGCAGTAGATTTTCTAATTTTAGGAATAAAAAAAAATTCCATATTTTCATGAAAAATTGTTTTTAACAAAAAAAAAATTCCAGGCTGATAACCAATACCAATATTGTATTTAAGAGAAACCTTTTTTCCAAGAATTTTAAATAAGGTATCTTTTCCATTTGTGAACTTCTCTAGATCCTTATTTAATTTCTCATTATAAAGTTTGGGTTTATTATTCTCATCAAGAAGTTGAGAATTATTTTCTTTTTCAATATTAAGTTCATATTCAAGAAAACAGTAAGATCTTGTTGTTTCTTGAGTGATTTATATTTATACTTGAATTCATTGCATGTTCCATAAATCATTTTAAAATATTCACAAATTTCTTCATTTTTCATATTTTCATAATCAGACTCATCTCTAGAATAATAGGAATTTCTTATAGTATATTTAAGGGTTACCTAAGAAGTGTTTGTTATGAAACACATGTTAGCTTTATCACCCTTCTCATCATGTGAAGACTCTAACTCATTAGATCTATCCTCATAATCACTCCATGTGGCCTTAATTTCCTTTTTATACCATTTATATTTTTCTTCATAATTATTATTATACTTTAATGTAGGATAGTTATCATTTACAAGTCCTCTTCTCTAGCATTCATAGCATACTATCTCATTTGATTTGTCACCTAGTTTCCAATTTTTTCAATTTACCTTATTATTATATTTTTCTTTGTAGCTCAGATTTATGAAGATATTATTCCTTTTGTATAATTTTTTGAACCTTCTGGATAATTGATCCACTTTTTCATCACTGTAAGATATTGATTTTTCATCACTTGAACTATCAGAATGAGTTTTTTCCTTCTCTTTGTGTTTAGAAGAAATGGCTTTTAAATCTACTGAATTTCTATTTGACTCGTCGTCCTATTATTTTTTGACCTTTAGTTATTACTCGTACATCATTAACCTACCTATATGCTCTTTTAATAGCAAGCAATTGATGTCACAGGATTCCCTTATTAACATGAGGTTCATCTCTATCTTTTTGGTAGACATATAAGGATTATGATGATTCGTTCCTTGGCTGTAACATCCTTTCCCAAAGAGATCATCGTATTTAAAATCTCATTGAACCTGAGACGCATATCATAAATGGGTTTATCAAGATTTATTTTGAAATTATCATATTTAATAATATATATATATTAAGCCTCGTTTTTTTAACATTAGTGCTTATTTCATGTGAAACAGCTAAAGTATCCCCAATTTCAAAAGCATATTTACCAGCAGATATTCTATTAAATTATTCATCCCATAAAGAGTAGTATAAGGCATTGATATCTTTATAGTTATTATTTTAGGCTTCCTTAGTGGCATTATCCTAAGTATTCAAAGTGGTAGAAGGAATCTTGTATTCATCTTCAATTGAAGACCATATTTCAAAACCCATACTTTCCGAATGGATTTTCATCTTTATTTTCCACTGGGTATAATTAGTACCATTAAAATAGGGAGGTTTGTTGGTAGTAGCACCTTCCTATCTATTATCTATATTAATGAATAAATTAATGATTTAAAAAACTAAAATCTTAGAACTTATAGAAATTTATAGATCTTTAAAAGCACAAATAAATCACATTTGAAGAAAGGTTTTTAAAAAAAATTAAATAGCCTCTGATACCAAATGTTGGTTGAAGTAGTACACTCAAGAGGGGGGTGAATTAAGTTCCTATAAAAATTTATTTCTAAAATTATTGTTTAAAAATTATTTAAAGTTCACCAATTTAAAACAAAATAGCCTAGGTAACCAATGTACCAGATTTATAAAAGTTTTGTTTGTTCAAAATATTTGTCAAAGAATGATTAGTTATTAGTTAAAATAATATCTTTTATTATCTCAACTTTTGAAATCAGTTTACTAAAACTAATTCTAATATAAAAACTATCTATGATTAACTATAAAATTGAAGTTATTTTTTCTGAAATAGTAATAGGAATAGAGGAAACAAAACATGAAATCACACAGTAGAGGTAAAGAAGAGGTTCAGACTCAAGTCGATACCTAATCCTCTCAACCTAGTGATCACCTTCCACCAATCAGTTTATATTAATAAACTCGATCTACACCCTAGATCGAGTTTAACAACAGTTTAAAAATTTTCCAGGTCAACTAGACCTCTTCCACAATTTTCATGGGATTGTACAAATAAACAAGCCACACATGGACCTCTTCCACTATTATCTGTGGGAGTGAAAATTGTAATGGTTTTGTGAAGATATATAAGTATCATACTGTTTAGATCAAGTGACATTGTTTGTTTACAATATAGATACACACACTCCTTGAAATATAATAAATATATACACAAAATTGTAGTAATTATTATAAAAGGTTTATAATTCTCTGAGTGATATGATGTGAATCTATGGATTTATTGATTGAAGTAGATGTGAATCTCAAGTCCACTTCTAGAAATAGACACCAAAACAGAGTGTTGTGGAATCTCTTTGTTCTGGTTTCTAGTGAGGTGAGATGCTTCTTAGAGATTCTCTTCACAACGTTTTGTTACTGTAGGGATGTTGGAACTTTGGCTCTAAGAAAATCCTTCCTTTTATGCACAGTAGTTTGATCAAGTTTGTTCCAAAGCTGAGAAACTTCATATTCACCAAAATTCTCTCCCTTTTTATTTTTTCCTAGATTATTACTTTTATACACTACAGATTCAAAAAATAGGATGATCCTCAACATTAGTGCTTCCTCATTCCTTGTACTAGTCTTTGATAATTTCCAAAAAAGACAAATAAGGTCATTGATATAATAAGTAGTACTAAGTCTCATAAATATGATAGTTAGAATTAATTTTGAATATAAGACAGATCATCGGTGACTTAGTCTGTCAGCAGGTCATTCTGGCTATAGCACAATCCACCGATAGCTCATTTCTGTCGGTAGGTTAGACTATAAAAATCTTAGTCTATTGGTAGGTGAGGCTTCTATAGGCCAGGTGTCTGTAGGTAAGGTGCTGATAGGTTAGGCATCGGTAATTTAGGCATCGGTAGGTTACTCATTGGTAGGTTAGGTTTTAGTAGGTTAGGCATAGGTAGGTTACATGTCAACAGGTTAGGCATCGGTATGTTAGGCATCGATAGGTTATGCATTGTTAGGTTAGGCATCAGTAGGTTACGCATCCGTAGGTCAGACTTACTGAAAAATTTTGTGTAGCTCTATCGATAGCTTATAATTGTTGGAAACACTTATATTGGTGAGTCTGGTTTTGGTAATTTGTCTATCGGTAGGACAAGTATCGATAGCTCATTTCATTATCGGTGAATCATACCTATCAGTGACTTATACTTAACCAAAAAAACTATAAATCTGTTTTATGATGAAAACACTGAGATTAGAAACTTTAAAATTATAAGTAACCAACATGCAACCTAACATAATTTCATAAATCATAATTATGCATGATTTATGAGCATTAAAACTAAAGGAGGACAATAGTTATACTTGTAAACTTATAGAACATCCGTTTTATGGATTCATCATCTCCCATTTTGAAGTCCCGGTATTCTGCTCGGATCATTCCTTACTTGGTTCTTTTCAGCTCAGCAGTACCATAATGAGTCACTTGTTATATCCTTCATATTTCATGGTCTCTCTTACAAGATAAAACATGTCTATAAACAATTTTAATTATAGAACAGTAAAAAATATTTTTAACTTTATAATTTAAAAGATTTTTTACCATTTCATTACCTAAAAGTGTCTCTGGATCAATTTTAGGTAGCTCATATGGACTTTCCATGATAGTCTAGTGATCCACACTATGTTTTTTCAAGTTTGATTCCATTTTTTCTTTCTAGTACCCATAGTCACTCCCATCAATGAATGGGGGTTTATGTGGTATCTAGACATCATTATCATTAAAAACTTTCATCATCAAAGAAATTTTTTCTCTTGTTACTTATATTTTTAAGTCTAGGATATCATATTAGCAAAGAGTTAAAAATAAGAAACAAAAAAATTATAGAGGATAACTATCCTTTAAGTAAGTTCCTACCCTCTAATACCAATTGTTTGGTATCAAATTAAAGAAAAAAAATATTATCTTATTAGATACCTACATCTAATACCAATTGTTTGGTGTCAGATTAGAGAAAAAATAAAATATAAATTATCATAGACTAGCATATGATACCCATTTTTGAATCATTATTATTGGAAAATATGACTAGATGGAGGAGGTTTGAGTAGCCATTTTAAAATTTAATAAAAAAAATTAGTGTTTATAAAATATTAAATAGTAGTAAGTGTGGTATTCTTGAGTAGAGTAGTAGAGAAAATAAAAAATAAATAACAAAATATTTATATTGGTTCAGATCACAAGGATCTTAGTCCACTTCTAAATATTCATTACTCCTTGAAGAGACTTGTACCCACTAAGAACCTATATTTTAAATGTGTGATAACCTTTTTATAGACTCTACATTTTAAAAAACCCAGGGTCATAGCCTAGTCTTGATATAGGAGAAAAATCTAGTCTGTTATACATGACTTTTGATTAGGAGTCACAACCATGTCTTCCTTTTAGTAGTTGGAATAACCATAGAAAATGAATAATTTATTTTGATGGGGAAATCATAAACCAGACATAAATAAATTACAAACAGAAACACATCGATTACATGTATAAAACTAATATAGGGAAATTAGAAGATGATCAAAATTTCAAAGAAGTTTAAGCTCAATGATTTTCGATCACTTAGAAGGAACAAATGTCAATGATGGATTCCTTTTCAGATCACAATAAGATTTTATAAGTTCCATAAGTTTTTGACCAATTGAAAGCAGTAATAATTTCAAAGATGTTTCAAAAGTGATCTATATGAATGATATTCCTAGGTATATGTTTTTATTCCTTCAATAAATCTCATAGATCATTAAAACAAAGATCCTCTAAGAGTTTATTTGTACCAAATATTTGCACGACACTTATTAATGTATAAAAATTAAATAATATGGTTGTAACCTATATATGTTAAATAATCACTGAAAAACATATAATTACAATCGGGAATTATATTTATTCATTAATTATTAATATAAAAAAAATTATATATTAATAAAAATAATTTTAAACAATTACTAATAATAAAAAAATATATATATAATATTGTAGATTACACATACAGAAAGAACTATAGTAAAACAGAGCATTATATGAATATCAAACTTTATAAATAAAGGAATATAAAATACTGTTACAATTATTTTTACATACTCTAAAAATAAATTTTAATATAAAATAACAATGCTTTTAATAAAAGAATTTGTTTTTGTAACATCAATTAAAAAATAAGAATATAATTTTTTCGAAAATACTTTTTTAGAAAAAAAATTAACTACAAGTGGATTGAACTATCATTGGAACAGAGAGTGGTGCATCATAACTCACTACTAAAAATAGAGAGAGTTGAATCATGAATCTCCATTGAAAATAGGGAGTGGTGGCTCATCACCTACCATTGGAATAGATTAGATGATACTGTTTAAATTTCAATCAAAAATAAAAATAACCAACCAAATTAAAACCTATTTCATGCCATTGTGCAATCAAAGGCATCAAGATAAGAAATAAAATAATTTCCAACATTGTATGTCCAATGGTGACTCATGAATCACCATTAAAATAGCCAATAATGTATCACTAAAAATATTTCCAAAAAATAGTAGATAAAAAGTCTAGTGAATATAAAATAAGTAAGAAAAAATAAAATAGGAAGAAAATATATTATAATATAATTTTATGATAAAGTTAAAATAGAAAATAAATAATATTCATCACTCAAATGAAGAAGGAAAAACAATAGTTGGATCTTAAAGAATCTAATCCAATAATGAAATAACAATTTTAAAAAGAAAGAATAAAAAAATAACTATTGTAAGAAAACAAGATAGAAGAAGAGCTCCTAAAGAAGATTAATGAATCTTCCAAAATCATTGTATAATAGAAAAAACACAACTGGTGGAAAAAGATTACCCTCCATTGATGACCAATAGTGAGTATAATAAATCACTTTTGTAATATAGTAGTGGCTCATGAGTCACCATTGGGTTCCAACGGTGACTCATTGCTCATCGTCCAGTTCAACGGTGACTTGAATCACTGTTGGTATCCAATAGTGACTCGACTCACTATCGGTGTCCAATAGAGGATCATCGAACACCCAATAGAGAAAATAAAAGATAATTTCCATTATAGCGACCCTACTTTTTCTTAAATTAATATTATATTATTTTAAAGATAAAAAATATAATAGTGTTACAAAACCAGGATCCAAAGTTTTAGTGTCTCATGAAAATTGGGGCCAATCATAAAATTTACATAATAAAACATAAATATTATTTAATTCCTTATTCTATATCTTATTAGTGGCCCTCATATACTCTTTATTATAAGTATTCACCTGAGGATATAAATCAAATAAAGGGGTGAGCTAAAATCCTTGTAAAAGGATAGATAATAACATAAACTAATATAACATGGGTGAGAATAATCATCATCATCATAACATAAGTATTATATCATCATAATAATCATGATAGGAATCATTAGATAAAGTAATGAAACTTTTTAATGCATAAAAATTAAAAAACATGTCTTAGTGGTCAATTACCACACATAGTTGTGAACAAAGCTAGCATCATGTTCATGCATAACATATGTGTATAATCATAAATTCATCATTGTGAACTAATCTATCACCATGTTAATAAATATTTCATATTATAAAAAGAGATATATCACATTACCCAATTCATTGGAGTGTTATATAATTCTGGGTGCACCCATCACATCATACTATTTACATAATCATGAATGTCACATAGAATGTATAACAATATTTACAATAAAATAAAGAATGGAAAAGAAATGGGTTTCACGAGAATTTAATAAAGAATTATTTCATTAATAATAATTTTAATTACCAAAATAAAAATTTAATAACATAATTTGTATAATAATCATCGATCTTGAGTGAAGAAAAAACAATCTCAAGAGAAGTAAAAGATATGTTTTTTAGAAAGAAGGGTTCTTTTGGAAAAATATTTTCAATTGCATAAAATAAGTTTGGAAATAAGTATATCCCAAAAAATAAAATGTAAGAAAAATGAAATAATATTTTAGGAATAGTAAAATAATAACCACACTGAAATTTGGCACGAAATTGGAATAACCCAAAGATGGGAAATTGGGTTCAAGAATCCCCTTACCTTATGTCTGAATGATTTAGTCACTTTAATATATAGGATAATAAATTTAGATTCATCAATTACTAAATCCAAGACCTATTTTACATGTATTAAATTCATTATAATTTTATTAAGTTTTTTTATGTCCATTTTAATGATTTATAGAGTTCAATTTCATCGTTCGAGAATGTTCATTTTCTTGGTTTTCATGATCTGTTCACTTGTATATATATATAGTAGATCATGTAAAATGAGAATAATTTTCCAAAATTGAAATTATATGTTATTAATTAAATTCCATAAATTTAAATGATCTTGTATATTATTTTTTCTAAATAGGAGGATGATTCATTAGATAAAATGTTAATAATAATCATTTAGATTAATTTGGCGGTTTTTTGATCATCACGAACTACTTTTGTTTCATTATTTATTATTATGTATATATGTTAGTACTAGAACATAAAAAAGGATATAAAATAAATTTTAAAAAAAATTCAACAATTATAGTGGTTTTATTACCAACCTTGAAGGTGTTAAAGGAAAATTAAAACTTATCGTCCTTGAAGGTGATAAATCAACACCTCAGAGACAAAGTTTTCATTTTTAGAATAAAAGTCAGAGGAGAATAGTTTTGATGATGGATTATTCAATTTACATAATAAAAATATATTATATATAAGATAATAGTGTTATCATTCCACTTTTTTGAGGTTTGGTTAGGAGATAATAATAAAATAAAATAACTTCAAAATAAATTAAAAGAAAATGAAAGAAGATTTTACCTCTAGAATTATTCTCATTGAGAACCTCCCTATAAAAATTGGGTTTGGAATCTTATTGAGACCAAAGGATCCTAAATGAGTTTGAAGGTCTTGGGAAGAGTATTGGGTAGAATTTGGAAAATTTTCAAGATTTAGAGATGTGCGGAGAAGAGGTGGTGAGGGTTGTATTTATAGGGGATGAGAGGGGTGTTTTTTGGTTATTTTATTCATTGGTTTATTATTATAGCTCAAGATTTTGAATATTTTAAAACATATCACTAAATTTATTAAATAATTAATAATATTTAGAGAATATTTGATTACATAATCCCTATATCATCTATGATACAACAATTCATGTATTTTTTAAATACCGTAAATTATCGTATTTTACTATTCACCACAAGTTTAACTTTTTTAGAAAAATATAAAAATTAATGCTAAATTTTTTTCAAAATGTATAACTAAAAATTTAAATCCATTTTAGGAAAATAATTTTCTAAATATGAGAAATTTATTTTTTATTTAAAATCATCATTTATTCAAAAAAATACCGATTTTAAAATCATTAGTGATTTTATGAAACTTCAAAAAATTATTTAAGGTCTCATAAAATTATCTTATAAACATAAAAAAACAAAATATTAATTTATTAATCAAATTTTTGAAAATAAATTTTCTTTTAAATCAAAATATTAATTATAAAATTGTGAATAAACATTTATTTTTTATAAAAATAACAACATTTAATTTATCATTTTAAAAACATTTATTTAATTATACTATCATATAATTATATTATATTTTAACTCATAAGATGGATAAATTGTATTTATACTTTCATAGGTGAGTTTTGCTATTCTATTTTCTAGATTACTATTCCAAATGGTCACATTACTATTCCAAAGATCAAGTTCTTATTCTATTGGTATAGGTTCCTTAATTTCTATAAATACCACTTATTTAATTCTTAATTCATGAAAATAATGTTTTTATTGGGATCTCTATTCTTTTAATGTGCTTCATACCATAAAACATAATTACAAGAAGGGAACAAATTATATTGTTAAAAATTTGGGTTGTTACATTTTCCCCCTTTTTGAAATTTTTCCCTCAAAATTTCATTTCACATACTAAGATGAGAACATGGGAGGGTACTTCTCATTCATTGATTGCTTTGATTTCCATGTTTCCTATTCATACTTATGGTTCAGCCATAGTACGTTGACAAGTTGAGTAGTCTTTTTATGTATAACTTTTTCTCTACGGTCCAAGATCTTCATCAGTTACTCCTCATAAGAGAGATAATTTCCCTAATGAACCACCTCTAAATTTATTACATGTGAGGAATCGGGTATGTACTTTATCCAGAGGAATAAATTGAATACATCGTATACTTGATACATGGATGGTGTAAGTGAAATTGTATAGGCCACAACTCCCACACAATCAAGAATCTTTAAGGGTCTGATGTTCCTAGGACTTAGATTTCCTTTCCTCACAAATCCCATGGTCCTCCTCCATAGATATATATGGAGGAATACCATGTCGCCAACCAATAATAGTAGGTCTCATTGATGATTGTCTACATATCACTTTTTTCAACATTGGGCTACTGTGATGTGTTTCTGAATGGATTTTACCTTTTCTACCATTTCCTTGAACATTTCATGTCTTAGCAGCTTACGTTCACCAACTTCGTCCCATCATTTCATTGTTCTACATATTTTCCCATAAAGTTCTTCATATGGAGCTATTCGGAAGCTTGAGTGGAAACAATTTTTGTAAGAGAAATAAAATATAGGTATATATTGGTCCCATACTAATTTTAAGTCCACAAAACATGCTTTCAACCTTTCTTCTATGTCTGAATAGTCTTCTTAGATTGTCCATCAGTTTGCAGATGATAAGTCATACTAAAGTTCAGCTTAATGTTTAGATCCTGCTGAAGACATTTCTATAACATAGAGGTGAATCTCAGATCTCGATAGGATACAATTTATAGTGTAACTTCATATAGCATTACCAATTTTCTAACTTATATCCATGAAATTTTATCCAATTAGAATTCCTCTATAATTTTGATAAAGTGGTTTTTCTTTATGAGATGATCTATAACAACCCACATATCATTGTTTCCTATGGATGTCTTCAGAAGTCTGATGACAAAGTCTATGGAATTTTCATTTTGGTATGGGTAATGGTTACATCACCCCTTTATACTTTTCTTTTTGGCCTTCACTATCTAACATACCATACACTTTGATGTATATTCAATGATCTCCTTCTTCATATTGTCCCACCAATAGTGCTCTTAGAGATCCCAATACATCTTTGTGCTTCTTGGGTGAATAGAGAAAGTTGATCTATTTGAATAATTTAGAATATATTTCTTTATCTATGGATTGGATGGTACACATAATCATGAAACAAATATTATGAATATTTCCTCATCAATTTTAAACTCTGAGGATTTCTTCTTTTTAAAAACTTCCAACTTTTAAATTTCTACATCATTTCTTTTAACATCCTTTATTTTCTCCATGAGGGATGGTTGATAAATAATTTGATAAAGGATTAATGGTTTCCTTCCTTAATTATTAAAATGTCTAAGATTTTAAAATATATTATGATTGGATCCTTCTCAATTATCATCATTGATAATGTTGTAGGATCCTTTCTACTTAGAGCATCCTTCACTTTATTTTCCTTACCAGGATGGTAGTGGATTGAGAAGTTGTAATCCTTGATGATATCTAACCATATTTATTGGTGCATATTAATATCCATCTATGTTAATATATATTTAAGTCTCTTATTATCAATATATATCTCACATTTCTCCCTATAAAGATAATGCCACCAAATTTTCAATGCAAAGATCATAGCTTCCAACTCCAGATCAAGTGTGGTATAATTTTTCTGATGAATTTTAATTTTTATTGAGGTATAGGATATCAATTTATTATTTTTCATTAGTACATAGACTAATCCATTCTTTGAAGAATCATTTTATACCACAATGAGTTCCCCACTTGTCGGTAGTGTGAGTATCGGTGCAGTGATAAGCTTCTTTTTAAACTCTTTTAAGTTGTCTTCACATTCACTGGTCTAGAAAAACTTTACTCCCTTCCAAGTCAACTTTTTTAGTTGATTTTTCAATAATGATAAATTCTTTAAAAACCATTTGTAATTCCCATATAGACCAAGGAAACTATGGATCTCCATTAATAATGTTGGCATGGGCCACTCTTCGATTTCTATTGTCTTGGAAGGGTCCATAGATATTCATTTGCTGGTGATAACATGCCCCATGAATGATAATTCTACCATCTAGAACTCACATTTACTATACTTGGAATATATCTTCTCCCTTTTTAGAGTCTTTAGCATAGTATTTAAATTATCCTCATGCCCCTCATTTCTTTTGGAGTGTCTAATAATTTCATTGATAAATACTACCAAAAATTTGTCGAGGTAATCTCTAAAGACCCTATTCATTAATTCCATGAATATTTCTAGAGAATTAGTCATTCCTATAAGAATAACTATGAACTCATAGTTTCCATACCTCATTTGGAAGGAATTCTTGGGAATATCTTCTTTCCTCACCTTTAATTACTGATATCCCGACTAAAGACCCACCTTAGAGAAATACTTGTCCCTACATAGTAGATCTAACAAGTCATCAATCCATGGAAGGATATACTTTTTCTTTATTTTTATTTTTTTGAGCTCATGATAATCAATGAATAGGTGCAATGATCCATCCTTCTTCTTGACAAAGAGGAATAGCGCACCCCATGTTGAACCACTCAGGCGTATAAAACCCTTGTCTAGGTTCTCTTGTAACTAATTCATCACTTCTTACAACTAAATGGTGGCCATTATATAACGTTTATTTTCTATAAAAAGAGATATATGAATAAATTCAATTGATAACTCAACATATCAGTCAGGTGGAAGACCAGACAATTCTTTAGGGAAAACATCAATGTAGTTCCTTGGAATTGGCATATCTTCAATCATGATTATATCCTTTGTCTCAATCATTTGATCTAGATATTTATACTCATAAGGAAATAATATCCATAATTGATATTATGATTCTAAAGGTTATTCATATTCTAAGTTACACTTGTACATAATTAGAGGACACCTAGGGATGTAAATATTGATCTCCCTTTCCCAACATTTTATATTGGGTTTGTATAAAGACAACCAATATATATCCAATATAGCATCAAACTCCACAAAAGGAAGTAAGACCAAATTTTTTGGGAGGTTCATTCCAAAAACATTAACCAGAAATGAGTTACATAATTTGGATGCAATAATTTCTCCATTTTCCTTTCTCATATATAACTCAACCTCCATATTTTTATATGGTGTTTGAATTGTTATACTAAACTTTGAAGATATAAAAGAATGCCTAGAACTAGAATCAAATAGTATGTTCACTATTTTTGAATGATTAGCCAGTATACCTATCACCCTAACATTGTCATCATCCACCTCAGTAGTAGTGATGGAACAATATTTCCCTTTCTCCTTTGTCTTTGGTGGTTGTTGATGATGATTACCCTCAAGGTTTAGTGCACTGGATTTTATTGTGGCCTTACTCCCCACAATTGAAACAATGAACTATAGGTGGTTATCTTCTTTCCTCCACCACATTCTAAGTCTTCCTCATGTCACTTAAACATTCATTATCTTGGTGGACTTCTCTCCCACACTTGAAGAATTTTCCTATCCCTTTGAGTTAATAAACATGATGATTCTTCCCACATTTTTGACATATGACTGGTTGAGTTTTATTTCCACCATTGTCATTAGATCCTCAAGCTTGAAACACCATATTTCATTTCTTATATCCATAGTCATGGTACCATTATTTAAACTCCATATACACTTTGAGAGCACATCAAAAAACATCTTCATTACTCTAAAAGACTCGAAAATCTAGAAACTTTATAAGGTGTTGTTTTAAACCACTAAAGAATAAATCTATTTTTATATCATTATTGATAACAAAACCCGATGCATACCTTGTAAACCATGTGAAATTTTCTTTATAATCCTGAATTATTCACCTTACTTTTTCTTTATATTTATTAATTTTATCCCCATATTTGTATGAAGATTTTGAGAGAAATAATTATTATAAAATATTTTCTTAAAGTCTTCTAACTCCAACTCTTCAATTTCATACTTTGGATTGGTGTTTTGAATCAATGACCACCATTTATTGGCCTCTCCATCTAAATGATAAATATCCAAAGTCACCTTATCCATCTCAAAATGGTGAAGCATAGAAAATATCTTCTCCATTGAGTTGAACCCATATTTCATGACTAGTGGATTGAAAGATCCACTAATCATCGATAGTTTTTTCTGCATAAAAGTTTTGACACCCAGTTTCTCCATTTTAGGTGAAGGAGTAAATTACACATTATTCAAGTTTGTATTCATATCCAGAGACATATGGGTAAGAATTCCAATGTAATTTTGAAATCCACCTCCCAAGGCATTGGGGATTCCATTCGGGCATTCACTGCATTGTCCCTCACTGGGTTGTTGTCTTGGATTCTCCTAGTTCCCACCATTTTTTAAAATAGAAAATGTTTAAAGAAAAAATAAGTCAACAATTCATGAATAAATAATTTATTCCTTTTTCAAATTAACTCTAAAGGAATATCTTGTGGGATACCTATGTTTATCATTTTTCAAAAACAAATACTCTAGGGTAATTACATTTACTTAGTCTCATACTAAGGGTTTTCAATAATATTATCTAATCATAATTCAAAAAATAACTAAACTATGCTCTGATATCAACTATATCAACCCTTATTTTTCCTAAATTGTTTTTACATAATTTTAAAGACAAACAATATAATATTGTTACAAAACTAGGATCCAAAGGTTTAGTGTATTGGGAAAATTAGGAACAAACATCACATTTACATAATAAAAAATAAAGCTTATTTAATTCCTTCTTACATATCTTCTTAGTTTCCCTCATGTCCTCCTAATCACCTAAGGATATACATCCACGAAAGGGGTCATCTAAAATCCTAGTATGAGGATAGATAAGAACATGAATCAATATAACATGGGTGATCATAATAATCATCATCCTAATATAAGTGTTAATCATAATCAAAATCATTATAGGAAGAATTAGATAAAGTAATGGATTTAGACAATTCATTAAAATGAAACATCATGTCTTAGTAGTCAAATACCACACATAGTTGTGAACAAAACTAGCATCATGTTCACGCATAACATATGTGAATAATTATAACATCATCATTGTGAACTATGATATCATCATGTTCATGCATATTTCGCATTATCTCATGAGATACATCAGATTACCCAATTCATTGGATTACTATATAATTTATAATACACCTATCACATCATAACATTTATATAATCATGCATGCCCCAAAGAACATATAACAATATTTGTCATAAAATAACCCATCGAAAGGAAATGGGTTTCATGAGAATTTAATAAAGAATATATTCATGAATAATCATTGAGGTTCCCAAAATAAAAATGGAATAACACTCTTGGTATAATAATCACCAATATTGAGTGAAGAAAAAACAATCTAAAGATAAGTAAAAGATGTGTTTTTTAGAGAGAAAAGTTATTTTGGAAAAATATTTGAATTTTTCATAAAATAATATTGTAAACATGAATATAACATAAAATAAAAGGTAATAATAAATAAATTATATTTTAGTGATATTAAATGAAAATCCACAAAAAAAATTGGCATTAAAGAGGAATAATCCAAATAAAGAAAATTGGGTTCAAGAATCCCCTTGCAATATGCTTGAATACTTTGTTCACTTTAATATCATGGATAATAAAATTAGATTCACTAATTAAAAAAATAACATCTTTTACATGTATTTGATTCATTATAATTTTATTAAGCTTCTTTATGTCTATTTTAACGAGTTATAGAGTTAAATTTCATCATTCGAGAGTGTTCATTTTTATAGTTTTCATGATTGGATCACTTGTATATATGTATGGTAGATCATGTAAAATGAGAATAATTATATAGAATTTGAATTATATGTTATTAATGAACTTAAATAATTTTAAATTTTCTTATATATATATATTCAAATATGAGGATGAATCATTAGATAAAACATTAATGATAATAATTTAGATTAATTTGGAAGTTTTCCGATCATCAAAAACTAGTTTTGTTTTATTATTTATGATTATTTATATATGTTAGTTATAGAAAATAAAAAAGGTTATAAAATAAATTTAAAAAATAAATCAACCATTATAATGGTTTTATATACATCCTTGATGGTGGTAAAGGAAAATGAAAAAGTGTCTTCCTCGAAGGCGATAAATCAACGCCTCATGAAAAATGTTTTTATTTTTAGAATAAAAGGGAGTGTAGGAGTGGTTTGATGATGGATAATATCATTAAAATTATAAAATTATAGTATATATAAGATATTATCATTATTACTCCAATTATATAAGTTGTGGTGAGGATAGAATAAGAAGATTAAAAAAACATGATTATAAATTGAAAGAAAATGAAAGAGGATTTTACTACTTGAATTATTATCTTTGAGAACCTCAATATGGAAATTGGGTTTTGTCTTTTTTTGAGATAAAAGGATCATTTATGAAGGGGAGGGGATTGGTAAGAGTATTGTGTAGAATTTTTGCAAGCTTCAATTCGTTGGAGTTGTGAGGATAAGAGGTGGTGAGGGGTGGTATATATAGGGGAGGAGAGGGGTGTTTTTTTATTATTTTATTCATTATTTTATTATTTTGGCTTATGAATATGAATAGTTTGAAAATTAACACTAAATATATTAAATAATTAAGTATATTTTTAGATTATGGGATTACATCATCCATAAATCATTTATGACTCAATAATTCATGTATTTATAAAATATCATAAATTACCATATTTCACTAATCAAAAAAAATTCAACTATTTTAGAAAAATAACAATAATTAACCATAACCATTTATAAATTTTTATAATTCAAAATTAAATTCATTTTATGAAATTAATTTTATAAATATGGGAAATTTATTTTTTAATTAAAATCATCACTTATTCTAAAAAAATAATAATTTTAAAATTATAATTGGTTTTATGGTGATTTGAAAAAAAGATAAGGTCTCATAAGATTATATTATAATCATAAGAAAAAATATTAATTTATGAATCTATTTTAAAAAAAAATCTTATTTTAAATTATTATATTAATTAGAAAATTGTAAATGAACATTTATGTTTTATAAAAATACCAACTATTAATTTATCATTTATAAAACATTTATTTACTTATACTATGATATAATTATATAATATTTCCATTTATAATATGGATAAATTTCATTTATACTTTCATAGGTGAGATTACAATTTTATTGGTTATATTACTATTCATAATACTCATATTACTATTCTAATGGTCAAGTAACTATTCCACTAGTATAGGTTCCATAATTTTTATGAATACCACTTATTTCATTCTTAATTAATGAAAATAATGTTTTTATTGGGATATCTATGTTATGTTTGTATTTTATAACATATAACATAATTAAAAGAGAGGAAATTTTCATTTATAAAATTTTAGGTTGTTACAACCATCGATATCAAAACAAACCAGAAGAATAGATGAGGTGATGAAGAAGAATAATAGAAACTACTGTTGAAACTCAAAATAATAAACACAAAGAGAAGTTGATAAGAAATAAGAAGAAATGGAAGGCTTGAAGAAGATTAGTAAGAAACATTAATGATACTTTAATGATTGTTGGTTTATAGGTGAGAGTGAAGATGCCTGAAGTAGATGGTGAAGATTCAAATAGAGGAGCATGGGATATAAAATAAACCATGCAGGATTTTAAAATAGATCAAACAACTCACATTTAATAAATACTATGGCTGAGAGTGTATCCAAGTTTTTTAACTTGGATGAATAGTAACAATCATATGAGCATCCCACATCGATTTGTATATACAAAAGTTGAGTGGTATATGAAAATGAGCATGCTGATACTCGGTTTGATCTAGATATAGGGGATTAGCACTGGTTAACACCTTGAACACACATGGGTCAAAGGCCCAGTGGGTGACCTAGCCTACCCATACACTTATTAGCACACTATGAGGGCCTTATACATGGTCTCACACATGATTGGTATGCACTATTTATATTGGTCTTCAGACTCCTTGGGGGGATTCCATAGGCGGGCCTTCCCACAAGGTTCACCCAATGGGTCCCCTATGTGTTTGAGGGAAA
Organism: Viscum album; assembly: GCA_963277665.1. Lineage (NCBI taxonomy): Eukaryota > Viridiplantae > Streptophyta > Magnoliopsida > Santalales > Viscaceae > Viscum > Viscum album. The sequence continues at coordinate 1,711,550,303 of OY728145.1, forward strand.
GGAAAGGTTCCTCACTAAGGATGACTCTAAATTTTTACTTTAAAAAAGTAAACTTAAGTAAAAAAAATATAATAACATGAAGTACCATTTTAAAATTTTAACAAATAACATTATTAAAACAATTAAATAATTATTATAATAAGTTTATAATAAAAAATAATTAAAATGCTTCAAAATTTCTTGAGAAATTAATAAAATTGAAAATTTAATTAAATGATAATTTATTAAAATTTTGATTGGGATTAATTTATCAAAATAAATAAAAAAATTAATGTATTTAAAAACAATTTCAAATATTAACAGTTTGGATGATAAATAGGGGTTTGGTCATGGATCCTTTGAGTAATAGTCATCGGTGACGTACAAAAAATGAGCGCGCTTTCATTTGAATGAGGTAATCATTATATTTAATTTATGTGCTTTGAATAATTCATGTGAGGTCATCGTACCATACTCAGGATCGAATCACGAAAGACTACGAAGTTTCACCGCTCTGGTGATGGAAAAGTTTTAATTCCCCAACACATTGGCTTCTGATGTGCATCAAAGTACCATTAATTGGTTTCAGAGTTAGTGCATGAAATTTTTAAGACAATAAAAATTATTTTTCTTTAAATTTAAGTATAGTGTTTGAAATCAGTCCCAACGAATCCAACTTCACATTGATCTGATCTCAGATGGCCAAGATACGATCGTATAGAGACCCAACCTTTTCTTACATTACTATTACATCATTTCAAAGATAAAAAAATTAATAGTATTACACATAGAGGATCCAAAGGTTTAGTGTCCTGGGAAAACTAAGACCACACATAAAAAATACAACATCAAGCATAAACATTTATTTAATTTCTTCTTCTCTATATTCTTATTGGCACTTGTCCTCTCCTTAGTACATGTAGCCACATGAGGATATAAATCAAAAGGGGTGATATAGAAGCCCAGTAAGAGGATAAATAAGAACAATATATAATGGGGTGAGCATAATCCTAACATAGGCAAAATATCATGAACATGAGAGGAGCATAAATAAAAGACTTGAAATGTGGCAATGCATAAAAATGAAACATCATGTCTTAGTGGTTAACTACCACACATACTTGTGAACCAAGATCGCATCTTGTTCACACATCATTTCACATTTACTCATGAGATTCATCACTTTAACCAATTAATTGGAGCGTTGTATAATTATGGGCGCACCGGTCACATTTAAACATTCATATTGCGCTATATAATTCCAGGCGCACCCATCATATCATAACATTATCATTTATCATGAATGAAAAAATTAACATATAGAATAAATGAACCTGACTAACCCATGAAAATGAATGGGTTTCATCTCATAATAACACATTCATAAACTTTGGGTTCCCAAAATAAATAGGGAATAACATACTTGACACAAGAACCGCAAATCTTGAATGAGAAGTACAAGGTGAGTTCTTAAAAGAATAGTTCTTTTGGAAAACATTTTGGTTTGACATAAACAGTAGTTTTAAACATTTATATCCCATAAAATTAAAGTAAATTATGAACAAATGATCCCTAAAGAGTAACCACATCAAAAATGGAATGAAAGAGGGAGAACCCGAAGGACAAAATTTGGGTTCGAGAAGTTCCCCTTACCTTGTACCCGAATGATTCCTTCTCTTTAATGTCCTGTATAATGACATTATGTTCATTAATTAGAAATAAAGAACGATTTTTACATTAATAGGTTTCATTATGGTTTCATTATGTCATATTATGTTCCTTTGGATGACTTATAGTGTTTAAAAACATTGTTCGGGGATGTTCGTTTTTATGGTTTTTCTTGGGTGGTTCACTTGTATTCTTAAATTGAAGTTAGGGTAGAACATGGGTAAACATCCATAAATGATATTAAATTTCACTAATTATATTACACTATTTTTAATGATCTTATAATGAATTATATTATATTCATCTGTATGAATCATTAGATAAGAATTAAATTATGGTTATTTGGGTCAATTTGGGCGGTTTTTGGATCACAACGAACTGTTTTTAACTTATCACTTCGTAATATGGCCATAGGTTATTTAAATAAATTTAAGTAGAATATAATAAACATAAAATATTCTGGTTCAACCATAAAAATGGTTTGATGACCATATCTGAAGGTAGAACTGGAAGAAGAAATCTTGTCGTTCTTGAAGGTGATAAATTAACACCTCACGAACAACGTTCTCTTTAATAAAATAAAAGGAACAGGGAAAAGGGTTTGGATGATATAATACCCCATTAGAATCATAAAATTACATTATATGTATAATACTGTAGTTACAATACAATTTGGATTAAGATAGGTGGGGGAGATCAAGAAATGAACTTGAACTTGAAAGGAAATTAAAGGAGAAGAGGGAGGGAAATTACCTCTTGAATCCTTCTCTTGAGAACCTCCTTAAGGGCCTAAGATTTGTCTTTTGATGAGACCATCAGCTCTTGGACGTTTGAGAGGGGCTAGGTAAGGTGTTTGGGTAGATTTTAGAGAAGGCTTGGATCTTGAGAGGTGTGATGAAATGAGGGTGTGAAGGGTAGCTTTTATAGTGGCGGGGAGAGGGGTTTCCTTAATATAGAATTCATTAGTTTATTAATTTCCCCTAAGACAAGGAATAGTTAGTCTTTAATGGACAATAATAGTAATTTTATAATTTAATCCCGAACCAAGGGGTCTTATATCATCAGAACATCACACATGACCCTATAATTAGCTTTTTTAGCTTATTTTTGTAAATTACGGTATTTCACTATTCATCAAAAATTCAAGTATCTCAGAAAAATCCCAAAAATTTACCCCAACCATTTTTTTATGTGTAGAATCCAAAAATGAAGTCCATTTTTTAAAAATGATTTTCTAAGTATTATTAATTTAATATTTAATTAAAATCATAATTTACATAAAAAACAGTTTTTAAGATTAAAACAGATTTTATAGTGCTTTCAAAAATTATGTAGGGTCTTATAAAATTATATAAAAACTATAAGAAATTGATTCAATAATTTATGAATACATTTTAGGGAAATAAATATTCTTTTAAATTAATTAATTAATTATAATTATTTATTTATAACTTACAAAATACCAAAACGTTTACTAAGGTCAAATTGTCACTTTCTAAGATGTCTAAATTTTATTTTATTATTCATAGGTAATGTTACTCTTATGTTGGATGATTTACTATTCATAAGGGTCATATTACTATTCATAAGCGTATGTTACTATTCCTAAGGGTACATTACTATTCACTAAAAATTATTTTTGTTTCATTAGACTCAAAAAATCATCTTGAACACAACCGTGTATGTCGGATTTACAAAATTCCAAACATAGGAGTGGAAAAATTAGGTTTAAAGGTCACTTATCACTTAGTAGTTCATTATTTTGTGTTTTCATGTTATTTTATGAAATAAATATAAGAATGGAATTTCCATTGAAAATATTTGGGTCGTTTCATTCTTCCCCCCTTAAGAAATTTCGCCCCCAAAATTTCACATTACACAAACAGGTGAGGGTGTTTCTCCTTCATTGCCTCTTCTGGTTCCCAAGTTGCTTCCTCAAACTTATGGTTCCTCCACAACACTTTGACAAGACGGGTTGTCTTGTTGTGTAGAACCTTATCTCTCTGATCCAGAATCTTTACTAGCTACTCCTCATAGAAGATATCATCTTCCAGCTGCACCACCTCTGAGTTTGGTACATGTGAGGGGTCTGGTATGTACTTCCCCAGTAGTGATACATGAAACACATCATGACCTTGATCCATATTTGGGGTAAGTTCAAGATGATAGGCCACGGATCCAATGTGGTCAATGATCTCAAAGGGACCAATATACCTTGGTCTTAGCTTCCCTTTCTTCCCGAATCGTATGAGTCTCTACCATGGAGATATTCTAAGGAAGACTTTATCTCTAACTTCGAACTCCAAGTACCTTTGATGGTTTTTAGCATAGCTCTTTTGCCGACTTTGAGCAGCTTTGATGTGTTTCTGGATGACATGAACCTTCTCTGTTATTTCTTGAACAATATTGGGTCCAAGCATTTTTCTTTCTCTAACTTTATCCCAATAGGTTGGAGTTCTACATCGCTTCCCATAAAGATATTAATATGGAGCCATCTGAATACTCGAGTGGAAGCTATTGTTGTATGAGAACTCAACCAATTTGAGATGTTGATCCCAACCACATTTGAATTCAAGAGAGCAGGCTCTTAGAATATCTTCAAGTGTTTGAATAGTCCTTTCAGACTGGCCATCAGTTTGGGGGTGATAGGTCTTGCTGAAATTTAATTCAGTACTCAAAGCATGTTGAAGGCTCCTCCAGAATTTAGATGTAAACCTTGGATCACGGTCAGAGACAATTGAGAGTGGAACACCGTGCAGTCTCACCACTTCCTTCACATATATCTTTGTAATTGGTCCAAGCGAGATATCTTCCTGAATAGAGATAAAATGGGCAGTCTTGGTGAGTCGGTCAACCACAAACCATATCACATTATTTCCCTTCGACATCTTCAGGAGACCCGTGACAAAGTCCATAGTAACATTTTCCCATTTCCACATGGGTATAGGCAATGGCTGCATCATTCCTTTGGACTTTTGTCACTCAGATTTAACTTGTTGACATACCAAGAACCTTGATATATATTCCACAATATTTTTCTTCATGTTATCCCACCAGAAGTGTTCTCGGAGATCACGATACATCTTGGTACTCCCAGGATGGATAGAGAAAGTTGAGCTATGTGCATTATCCAATAGCTCCTTCTTTATCCCAGGTGATGAAGGCACACAAAGTCATGTTCCAAACCAAATCACACCATCATCATCGATATGGAACTCTTACAGCTTCCCTTCCTTTACTGCATTCACCCTCTTTTGTATCTCCACATCATCCCTTTGTGCTTCCTTAATCTTATCCTCTATGGATGGTTGTGAAATCATTTGGGAAAGGTAGGATGTATCCCCTACCCTTATGATTTCCAAATCCATCCTTTTCATATCCAAGAATACATAGTCTTTCTCAATCCGCAACATGGAAAGAGTAGCAGGTTCTTTTCTGCTTAGAGCATCAACTACATTGTTCACCTTTCTAGGATGATAGTGAATAGAGAAATCGGAATCCTTGATTAGATCTAACCATCTCCTTTGATTTATGTTGAGATTCTCTTGTGTTAATATATACTTTAGGCTCTTGTGGTTGGTTTATATGTCACACTTCTCTCCATAAAGGTAGTGCCACCATATTTTCAAGGAAAAAATCATGGCTGCCAGCTCTAGATCATTCATCAGGTAGTTCTTCTCATGGATCTTCAACTGTTGTGAGGCGTAGGATATCACATTATCATTTTGCATGAGTAAACAACCCAAGACTTTCTTTGAAGCATCACTGTATATCACAAAACTTTCTCCACTTTTCAGTAATGTGAGTACAGATTCAGTGATCGGCATTCTCTTTAGCTCCTTGAAGCTTCCCTCACATTCTTCCATCCAGACATACTTTACCCCTTTCCTTGTTAACTTAGTTAGTAGGATTGACAATCATGAGAATTTTCTCACAAAACATCGATAGTACCCAGCTAACCCAAGAAAACTACGGATTTCTGTGACACTAGAGGGCCTGGGCCATTCCTCAATCACCGTTGTCTTTGAAGGATCCACAGAAATTCCCTCACTTGTGATCACATTTCCCAAGAACGTGACTTGATTCATCCAAAAGTCACACTTGCTGAACTTGGCGTACAACTTCTCCTTTCTCAATGTCACCAACACAAGTCTTAGATGTTCTTCATGTTCCTCCTTTCTCTTGGAGTAGATGAGAATATCATCAATAAACAATACCACAAATTTGTCGAAGTAATATCTATAGACTCTATTCATCAAATCCATGAAGATTTCAGGGGAATTAGTAAGTCTGAAGGGCTTCACCAAAAACTCATAGTGCCCATACCTTGTTCGGAAGGCAGTATTATGAATATCTTCCTTCTTCACCTTTACCTGATGATATCCAGAGTGAATATCCAGCTTTGACAAGTATTGAGCTCCTCTTAACTGGTCGAACAAGTCATCAATCCTTGGGAGAGGATTCTTGTTCTTTATGGTGATCTTGTTGAGTTCTAGATAATCGATACACAGCCGCATTGTTCAATCCTTCTTCTTCACAAAGAGCACCGGTGCACCCCAAGGTGATGCACTAGGGCGTATGAACCCTTTTTCCAAATGCTCTTGCAGCTGCTTCTTTAAATCCTCCAGTTCGATAGGAGTCTTCCTATATGGGCACTTTGAGATAGGAGTAGTTCCAGGTATGAGTTCAATAGAGAACTCTACCTCACGTTCTGGGGGAATTCCCGGTAACTCTTTAGGAAATACATCATTGTATTCCCTCACGATGGGCATTTCCTCACGGTTGGCACTTTCCTTCGACTCAACCATTTGGGTGATGTAACACCCCAGAATGATAAAGGGTTAAATGACTAAATGATATGACTCATGTCAACAAGGTACACCTTCCTTTTCAGGAGCCTACCTAGTTAGAACTCCACAGTTAACTGTGCTTGGTCTGTAGTAGTGATCAGGATGGGTGACCTTCTGGGAAGTTTCCCAGGGTGTGTGTGAGTGAGGACAAAATACACTGGAAAGGACATGTGTTGGCTTGTGGGGACTATCATTAGTCAGATGACCCGTTCAAGCACGTGGGTGGACCCTGGGGTGGACCCCACGTGTCTGCGGGGGCAACTGGTGGTACCTAGTAGGCCAGAACCTGATAGCCTTGTTAAGGCGGCGTGTATGTGCTGTCATCGGGGCCCAGTTGTCACATTTGGTATATCAGAGGTGGCACCCAACCTTAAGTGCAGCGCACTGCCTGGGTTAAGATGTGTTGGCTTGTGGGGACTATCATTAGTCAGATGACCCGTTCAAGGACATGGGTGGACCCTGGGGTGGGCCCCACGTGTCTGCGGGGGCAACTGGTGGTACCTGGTAGGCCAGAACCCGACGTCTTTGTTAAGGCGAGGTGTCTGTGCTGTCACTGGGGCACGGTTGTCACATTTGGTATATCAGAGGTGGTACCCAGCCTTAAGTGCAGCGCACTGCCTGGGTTGAGATGTAGGGCCCACAACGAGGACGTTGTAACACCCCAGAATGATAAAGGGTTAAATGACTAAATGATATGACTCCTGTCAACAAGGTGCATCTTCCTTTTCAGGAGCCTACCTGGTTAAAACTTTACAGTTAAGCGTGCTTGGTCTGGAGTAGTGATCAAGATGGGTGACCTTTTGGGATGTTTCCCATGGTGTGTGTGAGTGAGGAAAAAATACACTGGAAAGAACATCTGTTGGCTTGTGGGGACTGTCATTAGTCAGATGACCCATTCAGGCATGTGGGTGGACCATTGGGTGGGCCCCACGTGTCTGTGGGGGCAACTGGTGGTACCTGGTAGGCCAGAACCTGACGACCTTGTTAAGGCGGGGTGTCTGTAGTTTCACTGGGGCCCGGTTGTCACAGGCGAGGTATGCTTCTTCATATGGAATCAACACCCACATCATTGAAGGATTTTTCAATGGAGATTCATGATCTTCCTTTCATTTGTAAAGGAGCATGGGATGGTTCGGAATATGAAAAGATATTTACATTTCCCGACAGTTGATATGTGCTCTATATAATGAGAGACAATCCATTCCCATTATAGCGTCGAATTCCACCAAGGGAAGTATTACAAGATTTGCCGGAAGAATCTTCCCACATACGCCAACATGAGAAGAGTCAAACACTGGGGTTGCAATGATTTCACCACTTGGTGTTTTTATAGATATCTCTACTTCAAGGTTTCAGGGCGTCGATTCTATAGTTCTAGAAAACTTGCAAGATATAAAGGAATGCGTAGAACCATAATAAAATAATACTTTTTCCATTCTTGAGTGAATATGAAGTGTACCTTGTATGATTTCATTATCATGATCAACCTCCACAGTAGTGATGGCATAATCCTTCCCATGTTCCTTTGGCTTTGGTGGATGTTGAAGCTAATTACCCTCCAGAGTTCGAGGTTTAGTGCACTGGTTTGCATAGTGCCCAAGCTCCTTATAGTTGTAGCATTGAACCATGAGTGTTTCTCTCCTTTCATCAGCAACATTCTCCATCCTATTTGTGTCTTTTCAACACTCTTGAGCATGGTGTCCTTCATTCCCACACTTTAAGCATTTCCCCATCCCTTTGAGGCAGTTCTCATTGTGCAACTTCCCACATTTTTGGCATGTGGGTCGTTGATTTTTTTTCCCACCTTTGTCACTAGATCCACCAGCTTGAAACTCCATCTTTAGTTTCATATCCCCATAGCCATGGTACCATTCTCCAAACTCCATCTCAACTTTGAGAGAACACCGAACAACTTCTTCATAACTCCCAAAGTCTCTAATTTCAAGAGCCTTTCGAAGGTGTGGTTTTAATCCACTAAAGAATCTATCAATTTTGCAATCATTATTGATAACAAAACTCGACGCGTACCTTGCAAGCCTTGTGAAATTTGTTTCATAGGTTGTGATAGATTCTCCTTATTTTTGCTTGAGCTCTATGAATTCTCTCTCCATCTTCGTGTGAAGAGTTCGTGGGAAGTACTTATTAAGAAACATTATCTTAAAGTCTTCCCATTCCATCTCTTCAATTTCCTCCCTTGGCTTGGTGTTCTTAATCAAATCCCACCATTGATCAGCTTCTCCATCTAGACGATAAACGGATAGAGTCACCTTCTCCATCTCAGAACAGTGAAGAACATAAAAGATATTATCCATGGAGTTGACCCACTATTCCGCAACTAGTGGATTGTAAGATCCACTAAACGTCAGTGGGTGTTGCCTCATAAAACATTCGATATCCAGTTGCTCCCTCTTTGGTGAAATAGGACATTCCCTATTATTATGGTTATTGTTCATAACTTGAGATAATTGGCTATGCATCACCATGAATTTTTTAACTCCACCTAAAAAATCATTGGGGATGTTGTTCGGGCAATCGTTACATTGACCCTCGCACGAGTTGTTGTCTTGATTTCTCCTGGTTCCCACCATTTTATAAAATAGAAAAGGTTAGAACAAAACATAAGTAAACGGGTCATGAATAACATATTCATTTAAACAATTTATACCAAAAACATAACATATGGGATCCCTATGTAAATATTCTTATGTGCATATTTTTACTTAGTCTCATGCTATAGGTTTCCTCTAGGATTCTCTAATCCTAATTCCCAAATTAACTAAACCTTGTCTCTGATACCAACTATAGCGATCCAGCCTTTTCTTTCATTACTATTACATCATTTCAAAGATAAACAAAATAATAGTATTACACATAGAGGATCCAAAGGTTTAGTTTCTTGGGAAAACTAGGACCACACATAACAAATACAACATCAAGCATAAACATTTATTTAATTTCTTCTTCTCTATCTTCTTATTGGAACTTGTCCTCTCCTTAGTACATGTAGCCACCTGAGGATATGCATCAAAACGGGTGAGATAGAAGCCCAGTAAGAGGATAGATAAGAATAATATAGCATGGGGTGAACATAATCATAACACAGGCAAAAGATCATGAACATGAGAGGAGCATAAATAAAAGACTTGAAATGTGGCAATGCATAAAAATGAAACATCATGTCTTAGTGGTTAACTACCACACATACTTGTGAACCAAGCTAGAATCTTGTTCACACATCATTTTACATTTACTCATGAGATTCATCACTTTACCCAATGCATTGGAGCATTGTATAATTTCGGGTGCACCCGTCACATTTAAACATTCATATTGCGCTATATAATTCCGGGTGCACCCGTCACATCATAACATTATCATTTATCATGAATTCCACAATGAAAATATAGAATAAATGAACATGAATAACCCATGAAAAGGAATGGGTTTAATCTCATAATAACACATTCATAAACTTTGGGTTCCCAAAATAAAGAGGGAATAACATACTTGACACAAGAATCATAAATCTTGAATGAGAAGTAAGAGGTGAGTTCTTAAAAGAAGAGTTCTTTTGGAAAAAAATTTTGTTTGACATAAACAGTAGTGGTAAACATTTATATCCCAGAAAATGAAATTCAATGATGAAAAAATGATCCCTAAGGAGTAACCATATTAAAAATGGAGTGAAAGAGGGAGAACCCGAAGGACGAAATTTGGGTTCGAGAAGTTCCCCTTAACTTGTACCCAAATGCTTCCTTCTCTTTAATGTCTTGTATAATGAAATTATATTAATTAATTAGAAATCCAGAACCATGTTTACATTAATAGGGTTCATTCTGGTTTCATTATTTCATATTATGTTCCTTTGGAAGACTTATAGTGTTTAAAAACATTGTTCGGGGGTGTTCGTTTTTATGGTTTTTCTTGGTTGGTTCACTTGTATTCTTAAATTGAAGTTCGGGTAGAACATGGGTAAACATCCAGAAATGATATTAAATGTCACTAATGATATTTCAGTAGTTTTAATGATCTTATAATGAATTATATTAGATCCATGTGGATGAATCCTTAGATAATTATTAAATGATGGTTATTTGGGTCAATTTGGGCGGTTTTTGGATCACAACGAACTTGTTTTAACTTATCACTTAGTAATATGGCCATAGGTTATTTACATAACTTTAAATAGAACATAATACACACAAAATATTCTTGTTCAACCATAAAAATGGTTTCATGACCATATCTGAAGGTAGAAATGGAAGAAGAAATCTTGTCGTTCTTGAAGGTGATAAATTAACACCTTACGAACAACGTTCTCTTTAATAAAATAAAAGGAAGAGGTAAAAGGGGTTGGATGATATAATAACCCATTATAATCATAAAATTAAATTATATTTATAATACTGGAGTTACAATACAATTTGGATGAAGATAGGTGGGGAGAGATCAAGAAATGAACTTGAACTTGAAAGGAAATTAAAGGAGAAGAGGGAGGGAAATTACCTCGTGAATTCTTCTCTTGAGAACCTCCTTAAGGGCTTAAGATTGTTCTTTTGATGATACCAGCAGCTTCTGGACGTGGGGGAGGGGCTATGGAAGGTTTTTGGGCAGATTTTAGAGAAGTCATGGAGCTTGAGAGGTGTGAGGAAATGAGGGTGTGAAGGGTAGCTTTTATAGTGGAGGAGAGAGGGGTTCCTTATTATAAAATTCATTAGTTTATTAATTTACTATAAGACAAGGAATTGTGAGTCTTTAATGACCAAAAATAGTAATTTTATAATTTAATCCACAACAAAGTGGTCTTACATCATCATATCATCACACATGACCCTATAATTAGCTTATTTAGCTTATTTTGTAAATTACGGTATTTCACTATTCATCAAAAATTCATGTATCTCAGAAAAATCCCTAAACATTAACCCAGCCATTTTTTGACACGTAGAATCCAAAAATGAAGTCCATTTTTCAAAAATATTTTTCTAAATTTTATTAATTTAATATTTAATTAAAATCATAATTTACTTAAAAACCAGTTTTTAAGATTAAAACAGATTTTAAAGTGCTTTCAAAAATTACGTAGGGTCTTATAAATTTATCTAAAAACTATAAGACATTGACTAAATAATTTATGAATACATTTTAGGGAAATAAATATTCTTTTAAATTAATTAATTAATTATAAATAATTATTTATGACTTACAAAATACCAAAACGTTTACTAAGGTCAAATTGTCACTTTCTAAGATGTCTAAATTTTATTTTAATATTCATAGGAAATGTTACTCTTATGTTGGATGATTAACTATTCATAAGGGTCATATAAATATTCATAAGGGTATGTTACTATTCCTAAGGGTACGTTACTATTCACCAAAAATTATTTTTATTTCATTAGACTCAAAAATCATCTTGAACACAACCGTGTATGTCGAATTTTCAAAATTTCAAACATAGGAGTGACAAACTTATGTTTAAAGGTCACTTATCACTTAGCAGTTCATTATTTTGTGTTCTCATGTTATTTTTTGACATAAATATAAGAAGGGAATTTCCATTGAGAAACTTTGGGTCGTTACAGCCGTCTAAAAAAATATGGATTGAAAGTGGTGTTTTTCAAATATTAAAATTTTGGATATTAAAATATGGAGAAAAAAATATGTATATATATATATTGTTTAAATTTTTAGGCATATAACTTGTTAGATTTGATCTAGTCAGTGAACTTTGTTTCCACCGATGGTGGAATGATTCAAGAAAAACTTTAGTGGACAAAATCTTATTAATAGGATTTTGAATTTTCCCCATTTAATAAAAAAAATGAGCACTCAAAAGCGGGAGTAGTGTTGTAAGTGAAAAAAACAAAATAATACACCATTAAAAAAATTATTTTTTTAAAATGGAGAGGGTGTGTTGGACCTCCCCCCTCCCCTCCCACCCACCCCCCGTGGGCCGCCTCCTTCTTCTAGCTGTGGAAGATCCCCCCACCAAAGTCCCACCATGATGCCCTAATCTACCTCCCCTAACGCCATCCACCTCACCCTCCATGTGAGCCGCTACCACTTACGTCCATCGCATTGTCCGCCGTTGGATACCTAACAGTCGTACAACTGGCTCGCCCTATCTTCGTCGTTATGCAAGAGCCTAATGCCTCCCTCACAGGTTGTGACCGCAACCCACTATCAATCCTAAGCCCCTAGGTCCCAATCATTCCTCCATAGTAGGTCCTGATAATCGTCATTATGTCTCCCTCGAACCGCAACATCCAGACAACCCCATCCCGGCTCACCCCAACCATAGTTCTACCCTGTTCAAGACCACCAAGCCCCTCTATGATTCCCCATCCACGAGGTGACCACCTACCCCAGCCTCATTGGGTTCTGTTGGACTTGATCGGCCCCACAATGGGTTAGGGAAAGTCTGCACGACCCAGAACGGGTCTGGGCGGACCTACCTAGTCCAGAACAACCCTACATTGGGTCTGTATGGCCCGAAATAGGAATATGGAGTTACAGCCCAACCTGCAATGGGCATGGATTGGGTTTCGGGGATCGAGAAAATTTTATATAATAAAAATTAATTTATTTAATTAATTTAATTTTGTATTAAATTAAATTAATTAAAAAATAATTTTTGGTTTATAAATATCTATATTTTAATATTTTGAAAATTGAAATTAATCTTAGTATTAAATTAAATCAATTGATCAATTAAATTTCTGGAATATAAATTAAATTAATGTCTGGTCCAAAAAAGAATAAATTATTTGAATTTAAATAATTCATTTAATTTATTTAAATTCTCTCATACTTTAAAATTTATTGAAATTTAATTTTATTAAGATTTTATTTTACCCATTGACTAGTCTTGAGAAATTGACTGAACCTGTGTGTGTAAATAATTTTATTTAATTAATACCTATGTGTTGTGTTTGTAATAATTAGTTAATTATATGATAGTTTGGGCATCGTCTTCTTTTCATTCAATGTATATGAGGGTTTGTGTGTCCCATTTATCTGTATGTATTTTTAACTTCCCTAGACCCCCTCGTTTGTGTTTGAGTATACTTATATATTTGAAAATGATATTTTAAGGTGTGGACCCCACCAAGATGATGTGGTGCCCTGGTTGATAATTTAATACACTAGACCGAGGGTGAGATGCAATATGATTCAAGACTCAACTTAGGTATGATTCCCCTAGGTCATAATTGATCCATTAAATATAAAATGGATCAACAAAAATTAGATGTTCCAGACTAGTCGGGTAATTATTTCCCTTATTCATTATTTATTATTTTATACATGTGCATGTTTATTTCAAGAACACATAAAATAATAAAAAAGAGAAATGCATAAAGATGTGATGATTTTTTTATTAACGCATGCTCAGTTGTGAGTATGGAAACATAGAATGGACATATTTAATAAAAATGTATTACACTCATCAAGAAATATAAAGAAAAACTCAAAAAAATATTAAGTCATGAACACATTCTGTCATTTACATTTAAACAAAACTGAGTTTACAGGGTTCTCGTCAGCCATATTTGAGGGTGTCTCCCACTACTAGGAAGTTTTTATACAAATGATGGGTTGAATTAATGAATTATGGTAGCAAATAAGTATCCATAGATATATTTCTACAACTTTAGAGGCAAAAAATTGATGGAATCAAGGTTATGATTCTGAAAATGTGGGACTTCACTCAACAGATCAAGAAATCATGAGTTAATGAGGTTGGCCAGCCTAGTTCCTACCTTGGAACTCTCTAAGTAGTGGTGTGGCCATAGTTTATAGACTATGAGGGTAGGTTATGAGGATCCTTGACACTAGAATACTCAAGTTAAATAGTATTCTGAATTTAGTAGTGAGGGATACTAGAGTTCGATAAAATAGTTGGATACATTTTATGATCTAATAAATAATTAATAAATAATTACTAAATTGGTACTCAAGATAAAGTGTTGACTGGTAAATTTATATATTATATATTAAAATGTAAGTCACCAACACCATAGAAACATTATCACTATGATCCATATTGGATAAAGAAAATATCCTAACTAGCCATAGCTTCCAGGAGTGGTACAAGTGCTTGCGCATAGGACTATGCCAAGAGAGGAATATTTATGTGTCGCAGTCCTCAATTACTATTAAGACCCTATTGATGCTCCTTTCTATCACAGAGTCCAACGAATGAGAAAGGGGAATACCTTAAGCACAAAGAGAGTCACCCGTTGAAGAACATCAAAAATTGACAAAGGCATGGACCAGGAGCTCATGTGGATTGAGGCGTGCAAGTTTCCTACACACCGTGCAAGTCACTTGTGCGCCGCATATGGGTCGCGCAAGTTACTTTCACACCCTATCTGATTTTTTGTCCAAGGTTTTTGGTGGCCTATAAATATCCCCTGTGGGACCCCCATTGGAGGAAAGAATTTTCCAAAACTCATATTCAAGCTCTGGTAGCCCAAGTCTTCAACTCAACTCTTCCGAAGGATTCTAAGGTAACTTTTTACCTATAATGGAAGACTTGGAGTATGATAAGGCCTAAGTGTTTAGAATTTATCAACACTTGCATACCTATGTTTCCAGACCCCCTTAAAAGTGGAAACACTTGCGCGACACCCTGCCCTTTCAATGAAACTTCCACACTTCCCTTTTGTAAACATCTTAGGATAATACTAAAAGCTTGAGTTAAGTCTTGCCCAAGTATTACCCTATAGATTCTTCATCTCCCAGGTGAACCCATGTCGCGCAAGTACACTTGCACGGCTAAGAATTGTGCGCCAAATAATTTTCACGGCCATACTTGCGCGCCAACTTCATTTTTTGTGTCTCTCTCCCGTTCACCTCTCCTCTTCGACATATTGCCCCTCGAACCACGTTTCAAAGCCATTTATGGCATGATTCCTTTGTTGGATTCCTTATCTGAAAGGAATTCTATGAGAACCGCTCCCAAAACCTCGTGACTTGCAAGCTTTATGTCACCACGGTTAGAGGTTTATTATATATAACCTCATCCTTTAAATATGAGAAGATCTTTTGATTTAGGGCATCCTCTTAAGGAGTAAGCCCAAGTTCCCTTGGTTTGGGCCTCCTTCTTAGGAGTAAGATCCAATTTAAAAGTCCCCTTAACCTAAGACTCCTTCTCAGGAGTAATCCCCAATCATAGTTTCCTTAAACCTTGGTCATCCTTCTCAGGAGTAATCCCCAATCTTAATTTCTTTTTATTTGGGCCTCCTTCTGAGGAATAAACCCCAATCATAAGTACCTTTTAGTTTAGGCATCCTTCTCAGGAGTAAGCCCTGGGTTAAAACTCTGAATCTCCATAAAGTACAAATACCTTTATGGACCCTGTTCTTGGGATTCATTCTTGAAGTAATTCCTGGTCTTCATCTTTTGGGCATTCATACATACATAAGCCCCACATCATTTCTCATGACTGCATCTTTCATGGCACCATCATCAAGTTTAATGATACCTCTTGTTTCTCACACTGAGCATGACTCGTGTGATCTTAGGGTGTAAAAGTAATCACGACATCTCTTTTTGGGCTAATAACCATGCATAAACCCCATATTTCTTTACCCGAACTACGTGGACTTTGATCTCTGACTTAAAAGTAGAGTACATAGGAAGACTTTATAAGGTTCAATCCAATCTTTCATTAATTATGTTCCATCCCATATGATGTTAAATTGTACCCTTTTTATCAAACTATGTGGGTTCTAATTCCTTTTAAAACATGGATACATAGGTAACCCATCTACAGGTACGATCCCAACTCTGAAATAATCCATGTCTTTCTAAATGACAATAAACTTCAAGTGCCACGCTGAGTGGATTTAAAACCAGTATGATCATCATAATGACCAAGAGATTTCTATATAATTTATTTAAGGATACCATTGACTAAGAATCTATAATACATATGGATGATTCTCCATCGATGAAGAACCTCAAATACATATAAAATATTCTCTAAATCCCATACATATCAAAAATTGATTGCTAAATCTAAAGGAAAACTCATTTTCATTCTTGGTGAATTAATAAGGATTCTTGAACATAACTTAAATCTTTAAGAGAGTCCTAGAGTATGTAATAATTCCCCCCAAAAAGTTGTGATGAGCCTGACCTCCCATCCGCTCAACCAATGCAAATTCTTAAGCCTCATCGGTCCACAACTAATGAGCACCTACCTTTGGAAAGTAGGTCCAAATGGATATAGAATCATTGGATGTTTTCGGTTCTATGAATAAACCGATTATAAACTGATTGGAAAGTTTGAACCTTAAACAAAAAATTTCATCCCCATTTCTAGAATAAACAAAAAATGGTGAACCCGACATAAATCCTTAACCAAGTTAAATGATGTATTACTTATTTTTTTAGGCCCCTATTTAACTCAATTTGAGGGCCAACAAAGAAATAAATAACATATGTGGTTATCCAAAAGATGTAGTCTGGCTAAACTTATCTTGATTATGTCTGCTATATCAAAAAGTCACTCTTTTTTTCAAGATATCTTTGCAACACCAAATGGATTCTTTAAGGTTCACACCTGTGAATGCCTCGGCCGCTACTCTTGCTGGATCCCCGTCCGCTCTGATGACAACATCACCTACTCAACATCTTAAACGCTAGGTCTCAAATACATTGGTGATGGAATACTGTCAACACGGTCCCATCCTAACTCTATAATCCACTCGACAAGCCCTCCAAGTTAACAACTCACCCTGGTTTTTCGGACAGTGACGACCAGTGGTCAAGAAGCAGGTGGTTCCAACCACCGCCTCCAACCATTTCGGGTCATTATCCCTAAAATGCAGCAACAAGTCCCTCCCATATTACAGGGAGGTGAATGAATATGACACTCAAGGCCTCAATTCAAGAAGATAGGAGCTCTTCTTGAGGACTCCCACCAACAATCTCTGCCAGACTCGTGCGGTAGTTCACCCTCAACATGATGAGGGTATCGCCTCTAGGTGATCGGATCAGGTTCCTCGGACCCGAGCATGCAAGACGAACCATCAGAAGAGAAATTCGGCTAACAAGGAGTAGTTTCTTACCTATTCACCCTCTGGAGAAGTCCATCAATCTAACTTGATGGAAAAAAACAAGCGGTCATATACACCAGTCCGTCCTGATTTCACTGCCCAGCAAACTCGTCTGGTAGTAACACACCAATCCCGCCAGGCAATTCCGACGAAGTACTATAGGCAGGAACATGCACCCATTTATAATTCATCATCTAGTTATTAGGCTCATCTAACTTCATCCAAATAAGCTCACCAATCAAATGTGGTGACCACCTGTAAATAGGCACATACACCTACTTACACTCATCAATTCTACCAGCAGTCTCGTCTACCAGTATTGAAGGAATTTCATCAATCATATTCAGTGGAGAGAAATAATCAGGAACATACATCTGCGATTCATCAAGATAATCAATAGTCTCATTTGGTAGCACTCGAAGATGTCAATTGGAAATATCCAATGAAAAACAGAAGGTAGACACAACTTTATGCCCCCACACATGAGTACTATTAGAATTCACTGATATAAAAAGGAGGACAGAAGCAGGAACACACACCTACTCCAAACACAGAATGGATTTATATTCCTGTTCTAGCAACTGAAGTCACCAAGCACATTCTGAAAATGGTGAAATAGGAGAAGCAAATCTCTGTCCATATTTTGGATACCTGTCAGAATATTATAACAACTTCAGTGAAATCATATTGAAAGAAAAATAAATCTATCCCTATCAGTGGAGTGACTCATCAAAATGTAACTCCGGAGAAGATACACACCTCTGTTCTAGTCCAGGAGGGTCGTGGGACATACTCCCCCATGTCATAGGGACAATCAAGTCGGGCACATACACCCGATTTAAATGTAAATAGTCAGCCTAACCCAGCCATTTCTCTTGAGCAGGCACATACACCTACCCATAATAACCACTTTCATCAACAAGTGGTTTCCAAAGTGAGTAAGAAGGCGTCCAAGAAAAAGACCCATCCAGCACAGTTAAGAAATCAATATCCAATTTGCAATAAGGCCTTGCTTAATGCTGGAGTTCTTGAATCCCTCAGACAATTATCTGTCACAACTCAAGATTCTACTCTCTCATTTCCTAATTCCAGAAGTAATAACAATAATTCTGAAGGTATTCATCAGAAACTTCCTCATGAAGGCTTGCTTCATGATAATTCGGTCAATCTCAAAGTATCATCTTCAGATGAGAGCCACGATAACCCTCTGTGTGGCCAGAATCCCAAGGAGAAAAAGGTTTTATCTTTTGTTTTAACCCGCAATGGAGGTCCTCCCCATGATGATGAATTTAGCTGCAAAAATTCTATCCTCAGTAGTAATTCGTATTTCCAGGAAAATTATTCAATGGATAATGCAGTAATGAGAAAGCCCTCTTATCTTGAGGCACTTGCAAATGTGAAGCAAGTCATGTCTGATGCCTTACCACTAGCAGGTGAAATACTTTCTCAATCAGAAGATAGCCTGGAGTGTAGTTCATTCTCTAAACCACCCCTGGTTCATTCATATTCTAATTTGACAAATGAATTCTCTACCAATATTTTTGAATCTAATGAAGAAAAAAAGAAGCACAATCTTTGTTCCAATCAGGTTGAATAATCTTCATCAAATGACAAAGAGGTAGTGATGAATATGAGAAAAAAAATTGGTGAAAGGTGAAATACCAGTCATGTTTTGGCCTTTGGCTGACTCTCAGTATGATATTCCAGAAACGTTGATAGAAGATTGTATTCATGATATTCGTCTCAACATTTGGAAAACCCTTTGTCACTTAAAAGACAAAATATTATCTTATGATGAATATCAAAATCATGTTAATGAAATAAAAGGGTTGCAATGCCAAATTGACTTGGAATCTCTCTCAGTTTCCTAACATCCAAAGGATGAAAAACAGCAGAGATCCCTTCAGCATTCATGCCTTGGCACATTAAAAATTTTTCACCAGTTAATTACCAATGCCCCATCTGGTATACATATCAGGGGATGGGGTGTTCATGGAGCATTGCATTTCACTGTGCTCCTAGTCAACAAATCCCACCAAAAGTGGTATCATGCAATGTTATTGCCAATGGATGGCCACATCTAACTAGTTTTGTGTGTAATCAAAAGCTTTCTCAAGAATAAGCCTCAACTAGTTCTTCCCAAAGTCAGGAATATGAAGAACAAGTTTTCGAATTACTTTTACATCAAGCAAATGAGAATATCGAATAGGCTTCTCGTTTAGAGCATGCACATCATCAGGTGATAGAAGCGTCAGAAATAATCCAACGGTCATCTGAGCCAGGTGATTTTAATGCATGTAGGATGATGCATCTGGCCAATTTCCAGACTAAATCTATAAAATCAAGAGAGCTTTTAATAAAGTTTCAGATGTATCAGCTCAAGAGCCACATCATCATTTTACGTTGGGGACTCTTAATCCAACCCTCGGGATCAATAGAAAGGATTCGAGGAGTTGATCAGGAAAAACAGGAATAGCCCCAGTCCACTAGACTGGGGAATTTTTAAAATTCTCAATATCTTCCTTAGAGAAAGTCTATCTTCTCTCGATTAGGGAAGAAACCAAAAGAGGAACATAGAGCCAAATTATCAGGAAATTCCCTCCAAATTATTGTTTATCAAGAAGTTCCTGAGGGATCAACCAAAAAAAGGCAATGTCTCATAAAGTGCATGGAAAAAGACAGTATTGCAGAAGCGCTGACAGAAGGGCTGTAATGCGTTATGCATCGATAAATTTCATCAATGTCATTGTCACTAATCCCCAATAACATGAGGCTCACTCAGAAGAATCAGATAAAGAAGTTACTGTTCAAGATATTGTACACACCGAAATGAATGAAGGAGGTGTGTGTACCAGAAGATAGTGGATTGGCCAGGGGAAAGACATTCCTTTGGGTAATGCCCTTCCATACTCTAGAAAGGCACATGCCAATAAAAAGGGTAAAATTCAGGTTAAATTCCACCCTACCTATGGAGAAGTCCAATCACTCTCATTAAAGGAAAGTTTCGCACAGCAAGAAGAACAAATGAAGGAGTTAAGGATGTTAAATGAAAGAAATACTTCAAGGTAGTCTTACTCCAAAGCATGCTTGAGTTAATCAATCAAGGGAATTTATTGCAGCTAATAAGATAGATCAATAATATCCCCCTTTACAAGTACGCCCTCACAGGTCCAATCCTATGGTTCATACATGACAGTAACCAGAAATACTACCATCAGTGGCAGTACAGGTCGCCACACCCATCCAAACTCCGGTTATTGCAGCTACTCAGGTCCAAGCTCAACCAGATGTTTCTCCAAAATTAATGCCTACCATTGAGTCATTAACATCTTGGTTGTAAGTTATGGAAGGTCCACGTGCATAGGTTCAACCGAAAAAGAGAGCTTACCCTAAATGGGTGGATGTAATTCCTCCCCCATCAAATTTTGTGAATACTACATTCCCAATTTTTAATGGTTCGGGAGATCCAGAACAACACTTAACACATTTTGTTTCTCATTTTGATCCTATTATGGAAACTCCTCAACAACGAGAAGTAGTTAAGATTATGTGTTTTTTGCAGTCATTACAAGGAACTTTGTTTTCTAGTATACAAGTTTGCAATCTCGATCAATTACTGGATGGGAAGATCTCCGTCAAAGGTTCCTTCTTCAATTTAGCTCAACATTACCAAAGATGACAATTTTTTATCTTACCAATTGTAAACAAAGGGAGAATGAAATAGTTTCATATTTCATTGCTTTATGGAAGGGATTAACATATTCCTTAAGTTTATCACTCCCTCAAAAAAGGTTGCTGCCAATTTGTTTAGAAAATCTGTGTGATGAATTACGCACATCATTGATCCATGTGAAATATATAGGAGGGTTTCGAGACCTTACTTCAATCACTCAGCAGATAGAAGACTCTCTTATAAAGACTAAGGCTAAAACTCATGTAATTCCATCAGTTCTAGTAAGGAGAATAGGGAAATCAAAGACTGTTGTAGTTACAGTTAAACAGGCACTTGTACCTACTTCCACTTCAAAACCTTTATCATATCAAAGGGCTCCACCTCCTGAGCGTCAACAACAATGGCCGCCTCATCAAGATGATCAAAGAAATCAAAGGTAGAAACGTTTTGAGGATTTAAAGAACAAAGTTTATTCTTTATGGAATGAACAAGTTCCTGGTTAATTCATCTCGGCTATGGAAAACAATTTGGTTTAGTTTCCAAGGCCCAAAAGGCCGAACAAGGAAGGAGATGAAGACCTCCCCAAATATTTCCCGTTTCATCAGATATTGGGTCATCCCATTCAGGAGTGTTTTGTCTTAAAAGACCTTCTTCAAAAGATTGTGGACTATGTACAAGTAAAATTGAAAGGTTCTTCATCCCAGGTAGCATGTGTTATTGCTACTGATCTAGAGGAAGAGAGAGAGTGGCATGAAGTCAAAAGTAAAAATGCACAGAAATATAATGATTGGATGGTCCGAAAAATGATCAACCAAACTCATGCCATTTTATGAACACAATTGAGTCAACCAATTGTGTCTTCTGCTATTTCTACCATAGAAAATCCCCTTTATCAGAAGGAAAATCCTCAATGAAACAGTGTAATTTGAAGAAATAATAGCAGTCAGAAGAAGACGATCTCATTTCAAAGCCTAAGTTGTCTTTGATTCTGGCAGGTTTCATGCCATCTACTTCAAAAGTATGGGCACTGATCAACCAAACGGCACAGCCTGAACTAGATCACCAGGAAGAATATTCATCAGATGAATAATTGATCTTTGGTTCTGTTAACATGATTCATTTAACGGATCCATATGCCAATGAAATTTTTGATCATGATGAGCCTAAGTTCCCTGTATCTAACAGAGGATTTAGAGGAAGAGACAGAGTTCTAGGATACAGGGGAAGACATGGTTATTCTAGAAACCACTATTTCAATCCTACCCCTACTAGAACTGTTTATGCGGAAGAAACTCATGGAAAATCCCTTCAGCAGGCTCAACAGGAACAAGAAAGTTCTTCCACACATGGCAGATTCGGTCCTGACATAGTTATTTTGGAAGACCGGTTAGATGTTACACCTTCTTCCTCTTAGAAAATAGATAGACCTAGTTGGTCTAATCTACCAAATCTAGGAGTGTTTCCAATTCTTACCCCGATACGGGATGCATCTACTGCCAAGGCATCAAATTCCAAGGCACCTGCAAAACCACATTTTCATGATGGGAAACGCAGACCTTTTGACCAAAAGTATGATGTCTTGAAACATTTGGTGCAATTACTAGCCATGTTATCAATTCTGGATGCCTAGAATCTATCAAAATATCTTTGAGAGGTGCTTATTGAGGCTTTGTCAAGTCCTCGAGAATTCGAAACTGAAATTGTTGCGGCTGAGGTCTACCATATAGAGAATGATCCTACAGAATTCCATGTGGTGATATCTTTTATAGATGAAGATGAAGATGATGTTGTACATGGACATATTATACCTTTGTATCTATCAGGAAAATTCAATTACATAAACATCTGATGAGATTTCATTGATAATGTCTCAGGAGTCAACCACATTCATATTCGTAAACTTCGTCAATTGGGCCTCACCGAATCTGATTTATCTTCTTCTACATTGATGTTTCAAGGATATGATAAGAATGAACAAGAACCTTTGAAATAAATTACACTCAAAATTCAGTTTGGAGACCTTGTGTCTAATTCAGATTTCATGGTTGTTCTTCAGGACATAGCCTTCAATATTTTTCTTGGAAGACCTTGGCTACATCAACATGCGGTCATACCTTCGTCATACCATCAATGTCTCAAATATTGTTTCAATGTTCAAATTGGGACATTGTATGGTGACAAGGCCTCATTCAAAACATGCGAATCTCAATACATTGAGGCAGAATTTTACCACATGGAGTGAAAGGAAAAATTCATGGCAAAGAAGGTTACCAAAATTAATGCTCCAAATGGTTTGGAAAAGATTCTAGTAAACCCATTCATACATGTGAGTACAGATTATGTGCTGCCTATCAGTCAAATTGACAGGATAGATGTGAATCCAACCACTCTTATAGAAACTTCCATAATGTCAATTACATTAATCAAGCCAGACAGCATGGGAGAAATTGTTGATTCACCAAGAAGTAATGAAATCTTAATTGGAGATGTCTTCATTTCATCCACTAAAATCCATCAATTATATACTTCATCAACCAGGCTAGAAGAAGTTATAGCAATACCAAAGGAAAAAAATTATGTCGATTCTCAATCCATCATCTCTTCTCTATCACCCCAGGAAGACCCTTCATCATCAATAGGGTCAGAAATGGCAGCCTCTTCTTCCAAATGTTCAAATTTTAACTTCTCCCCTAACCATGTAAATTCTACTTCGTCATATACTATGCAAGTATAAATAGAAGAAGTAACACATATTAAAGAAGAAGAGGAATATCTCAGGTATGCTTCTCAAGCATTTGAAGAGGGTATATCTACCACTGTGGATGAACATAGAGAAATAAATCTGGGTACAAAAGAAGATTCATGCCCCACTTTAATTAGTGAAACTATGACTCTTGAAGATAAAGAAATGTATACTTCATTTCTAAAGAAAAATAGAGATGTATTTTCATATAATTATACAGAAATTCTAGGTCTTGATCCCGATTTTACCACTCATCATTTGGGTTTTCCAGAAGAACATCGCGGATTAAAGAAAGCCGCAAGAATAACACACCCAACTTATGCCTCCAAAATTAAATATGAAGTTGATAAGCTTACCAAAGATAACTTCATCAGAGAAGTTCAATATCCCAAATGGTTGGCTAATATTGTCCCAGTGAAAAATAATAATGGACAAATTAGAGTTTTCATTGACTTCAGAGATCTTATTCATCATTATCCCAAGGATGATTTTCCAATTCCGATCACAGAACTCTTTATTGATGCAACGGCTGGCTACGAAGCTCTTTCCTTTATGGATGGTTATTCTAGGTGTAATCAAATATGAATGGCCACATAAGATTAGGAGTCTATAGCCTTCAGAGCTCTTCAAGTTTTTTTTTGCTATCGGTTAATGCCCTTTGGCCTGAAGAATGCAAGTGAAACATATAAACGTGCCATGCAACATATCTTCAAACCCTTTTTAGGAAAATTTGTTTAATGTTATGTGGATGATTTGGTGGTTAAATCCAGACAACATTCTGATCACTTGGCTGATCTGGAAATCATATTCAACAAACTTTGACAACACAATTTGAAGATGAACCCCTTGAAATGTGTTTTCGGGGTAACCTCAGGAAAATTTCTCGGCTTTGTTGTATCCCATCGTGGTATTGAAGTTGATCCTGAGAAGACAAAATCAATCCTTGACATGTCACCTCCTAGAATTTTTAAGTAATTATGAGGACTTCAAGGAAACTTGTCCTATATTCGGCATTTCATTTCCAATTTGGCAGGAAAGTGTTTACCCTTCACCAAATTAATGAAGAAGGGAGTCACCTACTAGTGGACTAAATAATGTAAAGAAGCATTCGATATTCTCAAGAAATATCTCTTGAGTCCACTGGTATTAATGCCGCCCATTTAAGGAAGGCCAATTATTCTCTATGTGACAGCTTTAGAGAGATCATTGAGTGTCTTACTTGCCCAAAAGAATGATTCTAGGAACGAAAACAGCCTTTACTATCTCAGTTGGACTATGCTTGAGGCAAAAACTCGATATTCAAGTATTGAAAAGTGCTGCCTAGCATTAATCTTTGCAGTTCAAAAAGTGAGACACTACCTGCAACATCATGAGGTCCAATTGGTATCTCAAAATAACCCGCTCAAATTTATCCTTAGTCATCCAATTCTTACAGGACGTCAGGAAAGGTGGGAAGTTATTTTGCAGCAGTTTGATATCTAGTATGTGTCTTAAAAGGCAATAAAGGGCCAAGATCTGGCTGATTTCCTTGCTGAACACCCATCTATAGAAGATACATCTTTAAATATTGAACATCTTGATAAGGAAGTCTTCTCTATTCAAGATAATCCTCAAACATGGTAAATGTACTTTGATGGTGCCTCCAGAAGTCCAATATGGAAGAAAATGGAAGATCCTAAATTCAACAAAGTTGGGTTAGGAATTGTGCTTATTTTCCCAGAAAAGGTAGTGCTACCCTATTCCTTCTTGTTGTTGGAAGGTGGCACAAACAATGAAGCAGAATATCAAGATCTCATCGCAGGCTTGGAATTGGCGCTTCAGGCACAGGTGAATCGCTTGAAGGTAAAAGGTGATTCAGATTTGGTAATCAAACAAATAAATGGGTATTATGCCATCAGAAAGGAAGAGTTAATCCCTTTGTGTGATTAAGTCAAGGATTTAATGGCAGAATTTCCCTTGGAACCAACATTTTCTTATGTCTCGCGATCACAAAATTCCCAAGAAGATGCACTGGCTAATGTAGCCACGTCCCTGGAAGATCCAAATCGGGACGAAACAATCATCGGTATTGCCCACCGTCGTATAGTTTCACCTTATGTTCCAATCAGAACAGAGGAAATCAATGAAATTATTCCCATTTCTAAACCATATGGTCATACTATATGATGGATGACACCTATCATGGAATACCTTCAAAATGGAACACTCCCACCTAATAGAGCCAGGAAAGAACAAGTTCGACGACGTGTGGTCAATTTTACTCTTTATGATAGACTAGATCACCAAAACATTCTCTACAAGCGAGGTTTTGATGGAATTATCTTCAAATGTATTAATGGTGAAGTAACAATGGTTGTCATGAATGAAGTACAAGAAAGAGTTTGTGGTGCCCACCAGTCTGGACATAGACTGTTTGGTCAAATTCGAAGGCTTGGATACTTCTGGAATTTAATGTTGCAAGATTGTGTTGATTTCTCTAAGAAGTGTCATTCTTTCCAAGTATGTGCCAACTTCATTGATCAAACCCCGGATTTTCTTCATATGGCTAAATACTCTTATCCATTTTATACATGGGGAATGGATGTAGTAGGACCTTATCCTCCGGCTACAGCTAATCAGTTTAAGTATATTTTTACTGTTACTGGCTTCTTTTCCAAATGGGCAGAGGCAATACCTCTCATTGAATTCAGTGCTAAAAGCATTTTTAGCTTTGTCAAGTCCAACATCATTACCAGATTTAGTATTCTTCATAGCATATTGATGGATAATGGCACCAGCTTTTGTTCATCCGAGGTAAGAAAATTGTATCAAGAATACAATATCAGATCCAACCATTCATCTCAGGATCATGCAGCGGCCAATGGTCAAGTATAGGCTTTCAATAAAACTCTTTCAAATATACTTCAAAAGATAGTGGATAAATATAAGAATTCATGGCCTGATAAACTTTTTCATCCTCTATGGGCTTATCGGACTACCACCCACACTGCTACACGATCAACTCAATATTCATTAGTATATGGAACGGAAGCAGTCTTGCCTATTGAAGTCCAATTACATTTGCTTAGAGTCTCCATTTTTTATCAGTTATCTACATATGAACAATCTAAAAAGATATTGGATGAATTGGAACAACTAGATGAAAAAATATTGTTCACACTACACCATTTAGAAGTCTATCAGAATCGAATAGAATGAGCTTTCAAAAAAAAGTTCATCTTCATTCATTCATTCAAGGAGAATTGGTATTGGTCCTCAAAACCCCAATGATATCAGGAAAGAAACCTCCAAAGCTTGAGCCAAAGTGGGAAGGACATTACTCAATTCATAGGGTCTACTCCAATGGACCTTATTCTTTAATCTCAATTTACGGAGAACTCATTAAAACTCCAACTAATGCAAGATTCTTGAAGAAATATTTTGTGTAACACAAATACAGTTCCCTATTGTCCTTGTTGCAGGACATTAAACTGCATAGCTCCCTCCATTGTCCAACATGACATTAAACTGTGTCCCCTTTATCTTTCAACATGATGTTAAACTGTGCATCATCCAAGATGCAGGACATTAAACTACCAAGCACCCCATGTTTGTGACACATGACATTAAACTGTGATCGCTGGATGCAAAATTATCTATTAAACTCTATTTCCATGCATGCCCCAGTCATCTAATCATGCATAATCCCCACACTATCCTTCTTGGTCACATCATTTGTGACATGATCGTCAGGTCTGTTGTTGCTTCTTGTTTCTCACACCAAGCATGACTCACGTGAGCTTAGAGTATGCTTTGACCATGACATCTTCTATGGACCTCTAACCATGCTTAAGTCCCAACATCATCTTCAGTTCACTATCCTCAAGTACACCCATCTCTCCAAATCCCTCTAAATTGAACTACATGAACTTTAATCCTTGGCTCCTAGGTCGGTTACCTAGGAAACCTCCTAAAGTTCAATCCCAAAACCACTTTCTTCGCATCGATTCACCTTCATCCAATACGATGTTGATCCGTGAATTCCCCATCAACCGTCTTATTCATATCAGTTCACTTTTGTCATACATGATGTTAAATTGTGTATGTCCCATAATCCTAACTATATGACATTAAACTATACAGTTCCCCATTATCCTTGCTGCAAGACATTAAACTGCATAGCATTGGTCCATGCATATGACCTTAAACTATTTTCACTTTTGTCCTATATGAAAATAAACTGCCACAATCCCTGATACCCTCACTCTAAAGGAATTATCATTAACATGGTCTCTAACCATGTCATGTTTCTAGAACTACGTACAGCTTGATTCTCATCCTTATGAGATACGTAGTGACACCCAAGTCTTTAATCTTGGGTCCAGCCATAATTGTAATAAAGTCTTCTTTACCCCTCATATGTACGAAGAAAATCTGTAAAAAGGTTATTTTGAGAACTATGTGTAGCTTGATTTCCATCCTCATGGGATATGTAGGAACTCCCGAGTATTCCTCGAGTCTAGCCTCGAGCCTTTGGGCCTAACCCCAAACTCCACTTTTAGTCCCTTAGCTGAAAAGTCCCCTTGGGAACAAGCCCTGGGTTAAACCCCAATCATAAGTCCCAAATCTAAAATAATCCCTTTTAATTTAGGAATAAACCCCAATCATAAGTCCCTTTTAATTTAGGTATCCTTCTCAGGAGTAATCCCCGGGTTAAAACTCAAAATCTCCATAAAGTACAAATACCTTTACGGACCCTGCTCCTGGGATTCTTTCCGGAAGTAAGTCCTAGTATTCATCTATTTGGGTAGTCATACATAAGTAAGCCCAACATCATTTCTCATGACTGCATCTTTCATGGAACCATCTCCAATTTTACTAATACCTCTTGTTTCTCACACTGAGCATGACTCACGTGAGCATAGGGTGTAAAAGTAATCATGACATCTCTTGTTGGACCATTAACCATGCATAAACCCCATATTTATTTACCTGAACTACGTGGACTTTGATCTCTTCCTTAGAAGTAGAATAAGTTGGAAGCCATTATAAGGTTCAATCCCATCTTTCATTAATTATTTTCCATCTCGTATGATGTTAAACTATATCCTTCTTATCGAACTATGTGGGTTATGATTCCTTTTTAAACAAGGATACGTAGGTAACCCATTTGTGGGTACAATCCCAAATCTGAAATAATCCCTATCTTTCTGAACGACAATAAACTTCAAGTGCCTCACTGAGTGGCTTTAAAACCAGTATGGTCATCATAATGACCAAGAGATTTCTATATAATGTATTTAATGATACGATTGACTAAGAATCTCTAATACATACGGATGATTCTCCATCGATGAAAAACCTCAAATACATATAAAAGATTCACTAAATCCCATACATATCAATCATTGATTGCTAAATCTATAGGAAAACTCATTTTCATGCATGGTTAATTAATAAGGATTCGTGAACATAACTTAAATCTATAAGAGAGTCCCATAGTAGGTAATAATTCCTCCCAAAAAGGGGTGATGGGCCTGACCTCCCATCCTCTCGACCAATGAAAATTATTAAGCCTCACTGGTCCATAACTAATGAGCACCTACCTTTGGAATGTAGGTCTAAATGGATATAGAATCATTGGATGTTTCCGGTTTTACTAATAAACCCTTTAGAAACTGATTGGAAGGTTTGAACCTTAAACATACAAGTTCATCCCCATTTCCAGAAGAAATAGCCCCCTCAGGGAGAAACGAATGTGGATAAATATAAATATAAGAAGAATATAGATGATTCACTATGTGTAAAATGCATTATGTTTTCATTTATGTCTAGTCAACTGTAGAAAATTCATAAGGACGAAGATGCCTATATGATGTAGACTCATAACTAATAATTATATCAAGAGGGATAAAGGAAATAAAGGTATGAGATATCAAGTTTACTTTATATGTGTATTCTATAAAATTGGAATCGAGTAGGAACTCATGTACTCATGATGAATGGGTACATTGAGAGACTTAAATCCCTTTGGTCCAAGCTGAACTAAGAACTAGCAACAGATCTCATTCTTTCCTATTTACCTCCAAGCTTCTTGACAGTTATTTTTAATTAAAATATAAATAAAATAACAATTTTTCTCCCTGGTATTTTGGATTTAGTTTTTTAATATGATAATAATATGAATAATATCAATTCTTTAGTTCTTATGGTGAATAGGAGGAGGAAGGGAATGGTAATGGGTCTAATACTAATCCAAATCCGAAGACAAAGATGCACCATCCTTCCAAACATACAAAGATTCATAGGGAGGTAAATGAGCAAGAGGTTTTCTACTTTCTATGTGGAAAGAAAGGCCACTAGAAGGAGAACTGTAGATCTAGGAAGAAGAATAAAAGTGACACTTCTACTATAGGTATTTTTTTATTGAATGTAATTTTTCATTATCTACAAGTTGGGTATTAGATATGGAATGTGGCTCACACATTTGTATTTATATACAGGAACCAAGTAGATTTAAGAAGATTAAAAAAGGATAAGTGGATCTATAGGATCCAAATGGTGTGAGTATACCATCCTTGAGAGTGGGAGACTATCATCAAACTTTTCCTAATGTATTATTTTATATATTAAATAATTATTATTATATACCTTCAGTAACCAGAAACATAATCTCAATGTCATGCCTAGACACCATGGTATTTTATTTCATGTTTAGAAATAAATTTTGTCTCTTTTACAAGGAAAACATGTGTTATGGTATGGATCATATTAAAAATGTTTTATATATTCTTAAACTTAAAAATATGGTAATTAAAATCAATGAATAAACAAACAATCATGACTCATAGAACACCTGCCTATGTCACTTCATGATTGGTCATGTAAAGAAGAATAAATTACATAAATTACATAACTCAGGGTTTCAAGACTCAACTAAGTTAAAACCCCTAGATGTATGTTATGCTTTTTTATAAGGATTTATGACCAAATACTTCTTTTTGGAAAGGGATTAAGATCCACTGAATTACTAGAATTAATTTATAGAAGTATGTGTGGTCTATTTCCAATAGTGTTAAGGAGTGGGGTTTTTTTACTTCATTACCTTTACCAATTAATTTAGTAGGTATATTTATATCTACTTAATACAGTATAATTCATATTCCTTTCACATGTTTAAGTAATACCAAAATGAAGTATAAAACTAGCTTGGTAAGAATAGTATGGATC
Source organism: Viscum album (assembly GCA_963277665.1). Lineage (NCBI taxonomy): Eukaryota > Viridiplantae > Streptophyta > Magnoliopsida > Santalales > Viscaceae > Viscum > Viscum album. Next base: position 1,711,581,494 of record OY728145.1, read on the forward strand.
TCCGCTCAAACTTAGGTGGAGAGTATCTTAACCAAAATTTCATTGATCACTTAAAGGAGTGTGAGATATTATCTGAACTCACACCACCTTATACACCTTAGTGGAATGGTGTTAGTGAAAGGAGAAATTAGACATTGTTTGATATGGTCATATAAATGATGATTCAAGAAACTCTTCCATTATCTTTTTGGGGATATGCCTTATAGAAAGTGGTATATACCATTAACCAGTACCAAATAAATCTATATATGTGATTCTATATAATTTTTTTTAGAGAAAGAAACCCAATCAACCACACATATGTGTATGGGGGTGAAATTATTTTTTCAAGATTATACCTAGTGAAAATTGGCATCTTGAAGAATAAAGTAAATATTAATAGGTTATCATAAAGATACAAAAGGATTTTACCTATATAACCCTTCTAATATAAAATTGATTGTGATAATACAATCCCTATTTATAGAAATGGAAGATATTGCCAATGGAAATAGTGGGAGAAATATTTACTTCAATGAAGTTAATTCTCTAGATACACAAGAGCTGGTATAAGAATAATCTTTATAATAGAAATTGGGAGATACGGATGTTCTTGAGATACAATTACTGGATAGGTCAACAAGAAATGTTACAAAAACTTAGTGTTATGGTTTTTTTTATCACCGAGTCAAACAACACATTACTTCTTAAGGATGATGAACATATAACCTATAAGGAAGTGTTAAATGGAAAATATTCTAAAAAATTGAAAGAATCAACGAATTCTATGATGGATTCCATGTATCAAAATCATATTTCGATTTTGTTGGACCCTCCAGCTGATGTAAAACCCATTGGGTGAAAATGGGTATTCCATAAAAATCTGGACATGAATGGTAAGGTTAATACCTATAAGGAAAGACTAGTAGTGAAGGTTTTTTGGAAATGTCAGGGAATAGACTACGTCGAAACCTTCTCACCAGTAGCGATTCTTAAATCTATCATAATATTACTTGAAATAGTAGCCTTACCTGATTATGAGATTTGTAACATGGATGTCAAAAATAAATTTTTAAATGGAAATTTGGTTGAATACATCTATATGACTCTACCTCAAGGGTTTTTTGATTCAAATAATGGTAATAAAGTGTGAAAGCTATAGAGATCCATTTATGGGTTAAAGTAATTGTAACAGCCATTGAATGTTCATTTTGATGAGGCCATAAGATAATTTGGTTTCGTTAATAATGAAAGTGATCCATGTGTCTATAAGAAATTTAATAGGAATGACATCATTTTTCTAGTATTATAGGTCGATGAAATATTAATTATGGGAAAATAAGTGCAAGTCTTACAGTCTATTAAGACATGGTTAAATGAATTTTTCTCCATGAAAGACTTAGGTGAAGCGAACTAAATTCTAGGGATCAAGATATATCGAGATAGATCTCAAAGGAAATTTGGGATAAGTCAAAGTACATATATTGATTAGGTAATTAAAAGGTATAGTATGGACCAATACAAAAGAGGGTTGTTTCTAATGTCACATGGTATCAATATCTCTAAGAAACATAGGAGGAGATTTAAACAATGAGTAAAATTCTTTATGTCTCGATAGTGGGATCTATATATATTGTATTCCATGTTATGTACTAGGTTTGATGTTTAATTTTCTCTAAGAATGGTGGGAAGATATCAAACTAATCCAGGAGAGCTACATTGGGTAGATGTCAAAACTATCCTGAAGTACTTAAGGTGTAAGAAGGATATGTTCATAGTGTATGAATGAGATGAGGAACTAGTAGTAAGCGTATTCCCAAATTTTAGTTTCTAGAAAAATAATGATGATCTAAAATCATAGTTAGGCTATGTAATTTTCATGAATGGTGGTGAAGTGAGCTGAAGAAACTTGAAGAAACCTATGGTTGGTGATTCTATAGAAAAATCTAAGTATATCACATCTTCGAATGCAATTAAGGAGGAAGTTCATATATGTATCTTTGTCTTAGACATTTCTATTTTACTTAGCAGTACATACCCTATTCTATTTTATTTTGATAATATTGCAGCAATAGTGCTTTCTAAGGATCCCATGTCACACTAGAGGACAAATCAAATACTTTTTAAGCTTCATATCTTGAGGGATTTTAACCTGATAGGTGAATTCACAATTAGAAAATTATCCACTGATGATATCATGGTTGACCCCCTGACTAAATCCATATCTCGATAGAAGCACAATTCTAATGTCAGAGCTAGAGAATTGAGACTTGTTAGTAGTTGAATATCATGAAATTTGGAGTATTTGAATTAGGTTCCCTACACCCAACTTATGTATATACTTTTATTAACATTACATGTATATAGTTTCATATATACATGTTTATATCTTACCAAAATAGGGTTGATGATTTTGTGTTCACTATATTTATGGCAATTTCCTTAGATTACATGTCATACCAAATGGTTATTTTATTTCCCATGCTATAAAGAGAACTTATAGATACTATGACAAAAATCATAAAGTAATGTTGTGTGTTCTATACACATCATAATGATAGGAAAGAGATGATGTGTGACCATCGTGTGTTAGGGGGTCATAATTATTTAGACTTATTCTTATGAATTTATCACTTGGTGATCTTTATTAGGTGAGAACATGAGGAAATACCCACCAATAGGAACACAACATGTTTCAGGTTTCATTGGTTGTTCTTATCTATGGAGATGTGTATTGGTCTTCAGACTTGATATCATTATCAATGTGTTCCATTTGATCATGTACTTTGATTTAGGGAAAAACCATGACATTGAATTTTTGGAGATGTATCTTATGTTGTGTTCGTTATTGGTGGTATGAAATTTCTTGAATGATCATGATAGAATCTTTCACTTTCGAGTTGAAGAAGTAATATCTTGGTCCCAGTTGATCAGGATGGTAGTACCATCATAAATTCATTTACATGGTAGTAGAAGTTATGTTCATTCATTTAAATCATCAAATAATAAATAAAGAAAGCAAGATGAAACAATTTTACTTCATATTTTATGAGATATCATATTACAAATGTATTATATTACACAGTGCATATTAATAGGATGGTTTTTATTTCTATGACTATTTCATATCTCTTTAGGGGAATTTATTGGTTGTTATAATCTTATCTTGGTCTTTGAATACTATTTACTACTATTGAGATAAGGTCCTAGAGGTTCAAATACAATAGTGAATTCAAGATTCTACCCTATTCTGGTGAATAGGTATATAGGACACAGTGGGCCCGCCATGGAATCCAAGAGTTGTCCAAGCATTATCGATCATCAGAAAATAAATTAAATCATTATTATTTGAGCATATAATAATTGAGTTGAATTTATTGATTAAAATTATTTACAATCATTTAAGTAAATACATGGAATAAATATTATATGAACGAATATTACTTTAATATTCAGGGTTCGTTTAATATTAGTGGGAATTATGAGTTGAGTAAAATAAATCTAGTTTATCATGTAATATATTAAAAAAATATTACAAGTATGTGATAAAATGTAGATAATATTTATGATCCAGTTATTTCCTCATAATTATTTATTTATTACTTATTTAGAGGATATTAAATATACAGGGCTTGAGGAACCCTAATTGGGTATTTTTAGACATTAACTATATAATTTGAGGAAAATCTCATTCCATATACTATTTATTAGTCATAATTGAGAGCTTATCTTTCCACATAATTACTAGGGAGAGAAATTCTCTAACCAAGTGAATGATCCAAGATTGCCTTCATGGATAGAATGCATGGGATCAAGTTAATCATCGTGACAATAAATAAATCAAAAAATCTCTGTATTGGCACTCATAATTCATTGAATAATGTACATGTGGATTATTTAAGTTTATATGGATGATCTAGAGGGGTTTTCCATTTGGCCCTTCAATAAACGATTTCTAGTGATGTGAAACAGATGAGCACACTTTGATTCAAACGAGGTAATTATTATATTTAATTTTTGTGCCTTGAATAATTCATGTGATATCCACATACTATAATAGTTCTTAGAACGTTAGTGAAGATGAAGTTTTGTCACTTCAGTGATGGAAAATTTTAAATCTCCATCCCAATGGCTTCTTTTGTTCACCTAGGTACCATAAGATACATTGTTTCATATTTCTATGGTAAATCCTTACTTTGTATCTTTTCCCACTTCCTTATCCTGATTTTTACATCAGGTGTTTATGGTAATCAATAAGAGGGAGGTTTTTGTACCTCATAGTGTAATCATTTAATGGTCACAAATACTCAAATGTTGTTCTATCTTGTTTCATTTTTTTCAAGTGTATTTATTTTATTTATATTAAATTATAATGGAAGGAAGTAAAATGACCTTAAAAATGATTAAAAATAGATTTAATGAGAATATTTCAAATAAAGTTATATCAATAAGCACTAGTTATCCAATGGCATGAGGTAGAACCTATAGATCTCTAAAAGTCCCATCATTTATCCAGTAAGGCTCACTAAGTAGATGGTGGAGGATACAGTCGTGTAATAGCTAATTTATTACACACTGTCAAGTAAGTAGCATTGGGAATCTAGCTACTGGAAGGATTCTATAATTTTCCAAAAAAAAGATTAATAGTGGTGAAAAATGGTCCCACTTATCTCTTAATGATGTGGCTCATCCTTGGACAACTCGGGAACCCTAAGAGGGTATAAAAAGAGGATAAGGGAGGCATGGATCATAATCCAATTATAGTATGCATCAAATTAAATGCTCTCTGATCTTCAATAACTTTTGAATCCTCAAAGAGATTCAAAGTTCCATCAGTCTCTTCCTTACCCAAAGTAGATCAAAGAGAACTTCATCTATGGTAGTTTTGAACATCAAAGGGAACCATCTAAAGGAATGATCTTTATCAAATATCATCAAGAACCATCAAATATCTTTGTTCCAATATTTAGTTGTTCCATTTTTAGTTCTTCTTCTAGATCCTTTATTCTTTTTTGTATAACCCCTTGGCTCACACTTTCTCTCTCTCTCTCAACATACAACAACAACCGAATTTACTATTTTTAGAATACATTTAAAATGATTGTAATTAAGATAAATTGACTTTAATTATTAAATTAATTCTTTATCTTAAATTATTCCCAATTTCTAGTCCTTAACGCATTTTAATAATCTCATCAATTATTATTAAATAAATTAAATATTTTTAAATTTTAAATTTTAAATAATTCAATGTGAAACATTTGCTTCAAAGGTCGCATAGTGTTTACTATCTATGTAGAATTAAATATCCTTTTGTAATTTAATATATTACAAGATATTAATCTCATTTACTATATATTATAAGACATGTAATTCCATACAGGGTTTCACAACATAGACAATGTGTTTTTTTGTGGAAAAACTGTGTATTCCTCATGACATGCATGAAAATATATAACTCAATTAATCTACGAAACTTGTACCATTAGAATGTATGTAAAGTACATGGTGTATAACAGACTATTACAAGCCATGTATTTGTCATAATTACATGAAATTTATTGATATATTGTGTTGAACCACATGAAACATCAAAAATCACTCTATGTGTGCCTGGTGCTAGGTGAAATGTGTCACATGACATGTACAAGGTAGTTACACACCGTGTATTTTATATCTTATTATGTTCTTGGATGGAAATAAATATGTGGCATGTAATGAAGTTTTGTATTATATGCTAGCTACACGCCATCTAGTCCCTATCAACTTGTGTGTTTCACCGATAGTTAATTCATGGCCTATAATAATGACACATACTAACCTACATGATGCACTATGATTTACACATCATGTTCCGTTTTCAATTAAAAACCCCTTATATGGTGTGTAATTCATCGTTATATATCGTGTAACTATTTTATGTAGCTAGTGACCTTGGAAATTCTAGATGGGATATTGGAGCATTCTTTATGAATTTTTTCCCATACATACCATATGAAATCATATTAACATGTCATCTAGATCATTAAGTGAGGATAAAAATCTAAACATGAAAACTAGTGAACAAACACATGAAATTGTTTGAATAAATTATAATGTGACTAATCTGATACCACTTGAATGTTATAGGGTGTAACATAATCATTGGGTGAGTGCCTAATTTTTTTCATAAATATTAATAAATAAATTTAAAAAAATATGAATTCTCCCCGAAATCTCATAAATGGATCATATGAATTTAATTTATAATTAATTTAAATATGAATTACTTTGCCTGTGGTAATATTCTATGATCAAAATTCTATTTCTATTCCTATTTTATTGTCATTATAATGAAAAATACAAGAAAGGATTCCTCTAGATGTATCCATATTTGATCTATGAATCTAGAACTATGTTCATGAACCTCCAGGTAATAAAATTAAAGAACAAAGTTCTTTAATTAACTCATTTCTAATGGAAACAATGTTCTCTTGTTCTCTCTATGTTCTTGAGAGGGGGGAAGGGAATATTTTTCTCTAGGGTTTAAGAAAATTATATAGGTTCTGTCTATATTGTGTCAATGCATCTAAATTGAAAAATGATATAATATAGAATATATACTTAGGGTCAAATAATGATAATTGCACAAAATCCATTATCTATAATTTAATCTAATTTATTCCCCACATGAAAATATAATAATATAATTATTATTATATCTGATGATATATGTTTCTTAGGATATAATTTCTTAAATAAATAAATCAATATATATTTAAATTATATTAAATAAAATATATCATTTCCATTAAATCAGTAAACTTGATCCATATCCTCCCACAGAATATTATATTCACTTAACTTGTAATAAATATTTTTTAAAAATATTTAAATAACTTAAATAAATATTTATTTTAATTTATTCTCTAGACTGATGATAAATAAAAGTTTATAACTTTTGAATAACTCAACTGGAAATAAAATTCAACTTTCATATTCTAAACTCAAATATCACATGAATGGAATTCCTCAATCAATTTTACTTGAATAAATAATATTCCACAAACCAAAAAATAAATACATTCTTATATTTAAATTTGATATAATTTTATGAGACTCTAGATACAAATAGTATTTGTCCCTCTAAGTACTTTTCTCAATGGAAATAGGTGAACTTACCTAAAGTCCAAAATCAATTTCTAGAAACATGTTGATGCACCCATAGAGAAAGAAATTATTTTAGAAACTACAACTACCTTCTTATAAAGGCTACTATGTAATATAATCCCTTTTTAAACTGATATCTCATCAATCAGGATGAATACTTGTGTCATCAATTTATACACGTTATTTATCTTTCTTTAACTTCATGAAAGGAACTTTTCTCTAAATTACCATCATATACAGGAATATTCAATGGTTCATAAACATGTGTAATTTCTATTAGAGTGTATGGACTCATAACCTACCTTCTTTTAGATCATCAAGTAAGAAATTTATTTAAAGAAATCTCAATTTATTATGAGCCTCCAACACTTGATAGTCAAACAGCATTTGTGTCCTATCAAACATGTGTATCTAGACCATATGACATAATTATTTAAGAATATTTTCATAACATTTTTGGGTTCTCATTATAGCAGGTAACTACTTATAACCATTGGATATAAAAAATATTCTATAAAAATTTTCACATTAATATCATGTATAAGAAAAATAACTATATAATGAGAATAAATATATTTATATTCTAGTAATTAAAAGAAAAAAATTATTTGGTTTTAGGAAACCTACTCAAACAAATTGGTTTTGCAGAATCCTTCATTAAATGATTCAAATTCATAGAAATACCAATGCTTATATAGATAAGAAATTATACTTCTACCTAAGAAAATGTCATCATACATGAATCAACTTTGGTTAGAGTTAGGACAACCATGCATCATCAGTTTTATCCTTTATAACTTATTTTTATTATTCAACCAAATATTTCTCATTTCTGGATATTCAGATATGCTGTGTAAACACCTATTTATTCACCAAAAAACAATGAAGGGGCCTTACTAGTGTATTGGTATCTGTGTTGGTTTTAATTACACCTTCCATGACTAGATATCAAGAAGAATTAACAAGAGATATTTTTTGCAACATATTTTCAAATTATTATTTTGATGAGTAACTTTTCACAATACTCATAAAGGTAAATGATAATGATTTTCAAAGGGAACAAATTAGTTTTCATAAACCAACTTTTTATTATCTATATCAATGCATAAATCAATGTGTACTTTTATTTTAAAGGATTATTACATTATAGGATATATAAAATTAGGTACCTCATGTTTTTATTGATACTAATGGAATCACTCAATCATATATTCCACCTGTAAATATTCCCATGAAAGTGAATGTTCTTGAATAATATGAAAGGAAAACTAAATCTGATGACTCTAATATAAAATAGAAGTGTGGATTGATTATCAATGTAAAAGTTGATTCCCCAAGAAAGAAAATAACAACACATGAAATAAATTTCTTATAAAGATACATAACACTTTATAATCACAAAAACAATTGTATGTTTCCACTGAAATCACCCCAAAAGTTGTTCCAAAACTAGAAAATAATTATAAATCATTAACTTGTGAAAATATATGGAAATATATTATTATTTGTGTTGATCATATTTTTTTTACATAAGGTTATTATAAAAATTATCCATGAGAATGAGTTAGATCTTCAAGAATATAGATATTGTGGTTATTGTCGATGATGAAAGGAATAAATACAATCTAAATTAAATTCATCATCTAAATACAAATTTTCTTTACCTGTAGTTTCAATGCATGATAATGTTAAATCGGTTGGATATATGGGTGTTTTTAAAATATAGGAATGAGATAAATAAAATTGTTAGATATAAAGGAATCCTTGATGCATAATGATTTCCACAGAGTCTGTGGATATATTATAATTAAACTAATTCTCCTATCATTTATTATGTTACATAATGATTTTTTATTATTTTCACTGCAATAGAAGGACTTGAAATTCAATTGGTGAATGCAGTAAAATGGTATTTTTATGGATTATAGGATAGTAATATATATATGAAAATCACTGAAGGATTTAAGACACCTGATTCCTATAAATAAAATAAACCAGATTTTTTTTCTATTAAATTACAAAGTCCTTCAAATAGTCTTAAATAATCCTTTCTAATATGGTACAATCATTTAAGTACGTATTTGAAAATGGAAGGATATCAAAATAATATTTTTTTCCATATGTTTTTATTAAGAAAAAATGTATTTGTTTTGTAATTATCAAAATATATATTGAAGTAATTAATATTATTAGGACTCTGAATGAAATCTATATAATAAAAAAGTGTCTTATTAAAGAATTTATAGTGTCAAGGTCAAGTGAGAACATTAGGCAGTGAATCACCGATCCCTTTATCTTTTTACAAACATGCCTTCTTAATTCAATCTCTATAGCCGGTAAAATCTTTGATCCACTCCTCTTGTTGTATCTTATCCTAAATGAAATATAAAAATATTAAAGGATGAATATTTAAGGATTTGTAAGGTTCTACCTTGAAATAAAACTCCTTTGTAGGTTTGGATTGTGGCGCAAGACCTGGTTTATCCACAATGAATTACTTGAGTAAACTCATAAGTTATCTCCCAAAAATATTTATGGATAATCTCCTAAAATACTCATTAAAAATCTCTTAAAATGTCTGGTATTTAAGTGATCAGAGTATCTTCCTCCCAACAGATACTTTATACTAGCATCCCGCTAGTTTAAGTTATCTATAAAAAATATTCTAGACACCTCCTACTAGGGCCCTTATACTGTATCTCAATAGTTCTTCAAGGGTCCTCTTGAACCCCTCCTTTGAATAGGTCATCGAATTCTCTTGTATCCTGGTGTAATGTGTGTGTGGCCTTATTCTCTTTAAAGTCCTTACATATAGATGGTTGGATCACTCAGTCTTTCTCATTGGATATTTTGAAGATATAGTAATATCACAGGTAGTAGGAAGTGGTTCCTAATTCTCAAGTCCTTATTGGATTTAACATAGAAACATTCATATTAGCATCATTATCCTTCTAATTAAATTCATAGGGAACTCATGAATTCGATTGGGTTCCTTTTATTATCCTTCTTCAGCATACAGGTGTTCCTGAATATTATTGTCTTTCTTCTCATCTTGAAACACATAGAATATGTAGTTGCAATAGTATTAGGTTATCAATTTACTCTATTTATTTTCATTACCTAAAAATATATATCCAAAAAGTTCTCTATTAAAATTCAATGAATATTATCTTCACAATACTTGGAATTTAATTCTTCTAAAATCTCAGTAAGTTATTCTCTTCTTTTAGCTCATTCAACCATCTCATTCAAATCGAGTCAAGGTACTAAAATATTCCTTAATATTTTTCTTCAATGATACCATACAATATTTAAATATTGATATTTTATTATTTAAAAATAATCTATGGTATTAATATTCATTTAACGTATTCTATGAATCCCTAACATTTAATTAACTCCACATAGTCTTGAAAATTTTCATTTAGTATCTTTGTGATGTGGCGCCTTAATTCTATAATGTTGAACTCATCTCATCATACCGAATTTATTACTCATCTTGTTTTTCTTATTTTTAGCATGGATCATGATCACATTCTTGATCGTGATATTTTGTGTCTATAAATAAAATCACATATTGTCATCTAAATTTTATTCTCTTTTAGAAAATATAATTATAGAAATCATAATTTTTTAGGTTTTTCATACGAATTTAAAAGTTATAAAATCTTTCAATACATACGTTCATCCTCTAGGTGGATCTTATTTTTATGAATTTAAAGTCATATGGTTTACAAGATATATGTTGGATCAATGTTGTATGTTGAAGTCTAAGTCATATGCTAAAATCTTACGACTAGGAGAAGTCGTATGATGAGGTCTGATGTTGGAACTCAACATCATACGGTTAGATCAAAGTATTATAATAAATAAAACTATCAAAAGTATTACACTCATTTATGGCTCTCAAATTCATGTGACCTTAATTTTTTAAGACTTTAATGTCTTACAGTATCTCTAAAGTCATACAGTTGGGCAGAGTCTTTTTATTTCCAACAAAGTTGCCTGATGAAGATCAAAGTCATAATATTTCTTCTAAAGTAATACAGAGAAGTAATATGATCTAGAAAAGTCATATGATTTCCATACTTAGAAAATTTTTAACATAGAACTCCAAAAACACAAATGTTTCCAATGAATTTCGGGATTTTTTAAATGAAATGCCAACTTTCTCAGTCCTTCATCTAAGAGTTTATAAATAATAAATACTACATACTTAATATATGGAACTAGATGGATGGTTTATCCCATATTCAAGATATATTTTTGCTAGATTTTAGTTTTATTCAATTACTTATCCTTCTTCAAACTATTATAGACAACACTAGAAATATCATCACTTGTCATAGATATTTAGATCAACTCTCCAATCATCAGATGTGGGTTCTAATACTTGAATCAATACATACAATCTCTTTAAGTGGTAGCCTAAAAATTTATTTCCCATTTATGATGGTATAATCTCATTCATATCATATATACTTATACAAATAATATTGAATGTTTCTTATCATTATAAAAACCTTCTTGATTGAAAAAAAAATGTGATTCACATATGAGCTCTTCAGTTTCCCCCTATGTATTTTTTGGAAAAGCCATTAATACTCAATGTCAATATGTATTTATTTTATTCTACCCATTATTAAGAATATATGAAAATAATATAGTGGATTTACATCACTCATTGAATCATTATTCTCTTATAGAGAAGAGTTAATTCATTAAAACTTCTTCTCCCACTTAAATTTTAATTACATCCTAATTCACTTATGAGAGAAGGATGGAACAACACACAACTTAACCAAGATCCTTTTTCTAATCAACTCTAAGTATATATGGTCTAAACCAATTTAGAAAACAAAATATCCTTCACCAATACATCAGGGATGTCCATAAATTCACATGAATGTAATAACATTCTCGATTTCTAATTTTGGGGTTATTTCAAGAATACTTATCAAGAAATTTAAATCATGAACACATATCAATAAACAGATAAAAAATGTATTATTAAATTTTAAAAATCCACCTTTATCCTATATTTCTAATCAATAACCACTCCCCTTATATAATAAAACTATTATAATTAAAACAAGGGTAAAAATGTAACCAACATAGATATTCTTCCAAATTTTAGAATCTACCTTGAAAATTAAAGATTTTATGATTTAGAATACCTTGACATAATTTCATCATGTTTTTATCACCCTTAATGGATTCACTCACTTCATATTTATCATGGTAGTTAATATACTCCATGGTGATCATTTTATCTTGTTTTATAGCAGTGATAGCCTCATCCAACACCACATTTTTCCCTGAAAATTAAATTTGTATTCAAAAGGAACTTTTAAATAAAAAGTGAGAAACCAAAAAAAGTACAAAACAAAGGTGTTAACCACAAAAAGAGCTCAAAAATTCTTTAAAGACAAGGCTAAAAATATTGGAACCAACCACCTTATATATCCCCCAATTATAAAATAGAAACACCAAATAAGGGGAAAGGGGGGTAAATCCTTTCTTATTAGAAAAAGAATCAAGTTTGAGAGTTATATTTCATACAATGTATTTTAATCATTCCAACTCCAATTTTGGGGAAATAATTTATACTTGCCTATTTTTTTCTTTCCAATTTTTTTCTACATTGTGAAATATGGATTTATTTTATTTTAATATATTTTCTTGTGTGTAACTATCTTATTATATTTTTCTAACAAATAAATTTGAGTTCGTGGTGCTTTTCCATTGTCCCTAGTCTTCTTTAGATTTTATTCTTTATCTAGAATAAGATTCATGTAATCTGTTATAGCATGTCCAATTTTTTTCACCTTCCACGTAAGTTTTCAAGGATTTTGGATCATATTTATTAGATATACTATCTTTAAATTCAAGTTCAACTTTATGTGAAATAACTTGATTCCCATTATCTCCTTCACTTTCTTATGATTTATCCATTTCTATGTCCATCTTTAATTATGCAATCCAAACTATAAGGCACTCCTTCTTAACATACTTACCTTTCTGAGAATCTCCACATAGTTTCTTAGAATTATTTTTGTTACCCCTTTTGATAAACTCCTTAACTTCACCTAATGATATTTTAATAACTAAAAAAATCCTTTTATATCTCTCTTGGATTAATTATCTTCTTATATTCTTCTTATTTCCCTTAATTTTGATTTCTATGGCTTTCTTTCTATAATCCAAGGTGAGGACCATTTTTTAAAAGTAGAATCATTTCTGTTTTATCGAGATATCATTTTCTTCCTTCTTATAATTCTTCTTGGGAGTGTCTTTCCTGATGCTCTTCTTTTTAGTGCCTTTCTATCCTTTCTTCCAAGGAATCTTTATTTATTTTTCTCATCATATTTATTTTATGTTGTGGACTTATTTCACTTATAGAATATAAATAATGACTAATTTTCGTATAAAATAACTCCTCATCATAATGAAAAATTTTATATAAGTATTAACATAAGTTAGTTCAGGATTCAAATATGTTATTGAGTTATATATTTCTCATTTTCTGTGAGTTTTGTTTTTTGAAAAAGGGTTTCCTCCTTCTATAAACTATACTCACCTTTATTTATACCTTATAAAATTTTCATAAATTGACACATTATTCAAAAATTCAGTATACATGTTCTCAAACTTCCAGTAGAACCAATAATAGCCTATAAATATTGTTCTCCTTAATTTGGTTGTAATTTTTTATATTTTTATAGCTTCTATTGATAATTATTTTTGGGTTTAAACCAAAAACATTTAGTATTATTTTGGAGAGATTATCTCTTTATATATTCTAGAATCAATACCTTATGTGTTAGTTTATTTCCCAGAATTTTTTTCCATCCATATTTTTCCAGATTTTAATTTAAAATCTGTATCATAAAATAAAACAACATCAAAAAATCATTATATGGGTTATATGATGCATTTATCAAAGGGGTAGATAGATATGATTATATATTTGATCTCATGTTAATTTTTTCACTAACATGTGTCTTATTTTATTTATGACTCTCATTAAATATTTTTTTGGTTTCAACTCTCTTCTTAGATGCTTGGGAAGTTTAAGTTAATTCCATATTTTTAGTTTTTACCTCAAAATAAAGGCATTTTAGGTTTAGGGAGTTCCTATCATCCTCAATAGATCTCAAACTTTCTTCCCAATATTTAATAATCTTCTCAATATATTCTCCATGCCTTTTCTACTATCTTGTTATTAATTATCAAGGTATTTAATCCTCTTGAATTTGATTTCAAATTTTTCATCCTTGATATTCATAGAATATTTTTGTAACTTCTATAAAGCATAGATAACTTCTTGAAGCACACTTTCATCAAGAATTTCTCAAAAATATTATTTTTTAATTTTTATTTAATTAAATAAATATTTTTATTCTAAATTAATATTGAATGTTCATTTTATTTCATAAAATTTTGGAGAGAGTTGTACTTTCAGGATTTCTTACCAGGTGCATCTTACATATCTTCAAATTCATTTTCTAGCTATGATTTTTTATCAAGAAGCTATGAAACATAACCAATTATTTATATGACTAATTCAACATGAATATTCTTTCCATACTTTTAAAATTGAGAGTAGAAGTCTTTGAAGATTTTAATGTGTTCATTATCCTTATATTATGTACATCTTGAACTTGTTTCATCTAAAGGATAACTTTCACTAGATTTGGAAGATCATCATTTATCACCATGATCTACTTCGAGAGGTTATATATCCTTCTTTTCCTTCATCAACATTGTTTTCAATTTTATTTCCTCCTTTATCATCTTTTTTAGTGTTTTCGATGAAACTTCTAATTCATATTGAATAGGAATGGAGTATAAATTCTCTATATGTAGCAATTAAAAATCTTCTTAAGACTCACACATAATTAATTATGATAAAATAACTAGGATAGGAATAGTACATTCAATCATAGAAAAACCTAGATTAGATTTGATACCACTTATAGTGCCTAGTTCAGGTGAGATCACTAAGAGGGGAGGGTTGAATTAGTGATCTCTTTCTCTTTTTATGAATATGCCTTCTTAATTCAAACTCTGCAACCAGCTAAACCATTGATCCACTCCTCTTATTTTCTCTCATAATTACTTATATGTCCATAATATTAAATTCAGAAGAAACAATGATTTACTAGGTTTGGCCTTGAAATCACACTCCTTTCTATGTTTGGATTGTGTCTCAAGACCAATTTTATGAAATATAAAATATTTGATTACAATTGCAAGATATATTCTGAAAGTATTGGTGGATAATATCCCAAAATATCCATCATACAATATCCTAAAATTCATGATCTTCAAGTGATAAAATAGATGACTCCTAATGGGTTCTTTGTATTAGCATCCCACCAGTTGAATCTATCTCCTAAAAATATCCAGGCTACCTCTGGTTGGGGTTTTTATACTACAACCAGAAATTTCTTTAAGTTCCCTCATAAACACCTACTTTGAAAATGTCTTTGAATTCTCCTATCTCCTGTAATAGTGTACTTGTGGCCTTATTCTACTTCAAGTCCTTACATTCATATGGTAGAATTTCTCAGTCATGCTCATTGGATCTCGTAGTGATATAATAATATCATGGGTAACATTTAGTGGTTCCATATTCTCACATCCATCTTGGCTTCAATACAGAGAAATATGTGGTTGCATTATTTTCATTATTTTTCAATGCATATGGAAATCCTAAATATGATCAGGATCCTTTAATTGTCATTTTTGGATGTACAGGTGTTCCTAAATATCATCAACTTTATTTTTATCTCGATATATAGAGAATATATTATGGTGCCAGTAGTATTAAGTTTTCACTTTCCTTTTTCTATTCTCCTCACCTAAAAATATATATTCACAAAGTTATCTATGAATATTCAATGAATATTATTTTCATGATACTCAATATTTTATTTTATTTTAAGCACACAAGGTTATTCTCATATTTGAACTCATTCAAATCAAGTCATGGGATTCAAATTATCCTTAAGACTCAACTTCAAAGAACACTCAAAATATTTTAATATTTTAATATTATTTTTTTCAAAGAAATCAAATTATTAAAATTAATTCATCTTATTCTATTAATCATGCATTTTTCATTAATTACACATAGGCATGAAATTTCATTACTAGTATCTTTGCAACATGGAGCCTTACTTCTATGACATAGGATTCATCTCTTCATACCAATTTTCTTCCTCCGTTGGTCCTTATTTTTTGGTTGGACCATGATTTCATGCCTGACCATGATATTTTTATCCCAAAAATATCATTCCAAAAATCATATTATTTTCATTCTCCCTCAGAATATATAATTATTAAAATTACACTTTTTAAGGTTTTTCATATAACATTGAAATTCATACAATCTGTGAATTCATGAACATAATCTAGGGGTAACGCTTCTTTTTTTGTATTTATAGTCATATGGACTCTAAGTCATATTTGAGATCAAATTCATATGTCCAAGATGAATTCAAGCACTTAAGTCTTATAACCAGGAAAAGTTGTAAGATGAAGTTTGAAACTGGATCTCAAAGTCATGTTGTCGTCTCAAATCCTTATGGTAAAGTCATATGATCCAAATTTTCACTCTCATCACTTACACTAAAAATAATATGGCCTTCATTTCATAATAATTTAATTCTTTTGGTATCTATAAATTCATATAGTTTGGAAAATTCTAATGATTTCCATCAAAATATCATGTTAGAGCTCAAAGTCATATGATTGCCTCTGAAGTCATATGTAGAATTCATACACTTTGTAAAATTCGTATGATTTCAAAACATATCCAATTTTCATCTTTAAACTCCAAAAACTATAATGATTCTAATGACTTCATGTATTCTTCAAATGTAACTCCAATATTCATAGTCCTTTTTCCAAGAGTGTATAAATGCTAAAAACAAAATCCTTTATATATGGAACTACATGGAAGGATTATTACATATTAATACTAGGTTTTCTTAGATTTTAATTTCTCTCATGTTCATATACTTATTTAAAATATTGTAGACAACACTAGTAGAATTAGAACTTTACATATACATTTATATCATATGTCTAATCATCTAAAATGGGCGCTGCTACTTGAATATTTCCATCCAATATCTTCAAGAATTAGATGTTAGTTTTCTTATGAATCTAATAACACTTATTATACATAGTGGATGTAATTAGAAACCAAATTTGATTATATATCATTCATGATAAATTAAACCTATGTAAAAATTGAAATAAAGAATATGTTCCAAATTTGTGTACCTTATACCAAAGATTCACTGCAACCTTTTGGTCTTCATATAATGAGTTTGATAAAATCACCAAAGTGGGAAACATAATCATCCTGCATACATAGGCATCCATGGGATAATCTTAACCACATATCATACATGTAGGATTATTATTTCTCCAATAATGTGCTATCATCATGACGTGTAAAGGAAGAATAAGAAGATAGATATGTATATCTGGGAGTTTCTTCCAAGCATCATGCATACACACACACCTTTCATCATATCAAATTAGGTTTTATAAACCCCTATAAGACTCTCCTAGATAGTGAAAGAATTAATTCATGCATTTAAAATGTATTTATTAATTATTCTTCTAATTCATGAACCATATACATGAATAAATTTAACTCCCATTTGTTTCAACTTATGAAATAGTTTCTTTTAATAATATACAAGGTGGAGGATTTATCAGCTATCCAACTAATACTATCAATGTTGTAATTATAATATATATATATCATTATTCATTAAATAAACAAATTTCATGTAGTCCATAAAATATATATATCATATATATAAGGCTTTAAGGAATACATATCATTCAATCTACCACTTTCGCTAAAGTATACAAGTCTTTTTCCCATTTCACATTATATTGTATTGAATACAATACATTTTGAAACCATATCCAAAAATCCTTTTTTATATCTTCCAAAACACTTTTTGAAGGCCATTATTAACTTCACCTTGTATTACATTATATGTAATACATTTTGAATACCCATCCAAAACACTTTTGGAATAACTTGAAAACACTTTTATAGTATCTATATAAGTCAAACTCAATCACCATTTAGTCTACCAAAAAGTGTGACCCTATAGGACTTTATAGAATTGAAAATAAATAAAAAACTCTAGATCCATATACGTAATAAAATATAAACCTCTAGTAAAGTGTCAACACTAATCAAGATATAAAGGGATCTAGCATGATATCCATCAAAAAAATGTATCTCTATACCTATTCCCACTAGTATATATCATATGAAAATGTGAATTATCATATTTTCCCTTTCTTCAATACATCAGGTGGCCAAGGGACATTGAACATGTCAATCCCATATAGCCAACTCATTTATTCTAAATTCTCAAAGTGTAAACGAAACTAATCAATGAATACAACGCATTTCATTAATCCTTCTAGATAAGCACATCACATGTCCCTTATCCAAATAAATATATACAATAACTAGGATTAGTCATACACTCCCATAATCTATCTCAATCAAGGGTCCTGATGTTGTACTCATCATACAAGAAGACAAAACCATCACGGTTAAACTCAAACCGATGACATGATTAGCAACATACCCAACCACCCTCGTATTAGCTAAGTAAATAAATAGACTTGTGTAAGTAGGGTATCAAAGTATAGAGGTTCTCATGCTAGGTATCTCACCAACCTCAGGTCATTGGGACTCAAATATGATCCATTCACCCATAGTATACTAAAGAAATCTATGTATGACACTCCATGTGGTATACATAGTGTCTTATCCAACACACACAAATAATATTACTCTTTTTCTTATACCTCATGAGGATATTCTATATCTTTATATAAGAATCATTCTCATGATAAACTTAAAATTTCATCATAACCTATAATACTCCATGATGAACATCAGTTAGGTATAAACTCAAAGTTATATTTTGAGAGGTAAATTATTATTACACTTCACAAAATGTATATCTATATATAAATTTATCTATCCAATGTGAAAGAATTCTAAAATGAAGGTTTCATCATAAAATTATACATTTTAATATTTTCAAAATCATTAAGAATATTTAACAAAACCAACATAATCCCCAGTTTTTCATATCATATATGATAAACTTATAGATAATCCTTATGTTTGTTATACATTATGTATTTTATTAACTCTTTACATCATATATAATTCATTTTATATCTCTAAGTGATCATCTGGTAAAACTCCCCCACTAAACTCTTTATTTAGAAACATCTATGAGGTAATCTAGTTTGAATAATGGTAGGATTTAGGAATCATATTCCTAACTTCTTAACTTTTGAACATGTTTAAACTTGTTAACTTCAGAAAATAAAATTTTACAATGTTAAATTATAGTGTCTACATAGAAATAATTCTAAGTCTATCATCATAATCCATGAAACCCTATTCTGTAAAACTTTTTCCTTCAAATAATTTAATTATTTATATTACTTTTAATTGGTCCTCCTAAACACTTTTAGGATAATGTAAAAACCACTTTTTTATGATAACTAAAGTAACTTGTTACATTTATCATTGCCATCGTACGCAAAAATATTTTAGGATATGAAAAAAAATTCACTTTTCATTTTGACTAATATAATACTTCAATAAATAGTGACTTTCACAATAACTAAATACAACTATTTACATTTTTTATGGTCATCACATATCCTAAAATTTTTTAAGATATAAAGTGTAAAAAAATTTAACATCGGACTGGTATAATCCTTTAGGAAATAGTAATTTTTACTTTCTAAATGGTAACTAAATGTAACACTTTACATTTTTATTTTCTATTACATGTCCTAAAAACTTTAGGGTGTTGAGTTAAAAACTCAACTTATGATTTGTGTTATCATTTTTCTATTAATATTGAACTTTTATAAGTCTAAATATATTCCCACTAACCTCTTAAACACTATAATTTTTAGAATATATTACTAAGATTTAAAAACCATTTTGTGTTAGGAAATAAAATTTATTTCCTTTTAGTAGTGATATTAAACAAAATACTAAAACATTTCCATATCATATATGGTATTCTATGTGTTTGTAATATTTTTCATTAAAAACACAATATTAAAATATATCACTAGTTGGTGGTGGGAAAACATGGCAACATATTTTAACACATACTTGGATAAACAATTTATCCTGGATAAAACACTTTTATCTATATTTTCATCTTAGATCATGCTATAGAAATTGATGAATCATAGACCATGAGTATTCCAGTAATTATCTCAAACTTCTTCATAAAAACTCTTTACTATAAAACATATTCTCTAATCATATAAGATAAATGAGATAAATATACACATATTTTACTTAGATTCATTTGATATTGATAAAATCCTTTATATTCAAATCCTTAATGCATTAAGTATTTACTTCACCTCATAAATATACACTATAATCTCAATAAATTATTCCTTTGATTTTCAAATCTTGTATATTTATAATATTTCTTAAAATATATATTCAAATCAGATAGCTTTAAAAATAAAAGAATTAATTCCTATAAAATATGTACCAGACATGGAAATTCCATGGAGTTTCACAAAAGCCTTCATGTATATCTTAAATAGTCCAATAAATTTGAATTATTAATATTCCTTCCTAAAAACCCTAGGATTCAATGCCCTCGATTAGCTTCTTGAAGAAACAATGTCAAACATTACAACCAAATTTTCTTCTTATGGTTTCAAAATTTACCTCTGTGTACTATCTATACAGTACTTAAGAACCTATACATCATATACATAGTTCATATATATTCCCAAAACTTTGAAAATATCAGGTAAATGTTATTTTAATTGAATAATATTGATTAAACATTCTCATTAATAAAAATATGATAAATTATCTAACCATCACAATCCATTTTTGGTCTCCCCATAATGTATGGTATATAATTAAAAAATCATAAATCATCTGCATTAAAAAAATCCATCTCATTTCTTTTAAAAAACTATTTTTTACATTATCCTATCAAGATATAAATGAGATAAAATACACATATTATGATTAGTTTATCTAAGAATGAATCATCTAAGTTATCAATGAAACAAGTCCTTTTATTTATTTCTTAAAACCAACCTTTAAGCTCTAAACATGAATTATTTTATCATTTTGAACTTTTTTATATTTACAACACTTTGTAGACCATACAGATGATATCATATATTTTTTCAGAATAATATAGTTGATTACTATAACCATTAAATTTTTTAAGAAACATTTATCCTCAACGAATCATTGTCATATTCAATCATATTTAATATCATTCGACACACCCAATCAGATTTAGTATATGAGACTAAAATTTCCTTAAATAATTGACATACCCAGTCATATTGAGTATAAGAATAGAGACTATGATTCATTTGGAAATTTTGTATTCAATTCATTTAAAACTGTAAATGGATCACTCAATGCTTCCATAATCATCAAGATTCACTTTTTGAATAAATACAACACGTGGTTCCTAAGTAAGGAACTTTTATGAATCATGGATTTTTTCTCAAGAACTTTTCTTAAATCACCGATCATTATTAACAACTTTTATTAAGTTACTAGTTTTAGGAGATACATACATTAAGCTTTTCCTTACAAGGATTAATCAAAATGTTTATATTTATCACAACCTATCCCAAATACCGTGGTTCATTGATACCCAAGCCGACCCTAACATAGATTTAAGGTAGTTCTCAATACCTATGGGTTGGTGACTAGCACCTAGAATCATACAAGAAACAAAAGTGAAATATTTTTCCATAAAATGGTGGAAGATAAAGGATACAAGTTAGTAAGTCAACACTCCTTAAGGAGAAATTACTATAACCAAACAAGTAAAACAATAGACAAAAAACACATAATAAAAATCCACTATAGATGCCAATGTAAAGTCTTATAGAAACCCATGTAATAGGTGGATCACATCTCCAGTAGTTACTTACATCACTCATTATCTCATGAATCAGGTATAACCACCTATAATAAGAATTTATTTCCCTTTAATTGAACTCGGCATAATATAATCTGAAAATGCTCGAACGAAAATGTAGGGTGTGGGATAAATTTCCTAGTAGGGTCCCACCAAGTATTCCATATTCAATTCCATAACAATAAACCATTTATTATTTAATTTTAAATAAAATGAGGCATGCCACAAAATTTAAATATTTTCATAAAAACTCTCTATCAAATCAAAAAAAATGGTAGATATATCACAAGATTCTTAAATGGACATTTTATATAAAAAAATTATCTAAAATAGTGGGCATGAAAAAAAATAGTTCTATAAATAATTGTAACGACGCATAATATTATCAAAGGAATTTATTTATTATAATTATTTCATAAAATGCATAAATAAACCAATAAAAATATTATTCTCATAAATGAATAAATATATTTTATTCAATAAATAAAACAATAAGAATTCTAAATATTAAAGTAGGATACTAAATATAAAATAAGATAATAAGTATGGGAAAATTTAGATCTTCTCAATCCACTAGAATGGTTGCACTCATGAAAAAATCTATAAAAATAAAACCTAATATTGATAATATAATATTTATTTTTAATATTAAAGTATATATAACCCAAATAGAAAATATAAGTGAATGAAGAATGAATTAAATAAGTGGTATTTATAGAAACTAAGGAACCTATACTGATGAAATAACAACCTGACTGTTGGAATGGTAATCTGTCCATTAGGAATAGAGATCTGGAAATTAGAATAGTAACCCCACCTATGAAAGTATAAATAAAATTTAGGTATGTTGTAAATTAAAATATAATATATTTAAATCTTGGTATTAGTAGATAAATGTTTTAAAAATGATGAATTAGGTGTTATTATTTTTCAAAATTTAAATTTTTATTTACAATATTATAATTAATATAAGTACTAAAAAAGTATTTTCATAAAATAGATTCATAAATTAATATTATGATTTATTATCATTACAATAAATTTTTCTGTGACCTTAATTAATTTTTCAAAGGGTCATACAATTGATTATAATATTAAAATCGGTGTTTTTCAAATAAATGGTGATTTTATTTTAAAAATAAATTTATCATATTTAGAAAATTATTTTCATAAAATTGATTCCATTTTTTAAATATACATGTAAAAAAATGGTAATGGTGAATTCTTCGGAATTTTCTAAAATAGTTGAATTTTTGGTGAATAGTCAAAATATTGTAATTTATAGTATTTAACAAATACATGAATTTTTTAGTCATAGATAATGTAAGGACTAATTATCTAAAAATATCATTCACTATTTATTTTATTTATTCATATAAATCAACACTATTTATATTCTTGAGCCAAAATAATAAACTAATGAACATAATAATCAAAAACACCCCTCTCCTCCCCCTATTAATGCCACCCCTCCCCACCCCTTCTCCTCACAACTTATAATCCTTTTATCTTGTATAAATTCTAACCAATTACATTCCCAAGACTCTCACTCACATCTATGAGATTTTGGTCTCAACAAAAGACCAAGCCCAAGTGTCTTAAGGAAGTTCTCAAGAAGACAACATTCAAGAGGTAAAATACTCAATCCTTATCTTTTAATTTATTTTCTTTTCTTATCATATCCTCAACTACCATGTACAAAGTGTAATTATTAGTAAATTATTATATATATAATATAATTTTATTATGTTAATCTAGTACTCATCCCCAAATAATTTCACTTCTCCTTTTATACTAAAAATGAAAACATCATCTGTGATATGTCAGTTCATCACCTTCGTGGACAATGAGTTTTCGTTTTCTATTCCACCTTCAAGGCTTGACAATAGACAATTATTATGGTTAAAAAATATTTTAATATGTATATTATAACTTTTTTATTTACTATAACTAATATATATACATAATATAAAATAAAAAAACCAGTTCATGATCATAAAAAACTGCCAAAACAAACTAAACAATTATCATTAATGTTTTATAAAATGAATCATTATCATACCAGAAAACCAAAAATATATTTGGGACCATTTAAAATTATGTAATTGTATAAATACCATATAATTTCACTTCTATAGTACTATTATTATTTTATAATAACTTCAATAATTTTACACAAGCGAACCAACCATGAAACCATGAAATGAACGCTCCAAAAACGATGAAATTGAACTCTATAACTCATTGAAATGGTCATAAATAAGATAAATAAAATTATAATAAATAAAATAAATATATAATAGTATATTAATTAATTAATTAATTGATCTAATTTTATTATCTAGTACATTAAGTGTAAGTGCATAACACATTCGGGCGTAAGGTAAGGGATCTATCTGAACCTCCATTTTTTCCTTCGAGTTACATTTTCTCTCTCTTTATCCCAATGTAATTATTCTTTATTATTATATAATTTTAAAAAATTACTTTTATATGTTAAAAATATGTTTATATAGTTCAATTCATCTTTATTTTATGGGAAATAAATGCTTTAAAAGTTTTTCTTCTCAATTCTTCTTGATAAGCAAGCCTGATTGAAGGGAACTTCTCCGTTTCTTACCCATTTTCAAGTACACACCCTAAAATTTTTTAATCCAAAAATATATTTATAAAATATCCCATTTTATCAGGAAAAGTTATTTTATTTTAGTTCTAGTTTTATTCAAAATATTAATACTTTTTCCTCTTTAAAGACTCCTTAATATTTTCCCAAAAATCTCACTAAATTGGATCATTTATAAAGTTTCCTAAACACTATTTTTCATCTTTCCACTTTAGTTTGACATCATAATTCATGATACATTTTTATTTTTCCCTTATAAAGGTCCAATAATTATTTAATTCCATCTTTCAACTAAGCCATTATGATACACTCTTTGGTTTTACCTTATGACATGATTATGGTACCCATTTATATCTATTGGTAACCCTTATGTGTATTCTTTATGTTTGATTCTTTATGTAGAACACATATGTATGAACATGTTATGATGGTTGTTCATTGATAGTTATCTAATTGATGGGGTGATTTTTAGTCTCATGAGATTTAATGTATGGGATTAGGGAGTAAACCTAATATGTTATGGGACTTTGTCCACAATGTGATATAATCTGGGTAGTTAGCCTTCACTCATGTTTATGTCATGTTATATGTTGCTGAAAAATTCAAATATTTCCATGATAATATGGTTCCATGTTATGTATTATATGCCTTTATATGTTTATTCATGTTCCAAGACTATTATTTTATGATGTTATGCCTTTAACCCATGAATTTTTCTTATTTTCCATGCTTATTACCTTACTGGGCTTTTAGCTCATCCTTTTTGTCTATGTATTTCCCTTGGTTATCATGTGTAGATGTAGAAGATCAAATAAATTTAGTATCCCATTATGAAAGATTAATATAATTATATTTCATTCTATTTCTATGTTTTTAATTTTATGTACCTAGTCTATAAAAGACACTAAACTTTACGATCCTTGGTGTGTATTTGATGGTTAATTATTCCTTAAATCATGTAATAATGTGTATAAAAGAATAGGGTATCTATAGTTGGTATAAGAGGATGGTCTAGATATTTTGGTGGATTATTACTAGAAAACTTTTGTATGAACCCTTGGGATAATTCTATCAACATGGATAAACTAGATTGAAACTTAGGGAATTACATGTTAATATGTACTTTTAATTTATAATTTTATTCCTTTTATGTTCATAGTTTCCTTTTTATATGCTCATCATCTTTGTATTAAATACCCCAATTGTATTTTATTTATTTTTCTTAGTCAATGGTGGGAAATAGGAGAACCTGTTCCAATAATCTAATTGATGAGAAATGTAATAATTACCCTAATGAGATGCCAAACCTAATGAGATCAGGAGCCCAAAACTTCATGATAGTGCTGGATCTACTATCTCAAGTTATGAATAATAACTTGAATCATATATAATTACCTCCATCACCTAATAAATATAAATTTTTGGTTGAATCCTTTATGTGACAAATACCTCCAATATTTAGTAGAATTTTTTATCCCCTCATTGTGGAACAACGAATTAACTTAATTGAAAAGATATTCTTTATTCTCCAAAGCTAGAAAGAAGATAAATTCGTAATGCTGCTATATCATTTTGATGGGTAATATGATCTATGGTGGAAACTAATCAAAAACACAAAGTATAAGGAGGAAATTGATTCTATGTATTGGGAAGGATTCAAGAGAATATTTTTTAATAAATACTTTCCCTAAGCTCTCCATATTTAGATGGAGAGGGAGTTCCTCGGTCTGAATCAAAAGGAAGATGAGTCTATCATATCATATGATAAAAAATTCACAAGGCTTTATGGTATGCATCTGTATTTTTCATCATCATTGAAATTAAAGAGGACCGATTCTACAGTGGTTTGAAACCAAATTTAGAAAAGGCCTTATAAATTCAACAATTTGACAGTTATGGAGAGATTATTTGTTGTTCCATTAAAGGTGAGATAAATATCGGTGATCCTTAGTGGAATCATTGGACTGGATATAAGAAATATAAGATGGAATTATCTTTAGGAGTTCCAATAGAAAAGTATTATGGAGGAAACAAAACTCACGATCCCACTGGTCAAAAGTGTGGGAAGAAGTATTCTGGAAACTACCTTAGGGGAATGAGAAGGTTTTCAAGTATAGAAAATAGGGGCACCAAGAAAATAAATTATGAAGTTAAATAAATAAACCCACTTATGAGGAAGTAGAAAATTAAGGTTCAGATGAATACTATGCATATTTTGTAGTGATTTAATTGCAAAGAACATGGGAACTATGCGAGACAATTCCCTAAGCCAAAGGTTTTTTTGGAAAATATGTGACAGAATCCTCCAAGGTATCAAGGGAATATGTTATCACTACTTCAAAGTTGGAGTTCAACAATGATGTGGAGATAAGTACACTATTAATTCATTCAAGAATATCAAACATAATATTTAATTTTGGTTCTATGAATTATTTCATATCATGAAAGGGTAGTAGAACTATTCAAACACCACCTCAAAATATGAAGGTTGATTTATCTATGAGAACAAAGAATGGGTAAAATACTATAACTAAAGTATATAACTCCTCCCTAGTCAATGTTTGTGGACTGAACCTTCTAGTCAATCTTTTCTTACTTTCTTTATTGGATTTTGATGTGATATTGGGCATGTATTGGCTATATTTATATAAATCCAACATCAACTATCGAGAAAGGGTAGATCTCTCATCACATCCTAAGGAATATTTTAATTTTTTACACGTTCAAGTAGGAGGGTGATTCTCCTTTAGAATCATCATCTCAGTTTTGAATAGTATTTCTTTATGAGCAAGCATATCAACTTCAAATGTTCGATACAAAGGATATAATCATGCATGAATACATGCCTATTGTGAGGGACTATACCAATATATATTCCCTAAATAATTTACTTGTCTTTCTTCTGAACAAAAGGTTTATTTATCAATTGAACTTATACCTATATATCTTCCCATATCAATGACCATAATAGGATGGCCACTATTAAGTTGTAGGAACTAAAGAAGCTATTACAAGAGAATTTGGAAAAGGATTTTATATTCTTGAGTGCTTCACTATGGGGTGAACCCATCCTCTTTGTCAAGAAGAAGGATAGATCAATGCACCTATGCATTGATTATCATGATCTCAAAAAAATCATGATAAATAAAAAGTATCCCCTACCATGGAAAATGAATTTTTTGATCAACTATGAGGGGAAAATTATTTCTCTAAGGTGTACATTCAGTCGGGATATCACCAATTAAAGGTGAGAAAATAATATATTCCCAATACTGATATTTGAATGAGGTATGTATATTATGAGTTCATAGTAATTCCATTCAGACTCACAAATTCTTCATTAATTTTCATGGACTTAATGAATAGAGTCTTTATAGATTACCTTGAAAATTTTGTGGAAGTCTTTATTGATGATATTCTGATATACTCCAAGAGAAATGAGGAGCATGAGGAGCATTTGCATACTGTTCTAAAGACTCTATGAATGGAGAAACTATATGGAAAGTATAGTAAATGTGTGTTCTATATAGAGGAATTATATTTCATAGATCATGTTGTCACCATCAAAGGGATATATGTGGACCCTTCCAAAATAAAGGAAATTGAGAAGTGGACTATACCAATATCTGCAATGAAAATCTATATTTTACTTGGTCGATCTTGGTAATACTGATGATTTTTGAATAAATTATCATGATTTTCTGGCCCACTAACCAAACTTACTTGGAAGGGAGTAAAGTTTGGATGGATGAGTGAATTCCAAGACTTCTTCAAAGAGTTCAAAAAATAGTCTTATCACTGCACCAATACTTATACTTATGAAAAGTATGGAAATATTTATGGTATATAGAAATACTTAAAAGAAGTGATTATGATGTGTAGTTATGAAAAATGATAAATTGATAGCCTATGCATCAAGGCAGCTGAAAGTTCTTGAACAAAACTATCCCACTTATGATCTAGAGTTGCTGAATGTTTTCTTCGCATTGAAAATCTGGAGGCATTATCTATATAGGGAGAAGTGTGAGATATATATTGATCATAATATCTTAAAATATATATTCACACATAAGGAGCTAAATATTCACCAGAAAATATGGTTAAAACTCATCAAGGATTATAACTTCTCAATCCACTCTCATCCTGGTAAAGTAAATAAAGTTGAATATGCTGCAAGTATAAAGGATCTTGTAACATTATTAATGATGAGAATTGAGAGGGATATAATATTCTTAGACATTAAAAGGATATACATGGGAATTATAAAGTAAGTAATGCCATAAATACTTTATAAAATGATTTCTCAACCATTCCTTATAGAGAAGATAAATGATGATCAAAGAGATAATGTTAAAATTTAGAAAAAAGGTGGAAGCTATAAAAAATGGAAAATCCTCATAATTAAAAATTCTTGAGGAAAGATTTGTAAGTCTTGGGTTAAGATTATGTGTACCATTGAATCCTAAGATAAATTAATGTATTTTGAATGATTCACATAGCTCAACATTCTCTATCCACTCAGGGAACACAAAGATATATCAAGATCTACAAGAGCACTATTGGTGGGACAATATGAATAAGGGGATTGTTGAATATACATCAAAGTGTCTCGTATGTCAGAAATTGAAGGTTGAAAAGAAAAAAGTATAAAGGAATGATTCAGTCATTACCCATACCTACATGTAAATGGAAAAACATCAAAATAGACTTTATCACTGGACTTCCAAAAACATCCAGAGGAAATAATACTATACAGGACATTGTGGATCATCTTGCAAAGACTGATCACTTAATTTTGATTTGATAGGACTTCAAACACGGCCAACTTGCAAATATATATATCAAATAAGTTGTGAGGATTCATGAAGTAAAATTATCAATTATATTCGATATTTATCTAAGATTTACCTCCATGTTCTATAAGAGTATCCAAAATTATTTAAATATTGAGCTGAAAATTGATACAACTTATCAACCAAAACCTGATATCCAAACAGAATGGACTATTCAGACATTGGAAGACATGTTGAGAGCATACTTAATGGAATTTAATGGAAGAAGGGATCAGCATATTCCACTGGTCAAGTTCTCCTACAAAAATAGTTTCTACACAAGCATCCAAATAGATCTATATATGGAAAAATATATAGAACACCTACATGTTGGGATGGAGTTGGTGAACGTAAGCTGCCTGGACCTGAAATGGTTGAGGAAATGGAAAGAAATTTGAATACCATCTGAAACATATCTAGGATGTCCAAATTCAATATAATATCTATGAAAATAATTATCGATGAGACTTACAGTTTTAGGATGGTGACAAGGTATTCCTCCACATATCTCTATGGAAGAGAATCGTGATATTTTAAAAGAATGGAAAGCTCAATCCTAGGTACATCATCCCCTTCGAGATTCTTGATCAGGTCGAAATTTTTCCTTTGACTATAACTTCCACAAACCGTTTCTTAAGTATATTATGTATTCCATATATCTCTCTTAATGAAGTACATACCAGATCCCTCACATGTACTAAACGCCGAGGTGGTACAATTGGAAAATGATATCTCTTATGAGGAGTAACCGGTGAAGACCTTGGACTATAGATATAAAGTTCTATATAACAAGACCACTCACCTAGTAAAAGTACTATGGGGAAATGATAAGTATGAAGAGGTGAAATGGTAATTAGAGGAAGAAATTAAGGAAAAATACCCTCACTGGTTTTCACCTTATTATGTAAATGAAATTTTAAGGGAAACATTCATAAGGGGGGAAGAATGTAAGAAGCCAAAAAAAAATTCAATGGAATTTACTTCATATAATTATATCATAAAACACATACAGAACCCAATAAAAACATTATTCTCGTAAATTAAGAATGGTATATTACTTATCAAATAAAATAACAAGAATTCCAAATATTACAGCAGGACAATAAATAGAAAATAAGATAATAAGAATAGGAAAATTTGGATCTTATAAATCCACTAGAATCACTACACTAATGATAAAATTTATAAAAATAAAACAAAATGTTAATAATATAATATTAATTTTGAAGATGGAAGTATATATAACCTTGAGCGATAATAGAATTTAATAAATAATGAATCGAATGAGTGTTATTTATAATATTAAGGAACCTATACAGATGAAATAGTTACCTGGCCATTAGAATTGTAATGTGACCATTAGGAATAATAATCTAGCCATTAGAATAGTAACCTCACATATGAAATCATAAAAAAAATTAGGTATCTTATAAATGAAAATTTGACATATTTATATCATGGTATAAGTAAATAAATGTTTTAAAAATGATAAATTTAGTGTTTGTATTTTTGTAAATTGAAAATGGTTATTTAAATTTTTATAATTAACATAATTATTTAAAAGAAAATTTATTTTTATAAAGTATATTCAGAAATTAATATTATGTTTTATTATAATTATAATATAATTTTATGAGACCAAAATTAATTTTTCAAAGGTTCGTTAAATCAAATATAATATTTAAATCTGTATTTTTCAAATAAATGAAAATTTTATTTAAAACCTAAAGTTATAATGTTTAGAAAAATATTTTCATTAAATAGAGTAAATTTTTAAAATCTACACATCAAAAAATTATTAGGGTGGTTTTTTTAGATTTTTCTAAAATAGTTGAATTTTTTGTGAATAGTAAAATATAGTAATTTATGGTATTTAACAAATACATGAATTTTTTATTCAATGATGATGTAATAACACATTATCTCAAACCATAATTCACTATTTACTATATTTATTCATAATAATCAATATTATTGATAGTCTTGAGCCAAAATAATAAACTAATGAATATAATAAACAAAAACACCCCTCTCATCCCCTATAAATACCACCACTCACCACCCCTTCTCATCACACCTTCTAAGACTTGTACCTTGTCTAAATTATAAGTAATTACCTTACCAAGACTCTTCCCCATGTCCAATATCTTATATTATTAACAAAATACCAAACCCAAGTGCATTAAGGAGGTTCTCAAGGAGACAACATTCAAGAGGTAAAATCGGCAATCCTTCTCTTGTAATTTCTTTAATTTTCTTTTCCTCTCCTAACCTACCCTATCCAAAGTGGAATGATAACTCAAGTATTATATATATAATAATATTTTAATATGTTAATGTAATATCCATCGTCAAATATTTTCTCTTCTCCTTTTATCCTAAAAATGAAAACATCTCTTATGATATGTCGGTTCATCGCCTTCATGGATGATGATTTTATTTTTATAATACCACCTTAATGGGTAGTCATAACACCATTACAATGATTTCATTTTCTCTTCATGGAATATGATTTTGAAAAATATCACAAAAAATGAAACTAGTTCGTGATGGTCATAAAAACCCCACAAAAATAAACTAAACAATTATCATTAATGTTTTATCAATTGACTCATCCTCATACCAAAAAACCAAATTATATATGGGACAGTTAAAAATTAAGAAATTTTATAAATACTATATAATTTCACTTATGTATTACTATTCCAATTTGACAAGAACTTCCAAAATTTTACACAAGTGAACCAACCATGAAACCATGAAATGAATGCTCTCAGAATGATGAAATTGAACTTTATAACTCATTGAAATGGTTGCAAATAAACTTAATAAAATTAAAATTAATCAAATACATATAGAATAGTTTATTAATTGATTAATTAATTAATATAATTTTATTATCTAGGACACTAATTTCAAGTGTAGAACACATTCAAACAAAATGTAAGGGATCTCTTAGAACCTTCATTTTTTCCTTTGGGTTCCTCTTTCTCTATCTTTACCCGAATCTAATTATTAATTCTTATTATATAATTTTAATAAATTATATTTATATGTTATAAAAAAATTTATATAGCTCAATTAATATTTATTTTATGGGAAATATATGTTTTAAAAGGTTCCATTCTCAATTCTTTTTTACAAGAAAACCTGATTAAAGTGAACTTCTTGATTTCTTACCCAATTTCAAGTACACTCAATAAACTATTTCCTTCCACCAATATTTTTCTAAAATCTATCATTTTATCATGAAAAACTATTTTAGTTCATTTTTGGTTTTATATAAACAATTATTACTTTATCCTCTTTAAAGACTCTTTAATCTTTTTAATTAAACTTCAAAAAAGTGGATCATCTCTAAGTTTCCTAAACATTTTTTTAAATGTTTCCACTTCAGTTAGAGGTCATAATTCAGGATCCTTTCTTATTTTTCCCTTATGAATTTCCAAGATTTATTTAATTCCTTGTTTCATATAAACTATTATGATACACCATTTGGTTATGCCTTATGACATGATTATGATACCCATTTCATTCCATGAGTAACCCTTTTTTTATTATTTATGTTTGATTCTTTATGTGGAACACATATGCATAAACATGTTATGATGGGTGAAACTAGATAGATATCTAATTCATTGGGTAATGTTTACTCTCATGATATGTCATGTATGGGAATTGGGAGTAAACCTAATCCATTACGGGACTTTGTCCACCATGTGATATAGTCTTGGCAGTTATCCTTGAATCATGTTTATGTCATGTTATATATTGCTGCAATATTATTATATTTCTTTGATCATATGATTCCATGGATAGTATGATATTCTTCTACATGTTTATTCATGTTCCAAGCCTATTATGTTATTATGTTATACCTTTGACTAATGTGTTCTTATTCTTTTCCATGTTTATTCCCTTATTGGATTTTTTAGCTCATCCCTTTTGTATATGTATTTACCCATGTTATACAATGTAGATGTAGGAGCTAAAAGGAATTTAGGTGCTTATTATAGAAGATTAATATAATGATGTTATATTCTATTTCAATGTTTTCAATTTTATGTACAAATTATTAAAAAGACTCTAGAATTTGTGATACTTGGCTTGTATTTGATGGTTAATTATGCCTTAAATCATGTAATAATATGTGTAAAATGATAGAGTCACTATAACAATGGAATATAATAATAAATTCAAGACCAAGAACCTTGTTTCATAAGAACTATGGTCAGTTAGTTCTAGGCTACAGGATCCTTGCACATCTTAATCAATGATCATAGATCAAGTTTTCACACATCCCTCAACTCATGGAAATGGATCAAACACCCCATCAGGTGAAAAATCATGCCAAAATTAGTTTTTGTCATATTTTTCATCATTAATTAATTTTTAGGGAGCTAAATCTGAATATTTATTATCCTATTCAACCACTAACTACTAATCCTTATATGTGATTAAATCAATCAATCAAACAATCATGGAAAAATCATTCATTTTAAATCAATTCATCATTCATAATTCAAATTCCCAATTTCAAGTTCAACATACCCTTTTTCATTTTAGAAACCAAAATAGTAGTTTTCAATAATTTCATTCCTTTAAAATAAATTTTCATTTAAATACATTTTCTAAAAATAAATGAAAATGGTTTTATCAAAACCATTTCTATTTAAAGACATATTTTCTAAAAAAAACATTCAATATCTCAAAATTACCCAAAATTGGGTTTTATTTCACAAATCCATGCCCTTGAAATTGATCGTCAAATTGGTTTTAATTAATATTTGAATCAAACAAGAAATTATGGTTTCAATTGTATGGAATAAGTGTTATGGAACCACCTACCATTAATTATGTGAACAAAACAACACCCGTAATAGGAACTCCAATGAGGATAGAGGCTAAGAAGATCAATAAATCAAAACTAAAATCAAAATCAGTAAAAACCAAGATTATATCCATAAACAACATGATGATATATCACTTCCTAATAATGAGATAATAGTGGATCAAATGAAAGTACATGAGAGGAGATTTAATCATCATAAGGATATCTAACATGATCACTAATGATTTGATCCACAAAGAGAAGGTGTTGAAGGGGTAAAAAATTTCTCTTTAGATGTATAAAAATCCAAAAACATAAATGATTATCAAGTGGGAGAGATTGGAATATAAAATGGGGTTCTAGAATTTATGTCTGGAAAACATAGACCACACTGCATCCCCTATGGTCATGGCACAAAAATACTGAAAATAACTAGACCACATCACACTCTCCTCAGACCAAAACAAACCCACCCTTGATCAACCAGAATCATGAAAACATGTCTCATACCTATCCTAGATATTCTTACCCCAATGGTAAGGCTATAAAATGGATCATACACCATGACATAGTTATTCCAATATAGGTAGTATCACCCAACCTACAAAATCAAGACTCCATGCCGGAGTCGGCTCTCCACACTTCTTGGACAAACCAACAGAAGAGGGATATAGTGTAGCCCAGTATCCATAGCGTATCTATTCCAAAAATGGAATTATCTCAAAAAATAGTATCCAGGTCTCCATGGTGAATCTCACAACCTATTCAATATCCCTTACCAACCACATTTCCCCTACATTGTATCCTCATGGTCCATGGTGCAGTCCCACTACAGAATACCATAAAGCGTGCATTTATTTCAAAAAACTCCAAAAGACTTAAAACAAAAATCAAACAACAGAATATCAAAAACATGTGTGATACAATACCTAAAAGTGGTAACGGGATGTTACAACCTCCCCACCATAAAAAATATCTACCCCCAGAAAAAACTATCAAGAATACTTCATTTCAAAGAGATGAGGCCACTAATCTCTCATCATTGCCTCATGCTCCCAAATCTCATGTGAATCAGAACAATGCTTCCATTACATATGAACTAGAGGTATAGACATCCCATGAAGAACATTTTTCTTTTAATCAATAATATATACTGGATGCTTAGTCACTAATAAATCAGGCCCAACATCAAGGTTTTCCTAGCTTATTAAATGGGAAGGGTTAGAAAGATACTTCTTAATTTATGATGCAATAAAAATGTTATGGATTGATTTAAACTATGGTGAAAGTTCCATGGTAATCCAAATTAATAACCCTCTCAAAAATTTCAAAAGGGTCCACAAACCTCAGTGTAAGATTTCCCTATTTCCCAATATTTTTTTGACCTAATCAAGATGAAAATCTCCAAAACCCTAGCCACTAATAGAAAATTAGAACAATCATAAATGATTATTAGTATAGAATTTATATTGGATCATTGATATAACCATTCTATGATAGATTAACTATATCTTCATTTTCATTTCATGGAACAAAACTCGGTCCAACCAAGGAAGATTTACCAATCTCTGACCAACATAATAGAGATCTATAATGCCTACCATAAAAGCTCTAAAAAATGAGCCATTATAATTATAGAGTGGTAATTATTACTATAAGAAAACCCAACCAATCCTTGATGAACATCCCAAGCTCCACCAAAGTCAAGAATTAAATCACCAAGCATTTCCTAAAGAATTTGTATATCTCTTTCTTCCAATCCATCCATATGTGGATGATATGTCGTGATCAAATGAACCTAAGATCTTAGTGCCTCCTAGAGGACTCTCCAAAGGGGAGAATTAAAATGGGTATCCCTATCAGAAACTATAGTATATGTAACTCCACGCAAACATACAATCAATTTTACATAGAGACGCCCCAAGTAATCAACTTTGGTTGTATGTCAAAAACATTAAGTGGTTTCTCACATATCGTAACAACTTTCACCTTATTAGGATCAATTAAGATACCATGTTCCAAGACTATATACACTAGTAACTTCACATCCTAAATCCATAAATTACATCTCAAAATATTGGCATGAATTTGTTGATTCCTCAAATTTTCTATAATTTCTCTCAAAGGATGTGCATGATCCTCCTTGGTATTTTAGTAAACCAAAATGTCATCCACAAAGACTGATATGAACAAGTAGAGGTATTCATGGAATATCACATTCATCAATGACATAAAAATTATAGGGGAATTGATTAGAGAAAATTGTATGAAAATGTATTCATAATGTCCATACCTACTCCTGAAGGTGATCTTTTGAATAGCATACTCTTTAATTATAAAATGTTTATAACTAGATCGATGATTAATCTTTAATAACCAATTCACCCATTTCAAATGATCAAAAAAACATCAATATGAGGTAATAGATACTTTTTCTTTACCATAACTTTATTTAGTTTCTGGTAATTAACAAAAAGTAAAAGTGCTTCATAAACTTTCTTCACAAAGAGAACAGGCACCGCCCAAGGTGACATACTCGAGTGTATAAATACTTTCTCTAGTAGTTATTTTGGGGGGTGTCTTGGCCCAATGGTCCAAGAAAATTTTATTAAAAATATAAAGATTACAAGATTCTAAAATTAGGTATTTTATTACAGTCTTTTTGAAATAAAGGATGCAGATTTGTAGGTAACTCATCAAACCACATGATATCTCTATTGATTCCTTTATTTTCCAGCCCATCTACCACCGCGTTAGCTTCCTGGTATACATGTGTGACTATGTAAGTAAGCTATAAGAGAATTGTGATGCATTTAATCCATATATAAGTGATTTTACAAGATATACATATCACTCCATTCCGAATGGATTTCACAAGTGTGGTATAAATGCTTTCAAGCCATAGGTTTCCCACGCCTTTAATCTTAGTAAAGTGAAAATCATGTATTATGCTTAGCATTTCTGCTTATAATGATGATTAGTTACCACAGATGTTGATGAAACAAGCAATAATATTTTCATTCTGGTCCCTAAATATAGAGCCACATATAATAGGACCTAGGTTACACTTTGAGTCTCCTTAAAATCTTTATTTCCAACCATGAAGTTGAGTCTACCAAAAGATTTTAAGAAGTCCTGTTTGCTGCATATATTTACCTGGAACTCCAATTTTCTTAAGCGCCATGAAGTCCTGAAGAACATTGTACTAGTGTACAGGTTGAATTATGTTGGCCTCCTTTGTTTAATTGATGAGACAAACCAGTTCCACCTAAATGGAGAAGGGATTCTAGCTATGAAAAATGTTATTCCATCTTCTCCATATGAAATGAACATTCTCTGAAACAGCCACCATAAATAGATGTTTGTGCTAAGTGGAGTTCTTGACCATTTTATAGTGTTGAAGTAAGTCCATAATACTATGAATTTCATTCATAGGGATATTGAAGATGTCATGAAGTACTTTCCATAAGTCTGTTGTGGTGGCGCAAGAAAGTAATAGATGTGAGATGTCCACCCTATTTTGGTTACAAAACCTACATCGAGAACATAAAATAATTCCACAAGTTTGTAAATAATCATCAGTGGGAAGTTTATTATGAGAAAGCCTCCTTATGAGGGTCAATATTGATGGAATGATCCAAGGAATATCATAGTTCGTGAGCCAAGATAAATCAATATCTTCATGAAAATTGGAATTATAGAAACTTTTGGTATCTAGAATTACATTCTTGGATACTTCCCATAATAAAGTATCCTTATGTCGGGAAAAGAAATATTTATTCAGTAATATGTGAATTCTATGTAAAATATCAATATTGGGAGAATCTAGTATGTCATGAATAGTGACATTAGCATCAAGTGTAAGATGCTGAGAATCAACATAAAAGATGAGCGAATCACTCATCCAATTGTCAAGCCAAAAGTTAAGAGAAGACTCACTAAAAGCAATCCACCTTGAGTGAGACATGATATTGAGAAAATATTTCTATAGTAGTTCATCTAACTATGTTTTGAAATCTTTAAACTTTGATAGTTCCATACAGTATGAAGGAATAGACACTGGTTGAGTACCAGGTACTAAATTAATAAAAAACTCAACCCTTCTTATCAGTGGAAATCCAAATAACTCATAAAGAAAAACATGATGAAACTCAATGAGATCTAGAGGGAGATCATCACTCAAATATTCCCACTCCAGTAAAAATAAAATACTAATATTACCCTTCCCAACTCTAGAAAAGAAGATTTGGCTCTACTCAACCTCAGGTCCCATTTTACCTAAAAAATACGACACACCCTGTCATGTGAAGTAAACGAGACCCATGGAAGATAAATGTCAATCCAAGCCATATGAGTGATCATCCAATCCATCCTAAAAATTATGTCAATAGGTTTCATGCTGAGAACTAGAAAATTCCAGGTATTCTCAATCTCTGGTGGAGAGGAAACACATACAGGACACTGAATACCCTACTCTCCCTTTGTTTTAAGAAGCGTAATAATATCCATCACATTAGATTAAAGATCCATAGGAAGGTTTAGTAGGTTCACAATACGAGTCAATATAAATGAGTGAGATATACTAGTATTAATTAAAGTCTCATCTAAATATGAAGCTATATTGATGGTACCTCTTATAGTCATTCGACCAACATCATCCTTCTCTAGAGACTCTTCCACTGCATAAAGAAGCTTTTTTTTCAAATGCCTGTGGATGGAACACTATAGTTCTTAAAGCATATGATTTCAATATAGTAATTATTTTATTTTATGATCCCATTCTATTATGAGGATAACAACATATATGATAGAAATTATTTATGTGTTTGTAACAGCCATAAGAACTATAGATATTTGGTGCCTCAGTACACACTCACTTTCAATGTATGACCTTTTCACCTTGAAGTTAATCAAAGGGCCTATATCAGACCCTAAATAAGGTATGGATGATGAATTATATTGACATAAATTATGACACTCATCATGATTCCTCATCCATTTGAAGGTACTAACAAAACTACCATTGGTAGAAAAAGTAACTCCTTTAAAACCTGAATTTCTAACGAGGTCAAGCTCATCCGTCGATTACTTGTCTAGTACATCAGCATAAGAAGTGAGATTTAGCATGAATACTTGAGATTAGATGTTATAATGAAGATCCATATCAAATCTTATAGCCTTTATTTTTTTCATTTTCACCACCTCTGGAGAAAATTGAACAATATTAGAAAAATGGTTCACATACTAGGTCATGATCTTGTCACCTTGCTAGAGGATAAGGAACTCCATAGACTTTTCCAGAAACTTGGGATATTGATAGAAATAATCAGGGAAAATAACTCTAAATTCCTTCCACTCTAATACCTCATGATTATTTTTTGTAATCATTAAATCACGCCATATCTTTCTAGGACCCTCAATCTTGAAGGTCACACATTTCACTTTAATCGAATCAGGAATTTCTAAGAGCTCAAATAGTATCTCTGTATTTTTCAACCAATCAACAGCCTCTTGATGATCATTTGATCCTTGTAAAGTTGATGATTTTTTTAAAAGAAACTTTTGATAATGATTCTATGATTCATCCCTTCGAGGTTTTGCTACTGAATCCTGAACTGTATTAGGTGTAGGTACTTATCCCAGAGCTTAGACAGCACACACCACTATCTCAAAAAGATTTTGTTCCACTAGAGTATTCATTTGTTATAGTTCACCAACATTTTCCTCATGTGTCCTATTCAAACATATTCTTAGAGGAATGATGTTATACAATGTCAACAAAAAAACACCAAAACATCAGCAAGGATACACAGATCATCAACTCAAACAAGAGATATAGGAATATCAATTCCATAAAATTTAATTCTAGATTAGGACTCCAAGATACTCATGTAAAAATCATGGAAAATACTAGAATCGGATCAAATTGTTCCCCAAATACACTTTTCCCAAACACCCATGGTAACTTAAGGCTCATTATGATGTGATCTAGCCAGGAACTCACTCACAATTACCACATAATCCCTATAATTGTTGCCTCCTATCTACCAATAAATCCCACAATACATACCAAAATAAATGAAATATGTAAAACTTGTACCTTTAATACCACTTTTTCATAAACCAGCCCAGATACCCTGGTACATTGATACCCAAGACATCTCTCACATAGCCTGAAGGGATTTCTTGGTTCCCAAGGGTTATAGAATAGCACTAGTCATTGTACAAGAAACAAAAGAGAATGATTTTTCTAATAAAAAGTGGAAGATAAATGATAAAAGTTAGTATTTCAACACTCCTCAAGGTGAAAGTACTAAAACCAAATAGGTAAAACAATACCCAAATTCCACATCATCAAAAGAAACCATTTATTTCAAAGAAAAATCTCATAAAACCCACGTAATAGGTATATCACATATTCACCAATCACATCTGTCACTTTAGGTCCCACGAATCAAGTACACTCACCTCCTCCAAGAGGAAACTTCCCTTTACTTAAACCTGATATAAGATAATCTTAAAACACAAAAAGGGGTAGGGTGCAATATAAATAGCCTTGTAGGGTCTCACCAAGTGTTCCATAATCAATTCCATATTAATAAACCATCAATTATTTCATTTTAATTAAAAAAATACATTTAATGACATTTATATATTTTCACCAAAACATGATTTCAAATACAAAAGATATAAGATATATCATAATAAGATTAAATGAAAATTTTATATAAAAAATTTATATAAAATAGTTAGCATGAATAAAACCATTCTATAAATAATGGCATGTAATAATCAAGTAAAAAACAAGAAACATGATCCATAAACCCTGTGTTTAATTAGTTCTAGGCTATAAGACCCTCACACATCTCAATCAATGATCAAATCTCAAGTGTTCACATGTCCCTTGGATCATGACCTTAGGTCAAACACCCCACCAGGGAAAAAATCATGCTACAATAAGTTTCTGTTATATTTTTCATCATCAATCCATTTATAGGGAGTCATATTCCTAGAATGAATATTCTATTCACCCACTAACTACCCAAGCTTACATTTTCTTTTATCAATCAATCAATAAATCATGGGAACATCATTCATTTCAAATC
The DNA here is from genome assembly GCA_963277665.1 of Viscum album. NCBI lineage: Eukaryota > Viridiplantae > Streptophyta > Magnoliopsida > Santalales > Viscaceae > Viscum > Viscum album. The sequence goes on from OY728145.1 coordinate 1,711,623,028, forward strand.
ATTCATAATTAAAATGCCCAATTTCAAGTTCAACATTCATTTTTTCATTTTTTAAATAAAAAAAGTGCTTTTCATAAAGTTCATTCCTTTCAAATAAATTTTCATTTAAATCAATTTCCTTAGAATCAAGGCAAATAATTTTATAAAAAAATATTTCCCTCAAAACCCATATTTTTTCAAAAATCATTAAATATATCAAAAGAACCCAAACATGGTTTCATTTCACAAACACATGCCTTTAAAATCAATAATCAAATCAATTTTAAATAATATTTGAATCAAATAAGAAATTAGGGTTTCAATTGTAGGGAATAAGCATTATGGAACCACCTACCTTTAATCATGTGATAAAAACAAACCCTAAAACGGGAACCCCAATGAGGGAGGAGGTGAAGGAGATCAATAAATCAAAACTAAATTCAAGAACCATAAAAAAGATTATATAGATAAAAAACATGATGATATATCACTCTCTAAGAAGGAGATAATAGGAGATTGAAAGAAACCACACAAGAGGAGATTTACTCACCATAAGGAGATACAATGTGATCATTGGTGCTTTAATCTACAAAGAAAACGGGTTGAAGGAGTCAAAAACACCTACTTAGAGCCTTTAGAAGACAAAAATTTGAATTAATCTTGATTATGAGAGATTGGAATATAAAATGGGGGTTTAGGAATTTAATATTGGAAAAACATAGACCACACTGCTGCCCCCATGGCCATGGTACATAATTACTGGGAATATCCATACCATGGTGTAGCCTCCATAAACCATTCTTCAACTACCCTCAATAAACCGGCCTCCTGAAAAAACTGTGAAGACCTCTCCTAGAACCTCTTAACTCAGGGATAAGGCTATAGTATATCCTATACAATATTTTGGAGTTATACCCATATAGTCAGTAGAAACCAACCTATTCACTTGAGCCTCCACACTGTAGTTTTCCCTCCATGATGTAGGGACAAACCACTAGAAGAAAGATATGGCGCATCTTACTCTCCATAATTTAGTTATGCCTAAAATGTAAATAGCTCTACAAAATGGTATCTGAGGATCCACAACTCAGCCCACCACCTATGTTGTAGCCCTACCTAAGCTCATTGTCACTACATCACAGCCTCATGGTCCATGGTGTAGCCCCACTGTAGAAAGTGGTAACAAGATGTTAAAAACTTGATGATGATGATGATGATATTTATCTATAACAAAATCATTTTTTAAATTAATATCATGTATTATAATTTATTTAATGAGTAATTTTATTAAATGGGATCCCACTAAAATGATGACCCCCTTTAAAATTCATCATATCCATTAATGCTCCAAGATCCATATATCACTAAGTAGTGGGTATCTATAGAATTTCTCTCACAAATTAATTATTTAGGTAGGGAATCATCACAATCATATCATATATTACTCTTGTATAGATGAGTGGACAACACTTTTTACAATACATCATATGAATAAACTCAACTTTATTCCTTCAGTAACCTAATATTATTAGGGTATCCTAACTAGTGTAACCCAAAACAAGTGTCAAGAACGAGATAGCAAAGGAAAATCTATAGGAACCCATTTGTGGCATGAACTACCTAAGGGTGATCCAATTTCACTCATACTTTTATTCCTTATTTAAGATAATCTAGGGGCACCCAGCTATGGCATGACCTACCCAGTTGGATGATCGAGGTATTGAAAGTTCCATTTTGGAAGGAATATCACACTTAGTATTGAATGGGGTTTTAATCTCACAATATTATCTCATGTTATTCCATTTTATATATGAATTCTTTTAATAATTTTTTTTGGAATCCTATTCCCTCCACATAATCAAGATGTTCAAACCACATTAATGTATATCTCTTTACAAAACCCACAAGTTCGTATTACTTACCCAAAAATATAATTAAAAAATATTCATACATATCTAGATTCATCATATGAATATTGTACATGATAACTTCATATAATGGAATAGATTTAAATGTGTATAAAAATATCTATATGATTAATGTTGGAGTGATAGATATCCAACCCCATTCACCATCCTTGATAAGTTATAAGCCTCTAGGTAGATAGGTAGTCTGACCCCATGTCCCTCTGCCCAAGGATACTTTACTCAAGAGAGAACCCAACTCATCATAACTTTAACCCCTAATATGTACAAAGTATATTCAACTACTAGATTAAATTTTATAACATTAATTACAAAATGAGGTCAAGGTATATGATAAAATAAATTCATTATAGAGTCAATCCTAGCATGTAATGCGAGGCTCTAGCCTAGAAGAAGTTTAAAAAAAATAAATCATACACATTATTACCATTTCCTAAATAATTTATTAAACATGATTATAAAAAGGAATAACCATTAACTAAATGAACAATTCAAATATTTAAACATGAGATAAATATTTATAATAATTCATAAAAAATATAATTATAAACTCTTTTATATTTTTTAGATTTAATTTTATTTGAATTTCATAATTTTGAATATAAAAATTTTATAATAATTTCAATATGAACTCTTTCAAATTTATCATTGTATGGAATTTTAATTTTAAATATATGATATTATATGAATTATAAACAATTTATAATTCAATTTCTATTATTTAAACATTTTACATAATCTAAATATCATATACTTAATTATTTTTAAAACCTTGATCATAGCATTCATCAAAACATTTTTTATATGGCTTAAGTAATATCCAAATAAGGCCCCTTACAATTTTGAACAATTCAAAATAATTAATTATTTAGATATCATAATTAAAATAAAAAAATTGATATTATGGAATTATTTCATAATTTATGACCCTTTATAAATTATTTCTTATGATTTCTAAATAATCTCTTTTATTTCTATATCATACGAATTTCCATATAATTTGTTAAAAGTTATTTTAGATATTAACATTTAATATTTGGAGAAATGTTTCAGAAACATTTAATTAATTATAAAAAAATTATAATTAATTAATTTATAAACATTTTATAAATTAAAATATCCAAAAATACCTTTTATAATGATTTATAAAAAATTTATAAACCATTGAATTCATTTTAAATGATAAAATAATTTTTTTTAAAAAAATTAAAATAATTCTAATTACCCTTATGCATAGGGGTATTATTATGTAAAGGTAAAGCCTTTTACCCTTACACAAACACTCTACATAAGGGTATTCCAATTTTGGAACCCTCACTCATTGGTAACTAATTGGTTACCTTTATATAGATTTTGGAAAATCCTGATTACCTTTATGTAACCTTTTAAATAATTCATTATGTAAAGGTATCTCACAATAACCTTTACACAAGATATTGAATTACCTTTATACAGCCTTAGGAAAACTATGTTTACCCTTACATGAACCCCATTACATAAAGGTAAGTCACCCTTATTACTCTTATTCAACTGCTCTATGTAAGGGTGATACCATAGTTACCTTTTTGTAACTGTCTCATGTAAGGGTATAACCTTTACATATCCCTTTATGCGTAATACTAAATTTAGGTGATGATTTTGTAAGGGTAATGCATCATGTCCCTTATAAAAACCACTGTGTTTATGGGTAAATATTTGGTTAGCCTTATGTATCTCAGCTATGTAAGGGTATGGTATTCATTATCTTTACATATCCCCACTATGTTAGGGTAAACCCTTTTATGAAACCAAATTTCTATATCTTCATAAAAATGGAAAAAACTATGCTTTTTTCTTTGTTTATTATTCATTTCAGCATAATATTTCATAAATATAAAGCATGACTTCACTATAATACCACTATTTTGTTTCTAATAAATAAAACAAAACTTATTAGAAAAAATGGAATCAATTAAAAACCATATATAGGGATCTCTCATGCAGGATAAATGAAACCTTCATAAAAACTAAAATGAAGAACATGTTGTAAATATGTTTACCTTACACCAAAGATCCACTTCAATATTTTGGTCTTTGTCTGATGAGTTTTATAAAGATCACCAAATTGGAAAACAAAATAATCACACCTCCATAGGTATCCATGGGATAATCTGAATCACATCTCATAGATATGGGATCCTTTTTTCTCCCATAATGTGTTGGAATCTTGGCATGCAAAGGAAGAAGAGGGAGGGTGCTATGGATATTTGGGAGTTTCAGAAAAGAATCGTGTATACACATGAACCTACCACCATCTAATAGTAAGATTTATAAAACCCTTGAGGACTCACCTCAATAGTGTAATCTTTAATTCATGTGTTTATAGTGTGCGTATTAATGCCTTGGCTAATTCATGCACCATATTCATGAATTCATTTAACTCGCATTCATTTAAACTTATGAAATAGTTCATTTTAATGATATCCAAGGTGGAGGATTGATTATATATCCATCCAATAATATAGAAATAGGAAGTATAATATATATGTATATATATATATATCCCATTATGCATGAAAATCACAATTTTCATTCAATTAATAATATATATATATATATATATCAAATATATATATAAGTCTTTAGGTAATATATCTATTGCAATCTTGCACTTTCACTAGATCCTATAATATTTTGTACTATTTCACCTTTTATTATATTGTATATAATAACTTGTGAAATCATATCCAAAACTCCATTTGGATAACATCCAAAACACTATTGGATATCATCCAAAACACGTTTGGAAATACATTATTAATTTCACCTTGTATTACATTGTATGTAATACCTTGTGAATACTCATCCAAAACACTTTTGTAATAACTTTAAAATACTTTTATAGTAGATCTATGAGAAAAACTCAATCCCCATTTAGTCAACTACAATGTGTGACCCTACGGGCCTTTATAGCATTATCAATAAAAATGAATCTTTGAATCCATATATGTATGTAAAGAGAAGCATCTAGAAAAACATCAATGCTACCCAATCGATAAAGTGTTTGGGCATCATCTCCACCAAACACATGTATCTATACACATGTTTCCACTAGTCTTCATCATATAAAAATGTGAATTATCATATTTTCCCTTTTTCCAAGACATTGAGTGATCGTGGGACATACAACATGTCAATACCATATATCTAACTCATCTTCTCTCAATCCTCAGAGTATAGACTGAACCGGTCAATGAATACATCACATTTCATTGATCCTTCTAGATAAGCACATCACATGTCCCTTATCTAGATAAATATATATAATACGTAAGTGTAGTTTCACACTCCCATGGCCTATCTCAATCAAGGGCCCTAATATCATACTTATTATATGTGAGGACAAATACCATCTTGGTTAAACTCTAACCAATGACATGATTAACAACATACCCAATCACCCATGTATTAGCTAAGTCAATATTTAGAATTATGTAGGTAGGGTATCAAAGTATAAAGGTTCACATACTAGTTATCTCACCAATATTAGGTAGTTGGGACTCAAATATGATCCATGAACCCCTAGTATACCAAATTCATCTTTGTATAACACTCTATATGGTATACTTAGTGTGATATCCAATGAAAAAAAGAATATTATTATTTTTCTTGTCCATGATGAACATATTCTATGTCTCTATACAAGAATCATACTCATGCTAACCTAAAAATTTCATCATAACCTATAATACTCCATGAAGAACATCATTTAGGGATAAAATAAATACTTTAATTTGAGAGGTTAATTATCATTACACTTCACAAAATGTATATCTATATATAAATTTATATAGACAATGTGAAATAATGATAAAATATATTTTTCTTATTAATATGATACATTTTAATATTCTTAAAATCTTTAATAATATTTAACAAGGCCAATATAAGCCCGGTTTTTCATATCATATATGATAAACTGTCAAATCAACCTTATGTTTGTTATAATTTCTATGTTTTTCAATTATTTACATCATGTATAATTATTTTCACATCTCTATGTCACTATATGATAAAACTCACCCACTAAAATATTTTATGAGAATAATTTATTAAGTAATCCAGTTTGAATAATGGTGAGATTTTGGAACCATATTCCTAACTATTCAACTTTTGAGGATATTCAAACTTCTTAACTTCACCACATCAAATGTCATAATGTTAAATTATATTTTCTACTTAACTATTTCTAAGTTCATCATTATCATACTTGGAATGACATTCCATCAATATTTTTTCTTGAAATAATGTAATTAGTTACATTATTGTTAACGGGACCTCCTAAACACTTTCAGGATAAAGTGAAAACCACTTTGTTATGGTAACTAATGTAACTCTTTAAATTTTTATTTACCTACAAACCCTAAACTCTTTTAGGATATAAATTTTAATTTAATTTTTATTTTGACTGATATAATCCTTTAATAAATAGTGTATTTTATGATAACTAAATATAACTCTTTACATTTTTTATTATCGTCACATATTTAAAACTATTTAAAGAAATTTATTGAAAAAAAACATTAATATTATACAGGTATAATCCTTTAAGAAATAGTTATATTCACTTTTTAAATGGAAACTAAATGTAAAGCAATAAATTTTTATTTACAATTACATATCCTAAAAATTTTAGGATATTAATTTGAAAACAAAACTTATGATTTGTGCTATCCTTTATCTATTAATCTTGAACTATTCTAAGTCCAAACATACTCCCACCAACCTATTATACACTATATTCTTTTCATAATATCATTCTGTGATACATAGCCCCTTTTTTGTTAGGAAATAACATTTATTTCCTTTTTGTAGGAATATTAAAAAAATAAGTTATTGTTTCTAGATTATATATGGTATTCTATGTGTTTGGAAAATTATTAGTTTTAAAAAAATAGTTATTAAAAAATACCTTTGATTGGTAGTGGGAACACATTACCAAATATTTTTAAAAATTCTTGGATAAACATTTTATCCTTGATAAAAAACTTATGTCCATGTCTTCTTCTCGAATCATGTTACAGAAATTAATGAATCATAAACCATGTGTATTTAATTAATCATCTCAAACTTATTCATAAAAACTCTTTTTTATCGATTATCTTCTCTCATAATATAAGAGAAATGAGATGAATACATACATCATTTACTTAGATTCATTTGACCTTGATAAAACCATTTACATTTAAATCCTTGATGTAGTAAGTATTTACTTCATCTCATGACTATAAACTACAAGATCAATCAATTATTATTTCTATTTTGAACTCCTGTATATTTATAATACTATATAAAATATAGATTTAGTATCACATAACTTCAATGAAATTTTCTTCATATGGTTTGAAATTTTTCCTACTTTTATGGTTTATATAGTAATTTAGAACCTAGACATCATTTTCTTAGTTCATATATATTCCCAACACTTTGGTAATATCAGGTAAACATTCTTTAAATTCAATTATTTTGTAAGAACATTTATATATATGAAAATAAGATAAATTCTATAAATATAAAAGGCATTTTTTAGATTCACCTTAAAATATGTTATAGAATTAAAAAATCATAAATCATGTGTATTTAAAACACTCATATCGTTTCATTTAAACAACTATTGTTTAAATTCTCTTCTCAAGAGATAAATGAGATAAAAAAACATATATTATAATGAGTTTATTCAAGATTGAATCATCCAAGTTATCAATGCAGAAACTCCTTCTCTTTGTTACTTGAAATAAACATTTAAGAACCAAACATCAATTCGTTTCTCATTATAAACTTCTTTACATTTACAACATTATGTAAAATATATAGTTGATATCATATATCTATCAAAATAATAGAATTTATTTCTATAAACATTAAAGTTTTAGGGAAAACATTTTCCTCATTGATTCATCAACATATTTATTCATGTTTCACATCATTTAACACACCCAATCATATTGAGTATATGAGGATAATTTTTTTTAATCATTAATGTAACCAATCATATTGAGTACATGAGTGAAGACTAAGATGAATTTGGTAATTTTTTATCCAATTCCTTTGAAACCTTAAATGAATCACTCTATGCTTTCATAAGAATCTAGACTAACATATTAAACAACTCCAACACTTGGTTAGTAAGGAATGAACTGTTATGATGCATGGAATGTTTCTTAAGAACTTTTCATAAATCACCAATCATGCTTAATAAATTATCTTAAGTTACTAGTATTATGAGCTATATACATTAAGCTTATCCATAAAAGGATTAATCAAAAAATTTAGCTTGATGTTGATGATGATATTTAAATATAACATAAGATTTTACTAAATGATTATTATTTATTATAAACCATTCATTGAGGACTTTCACTAAATGGGATCCCACTAAAATAATGACCCCATTAAAAATTTATAATATCTATTAGTGTTCCAATAACCATATTTCACAAAGAAATGAGTCTTCCATGATTTTTCTCTCACCAATTAGTTATTTAAGTAGTTAATAATCCTAATCATATCTTATATAACTCATGAATAGTTGAGTGAACAGGCCTTTATCTATTCTTTCATATGAAAAAACTCAACTCTATTCCTCGAGTAACATAATTGTCTAAACTAGCCCAAATATCCTAGTACATCGGTACCCTAGCTTACACTATCATGACCCTAAGGGCATTACCAATCCCCATGGACTATAAAAAAGCACATGGGAATCATCAAAAGGTCAGAGGGAATGATTTCACCCCAAGAATAAACAATCAATACATATAATAGTGGAATATAAAATAGATAATAGTCAGTATTCCATAAATTCATTAGGGATAAAGAGTACCGCAAGAAGATACATATACCAAATTACAACATCATCCAAATGAGAACACAATATAATTAAAGTAAAATTTCCACAATATTTATGCAACGAGTGGATCGTAACTCCACTGGTGACCACCATCTCCTAAGGTCCCATGAATCAAACACACCCACCACCTCCAAGTGGTGTTTTCCCTCTTCCTGGGCCTGGAATAACATAATCTAAAAATTTCCAAATTAAAATGTATAGTGTGGGAAAAATATCCCAGTAGTATTTCAATAAATCTTCCATAAGTAGTAGCAATGCAAAATGGGATCATGGCCTATGGGGATTGTGGATATGGGGAAGATATGGGGTGGGGTGGGCCTAAAAATTTTGATTGTTAAGAGTGTATAACAAGGAGGGTTAAGCCCACAAGGGTGTAGTTCATGGAAATTTGAGCTTGTGAAAGTGTGGGATTACCCTCAATCCTAATTTAAAATATATATATAATATTCTTTTTTAACATATTAGTTTTCTTAATAAAAAGAGTCATGATTAAACCTAGGAATGTGATTTTTTTACCATAAAGGATATACTAATTCAAAATCCATTGACATGTACATTTTAAATAGGTATATATTTATTATTTTAATATGATATTATAATAATTATTGACCATATTCACAAGTCTTTTCATCCCAACTCTTTAAAAATAGGACTCATCTCTCAAGAATAGGGTTTAAATGCTAAAATAGTTATTATATCATGATATTTTTGCACCGATTTATTTTTGGTATTATTTTATTTTATTTTATTTTAAAAATATATATATATAAAGGAACATATTACTTAGGGTAACCCTAACTACCTCTTCTAAATATGGTCACCTCTTGGTGAGTCTTTGTTTGTTCACATGTCCGACCATTCACACTACCACACCACTGATATCATCATTTATTGCATCTCACAGATCGCTCACCTACTCTAAATCACAATAGTTTTTCACCATATCGTCATCCCCTCATGCCACCATTAACCTAATAAAGAACACTCAACTACTACCCTTAAAACAAAAGATATGTTCAATCTATACTTCTCCTTGAAACTACCTCTAGGGATAATAAAAATCAATATTAAAATGAATATAATTAAGAATTATTTAAAAAATTTGGTTAATTCCATGGGAATCCCATGGTATAATGAGGGGCAAGGTGGGATTTAAATTTTTTGTTCACATTTTTAGTGGTCTTTTGCAGAAAAACATGTATAGGCTCAAACCTACACGAGCTTGGTTTTCCCCACATGTTTCACATTACTAATAAGTAGTTCCAATACAAATAAAACATCCATGCTTCAATTAAAATAAATATAAGGAATAAAAAATCATTTCATATTTTCAGTCAACAAATAATTTCAAAATAGGTGTACGAAAATTATATCAAAATAGTATTAAATGAACACTTTAACAAAATTAAAGGACATTAATGAAATAGTTCTATAATAACTTTCATGTAATAATCAAATCAAAATAAAGAACCACGTTTATATGGCCTGGGGTTAGTTAGTTCCTTATTATAGGGTCCTCACACTACTACTACTCAAACAATAATCATGACTCAAGGTGCAAACACATCCCTAAGGTTCTGTCCATCAGGATAGATTCAATCAACACCCCATCAGGGAAATTCATTCCAAACTTATTTTAGTTAGAGTTGTCATAGTCAATACATTTATAAGGATTTATAATCTTAGTGTGCTTTTCAAAATCACCCACAAACTACCTAGGCTCACATGTGATTCAATCAATCAATCAATAATGTGAAAATCTTTTTTTTCAAATCTAATTATCATTCTCTGTTTAATTTCCCAGTTTTAAGTTTCAATATTTCGATTCAAATTCAAAACCAACTCATAGGTTTTCATCTAATTCAGGACATTAAAAATAATCATTCATTTAAATATAGTTTTTTCTAGATTTAACATCAAATAATTTCATCAAATCAATTTTCATTTCAAACCATATTTTCTCAAATCCACCTAATTTATCAAATCCTTTAAAAAGGGGTTTTATTTCACAATTCCATGGCCTTTGAAAAAAACAAAAATAATATCAAATCAAGGTTAAGAAATAAATTGAAAATATATTACACATAAATCAATAAATAAAGGATTCACTTATATGTAAAATCCTTATAGAACCACTTACCTTTAATCACATGTTCAAGAAAACACCTGACACAGTAACTATTGATGTAGAGTCAAAGGAAATGAAGATTAAAATGGAATCCATTGAATTATAATCTAAAAAATTTAGGCTTAGATCCACCATCAACATGAGGATTCATCACTCTAAAAGGATTATATAAGAGAAGAAATGGGGATTCCAAATCTATGAGAATCCACTTACCAGAGAGAGATCAACCGCATCCACTCCGACTTCGATCTGAGAGGAAAGGGGTTAGAGAAACCAAAATCTTCTCTTGAGAGACTCCAAAATAAAAAGTGTCAGATTATGTTTGATTGGGATATGTTTAAGATTTATAACAGGGGTTCTAGACTTTAATTTATATTTTCAAAGTATTAAAAACCCATTCATAAGGTTTCTTGTGTTACACCACATGGTTAGAGCTAACAATGTGCCTAACTATATGCCCTTATTGGTATTATAGTGAGTGTCACACAGTTAGGCTGCATAGTTAGACAAACCATGTTCCAAATCGGTTCTTCCTTCTAGACCATTGGATAAGGGTGCATGGTTTGGATATATAGTTTAACAAACTTTTCACCAACTAGGCATTCCTCACTGTTAATATCCACACAATTTTTTAGAAGGACAAATGTTTTGGACTAACCATGTTCGACCTTTTAGAACTTCAAATGAGGAATAAGATTTACTAAGCCAAACTGCACAGTTTTCCCTAACTGTTTCCAACTATGAGCAACCCCAACAACTTCCAAAAATTTGAAAAAAGGCCCAAAAAACAAGAAGGAACATGGTCTAAGTAAATAATGATCAAAATAAGGGTTAAATATACCTGAAAGATAGTAACTAGATGTTATAATCTCCCCACCATAAATTCTTTATTCTCCCAAAAATCTTTTTAAGAAGTCTCCATATCAAAGAGACAAGGCTGTTTTTCTCTCATTAGTGCCTCATGCTCCAATGTCTTACAAAAATTTGAATCATGCTTCCACTATAAGGACCTAGCCTTAAACATTACATAATCTTAAGTTATGTTAAGAATTTTACTTTCTCTCACATTGAGGATCTTTTTAGGTTTGTAGTTTTAGAGAATTAGGCCATAACTCAAACATAATAAAACCATGAAATACATAGTGGAAACTTCTGATCTGTATCTATTTTTTAAATAATATAAAAATTTTAAAATACAGCCTCAGTTATTTTCACGAAAAAACTCCATGACTTTCAACATACTTTCTTCCTTTACCTTACCCACTCTTAAACCCAATGAAAACATTTTAAAAATCTGGGATAAGCACAAAATCTCATTAAGGGATATAAAAATAAATGAAATTATTAGTTCAGTAAAATTATGAAAAATCATATAATGTTTACCTTTATCTTCAAAGTTATTTGAGAATATGAAACAAAAAAGTTCACATGAAAAAAAAACACAAATTTTTATAAAATAAAATTATTAAAACCCATATCAAGTAATTAAAACTCATTTAGGTCACTTAGACCATCATATTCATTAAAAAAACTTAATTTGAATAATTGTACAGCTGAATTCCAAACATTTCACTATTTTAAATAGAATAACCATTTAGTCAATATCCATACCCAATGAATTGGAGGGAATCATGGAACCACTCATCCTTTAAGCAATAATGGGATCACGTAGTGCTATATGGCCCACCCCATTTATAATCTATAATGAACTAACCCAATGATACCTAGGCCACCCTATGTATAAGCTGTAACAGGCTCACCTGATGCTATCTAGGCCACCTCGTGTATAAGCTATAATAGTATTTCCCATTTTATATAATTATCAAGAACCATATTAATAAAACACTTTCATCATAAATTCATTTAAAAAACTCTTTTAAAACCCATATTAAAACACTTTCAGATAAAAATACCCATCTCTTTTAAAAACCCATTTTCAATACCAAAACACTATTTTCATTGAAAATCCATTTTCAATACCAAATGCCCAAAAAAATTAAAAGAGATTTTCATTTAATAAAACATGTAAGATTTAAAAGGAATCTATAAATATAATAAAAATCAGGATGATATTAAAGGTCTGTGTTATCGTAATTTAAAATTAGGACATTTTATTTGTTGTTTTCCAAAACTTTATATTTAAAACATGTAAAAATATTCCTTTTGAAACCTTTTAATTAAATTAAAAATAAACATAAAATGTCATTTATAATACTTTTATATACATATAAATATTAATATAAAATAATATCCAGAATATCTTCATTGATTAAATGACTTTAAAATTAAATCTTTAAACATTTTACAAGAGATTTTTGAATCAAAATGTATCATACAACTTTGAAACATTTGAATCATAGTCCCCATGAAATAATAACACTTAAAAACATTAAATAACATTATAATAAATAAATTAATTTTATAAAATTGCAAATGGTCTGTATATACACCTTATAAAAAAATAAAGGTGCATAACAACAAGAAAGTAGATTGATATTAAATCCCTTACCTTGAGTCGAACTTGTCACGTTAGTATTTATCTTCCTGAATAATAATCTTATGTTAATTTTTTACTTGATTCAGAAAAATTTTAAAGTTTATAATTACATTTATTTCACTTATTAAAATGTTTTATACAACTACTTAAACAATTAAGTCTACATCGTGTGTTTTGACCATATTCAGTTTATGTGTCAAAACGACTAAGGTTGGTTGAATATGGTCAAGGTGGTCATTATATAAACAAATACAGGATAATAATCATGAAATAACATCATATTTATAAAAAAATTATATTTTTAAAACCAATCATGAAATATGGTCATGAAAAATGAATCAACGTTACAATCATGGAGACGATAAGTCGTATGTACGTATGAGTAACGTTCCCATTTTTCAATAATCGTTAGATAAAGAAGGTAAGTAACATTTAACTTTCCAGAATTATCATTATATTATATATACCATATTATTTTCTCAGATATACTTATATATATAATTCATGTGATGTAAAAAAGAATCACATCTCTTTGAGGAGGCAGTACTTCACATGTCCACGAATGATGTTATCAATTTTTCTGTGTGTGAAACGGTAATAAAGAAAATGATATATTATATTTATAGAAATTTAATTATGTCATGAATATAATATATATTTCATTTATTTCAGATATTTTAAATTAAAACCATCCTTAATACATTCCATTTAACGTGTGAACGTATCACATCGCTTTGAGGAAGTAGTTATCCACACGTCCATAAACGATGTTATCATATTCCCACAAAATAGAAAGTATGAAGGTATGTGTTATAAAAAAATTACAGAATTATGAATACAAAATAAATATAATATATATTATATAAAAATAGTATTTCCATCATAATTCCCAACCATGATATGTGGTAATGGAAAAAATGAATGACATCATTTCGTGAGGTGGTAGTTCATTGTATACATGAATGGTGATTCTGTTGCCCATTTGATTGAATTTTTTGTAGGTTTAGGTATAAAACTTAACATAAAAACATATAATTATATTTAGGATACTTATTTTATTATATATTCATGTAATAATAATAATTTAATTGGTTTGAGAAAGAAAAAAACTGAAATGCATGTAGAACAATGTTACCTCTTTTTCGGGTAACTTCTTTTGGTTTGCACCAATGTTCTTCCTAGGTTGGATATATAACCAAATTTAAGATTTAAAGATTATATTATGTATGTTCGTAGTTTATTTGTGTAGTTTTTTGATGATCCAAAAGGCTTTGTATGTGTTAATATAGGATTAGAGTAAATGTCTTTTCATAGTGGACGAGGACTGACATTCTTGTAAATACCAAAAGGTGAACACTATTGAGAGGTCTCCCTTCCCTAATGTGATTCCTAAATTAAAAATAATGGATTAAATTAGAATTATGCTTGAACAAAACTCATACCACATAAAAATAAAATCATTTTTAACATTTTTTACTTAGTCTTTAAGTTTCCTTTTTTTTTGGGTTTTTCATTTAGGTAGCTAGTATTCTAATCAATGTAATTCATAAATTAATACTAAATTAAAGTGAGAATTATTATAAAATTTGAAAAAATTATTATAAAATATTAAATATAAATTATAAAATAAAAATTACATATTTATTGGAAATAAATTTAATAGAAACGCATGTAAAGCGTAAAACAAACTGCTCTAATCATAACTGCGCTAACAAGGTTTTTACTATTTATGGATCAATATGTTCATTATAAAAGATATATTGTCCTATTAATGGAACATAGTTTATATTTATTAAAACATAAAAAAATAACTTTCCAGAATATTATATTTTTAGTAATTTTAAATCATTTAATAAAATATCATTTATTTTATTTAATTATTAACTAAAAAATTAATGAGTTGGCATTTATTAAGAATTTAATGTAATTATATCATCTATAAAAATTAAATATAAATTAATATTATAAAAATATAGAATTTATATTCCAAAATAATATTTGTAACCAAACCTATTTAGCTTCGTTTGTACTCCAAATCTTTATAAGTGTTAATGGCAAGGAAACTTCTTTTTTTGTATTTTTCCTTACTAAACTTATTATATAGGTAAAATTAATTGAATAGTATCAAAATAAATCATAAAATTTATAATAATATGTTGAGGTTATAAATATATACATAAAATGGTTGTTGGACAAGTTTTGGGTCATTTATACACCTTATATTCTATGTTTAATCACAAAGTAAGCTTGTTTTTACCTTAATCACTATAAGTATTTTTAACTATTTTCTCTAATCATTTAAATATATAAATTAATATGATGTTATTAGAACAAAAATATAATACTGATTAAAAATATTAATATTCATTTTTAAAAATTCAATTCACATAAGTGGTTGAAATTAATTTAAAATTAATCATGCAGACGCTGCGAGACAGTGGGTTTTTAAGGAGAAATGTTCTAAGGTTTGAGATGCTTTTATATCGAATTTCAATGTGAAATTGAATACATTGACATAAATTTTATTTATTTATGTATAATTTATATAATTATACTTTTAAAAAAATTTAAAATATATTTAAATATATAAATAAATTTGATGAAAAAATAGTTTTTAATTAAAATGTAATGTTTTTCACTATATATCAAAAAATAAAACTTCTTAGGAAAAAACCAAAAATTAACCCAAAGTAAGTTTTGATATTATAATTTCAAAAGAAGAGTTTTATTTTTCATATAAAATTTATAGAAGTTTAAAATTTTAGTTTTGAAATAAGTCTTCCATTAAAAGGCTGTAAAACTGCTTTTTAGAAAGATACAGTTTTTAAGTGTAAAACTGGATTTATTCTTATCTCATATCTATAAAATCAATTGGATGAATGTTAAAAATATTTATAAACTTGTATAATATAGTTATTCATATTCAAACCCACCAATATAATTTCCTGGTTATAACTTCCATATTAAAAAATAATAGAAATAGTATATTATTGTTCGGTAAGACTAGATCTTACGTATAACGCAAGTTATCAAAGAAACTAGATCTTACAGGCAATAAAAGATAAACATGATGTTTCATATAACACAATATAAATTGTGAATTTCTTTTAACTCAAACTATCAAATAATTTAAATAAATCTCAAAGAATATATTTCATAAAATCTTAGAATGTTACATCCTACCCCCTTAAAAAAATTGTGTCCTCAAAATTTGAACTTTATCTTAATAAAAAATGGTTGGACATTTGAAAATATGATTGTTTAAAAGATATTATTCCTAAAGTTTATGAATTAATTTATTCTATAATATTTTAAGGAAATATACTTACTTGATATATTTTTATAATCCCAATTTCATCCTCATAACATTCCAATAAATATGATGAACATCCCTAATAATAAACTTAATAATAAAAGATAATATAAAACCTAATGGTTATAAATACCTTAAAACTAATTTCCAAAATTAAAGGATTACTTATCATTAAACCAAACCCTTAAATAAATATAAACCCAACAAAACATCTCCAAAAAATTCCTTAATCACTTTATTATCTTATACTTAAAACATCAGGAGTGTCTAAAACCTTGAGCATGTGGTTAACCTTCAAAAAATACCAAGCTCCTTAGAGCTTCAATCACTTCACTAGATAGCCCAACATCACCTGCAGTAGTAGTAAAATATTTTACCATACATTTATATTTCTGATCTTCATGATTTCCACCCCGAGTAAGTAACTTCAGACACATGTTAGCATAATGTCCCAACTCATTGCATAAAAAACATATCACAATTGACTGGATATCTATTATTTCACTCTTGGATTGTTCAAAAATATTCTATTTATAGTAATAAACCTTGTGACCCAACATACCACATCAGTAACACTTTCCAAATCCTAACATACATTCACCAAAATATATTTTACTGCACTTGGAACAATTTTTAGGCTTACCTTCAAAATTCTTCATTGGTTACTTCAACATTACTAGCCACCTTGACAGTTTCTTACTCTTTTCATCTCATGGAACATAATTTTTGGAAAAATCCATTTCAAATTTCTCATCAAAATGAACCACTTTCTCATAACTTTTAAATTATCATGAGGCCAAATCTCTTCATAGACTTGGATTAATTCCTAAGTAAAATCTATTAATTTTACTTCCAATTTATCAAATAAAATCCAGAACATACCTAGCCAATATTGTGAAGTCTTCTTTGTACACATCCATTGGATCATCATCCTTTTTCTTTAATTACAAGAATAGTTTCTTCATTATAAGTCAAAAAAACTTAGAGAAATATTTCTCATGGAATATATTCTTAAATTTTTCCCATTCCATGTAATCAAGATCATCTTTATTTCTAGTGTTCTTAACCAAATACTACCATCAATCAACTTCACATTCAAAATGTTAAATGGAAAGGGTTACCATTTGATATTCCAAACATCCCATGAATTCAAATATATTATCCAAGACATTGATCCATCCTTCAGCTACCACTGGGTTAGATGATCAATTGAATGATATGGGATGTTGTCACATAAAATTCTATAATATAGACATGTTCTTACATAATAGATCCTATTACTCTCTAGCAAGGATAAAACCACCATTAATAGATTTTTTAAACTAAACAAAAATCGTAACAAATTGTTCTATTCTGATTCTAACCATCTCAAGATACTATTTTGGAATTATATTTTCCTCTTGGTTCCTTCCCACTACATCTTTCATATTTCTTCAAACAAAAACCATTCTAAAAAAACATATTTTAGATGAAAAAACTAGAAAATATTAAAATGCAACATCATTTCAAATTAACCATAAAAGTAAAATCTTATAATGGAATGTTATTAATATTATCCTAACCCCTAAAGTTTTCTAAACCTTTCATTTTATACCAATTATAAGGACCCAGCCTTAAACATTACATAATATTGAGTTAAGTCAAGAATTTTAATTTATCTCACAATGAGGATATTTTCAGGTATAAAGTTTTATATAATTAGTCCATGACTGATATATAACAAAACCATAAAATACAGAGTGGACACTTCTTATCAGCATACAATTTTCCCATAATATAAAACTTTTAAAATAAATCTTGAATTCTTTTAATAGAAACCCTCCATAACTTTCAACTTTAATAATTAATTTCACTTACCCACCCTTAAACCC
This sequence comes from Viscum album, assembly GCA_963277665.1. Classification (NCBI taxonomy): domain Eukaryota; kingdom Viridiplantae; phylum Streptophyta; class Magnoliopsida; order Santalales; family Viscaceae; genus Viscum; species Viscum album. The sequence continues at coordinate 1,711,641,630 of OY728145.1, forward strand.
TTTTAAAATATTTCAAAAACTTGGAATGAGTACAAAATCTTAGTAAGGGATATAAAAATAAAGGAAATAATTAGTTCAGTAAAAACATTATAACTCATATAAAATTTACCTTTATCTTCAAAGTTCTTTGAGAATATTAAATAAAACATTTTCACATGAAAAAAACACACATTTTTCTCAAATAAAATCATTAAAACCAATATAAAGAAATTAAAACTTCTTTATGTTACATAGAGAATTATATTCATTAAAACCTTTCAAAACCCTTTTAATTTGAATAGTTATACAGCCGAATTCCAAAATTTCACTCTTACAAATGGAATAATTATATGGTCGACTTTAATACCCAATGAATTGGAGGGATATCATGGACCCACACATACTGTAAGCTACAATGGGATTAGCGAGTTCTATATAAGCTACCCCATGTATAATCTATAACGGGCTCACCTGACGTTATATAGGCCACCCCACGTGTAAGTTGTAACAGGCTGACCAAGTGCTATCTAGGCCACCCCACATATAAGTTGCTACTAGATCACCCATTTCAAATAATGATCAAGTATGATATTAGTAAAATACTTTCATCAAAAATCCCTTTAAAAAACTCTTTTTAAACCCATATGAAAAACACTTTCAGATAAAAATACCCCTCACTTTTAAAATCCCATTTTCAATACCAAAACATATTTTTCCTTGACCACCATTTTCAATACCAAAATACCCAAAAATAATAATATAGGTTTCTTAATTTAATATGAAATGTAATATTGCAAAGTAATCTATAAATAAAATAAAAACCATGACAACATTAAAGTTCATTGTATCCATACTTTAAAAATAGGACATTTCATTTGTTGTTTGTCAAAATGTTCCATTTAAAACATGTAAAAATATTCCTTTTGAATCATTTGAATGAAATTAAAAATATACATAAAATGTAAATTATAATAATTTTATATCCATATAAATAAAAATAAAAAATATTATCAATAATATTTACATGGATTAAAATATTTTGAAGTTAAATCTTTAAACATTTTAAAAGATATTTTTGAATCAAAGTGTCTCATACAACTTTGAAACATTTGAATCATAAGCCCCATGAAAGAATAAAATTTAAAAAAAATTAAATAACATGATAATAAATAAATTCATTATATAACATGTCAAAGGGGATGTATATACATCTTTTAAAATAATAAAGGTGCATAACATCAAGATATGCCTCAATGAAATGAGATTAAGATGAAATCCTTTACCTTGAGACTAACATGTCATGTGTGTATTTTTATTACTAAATAATAAACTTGTATTAATTATTTACTTTCTTCATAACCTTTTTCAAGTTTATCGTTACTTTTATTTCAATTATTACAATGTTTTATACAACTACTTAAATAATTAATTCTACACCGGGTGTTTTGACCATATTCGGTTTATGTGTCAAAATGACTAGGGTTGGTTGATTGTGGTCAAGGAGGATATTATATAAACATATAAAGAATGATAATAATGAAATAATTATCATATTTATACATAAATTATGCTTTTAAAACCAATCACTAAATAATGTTATGAAAAATGAACCAACATGACAATCATGGAGATGGTAGGTCGTACGTAAGCATGAGTAACGTTCCCATTTTTCAATGATCTTTATAGAAATAAGGTTAGAAAATTTTACATTTCAATAATTATAATTATATAATAAATATTATATTATTTAATCATATTTAATTATATATATAATTCTTGTGATGTAAAAGGATTCACATTGCTTTAAGGAGGTGGTAGTCCACATGTTCACAAACAACATTATCAATTTTTTAGTGTGTGAAAAAGGTAATAAAGAAAATGATATATTATATTTCAATAATGGTAATTTTGTCATGAATATAATATATATTTCATGTATTTCACATAGGTTTAATTAAACTCATACTTCATACATTCCATGTAACGTGTGAACGTATCACATCGATTTCAGGAGGTTGTAGTCCATACGTCCACAAACGATGTTATCGTATTCCCACAAAATGGAAAGCATGAATGTATGGGTTATATAAAAATTAAATAATTATAAATAAACCATAAATATCATATATATCATACAAAAATAGTATGTTCATCATAATTCCAAACCATGATAAGTGGTAAACTAATAAAACGACATCGTTTCGTGAGGCGGTAGTACGTAGTACACATGAACAGTAATTTCATTATCCATTTGATGAAAGTGTGTGTGAGTGTAGGTATAAAAATTAAAAAAAATTATCAGTATATTTAGGATAATTATTTTATTATATATTCATGTAATAATAATAATTTAATTGGTTTGATAAATAAATAAAATAGAAATGCATGTTGAAGAACGTTACCTCTTTTTCAGGTAATTCCTATTATTTTGCACCAAAGGGCTTCCTTGGTTGGATTTATACCCAAATTTGGGATTTTGGGATGATAGGAGGGATTTTTGGATTTTATTGTTTTAGGTTTTGTAGGATACAAAAGGTTTTATATAAGTGAAGATAGGAGAAGAGTGAATGCATTTTATAGTGGAGGAGGAGTGGTATTCTTGTAAATACCAAAACGTAAACACTATTGGGAGGTCTCACTTACCTCATGTGATTCATAAATGAAAAATATTGGATTAAATTGAATTATGGTCGATCCAAACTCACACCATACAAAAATAAAATCATTTTTTATCATTTTTTCCTTAGTCTTTATATTTTTTTTATTTTTTTCATTTTGGTTTTTCATTTAGGTAGCTTGTTTTATATCCTATTTAATTCATATGTTAAGACTAAATTAAAGTGATAATTATTAAAAAAAATAGAAAAAATTATTATAAAATATTATATTTAATTTATAAAATTAAAATCCAATATTTTTGGAAATTAATTTTAATAGAAATGTATGTAACGCGCAAAAACACTATTTTAACCCTAACTATACTAATTGGGTTTTTACTATTTATCGGTCAGTATGTTCATTCTAAAAGATCTATTGGACCATTAATGGACCATATTTAATATTTATTAACCCTTAAAAAAATCTTTCCATATGATAATACTTTTAGTAATTTTAAATCATTTAATAAAATATCATTTATTTTATTTAATTATTAACTAAATAATACATGTGTTGGTGTTTATTAAGCATTTAATGTAATTATATCATATTTAAAAATTAAATAAAAATTTATATGATAGAAATAACTCATTTAAATTCCAAAATAATATTTATAGCCAAACCTATGTATCTTCTTCCTTACTCCAAAGCTTTATAAGTGTTAAAGGCAAGGTAGGTTCCTTTTTGTATTTTTCCTTACAAAACTTATTATATAGGTCACTTTTATAAAATAGTATCACAATAACTCATAACAATATATAATAATGTGTTTAGGGTATAAATATTTCCATAAAATTGGTTTTGGATATGTTTTGTGTCATTTATACACCTTATATTCTAAGTTTAATCATTGAGTAAACTTGTTCTTACCTTCATCACAGTAATTAATTTTAACTATTTTAACAAATCATTCTGGTCAAAAAATAAATTTAATATTGTTAGCCAAAAAATTTCATAATTATTCTATATAATTATATCCATTTTCACAAATTAAATTCACATAAGTGGTAAAATTAATTTAAAATTAATCCTTCAGATGCTGCGAGAGCGGGTTTTTAAGAAGAAAAGTTCAAAAGTATAAAATGTCCTTATATCCAATTTCAATGTGAAATTGAATAAATTGAACTAAATTAGATTTACTTATGTATAATTTTACTAATTATAATTTAAAACCAATTTTAAAAAAAAATTACTATATAAATAAATTTGATGAAAAAGAAGTTTTCAATTAAAATGAAATATTTTTCACTATTCATCAAAAAAATGATACTTTTTAAGAAAATACCAAAAAATTACCCAAAGTAAATTTTAATATTCCAATTTCAAAAAAGTTTTTTATTTTTTTAATATAAAATTTATAAAATTTTTAACATTAAGTTTTAAAACAAGTATTTCATTAAAAGGCGGCAAAACTGATTTTTATAAAAACACAATTACTAAGCATAAAACTGGATTTATTCTTATATTATGCCTATAAAATCTATTGGATGAATGTAAAAAACTATAAACTTGTATAATATATTAGTTCTTATTCACACCCACTAATATAACTACCATGAGATAACTTATATATTAAATAATAATATCAATAGTATATTATTATTTGGTAAGACTTGATGATACGTGTAAAATAATTTATAGAAGAAAATAAATGTTACGTGAAATGAAAGATAAAATTATTGTTACTTATAATGAAATATAATATTTTCATGGTGTTTAAATCAAGATATAAAATAATTTAAATAAATTTGAAAGAATGTAATTCATAAAATATCAGGATGTTACATCCATAGCACTCGAACCAAAGGTATGGATTTTCCATGAAAAACCTTTACCTCAAAATAAAAAATATGAAATGGATACTTAGTCATGGATAAATCATGTTCCACATAAATTTATTCCCATTTTAATACTCGATATGGTTCAAAGAGATATATTCTGATCTATTATACATGAAACAACACAAGATCCTCAGCCCAATTGGTGAGGTCTCGACAAGTGCATCCAAGAGACCCGAGTTCAAAACCGGGTAGAGACGTAATTTCCGAGGAACTGTAGAAGTACTGTAGTAGGGACTATAATAGTACTATAGTAGGCACTATAGCAGGAACTATTTAGTACTGTAGCAGCTGGATCTATTCATCTGTTTGGGATTTCAGGCCACCAGTTTGGGCCTTGAGTCCTTGAAGGCCTTCAGGCCACCCAAGGCCTTCGGGAAAGTAAGGCTTTCAGGCCACCTCAAGGTATTCAGACCATCTCAAGGCCTTTGGGCCACCTCAAGGCCTTTTTTCCACCTCAAGTTCTTTGGGTCACCTAAAATTGTGCTTAACGACCAGGTAGAATCTACAAGGAGCAGACTCCAGATGAGGATTCAGAGCAGGCACATTCACTAGAGTAGATGCTAAATTGGATTTTTCAGAAATAGAGGGTATTGAATTTTCCATCAAGACCAGCTTGTTCTTACATAGGAAGCCTAGAAAAACTATCCATGAAAAGGTCGAGATCTAGTATCACAATGAAGAATCTGGGGAGGAGTAATTCTAGGTATTTATATCCTGTATATTTCCTAAAAACTATGGGTCATGTAATCCCTATGCCTGTAGGCCTTGTAAGGGTTCACCCTCATCCCTTGAAAGGGGGGTTATCAAAAATCAATAAAAAAAGATGGCCTTCAAGCTATTTAGGGTATTATACACGAAACACATAATGAATCTATGTCAACTGAGGTGGTAAATCCAAACAATAAGCCACCTTTCCAACCAGTTCGACAACCTCAAACAGTCCCACATATCTTGGAGCTAACTTTCCCTAAATCCAAAGATATAAGTGACCCAACTAAGGTGAAACTTTCAAAAACACCTGATTATAAACTAAAAAAATTTAAGGTAATTTATGATGATCATTATAGGATTTACACCTATTATGTGTCATTTCCATTCTCTAATGAATCTGTTGAATCTTAATCGTCATCTCTTATAACAAACTATGCCCAACCAAGGAAGTTTCACCAATCTATAACCAACACAATAGATATGTTAATGGATGAATATACAAGGCCTCAAAGGGTTCTATCCTGATGGATGACTGGTAACTATTTTTATAGGAAAACTTAAACACCCCTACATGGATTTCCCAAGCTCCACCAAAATCAAGGATGCAAGAACGAAGCATTTCTTCATGAATATGTATATCTCATTCTATATGGTCATCTATCTTCATATGATATATTATGCTCAAGATAACTTGGGATCCCATCACCTCCTATAAGCCTCTCCAAAAATGAGAAGTGAATTGGGGATCCCTATCTAAAACTATAACAAATTAGACTCCATGTAATATAATAATATCATGCACACAAAGACTTCCCAAGTCCCCAACTTTGGTTGTATCATGAATGGGAATAAAGTGATCCAATTTGGTCAGCCGATCAATCACTACACATGTTTTATTATTCCCTCAAGAGGTACACAGTAACCTAACTATGATTTCCATTGAAACCTCACCCCACTTAAAAATGGTAATCAGAAGGGGTTAAAGAAAACTCAAAGGTTTTTTATGACTGTACTTAAACCAAGATAGGTATAATAAAGATAAAAAAATAATAATGTTTCATCTCATACCTAGTCACCAGAATCGCTACTAGATATTATAGAACGTATTTATGGAGCTAGGGTACACCACCCACTAGGAGCTATGATAGTCCCTCATCACATATTTTCTCAAGGGAAATGGTAAGGCACACCAGCTCTAAAAACATGGTATAACCTCATGAGATATAGAACACTGGATTATATTCACCCCATTATAATGAGATGCCCTAATTCCATGGAATTAATTATCATATTATTTATCCTACAGAATCATCTCAAGAAGAGAGGAGGTCAATTGAACACTTATCAAAACAAACTCAGTCTCATCATCCTAAACTCTCAAATTCATGAGAGAAGAGAAAATATATTCCACTCTTATGATGATTCTTTCATGGTATGGGTCAAAAGTTTCCTTCTCAAGGCATCATCAATGACATTCCCCTTACCTATGTTGTAAGAAATATCAAAATCAAAATATTATAGGTACTCCACCAATCATCTCTGACAGAGATTCAAATATTTTTATAGAAGATATATATCGGGATTTTTTTATTGGAATAGATGTTAAAACTTTCTATGAAAAGGTAATGTCACCAAATATTAATATAATTCATCACGGTTGTGGGTTCATGATTAAGAGTAAGATAGTTCTTCTCATGTGGCATAAGAATTTGGGAATCATCGGCCACCATGTAATCACCCTGCATGAGAATGCAACCCATACCTGAACATGATGCATAAAAAAGGCCACATAGGAATGCCTATCATATTGAAGATCCAACACTGGTATAGAAGAAAAAATATTCTTAAACTCATAAAATTAATTTTGAAATATCAAATCCCAGAAGAACATTACTAATTTCTGAGTGATTGAGGTCATTAGAGAATCCAACTTTCAGAAATATTTGATGGACTAGAGGTAATACCTTGATAAAATCATGAATCGTTGAATTTAAAAAAAAATTACATGGTTTTTTCCTTATCATAATAGCCTTTAAATTCTCAGGATCAACTAAAGTACCATGTTCCAAGACCAAGTATCCCAATAAATTCACTTCTCAAATCCATAAATTACATTTTGATAGCTTGGCATAAATTTAATGATCTCTAAAATTTTCTATAACTACTCTCAAATAACACACATGATACTCATTGGTGTTAGAGTAAACTAATATTCCATCCAAAAATACCACCATGAATGAATTGAGATACTAATGGAATATCTTATTCATCAGTGCCATAAAAACTGCAAGAGCATTGGTTAGAAAAAAATGCATAAAAAATACTCATAATGGATATTCCTACTTCTGAAGGTGGTATTTAGAATATCATATACTTTAATTCTCAACTGGTGATAAGCATACCAAAGATAAATTTTCAAGAACCACTTCACCCCTTTCAACTGGTCAAACAAATAATGACTAGAGGTAACTGATACTTGTTCTTTATAGTGAATATATTGAGTTTTTAGTAATCAATGAAAAATAAAATAGTTCCATAAAATTTATTTACAAAAACAATAGGTGTATCCCAAGGTGACACACTCGATCAAATGAATCCTTTATCTAAAAAATCACTCAACTGAGTATTTAACTCTTTCAGTTCAGCTAGTTTCATATGGTGAGATAGAATATAGATGGTTTGGGTACATATTACCAAGTTAATAGAGAACTCTACCTCCCTAACTAGAGGAAATGTAGAAAATTAAGATGGAAACATGACATGAAACTTGAAAACCACTCAAATATTCTTACTATAGTTCAAAAGAAAACACAGATATCACTCTGACCAACTCCAAGATTGGTGGTCTAGATCTACTTGACCTTAGGTCCCACTATCCCTAGAAAACATTGCATGCCCCATCATAGTTATTAAAGGAGACCCACCAAAGTTAACATTCACTCATAGATTTATAGTAAATAAACCAATCCATCATAATAATAACATGTAAGGGTTTCTATTGAGAACCAAAAAATACTAGGTTATATTGATTTATGAAAAAAGAAGGTGAAAGAGGGGCCCTGCTCTGTCTTCATTCTGATGGTCATAGAAATATCCATCATATAATACGTAAACTCCATGGTAATATTTAATAGATTCACAATGTTATTTGATATTAAATAATTATATGCATTGGTATCAAATTAATCATTCAATAAAGATGAAGCTATAGTGATAGTCCTTCTCACTCTCTAGAGACACTTCCACTATGTGAAGAAGCATTGTTCTTAATGTATGTGTCTAGAACCCATTAGTTCTTGAATCATATGACTTAACCATAGTACCTTTTGGTGATGATAATTTCATTCCACTACATGGATCCAAAATTAAATGAAATAAATTCTACTGGTGGCCTTTGTGACTGCATGAACCAAAAATATTTAGTATCAAGATAAAAAATCGCTTCAAATACCTGACCTTACCACATTGAAATCAAGTAAATGGTCCTATGAAAAACACTGTAGAAGTTATGGATGATGCCTATTATCTTGATACACCATTAGACTCATCATGATTACCCTTTCCTTTGAAGAAACTAACAAAACTTCCACTGGGAATAAGAGAAACTCCCACCAACCATGACTTACCGTCTAGGTCAAGCTAAGCATCAATGATCTATCAAATACATCCACATAAGAAGTGAGTTTCAACATGAAAACCTAAGATAGAATATCATATTTAATACCCATTTTGAATCTCTAAGACTTCATTTTCTCATTCATCACTACCTCGGGAGAAAACTAAATAATTTTTGAAAGGTGTTTTGCATACTGAGTCAAGCTTATACCACCTAGTTGGAGGCTAAGAAACTCTATAAAAGTTTCCAAAACCATCTAATCTAGACAAAACAACTCATTAAAAAGAGCTCTAAAGTCTTTCCACTACAAGACTTTAGTTTTCTTCATCATAACCAATGAATCCCACCAACTTCTAATCAACTCTTCAAACTTCAATCTAGCACATTTCACTTTTATTGAATTAAATATTACCAAGAACTCAAAAAGAATATCAATATTTTTCAACCAATAATTTTTCTCTTAAGGATCATTAAATCATATGAAGGCTAATGTTTTTTCTAAAGAAACTACTGGGAATAATCTCTAGTTTTATCCCTTTGAGATTCCACTAGTAGATTCTGAATGAGTAACTATCCCATAGATTGGATAGCATGCACCACTATCTCAAAAATGTTCTGATCAACTTGAGGGTAAACTTTTTTTGGTTCATCACTATATACCTCTTTAGGTCTATTAAAATGTATTTTTGGGGGAATGGTACTACTCAACATCAATAGGAAACATCAAAACATCAGAAAATATACTTAGATCATCAATTGAATAAATCGATACGGAAATATCAATTACATTAGATAGAATTCAACTATCTGGGATTTCAAAATACTCAAATCAAGTTTTTAAAAATACTTGAATTAGATCAATTCATTTCTCAAATATGATTTTCCCAAAAAACCATGGTGACTTAAGGCTCTCTACGATGAGATATGTCTAGACACTCACTCATAAATACCACTTAAGTACCAAAAATCCTACCTTCTATCTACTAGGACATCCCAAACTGTATACCAAAATCAAGGAAATATGATCAACCAGAGGCCTTTGATACGATTTTTTTAGGAATCATCCTAAATACCCTAGTACAATGGTACCCAAGCTGATACTAAAATGAACCAAAGGGCATTCCTAATCCCCATGGGCTGGAGAAAAGTTCTTGGGAATCATCCAAAGGTTAGAGGAAATGATTTATCCCAAAGAATAGACAATCAGTACATATTGTAGTGGAAAATAAAATATTGAATAGTTGGTATATCAAACACTCATTAGGGAGAAAGAGTTAAACAAAAAGATAGATACCCTAAAATATAACATCATCTAAAATAGTAAACAACATCAATCAAGATAATGTCCCACAATCTCTATGAAATGAGTGGACCATAGCTCCACTATTCACTATCATCTCCTAAGATCCCATGAATAAAGAACACCCACCACATCCAAGTGGAGATTTCCCTTTTCCTAGACCTGGAATTACATGATCTACAAAAACTTTAAGGTAAAGTTAGGGTGTGAGAAAAAATTCCTAGTGATATTTCACTAAATATTATATTAGTGGTTCCATTAAAAATAAACCATTTATGCTTCAATTTAAATAAATATAAGGCATGAAAAATAATTTCACATTTTTACTAAACACATACTTTCAAAACAGGTGGATGGAAATTATATTAAAAAATATTAATTGAACACTTTAATAAAATGAAAGGACTTGAATAAAATAGTTCTAAAATCACTGGCATATGATAATCAAATCAAAAAAATCACCATAGTAAAATACTCTGGGGTTAGTTAGTTCTTGGATATATAGTTCTCTCCCTAATCAGTCAATCAACATGGTTTGTGGTGGGCACAAGTCCCTAAGGCTCAGGCCATCATAATAGAATAAAATAACACCCCATCAAGGATAGTCATGATGAAATTGGTTTAGTTAGAGTATTCATTTTCAATCCATTGTTAGGGAGTTAGAGTCCTAGTGTACTTGTCTTAATCACCAATAAACTACCCAAACTCACATGTTCTTTAATTAATCAATCAATCATCAGTAAATCATCTTTTCAAATCAACTCATCATTCTCAATTCAATTACCATGTTTCAATTTGCAAAATTCCATTTCAATTTCAAAAACAAATCATAGGTTTTAATCAAATTCATTCATTTAAAAATCATCTTTAATTTAAATTCATTTTTCTCAAGATTCAATATCAAATGATTTTTTTAAATAAATTCTAATTTCAATCCATATTTTCAAAATTCACCAAATTTATCAAACCTTTGAAAAAGGGTTTCATTTTTCAATTCCCTATCTTTGGGAAAAAATCCAAAACATCTTAAATAAAGGATTAGAAATAAATTGAAAATACATATAAAATCAAGAAAAAAATCAAGGTTTCACGTGTAGGTAAAATCCTTATAAAACTATCATAAAGAAAATACCCAAAACAGGAACCGTTAACGAAGTTTCAAAGAGTAATCCCTAGAATTACAATCCATAAAATTGAGGTTTAAATCCACCATCAATGGGACGATTAATAACTCCCAAAGCTAGAGAGAATATAAGAAAGGGATATTTCAAAGAAAATATAATTCACTTACTAGATAGAGATAAATCACATCCACAAAAACTTCAATATAAGGGGAAAGGGGTGGGAGAATCCAAAATCCTCTCTATAGAGCCTCCAAAATCCAAAGGGTCGGATTATGTTTGAATATAAGGTTTTTAGGATTTATAATGGGGTGTTTAAGACTTTATTTATGATTTTTAAGGTCTAAAAACTCATTCACATGGTTTACTTGGTTAGGACATATAGATAGATCTAAATATGTACCCTTGTTAGGATTTTGGAGAGTATTGTATAGTTAGGGTGCATAGTTAGACAAACCATGTAACAATCATGAGATTCCTCTTGGACCATTGTACAATGGTGCATAGTTTGGTCACATGGTTTAACAAATCATGTATTAACCATGCACTCCCCCACTATCCATATCCAAATAATTTGGGAGAAGGCCATGTGGTTTGGACTAACTGTGCACTACCCCTATAGAACCTCAAACAAGGCACATGATTTCTTAGGCCAAACTGCAAGGTTTTCCCTAACCATTCACCAACCATGCACAGCCCCAAAAACGTCCATAAATTTCAAAAGGTCCCTGAAAACAACTCAAAACAAGTTCCAAATAAAGGAATATCAAAAAAAAGAGTCAGAATTACTTGAAATCTAGTAATAGGATGTTATATTAATCCTATTAGGGTATCCCTACTAGTGTAACCCAAATTAAGGTCCAATAAAAACCTAAAAATCGAAAATATATGGGAACCCATACATGGAATAACCTACCCAATGATGATCCGGTGCCACTCATCCTTTCTTTCCTTACAAAAGATTATTCAATGGAACCCGGCTATGTGATGACTGACCGAGTAAGATGATCCATGTCTTCATAAGTTTCCCTTTGGAAGGAATCTCACACTTAGTATTTAAAGGGGATTTTTATTTCACCATCTTGTCTCATGTCATTCCCTTTTATGTATGCATGATTTTAGTAATTTAGTTTGTAATCTTATTCCTTCCACTTAATAAATATGTTAAAACCATATTGATGTGTAACCCTTTACACAACCCACAATTTTATGTTACTTACCCAAAAATAGAAGTCAAACATATTCATACATATCTAGATACATCTTATGCTAATGGTACATGAACACTTCATGTAAAGGCATTGAGGTATATGAGATTTATAATATCTACATGAGTAAGTCTGGAACGATAAATTTCTAACCCCATTCACTATACTAGATAAGGAATAAGCCTCTAGGTATGTAGGTAGTGTGACCCCAAGTCCCCCTATCTGAGGATAATTTACTCAAGATAGAATCAAATTTATCATAACTCTAACACCTAATATGACAAAAACTATATTTAATAACTAAATTAAACTTCACAACTTCAATTACAAACTATGTTCAAGGTATATAAAAAACTAAATTCATTATATAGTTAATACTAGCATGTAATACAGGGCTCTATCCTAGAACCAATTTAACAAATAAACTAAAGCTTATAAAATATTCACATTTCATAAAAATTTTAATAAACATGAATATATCAGGGGATAAAATTTAAATAAATGAACAATTCACATATTTAAACATGAGATAAATATTTATGTACAATTCATAAAAAAAAGATAATTATAAGGTCTTACAATTTTCTGCTTTAACATTATGGACATTGCATAATTTTGAATATAAACATTTTATGTTCACTTCAATATGAACACTTTCATATTTATCATTATATGTCATTTAAATTTTAATTGTATAATATTATATGAATTATAAACAATTTATAATTCAATTTATATTATGTAAACATTTTTCATAATCTAAATATAATATACTTAATTATTATTTAACTTTTAACATATCAATCATCAAAACATTTTTTATGTGGTTTAAATAATATATAAATAAGTCCCCTTTTAATTTTGAATAATTCAAAATAATTCATTATGAGAAATTCATATTTTAAATATAAACATTTTATATTTTGGCCTTATTTCATAATTTATAACCCTTTATAAATTATTTCTTATGATTTCTAAATAAACACTTTTATTTATATATCATAAGAATTGTCATATAATTTTTTAATGGCTATTTCAAATATTATCATTTAATATTCAGGGAAAATGTTTCATAAACATTTAATTAATTATAAAAAAATTATAATTAATTAATTTATAAACCTTTTATAAATTAAAATATATCATAATACCTTTCATAATGATTTATAAAAAATTTATAAACAATTAAAATCCTTTTAAATGTTAAAAATGTTTTTAATAATTTTTTAAAACAATTCTGATTACCCTTAAGCATAGGGGTATTTTTGCGAAGGGTAAAGCCTTTTACCCTTATGCAGACACTATACACAAGGGTTTTTTAATTTTTGAACTCTCATTCATAGATAACTAATTGGTTACCATTACATAGCTTTTTTAAACTATTGATTTCCATTACATAACCAATTAAATTCTTCAATGTGTAAAAGTAGCTCACAATAACCCTTACACAGGCTATAGAATTACTTTTATGAAGCCTTAGGAAAACTATGTTTACCCTTATGTGAACCCCTTCATGTAAATGTAAGTTTCCCTAATTAAACTTACACAACTGATCTTTATAATGGCAATGTATCATTTACCTTTACAAAGTCAGCTTGCAATGGGTGTAACCTTTACGTAACCCTTTACGCATAATGGTAATTTCATGTGACACTTATGTAGATCGATCTATGTAAGGGTAAGGCAAAATAAAAATTATGAAAATCACTCTACATATGGGTAAATATTTTATTACCCTTATGAATATCATCTACATAAGGTTAAGGTCTTCATTACCTTTATGTTTCCATACTGCATAAGGGAAAACACTTTTATGAAAATGAATTTCCATATTTTCGCAAAACCATAAAAATGATTCTATATTCTTGGATTATTTTTAATTTCAACATAAGATTTAATAAATCTAAATTATGAATTCACTATAATACCACTTTTTGGTTTCTTACAAATCTAATAACACTTATTAGACACAACGAAATCAATTTGAAAAAAATATGAGGATCTCTCATGCAAGATAAATGAAACCTAAATAAAAAAATAAAAAAATAAATGTTTTAAATATTTTTACCTTGAACCAAAGATCCATTGAAACCTTTTAGTCTTCATATGATCAATTTTATAAAGATCACCAAAGTGGAAAATAAAAGCATCCACCTCCATAAGAATCCACAGGATAATCTGAATCACTTTTCATGCATGAAGAATTATTTTTTCTCTCATGAGGTGCTAGAATCTATGAATGGAAAGGAAGAAGAAGAAGTGAGCTATGGATATTTGTGAGTTTAACTCCCCATTACCTTTCTATCAGGTATTTTTTACTTTTGTTTAGGTTTCCCTTTTCATTGGGCAGGTATGGCCAACCATGAATTGGTAGGAATACCTATAATGGTGAAGTTAGGTATTTTTTGGAATTTTCAACATAAACCTATAGTTTATACTATATTCTAGGTAGTTAAATAGAATATAATGGTATTACATGATGTTTAATTCCTTTTGGATTGATCTCATTAGTTAAATACATAGCATGAGAATTTGATACTCCGTGTCATGTGAAAAATCAGTTTTTAATTTAAAAGGTGGTGCATTTTTCAGTGTAACTTAAAATAAAATTATTTCACGATTTGTAAAATATTAAACGCCATGTAATTCCCTAAGTTATAGATTTTAGGGTTTTGTGTTGGTTATTAAGGCTTTATCCTCTTTTTCATTCTTCTCCTCTCAACCATATCTCTTTCCCTAAGTGATTTTGGGTGGCTTGTTCCTATCTAGATCGATCTGTTTAGTGATTGATTAGCAGAGATAGGTGCTTAATCTATTTAGGTAAGCCTTTCCTCTGAGTTTCTCTATTTTTTTTGGTTCTGGAACCATTTATGGTAGGTATTGGTAATCATATTTCGTTTTCTATCAATATTTTTAATTATTTTGACGTGAATTTTCATCCAAAGGAAAATCATATGGTTTCCAATCCATGTTTTCTAAGGAGGTTTAGTTATTTACATCTTTATGGTAGGTGGATATGTTCATGTGTTCTAATTTATTGAATTTATTATTATTCTTATTGATTCCTTACGATTTTAAATGGAATTTCATGTGTAGAAATTGAAAAGGTAATGGGTTCATATTTGAAAAGTGGATTTTTCTTTGAAAATATAATTTCCTTGATTTGAAATGGAAAAATGGATTTTCAAACCCTGAAGTAGATTATCATGGCTTTCAAATGGTTTTATAAAATAACTTTGAGCATGTTTTTTAAAACAAAAATTGACTAACATTACACAGTAGGAACCTTGGGTATGTTAGGAAAGAGACACAGGTAGCCTTAGTGTGTGTGATACAACTAAGAGGTAACCTATTGTATATAGATGTTCTAAGGAGAGCCTCAATGTTATTTGGATATAACCTTATTCCTTGTTAGTCTTGTGAGTGTCTAGTATGTATTGTCCCATAGTCTAGATCTCAGATGGTATGTGAATTTTCTTTCTAGTTGTTTATTGCATGATAGAGTATTTCATAGATTTTGGCTCACATGTATATTTATATTGAGTATCTTATCCTTCTTTGTTTTTGGGTTTGGAAATTATGGCATGTAATTTTTGAAAATTCAAGGACTATTTGAGAAATGTTTTAAAATTGATTTATTTATAAAAATGATTGTGAAACTATTTTTTTAGCTATAACATGTGCATTATTGTTATTAGAACTTGTATATATTTTTTTTTTGGTCTCTTACTAGGATCTATTGCTCACACCCTAATTCTACCCTTTGGGTGGTCATATACCTTTTTTTCAGGATACAGGTAAAGGGAATAGAATTCTATAGCATGTTGGTTTTCCTTTACATCGTTGTTTCGGTTTGCAGGTGGTGGTTGGCCACATAGAGACTATTGTGTCTAGAATTGTCATACTTCCTATTTTAGCCTATTTGGATCAGTTGTATCCCCCTTATTTCTACTTTGTACTCTGGTATTATTATTATTTTTTATATACCAGACTTTTTGGTTATCCTTGTTATACCCCCACCCTGTAATAGGCTGACTTGGGTGATTGTTCTGGTTGACCCGGTTGGTCTGATATAATTTGTTATCAGAGAGGTTTCTCGACCTGAAGTGTGTCATCACTGCCATATTTGGTTTTATGTCTTAGGTAAACAGGAGTATAATCTTGAAAATTCGGATAGTAGGTGTAGAAAAGGGGTCTCTCCAACTCACTCTCATGACTGAATATGAGTTTCCATGGGTGATCAGAAAATATTTACTAATTAAAATACCAATTATTTAGGTTCATTTGAATAAATTGTTTGGTAAATTTGTTTAAATTAACCTATTTATAAAGTTTGGGGACTTGGTGTGTATGTTTTTTTTAATATACTAAGTGGAGAGTTTATTTATATGTACATGTTCCTTTCTAAAGGTGTTTCCCTTTTGTGGTATAATTCATAACTTCTTTAAATTCTTATTGTTTTAAAGTGTCGATTTAGATTTTTTTTAAATGGTCTTGGAGTTTATCATAACTGATTGGTTATTGTCTTTCATTTAACAGAAAATACATCCTAGAATATCTCTTCCAAATATAAGAATGGAATTCGTGAGGCAAGTTCCACAGAAAGATCCTCCAGTGGACCCTCCTTATAATGTCGTGCACCATATCATTGTATTGAGTCTAGGAATAAATGATACTTTTCCTTAAGAGACATACCCAAGATTCCAAAGGCTGGTAATAAATGCTAAGGGATTCATTAATCGTTGGGGTTGATTATTCATTTGAAAATAAAATAACCTACCAAACATGTCATAACCAAATAAACCACTACATGATGCATGATATGAATGAAAGAAAACACAAACAAATCACTTTTATATCAATACGAGTGACAAAAGAGTACCATAGCAGATATCTACAAACAACCAAGTACATAGAGGAATAATAGAAAGCCAATAAAGATCAAAGACATCTATAACACCATAGCTCCAACCAGCTCCATGATTCACTCCACAAATAGACCAAGTATCACTAAGTACCACTAGATAAGTGTGATACTTTACCTTTTCCCTTGTCCTGATAAATGACATCTGCAAAATCACCAAAGTTCCAAAGCAGGGTTGAGTAATAAAACATAGTATCCTTTCCAAAAATAACTTCCCTACTCATTCCACTATTATAGAATATGTTAGCACATTTATATAAAAAAATTAAACAGATTATATCATAATATAAAAAAAATTCTATACTAAAACGGTTTTATCAAAACCTACCAATTTCTACAGAAAGAATCCAAAAAATACTTCAAAACATTTTCACAAGTTCTATTTTTTTCATATTCCATTTCATTCCACGTATCCATTCATCAAACCATTCATGTAACTTGTACCTCCCTAAACCCATGAGTGGTGAGTCATATTTTCACTAAGTTGGCACTTAATTAACCAATTTGATCAGGGAGATCCGTGACCCTTATCCATCCCACTAATTATAGGGGAGACTCTTTTCCGTTATCTGGTTCGAATTCAAAGGAACACACACAACCATTATACCAAAACAACCATTTCAATAAAACCATTCTATTATTGAAAAACATTCAAAAAGAATATTTCAATAAAACCAACCCTTTATTAAAAACACTTTTCCATGAAACAAAACCAAAAAATAATTTTAAAATCATCATTTTAAAAAAAATTACTGATTTCATTTTCCACAAAAATGCTCAATTTACAGAATTATATAAATAGTCACCAAAGATGGTTTCGAATAAGAAATTCACAACAATTTCATAACCAATTTTATTCAAAATAATCACTTTGAAAATAATCGTTCATGTTCTAAATTTATGACTACATAGTAAATCCACCTAACTTAAAATATTTGGTTATAATAGAAAACAAAATGAAAAGATCTATGAAAATGGGTAAAATCTTCAAAAAAACCACCTTATATCTCCTCCCCTAATAACAAAAAATCCAAATATAATAATATTTGTAAAAAAACTACCTTATATATATACAAAACAAACATAAATATAATAAATTGAGAGAGATAAATATAGGGAGAATAATATTTAAGGAAAACCAAGGGAAACTACCATGAACAAAGACTTAGAACAAGAATTCAGCTTCAAATCAACAAGAGAATCCTTCATATCACCTTCGGATCGATGGGAGAATCCACCTTAGACTTAAAGAGGAATAATTACTAAGTTAGGGACAATTTGGGGCACAAAATAGAGTTAAAACATGATCCCGACCTATATCTACTTTTTTTGGATCTAGATTTTAAATTGTACATCATTAGTCACGCAGTTAGGCAAACCGTACGCTAATTATGCGCCATCTTTTTCCTCAAGAAGGAACCTCGTATAGTTGTCTCAAGTGGTATCCAAACTATCTATAAACCTTTCTAAATCCCACTACCTCAGGTTTTATAGTTTCTCCTAGGTGGCCTCATGGTTTGGAAAAACTGTGCGCTTTCCTGTACACCTTCCCCTTAGCCAATGTCTCATTTTTTACAGTATAATGGGGAAGTTTTATGGTTTCCACTAATTTTTCACCAACCATTCACCTTTATAAAATCCCCAACATCATTCCAAACTCCCTCCAAACTCTCCCAAACTTTACCATAATAATTTTTATACGTAAAAAGCATAAAATAATGATTACTTATTTGAAACTGGGGGGTGCTACATTATCCCCACCATTGGCCTTTAAATCCCCAGAAAGTATAAAACTATCGTTGCCCTAAAAGAGTTCCATCATTTCTATTTCATTTCCTTCTCCAATCCCTAAGTCTCTTCCTTAATATGACCATGTTTCCAAAAAATTGCACTATAATGATGCTTTTTCTAAGTAAGAATTTCTCTTGTGTATCCACAACCCACACTGGCATGTATGCCAATGAAGAATCTAGCTCTAGGTCAACATGATCCCATCTAATCACATGGTCAGGATGAGGATGATGCATATTTAACTAAGATACATGAAACACATTATATACCACACTAATCCTTGGTGTAAATTACAATCGATATGTCACCTCTCTAACCCATTCAAGTATCTCAAAAGGGCCTATGTTTCGAGGAGATAACTTGGCATGCTTCCCAAAATGTCGATGTCCATGTCTTGGAGAGATCCTCAAGAACACATGATCACTCACCTAGAATGAAAAATTATATCGAAAATGATTCGTATATGATTTCTAAATAATCGAATCCGTATCTATCCATTTTCTAGTCAACTAAATCTTCTCCATTGTTTCTTAGACAAGTCTCAGCCCAACTAGTGATGTCTCACCTATTTCTAACCAAAAAAGTAGAGAATGAAATGGACTCCCATACAATACTTTAAAAGGATCCATATGTAACGAAGCCTGGTAATTTTTGTTATACAATAACTCCACCAATGACATGTTCTCTTCCCATGAGCCACCCAAATCCATTTCATAATTCTGAAACATGTCTATCTGAAAGTATAATATGTTGTAATCATGGTCAACTGGGTCCCAAGGGATTTATGTAAGGATTTCCAGAAATAAGATGTAAACCTCTTATATCTATCTAACACTACTGAAACCGGTACACCAAGCCTCTTTACCACTTCCCGTATATATATTTTTGAAAATTCCTCCACCGTTTGAGATTCATGAATAGGAAAGAAATGAGCTAAGTGAGTCGATCCACTATCACCCATATGGAATCGTGTTTTTTAACCATTATTGGGAGACCTATTAAAAAATCCATAGCTATCTACTCTCATTTCCACACTAGAATAGGTAATTATTGAAACATACCTACTGTTCACTGATACTCTTCCATAACTTTCCGACAAGTTAAGCATCGTGAAATAAACTCAGCCACCTTTTTTTTCATACCAGCCCACAAAAACAATGCTATCAACACCTTATACATATTATGTATTCTATGATGAACAACCCATCTTGAATTTTGGTAAGCATGAAGATTTTTTTCTTAACAATCCATAGGTATGATCATCTGATTTATAAACAAAAACATTAAACTCTCATCCAGACTCCATCCCTCTATGGTCTCCCCACCATTTAGTTTTTACCACATAGATACACATTATAAATTGGATATATATTCCTATTTATCCATATTTACCAAATCATGAACTAATGAAACTAGAAATAAAACCACAACATCACCTCAGTATTCACATTCCAAGTGCATGTTGTCTAAGATCAACATCAACTTACACTAATCTGAAGATTCTTTTTCCAACTGAGCATATGACTTTATGCTTAATGCATCTACCACTAAATTTCCTTTTCCCAATGTATAAATCAAGTAAATTTAAAAAAATTGGAGATACTCCAACCATATTATTTTTCTAAGATTCAAATCACGTTGTGATAAAATATTCTCCAATCTCTTATGATCTGTGAACATAGTAAAGTTATCACCAAAGAGTTAATGATTCCAAGTCTTCAAATAATATACTATGAAAGTGAGCTCCAAATTATGTGTTGGGTATTTCTTTCCATGCACCCATATTATCTTGAGCCATATATAACAGCATGACCTCCCTGTATGAGAACACATACCAACCTGGATCTCGAAGCATCACAATACACCATGTACCCTTGTCCCGTTTCCAGAAAAATCAAGATTGGTGTTGATGTAAGGTGAACCTTTATCTCTTGAAAATACTTCTGGAATTCCTCATCCCATTGGAATGGAACGTTATTATTTTTCAAAGATTTTATAAGAAAATATATTGATGAAACATTATGAACAAATCATCAATAATAACCAGATATACCAAGGAAACTCTATATCTCAAATACATTCTTTGGTGGTTTCCAAGAGATAACAGCCTCTATATTTT
Organism: Viscum album; assembly: GCA_963277665.1. Lineage (NCBI taxonomy): Eukaryota > Viridiplantae > Streptophyta > Magnoliopsida > Santalales > Viscaceae > Viscum > Viscum album. The sequence goes on from OY728145.1 coordinate 1,711,662,898, forward strand.
TTTCATCCACATAAAAACCTTTTTCAGAAATTACATGTCTAATAAAACATACCCCATGTATCCAAAAATCACACTTTGATGATTTTTCATAAAACTGATGATCCCTCAAGATTCCCAACACTACTGCCAATTGTTTTTCATGCTTAGACATTATCCTTGAATATACTAATATTTCATCCACAAACACTGCCACAAAAGAATCCAGATATTTCTAAAATATATGATTCATCAATTCCTTAAATACCATCGGTGCATTCATAAGACCAAAATGCATTTCCACATATTCAGAATGGTCATATCCTCTTATCAAAGTTTTCTTTGGAATATCCTCTTTCCTAACTTGCAATTAGTGATTTCCTAATTGAAATTCAATCTTAGAGAACTATTAAGATCCCCTAAATTGATTGAACAGATCATCAATGTGTGGAAGTGGATGCCTATTATTTATCTTAACTTGGTTAAGATTACGAAAATCCACACACAACTGAATATTTCTATTCGCCTTTTTGACAAAAAAAATTTATGATTCCCACAATGACGTAATCGGCTGAATGAAACCTTTACTTTCCAGCTCCTCTAACTTCACATTCATCTCCCTTAATTCTTTTGGTTCCCTTACATAATATGTAATGGAGATAGGACTAGTCCCATAAAGGAGATAAATCATAAACTCCACATCCCTTATAGGTGGTAACCCTATGAAATTATTAGGAAACACCTCTGGAAACTAATCAACCACTTTTGGAAAATTGTTCATCTTGATATCATCCATTGATTCCAATGACAACATTTCAAACTGGAACAAGATCATTCCAAATATTGGTTCCAACAATACCATTGCACCTGCCTTTATATTTTGGTCTCCTTGAAAGAGATTCTCTACACCATCTTCAATTGTAAAACTAACCATTCTTGTATAATAATCGATGTGGGCCTTTAACATTGTCAACCAATCCCTACCCAGGATTATATCATATCCATCTATCTCAAGCATAGAGAAATACCATTTCAACTCAGCTCCATCAATAGTTATAGATTATGATCTTGACACAAAGGTTTGACGTTCTCTTTAACCAAGAGTAGTTTGAATTTTTTTCATATAAGGTATCATATAAGCTATAAAACTTAGAAAATAAACAGTATGTGAAGTAATAAATTAATGAAATTCACCCGTATTAAACAAAGATTTCATAAGGGTAGAATTAAAAAGAATTGTACCTAGCACCATAGATGGTTCAGACTGATCGTCCATAATAACCTTCTCATCTCTATATAATTTCTTTCTCTCCGCACTTTGTTCTATATTGACCTATTGATATTTCCCCTATTGAGGAGTCATGGTATTCTTATAATTTACAAGGATAAATATTTTCTACTGATGAGAGGTATTCTTCTTCCCTCCCCCCAACGAAGCATACGATGCTTGTGAAACTTGAGAAGTGTCTCAAACACCTGACCTCAGAGCACTATGAAAAGAGTGTTGAAGATGCCCCATCTGATTGCAATTATTACATATTCCAGGTGGTTTTGTACATTATTGCTTCATTTGGTCAAACAAACCACTTTGAAAACATCCAGGTTGGATCTTTGGTTTTGGAGGAAGATTCACCAATCTAGAAATTTGATTCTAATCCATACTCCCACCTTGTGAATAGGTGTCCCTCTTCCGCTTGCTCCTAGCATTAGATTTTCCACCATTTCTCATAGGTATCAACATACTTACTCCTCCCATAGCTTCTGAGATATCCCTTTCTTCCACCATCTCTCGATTAACTATCTCTTCATAATCCATAATACATATCAAAACAATCTTTTAGTGAATCTCCTACTTCATCCCCAATTCATAGATGTGTGCCTTCAAGGATGTTCTAGTAACAAATTTGGGTGTAAAGTGAACTAAATTCATGAATTTAGTGTCATGATTTGTGATGGAAATATTTCCATGCTTCAAGATGAATAATTTTTTCATTCTTTAGATCTTGAACGTATGAGGATAGAATTTTTTGTTAAACAAATCCTATAAATCCTATCATGCAAGGTCCTAGTATAATTAAGCCTGAATATCTTAATCCCACCACTTGTATACGTGATCTTCCAAAACATACGTCACCAGATTGACTTTCAGATCTATAGTTGTGCTGATGAAATTAAAGATATGATTCATCCTATTCAGTCACATCTCTACCTTTTCTGTTTTAGAATCACCCCAAAAAATCGGTGGATTATATTTTTGGAATTGGATTGAATGGTCCACTTTCATTGGATCATCCCTCTTATTCCCGCTATCAACTACCTAAAATTCTTAAATAATACTCTAAACTAGTTATTGGTTCACCTGTGGATCAGTTTCAACCACATTCTCAGTAGATTATTCTTATTTGTTTCTATGATGCCCACCGAGTTTCATTTTTTATACAAATAAAAAATTTCATAAGTCTCACTCATGTCTTGGAATTTAAAATTATACCATGTTATACTATCACAATAGTGCTTTCCAAAATCAACCATTTTCCATGTTCAACCATTTTTTGAAAATTTTCACTTACTTTTGAACATCAAACATTTTCCTGGTTGGAATTCATTTCTATAATGTATGTTATGCTCATCTCATTATCTAAAACCATAACAATTAGTTTCTAATTTCAATAAGCGTCTACAAAACACTTATATACCCAAATCCCTGGTAACTTTAAGTTTAGCATAAAAAGGTTAGCAACATATTTTTATGCTCTATATTTCAATTCCTGAAAATCCTACTCCTTTCTACCAACCTGACATAAGAAATAGACCATAATGAGATTCAACTCAAAGACTGATAGAATTGATGACCACTTGTTTCACAAAGATTTTTGGAAGGACCGAGACCGATACCACTTATAACGTACATACCCTCCTCGTTGTCTTGGGTCATGTTGGAAATGGTACTTGGCCTTAAGAGATATCTCCAAGATGCCAAAGGCTGGCAATAAACTCCAAGGGCTTCATTAACAGTTGGGGAACAATTTTCCCTTTGAAAATAAAACAACCAACCAAAATGCCATAACTAAATAAACCACTACATGATGAATGATATGAATGAAAGACAACTCAAATAAATACATTCTATATCAATAAAAATGACAACAGAGTACCCCAATAGAAGTCAAAAAACAACCAAGTTCAAAACAGAAGACTATAAAACCAACAAAGTTCAAAGAAAAATATAACTCCAAAGCTCCAACTATCTCCATTATCCACTCTAAAAACATCCCAATTATCACAGATCACCACTATAGAAAGTTTGATACTTTACCTTTTCCCATTTCCTGATAAACAAAATCTACAAAATCACTAAAGTGCCAAATCAAGGGTGAGTAATGTAACTCAGTAGGATTTTTCCAAATGACTTACCTACTCACACCACTAGGATAGAACATGATAGAACATTTATATAAACAAATTAAAATATTTTATATTTTAATATAAAAAAATTGATATACTAAAACAGTTTTCTCAAAACCAACCAATTTCTATGGAAATAAACCAAACAATACTTTAAAACAATTTCACAAGTTCCATTTTGGAATAATCCATTTCATTCAACATTTCCACACATCAAACCATGCATGTAACCTGGACCTCCCTATACTTATGAGTGGTGATTCTTCCTTTTATTAAGACATTTCTTGATGAACTAATTAAGTGGGGTAGATCCCTAACCCTTATCCATCCCACTAACTATGGGGGATATTCCTTACCCTTATCTGTCCCGAATGCATATGAACACACACAACCATTATTCCAAAACCCAATGCCAAAATAATCATTTTATCCATTTCAATAAAACCATAATTTTATTGAAAACCTTTTAAACACGCTATTTAAATATAACCAACCCTTTATTGAAAATAATTTTCCATGTAGAAAAATCAAACAATCATTTTAAAATCATTATTTTAAAATCAAGTTACCAATTTCACTTTTCACAAAAATTCAAAATTTCCACAATTCTATAAACTGTCACCAGAGAGGGTTTCCAAAAAGAAATTTAAAACAAATTTAAATAAAAAAATAAATTTGAAACTAAGACTTAAAGTTTTAAATATAAGAGTCTAGAGTGAATCCACCTACCTTGAATTATTTGGAGAAAATGGAAAATGTCATGAAAATGTCCACAAAAACTGGTCAAATCTTCAAAAACCCAACTTAGATATCTTCCCATAACAACAAAAAATCCAAATATAATCATATTTGGCATAAAATAACTTATATATACCGACATTAGATATATATATAAGAAACTGAGAGAGGGAGAGAAGTAGATATAAGGAAAACCAATGGAAACTACCAAGAATGAAGACTTACCATGAGAATCTAGTTTAACACACCAAGATAAGCCTTAGGATTGCCTATAGATTGATGGGAGAAGCCACCTTATACATAGAGAGGAAGAAATCCTAGGTTAGTTTCAATTTAGAACACAAAATATGGGTAAAAACATGGTCCTTACCTCGATCCACTTTTGTGGATCTAGTTTTTAAATCATGCACGGTTAGTCGCATGGTTAGGCAAACTGTGTGCTAACCATGTGCTAGATTTTGTATCAAGTATAAAACTCGCATGGATAGCTCACATGGTTTCTAAAACATGCGCAAACTGTTCCAAATTCAACTATCTCAACTTTCATGGTTTCTCTTAGGCGGTCGCACGGTTTGGAAAAACTATGTGCCTGCCTATGCGCCTTCCCCTTAGCCTCTGTCTCATTGTGCACGATTTCCTCTAACTGTGCACAAACTATGAACCTTTATAAAATCCCCAAAAATATTAAAAAATTCTTTTAAAATCACCCAAATTTTACCCTGATATTTTACATACTTAAAAGGAATAAAATAAGGGGGTTTTACTTGAAACCAGGGGTACTACATTCCTTTGGTTGAAGAAATGATCTATACCATTCAGACTCTGGGGTCAGTAAGCATAGTAAACCTTGGATGAGTAGTGGATCATGGATCGGAATTTACTAAGAATCATCCACCTATCTTCTATGGTGAAAATGGCCAAAAGAGTCAAAGGAGTGTCTTGAATGAATTGATAGGATATTCAACTTATTAAAGACTCTTGAAGATTCTCAGGTGGGTTTTTCCATGTATATAATTAAGGGACTAGGAAGAAAATGGTGAGAGTTGATATTTGAAGCTAAGTTGAATGAAGTTATTACCACGTTTTATTTCAAGAATATATTTAATCATGAGTTTTATATTGATACTTTACTTGTAGTGAAGACCTGAGAGTTTCTGACCTAGGAGCATGGGGAGCATACTATTTTGGAGTACTCCACCCATTTTGATGAGATGGTACATATGGCACTGGGTCATGTCACCAATAATTACCTAAAATCTCATAGGTTCGAGATGGGGTTGAGGGAAAATGTTCAATATATGCTTGGTGTCGTTCCATCCAAAGTGTTACTTTTGGTGGCCCAAATTGAATTTCCCACCTTCACAACTAGTATAGTGTAAGTATGGGGTCGATCCATAGGGTCATTTAAAGTGTTATGTTCTTCTAGTAATGATTAATTAACTGAATTTTTACTGAATTTAGAGTTGATATTTGATTTTTTTAGTGTTGTTCTAAAGGTTGAGTGATTCACTTTCCAGATTATTTAAATATTTACTTGAAACAAGAAAATTTGGAAACTATTTTTAACAATCGATAAAGGAAATGCATTGGGGATACGGGTGATTATGAAGGTAATTGAGAATAAATTAGCTTATTATGTTGTGTTGTTAATAATAACTCATATCTATGGGATTCAAATGAAATTTAACTACCTTGGTTTGGTGAGTTTCGATTAAGTTGATAAAAATCAACTTTTTGGTCTGAGAATTGGTTTTTAATGAACTATTATAAAAACAAACCCTTTTGAAAAGATTGGTCCACCCAATGGTCATGGTATTACTCCTTTTAATTCCCATAGAGATCCATATAATCTCTTTTATTGATCTAATATGGAGTTTCCAGTAGGATAAATAAAGGAGATGTAGGGAAATTATGAGAGATCAAAAGAACTAACACAAACACAATAAGTGGATTCAATTACCAAAGAATCTTCATTACCCACTACCCCAAAAAATTAAAAGAATTTTTTACTCATTTAATAAATGAAGAAAAATACTATCTGCATACCTATTTTGTTCATTAATGTTGAGAAGGAATTAACGAATTTTTCAAGCCAGTCATAAGAGAAAAATAAATAAAAGTGCATAAAATGAGTATCAAGCTCACCTCCTACCAAGATGATTCACTCTGGATGATTACTCCCTCAAAATAGTCTATCCAACATTAATTAGTCATCCCTTAGAGTTAAGGGGTGGTTAGGGGTAAAAATACCATATCAAAATGGTGGTTGGGGTAGATAGAAAGTGATTGACTGGTTGTTAACCTTCACATGGTTTAGGTGCATGGTTATTTTAACTATACTCCAACCATGATTAATGTTTTTTCTTGGGGATTTTTGTTTCAAGGTTTTATGGGATAGTCTGCATGATTTCTTTAACTATGTAGAGACCATGTGAAAGGCCACTATCTCCTTATAAGCACATTCTGCATGGTTTCCTAGAGGATCTGCACGGTTTGGAAAACCATGTGGAGGGCGTACGACTGGTTTTGTCTCGAGGCTCCTAGGTGCACATGGTTATCTAGATGGGGTACCTGGTTTAGGTGACTCATTAGTAACCATGAAACCTAGAAAAAGGGTCCAAAAGACTCTAATTTCCATTCAAATTTCTCGGGTCAAGACAAATATTCTTGGGCCTTCCTTTGATGACTAAATTACACCTATCAAGACATGTCTTGGTTGTAAAAACATGAAATTTTTACCAAAAAAACACTTTAAATCATCTTAAACGAATGTAAATTCCATATGCACATAATTTCATCAATCTCCCTTACACTTGATCGGTTGTTTTTTCTCAAAAAAATTCCTAGACGGTCATCTCAAAGGAGTCACCAAAGTAATAGGTAGAAATGCCACAGGTTAGATAAACTAAATGAATTTGAATTTTGGATGAATAATTCTTGAAACTCCTACATTAATTCTTCATGACTCACAAATATTTGAAGTTATCAAACAAAGTAAGATCAATTCAAAACTTCCAAATATTCATTTTTGAATCATTATTGTTTAAAACTAAAATTTTACTTCTTCATTAAAATAAGCTTCCATCCTCCATTTCCATCTCATCACACACTTAGGTAGGTTAAACAAAGATTTCTTAAACACCAAATGGTGGGATATCACTTTTATAGTTCACACAAACTAATTGACTTGCAACTTTGAAGAATGGTGAAAGGTCATCAGCATTTATGGGCATGCTTTTGCATATCTCGAATTTTTTTCAATAGGGTGAGATAGTAGCATTTAAATTTAGGGCCCAAAGTTTCCATTTTTTATCTTGATGAATTTATGGATCAAGTCAAGATTTCATGAAATTAAGACTATGTAATAACCACTAGTGTGACATCAACAATTTCAATACTTCACTTCCCTTGATGAATAAGTTGATTTCTATTTTAAGGGGTTCCTTAATTTAAACCACTTCATCACAATGTTAATTTTTTAAAAAAAAATTATTAATGAATATAGAAATGTTTATCTTCAAGTGTTATAATTATTATCCACAACAAAAATAGGTTTATCAATCCAGGCATATGAGGAATTTCAAAAATAAGTCTCCAAAATCCATTTTTATCTAGATGATATAATTGTGTGAAACCTATAACTTCTCTTTAGAAGTCCCCTAAGAAAAACTTCTCATACTATGTAATATTAAGTCAATAATAAAATGGATTTCCAAAAGTGGGTGCCCTCCCCCACACTTAAACCAATAATAGTCCCCCATGAATGTAGTAAGGTGGAGAAGGGAGGGAAGAGAAATTGCATGCAAGGATAGGGAGAAAAAATTAAAGGAAGAAAATGGAATTTATAATAGAAAAACTCCCTGGATAGAGGTCAAAGAAAGTTCATCAATTGGTGTGTGTGAGCCTGCCAAGCAGAAGTATGTCTTCATGCCAAAAATAGTGATCTACCTGCTAGCTAGAAAATGAAAATAGAAAAGGTGAAGTAATAATTGTATAGTAGTTGCATCTGGAATGACAAATAAGAATGCAATCACACCACATAAAGAAAACTTCCAATGGATTAGGAATGTTCAAAAATATAGGAACAAAGAAGATAAAGTGGGAAAATATTGGAACATCCAATAAAATTAGTGACATCCCATAGAAGGATAAATTCCAAATGTATCTCTAAATTGGGCTCGGGTTGCCTCAGCCCATGATGGATATGTTAGGGTCGGATCAGTGTCCATCTCATCAGTAGGAGGTGTTTTTAGTGGGTTCATTAGCAAAGAGGATGAACAGGAAGGATCTGAATGAGAGGAATCCCCATACATATAGTTGGACGGGTATTTCTAGACAAGGGAAAGTAGATATTGAGGGTAGGGATATCTTTCACAGTTATTCCTACCATTTGTTTCCTGGTGGCATCAACCTGCTAGTCAAACAGAGCATATATATCTTGGTGTAGCTTCTAGTTGAGTTCTAGGTAAACAAATGGGGTTCCCTAAAGGTGTGGGTATGTGGAATAGGATGATTAGTCTGGAGTATTCCTAGAGACGGTTGGAGTTGGGGTCGGTAGTCCTCTTTATGTGGGGAGGAATGGGGGGAAGCAGTGGTTTGGGATGGGGATGGATGGGGTTTATCCAACGCTTCCTCTAGTTGACCTCAAAACTAATAATGTGGCCATAAAATTATATCATGTTCATGTGAAGTACCATATTGAGATTAAAAGGGAGGGTTGGTGGAAGCTCATTAAAGGCAATGTCGTCAAATTGAATCCCAAGGTACTCAGTTGGGAGAGTGATATGGGGGCCTTTGGAAATGTATCCCTTGGGTTTTTTGAACATATTCTAGAGGTATTGGGTGAAGAAAAAGGAAATATTGATGGGTTCTCTCTAAATCATGGATTGAAAATGAATAAATCTCATAAGCTGACATTGCCTTCATTGTCTTATCGGGCAGTGAAACAGGTCATGATGATCCGGTGGAGAATTAGATATGTGGGGTTTAAGATCCAAGAGGCCTTGGTAGTTTACAGGATATAGGGTGGTCCAGGTTGGGAAATGGTGTCCCAAAATTCCCCATAATTGTTAGGGTCCCAATCTCAGGCTGCCTCATAATACTCCATGCACTAAACAAAATCCTGATCATAGAGGTTAGAAAATGTGGAAAATTCTCCCATATGAAAACTATAGCAGAGTTTCAAAAGGTGGAGTGTGAAAACTCATGTATCCTCTACTAACTCACCCTTATTATCAACAATATATATGTCGTGTCATCAAAAGTTGGGAGTGAACTCCATCACTAGTTACTTACATGTGGGTTAGTGAACAACAAGTGCCTCTCTAAGATGCCCATGGGAAATCAGTCATTGCGGCTCATCATAAATTCCCAAGGCCTCAAGATATATTGGTGAAAATAAGTGATGTGTATTGAACTATTGAGTTTATAGAACATAGTAGTGCTTAATCTCCTCTTACTTGATTAATTTAATGTGGGGACCGATGAGGTTGTCGGATCTGGAAGCACGGTCATGTTTTGAAGAGGTCATGGAAATTAGGTTGGTTTTCCTGCATGCAGTGGAACACAGAGCATAGAAATTGCACAATTGAAAATGTATAAAATGTAATTTTCACCATGAAATGATTGAATAGACCTTGGAAACCAAAAATAAAAGAAAATAAATGATAAATATTGGGGGTGTTTGGAAAAATTCGTTTTTTCAAGTGTGTGGTGGGAGGTTTTGGAAAGAATGGGGTTGAAGAAGGGTGAAGAAGACCCAAGATTGAAAAAATTTGAAAAGGGGGATGGGGGAAAATGTGTAGCTGACCAAACCCTATGGAAATAGAATAAAGGAAATAGAGAGAAAGAAGGAGAATAGGAATAAGAAGAGGGAAATAGCAGAAAAGAAAGAGGGAGAAGAAGATAGGGAGGTTTACCTTGGAGTAGAATCTAGTGGAGGAGAAAGGATGTAAGCTTGATGGTTGAATGAGAGGAAGGGTCAAAGGATTCACATGAATAGAAGTGTAGGAAGCACATGATTTGGGGTGTTAAATTGGGGTAATAATTTTTTTAGGTTTTAAAAATTTGGTCATTTTAAATGGTTCATAGTTACTTCGCACGGTTTAACAAACCATGCAGTAACCATGCGAATGCTATTGGAATGTGGTGCCCTTCCTGAATAGTTTAATCACACGGTTTATTAAACCATGAAAATATAGTGCGCTTATATCTAGAATGTGATATTTATTAAGCATGCTTAATGTACATGGTTTATTTAACCATTTTCAAAACATTCTTATGCCTCTATCTTTGAAACATTTTGGATTTTCCCCCCATTTTAATGAAATGTAACCCTTTAAAACTAAAACATTTGGTCTCCAACTATTTTAAAATTTTAATTTAGGTTTACATAGGGTGTCTAAGTATAGAATAATAAAGACTCAATCATACCTCTATCAAATTTCATGGATCCTATAACTGAAACACACAAAAATGAAATACATACTAACATGCTCCCCTAAGAAACTCACAAACAAACAATTATCTTGATTTTTTTTTTGAAATGTAAGGTTACCTCCTAGTCAGTGCTATATTTATTTTCTTGAGATAAACATAATTGGGCCTCTTTTTTACCCAAATTTCATGGTGTATACCTTCCCACAATGTCCTCCATTTTAAATTATGGTTTGAGATGTTTTTTTTCACCTTGAATTATTTTTCGTCCTTACCAGCAACTTCCACCACACTATGGTGGAAAATGTTGATTGCTTTGAATAGTCCCAACTATAGGGACTTTAGTTTACCTAGAAATAACCTCAAATGTGAGTTAAATAACAATTTTTTATTTTTAATATGGAAGGATTTTTGAGAAATCATGTGATCATGAACCACCTTTGTTTTCTCCTTATAAATCTTGGAATTTTCATATGCATCCTTCTATATCTCATCAATCTCGGATAATTGTAATTTTCATTTGCCCTCTATTGTTTTCATATCATAATTCGATGCTTTGGTAGCCCAGTAGAGTTTATGTTTGATCTCTAAAGGTAAGTGACAGAGCTTTCCATAGACCAACCGGAATGGAAACTTTCCCAATGGAATTCTGAAAGTGGTCTAGTAAGCCCATTGAGCATCATCTAACTTTTTAGACTAATCCTTCATTGATGCTCCCACTATCTTTTCCAAAATATGTTTAATTTCACAGCTGGAAACTTCCACTTGGCCACTATATTAGGGATGGTATGGTGTACCCATATTGTACTTTACCCCACATTTAATCAAAACATTTCCCATAATTTCATTATCAAAATGTGTACCTCTTTCACTAATGAGGACCCAGGGGACACTGAACCTGCTAAATGTGTGCTTCTTCAAAAATTTAATGATGACCTTCATTGTGTTTCGGGCTTTGTCAGTAGTTTCTACCCATTTAGAAACATAATACACACATACCATAATGTATGTGTTACTATATGATGGTGGAAACATCCTAATAAAATCAATACCCCACACATAAAATACTTATATTTCAAGGATGGGGTGTTCAGGAATCTCTTCTGTTCACCCAATATTAGTTATCTATTTGAACTTATCACACCATTCCATGAAGTGTTAGCCATACTTTTTCATTGTTATCCATAAAATCCTAGATTGTAAAATTTTAGCAATTGTGTGGTCTGTCCTATGATGCCCTCCAGTGGTAGATGAGTCACAAAATTCCATAACACCGTTGATTTCATCCTCAGGCATGCATCAGTGAATTATGTCATCACTACATGATCGGAAGAGCGGTGGATCTTCCTAAAAATACTTCTTCACTTTCTATTAAAATTTCTTCCTCTACTAGTAAGAGAGGTTAGGATAAATCATTCTCATGTCCAAATAATTGGAAATATCAATGAACCATTGATGTGGTGTATCAACTACTAAAAATATGTGCTCATCTGGAAATTCTTCTCTAATCTATTTTTCTTCTTCTTTTTCCAAGTGGGTAAATTCCATGTGGTTGAGATGATCGGTAATCAAGTTCTCACTCACCTTATTATCATGTATTTCCAAATCAAATTCTTAGAGAAGTATCACCCAATGAATAAATTTTGGATTTTCATATCCCTTGTTTAACAGATACTTGAGTACTGAATGATTAATATAAAAAATAACTTTTGATAACACCAAGTATGATTGAAATATTTCAAATGAAAAAACCACCACCAAAATTTCTTTTTATGTGGTGGTATAATTTATTTTAGCTTCGTTTAAGGAATAGATAGAATAGTAAATTGGATGAAATATTCGATCAAGCCACTACCCGAAGACTGGCCCCATAACATAATCACTATCATTTCACATGATCTTGAACTACTCATCCCAATTTGGAGCAATCGTGATCAGAGATTCCACCAATATCTATTTTAAAATCTTAAATTCCACAACACATGATTTTTTGAATTCCAATATAACATCCTTTAAAAGAAGATCAATTCATGGTTGGGGTATCTTGGAAAAGTCTTTCACAAACCATAGATAAAACCCTACATACCTTAAAAAGTTTCTTATTGCACAAACATAAGTGGGAATGGGTAGGTTTTCAATCACATCAATCTTTTTAGGATCAACTTCAACTCCTTTCTCAGACTGGTGGCCTAAGACAATAACAATTTGCACCAAAAAATGGAATTTTTCCAAATTCAATACCATATTTTTCAGCTTGCACCATTCCAGTAGCATCTCCAAGTTCTTTAAGCATGTATTAAATGAATTCCCATAGATGGAGAATCCGTCCATGAAAACTTCTAGAATTATCTCCACCATGTCATGGAAAATAGATAGCATACACTACTATAACGAGGATGAAGTGTTACACTTACCAAAGGATATATGAAGGTAGGAAAATGTTTTTTATGGTCATGTGAAGGTTCTCTTACCCTGATCTTTAGGGGAAATAGATTTTTGGTTATATCTAGAATAATCATTTAGAAAGTAGTATAATTCATGGCCCACCAGTCACTCCAACATTTGATCCATGAAAGGGAGTGTAAAATGGTCCTTTTGTGTGGCTTCATTAATCTTTTGATAATCAATACATACCCTCCAGCTTGTAATTATTATAGTTGTGATTAGCTCATTCTTCTTGTTTGAAATCACAGTGATACTCCCATTTTGGGTACCACTTACAAGGGGTTGGTCCACAAACTATCATAAATTGGGTATATAATTCTAGTATCCAATAACTTGATTACTTCCCACTTTACAACCTCCTTCATTGAAGGATTTAGAAATCACTATAATTATCAAGATAGTTTGGATCCTTCTTCAAGAAGTGCCTTGTGGGTTCAAATGGTTGATCTAATTCCTTTAAGGTCATCCAAAATCCAACCAAGAACTTTCTTTCTTATTTTGAGAACCTATAAAAAATTTTCCTCTTGATCTTGTGTGAGGGATGCATTTAGAATAATAGGAAATGTATTTTTCACCCAAATACTTGTACTTCAAAGATGATGGGATAGGCTTCATTTCAAGTTGAGGGGCATTAATAACTGAAGGCACAATAGGTTCAACTTCTTCTCTTTCCCAACTATCTGGTACTACTGCTCACTGCCAATGATGACCTCCCTAGACTAAAATATACTTTAGTGATTCTTATTCATGTTTAGGATGGATTTCAACTGAATTGAGTTCATCGATAGAAGAAAAACATCCCATGTTTATTTCTATGCAGTCAACATAATCTTTGGTTATAGATAAGGCATAGAAATCCTCACATTCCACAAATGAGTCTTGTTTGATTACTTTGAGAACATTATAGGAAACTCTTTCATCCCCCACTCGAAATATCAATTCACCTTGATGAACATCAATCTAAACTTTACTAGTATTCAAAAAGGATCTCCCAAAAATCAGTGGCACTTTTACATCTTCATCCATGTAAAGTATAATGAAATTGAACAAGATAATTAACTTCACAACCTTCATTACCACATATTCAATGATTCCTTTTGGTTATTTGATCGAACAATCATCAAATTGTAGTGCTACATGAGTAGGATTCAGTTTTTTCAGTCCCAGAATCTTGAAAACACAAAAAAGAATTAAGTCCACACTGGACCCCAAGTCACAAAGGGCCTTCCCAAACTCACAAGATCTGATTGTACATGGAATAAAAAATCTCCCAGGATCTTAAATTTTTGGAGGAATTGAATTTTGAACCACTATAGAGCACTCCTTATTGAGAGGAATGGTACCCAAATCCTCCATATTTCTTTTTTTCTATAGAATTTTCTTCAGTAACTTTGTGTAAGTGGGTATTTTAGTTAATTCCTCTACAAAGGTAATATTAATGTGTAATTTATAGATACTTACATGAGTCTTCCAAACTACTGGTCCAATTTCTTTTGCTTCATATGTTCTAGAAAGAATAAGGTGGGTTCATAAGGTTTTACCACCCCCTTTTCTTTATCATGTGTTTCACCCTTCCCTTTGGATAACTCTTTTGTGGAGGAAAGATCCTCTTCTTAAGCTTATTTGTATAAATATTGGGAAGATATTTCATGATTTTTAGTCTCTACTTCTCCTTGCTTCACATTCACTTTTTTAGGTAACTCCTTCCCACTTCTCAAGGTTACAACATTGGACTCCTCCCATGGGTTTTTTCAGTGTTACCCAATAATGTGCTAGGTTTCCTCACATAGAATTGACTGGATAGTTTTCTGATCTATTTTTTGAGGTTTCAAATGGATTCTTCTTGATTATGAAATCTATTTTTTATTTGTGGTGATAAAATTGGACATCATCACTTATAACCTTGATGGTTGTTCCTACTAAGGTTGTTTTTGAACAACCTTTTATTGTTGTAATTGTCATGGAGGTTGTGTTGGATGAGGGTTTTGATACCCTTATTGCTGATATGATCCTTGTTGGTATTGGTTTCCTTGTTTTTGTCTTAGATATAAATTTTCATATTGCTTCTAGCCATATCTAGGTGGCCTTTGAGGTCACGACTGAGGATTTTGTTTTTGTTGTCCCCAACCCATATTTTCATTGTCTTTCCATGAAGGGTTATAATATTGAAGGAATATATTTCATCCTTAGTTCTATTAAATATAACTCACTTCACTTATTGAAGGGTCGATATTTAACCTCATTCATTCACCCATGATGTGGTTGTCACCACACTCATTGTAAGTCGAATGGTTTACAACTTGAAGTTGTGAATTTATTTCCAAATTCAACACGTCAATATTATTTAACATGGAATCAAGTTGATCAGCCAACATTGTAGTGGAATCAATGTTATGCATTCTTTTAATTTGAGTTCCCTACTTAGTATTCCATTGGAAACTATTTTATGACATATCATCCAAAAGGTCAAATAGTTATTCAGGATATTTCCTCATGACAGTTCCTCTAGCAGCTACATCCACCATAGATTTCGTGTTATTTGTAATACCCCCATAGAAGGTTTGAACTTTCATCCATATTGGGAGCCCATGATGAGGGAATTTCCTTAAAATATCCTTGAAATTTCCCCATGATTCATACAAAGATTCTAACTCATGCTGCTGAAAGTTATTAATCTCATTATGTAACATCATCATTTGGGATGGCAGAAAGTATTTGGAAAAAAAACTCTTGATCAAATGCTTCCCAAGTGAGGATGGAATGCTAGGGTATCCCTTTTATCCAATATTTTTCTTTGTCCATTAATGAAAAGGTATATAGGATGATCCTAATATCATCCTCTAACAATCCATGGTAGTGGAATGTGTCACATATCTCTATAAAACTTGAGAGATAGGCATTGGGGTCCTTTCTTGGAAATCCCCCAAACTGAACCATATTCTGGATGAGTTTCATAATGGTTGGATTGATTATGAAAATTTGTCCCTAAATAGGTGGCCTAAAAATGACCATATCTGCTACATGAATTAATTGTAGCCCATACACCATAAGGGAATGGCATGGAGGTATCTGTTATTAAGGAGGTTGTGGAATATATTGTCGATCATGTGCAAAGTAGGGCCATTGATTCAATGGCATGTATGGTAGTCACTCTTGTGGAAGATACTATTATGGTTTTTGTTGGACATAACCTGGAATAAATTGAGTCGGTGGCCTTTGATGGTTCCATGGCATGTACTCCATAAAGTTGGTCGATGCATTTTGGTTTGGTTCACCATCGGTGGCAAGTAGTTGGTTCTAATTTCCATCAAGTGAAAAATTCTATCTAACTCCATGGATAGTGGCTGGTTCTTCTTCATCTCTATTCTCCATGGGGTCATTCTGTTTGTGATATCCCATAAGTTCTCAACATCTCTTGGATAACATTCTTTCAATTTCAGTTTCAAATGAGTGTATTTCTACTGACTCAGTTCTCTTAGAATATGGCGTTTAATGCACCTATGGTCCTTCATAGCACTGAACAACACAATAAGCATAAAAGGAAAAACCAAAAATAACCAAAAACAAAAATGGGGTTAAGATTAAAAATTTTCATATTTTATAATTTTTGTTTTCACTTAACTAATACAAACTCAATTTTACAAAACACCATTTAATTTATCCCTATAAATATCACTGTAATTTATTTTCGTTCCATATGAAGTGTTACTTTAGATGGCCCAAATTTAATTTCCCACCTTTACAGCTAGTATAATGTAAGTACGGGGTCGATCCATAGGGAGATTTAAAGTGTTATGTAATTTGATTCATGATTAATTAAATGAATGTTCTTTGAATTTAGAGTCGATATTTAAGGGGTGTTAGAGTTGTTCTGATGGTTGAGTGATTCACTTTCCAAATTCTTTAAAGAATTACATGAAATAAGAAAACATAGAAACTGTTTTTAACAATTGATAGAGGAAATGGGTCAAGACTATGGGTGATTATGATGGTCATTGAAAATTAATTAGCTTATTATGTTGTTTTGTTCATAATAACTCACATATCTCGTATTCAAAAAAAATGGAACTCCCTTAATCTGGTGAGTTATGATTAAATTGATATAAATCAAATTCTTGGTCTGAGAATTAGTTTTTAAAAAACCTTCCTAAAAACAAACCCATTTTGAGAAGGAGAGTTCACCCAATGGTCATGGGATTACTCATCGTAATTACCCTGGAGATCCTTGGAAGTTCTATTCCTGATCTGATATAGAGTTTCTAGTTTGAGAAATAAAGGAGACACAGTGAAATTATGATAGATCAAAAAAACTAAAAAAACACAATAAGTGGATTCAATTACCAAATAATCTTCATTACCCAAATCCCCAATGCATTAAAGGAACTAGTACTCACACGTGTGTATGCACAAAATATTGGATTAATGGTTTTTATTTAATAAGAGAATGTTATTTCTAAAAGTTACTAAGAAATATTAATATTGAATATTTTTTAATCAAAAAGTATTTGTGTATAAAAATTGAATAGTATTGGAGAAAATATGGACACACCAATAAAATTCATGAAAAAAGAAAGGATATATAAAAAGGAATATATAATTTTGGGGGGAGATTGAAAATCAATTTCAAACTACATTCATGTAATGTGTGTTGGCCATAGTGGATCAGCACCTGCTCTCAGCTTCTCTTTATGCCATCACAGGCTTTGGCTAACCAACAATGCAAACATACTCTATAGAAAAGGTAAAGTGTGTAGTGTAATTTTAAGTGAAAGAGAAATAAAATATAGAAGTGGTTGTAATAATAAGAAACATTGGTTCTTATAGTGAAATAAAAAGTGAGACAAAAATATTGATGTTTCTATTTGCATAAGTTCATCTATCATTGATAGTAGAATCCAATGTAGTAACACATGGAGGTGATGCTTTATCAATAAAAGGTGGAAGTTATTAACCTATTCAAAAAGTAAATAATATCACCAATACAAACACCATGATATTCATGGAAATTTTATGTTGTAATCTTTGAAAATGGTAGATGTTATTTTTTCAATATAAATCCATGATAGAATGGTTTAAGATAGAAATGAATAGACATGTGTTTTACCCCACAACCTACAAACTGTAATCCTGGTATACCATACTATAATACTTAAACATTCAAATTTAAACATCATCTTTAATTAAAATAGGTCTTCCACATGTTATGAAGCAAAATGGACTCTGACATGTTATAAAGACACATGGGAATACCAACATAGAAAAATTTTCAGTATATAGAAATTAAATTCCTATTATAAATGTATTTTTTTATGAATATATAATAGATTTTACGTTTTTTCACAAAAGAAGAAGTTGTATGAATTTAAGAAGTCAGAAAATAGAGCACCTTTGCAGATCCCCTATAAGGCCTTGAGTCTCTTCATAAGATCACTTCAGATTCTATCTTAGTTCCTTAATCTATTCATTTAATCTATTATGGGCTGCCAAGTCTTTAGCAAGCTATACAGGCACATCCCCCTCCAAAATCAGGGTACTTTTCAATAAAATAAAGATGAAGGATGGGATCATGGGGTGAGATCTGAGGAAACAAAACTAAAGAAAACAATTTTTATGAAGATTTATTCAGCTCATGAACTTGCAAGATTATTAACATGCCTGCCACTCTAGGTTTCAGTCCAAAGAAGAGGGTTGTAACCTTTTTGGGGGGAAAATTTATCACAGTAGAAACCATTTCAAGTGTTAATCTGTAGTCACATAAAAGAAAAAATAGAGAAAAAGAACAATAGGAGTCACATTTCTCAACGAAATAAAAAACACTGGAATAATAAAAACGAGATCATGGGCTTCAATAATTATAAGCACATGACCCAAAGGACTCTAGTTTTTAGTGACCAGTGATTCCTCTTTTTTATCTGTTCATCTCTAGGATGGAATAAAATGAAGTTCTATGGTTTGAACTTGATACAGATAGAGTTTTTGCATCAGTTTTAGTTAATGATTCTACCATCTCTGGACTACTTGTTTGGGTCATGGCTAGTCCGTGAATAGTCTTTACTGATTCATTACTATCTTTAGAATTCTCTTCAATAGATTCATCTACCACATGCAATGTATCAACTGCTTCAGATTCTTCCATAGGTAAACCTAATAAAAAACTGAGAACATTTGGATGTGAAAGTTTCAGGATGACAATATTGCATTAAAGTTCCTCCAAACAACACTTATATTCAGGAATCAGTTATCTTCAAAGAGATCAATAGACAATTTAAGAAGAAATAATAATTTATTTCTTTGTTCCTACTAAAATAAAATTAGAATATTACTTGGCCAGCACAACCCAGTTGACATTTTTCATCTTGGATTATACGGCCATTGTACCACAAGATAATTAATAGATATTCAAGATATTGACATTTATCTACAATCAAATGTTCAGATAAACTAAATAAGAATGAACATTCAATTCAAACAGCATAATTTGTGCCACTTGTATTGTTTAGATCAAAAAAATCATAAACCTATAGGATCATCTATGAGAAGGATTCTATAATATTAGATTTATTGTCCAAAGTTGAGCCTAAATAATACCTCAAGTGGCCATTGGCACAGTTACCAACAAATCTAGGGAGGCTTCATAGTAACGTTTAAAAATATATTCTATTATTATAAATTCCAAATAATGAGCATTAGTGTTGAGTGTATAGATAAAAAGGAAATTGGGGGTGAAAAATGTACTGATAATGTATCAAAAACATTCCAAACCAACTGTAGATTAGGCAATTTGAATCATACCAGAACTTTGAAAATGCCAATAGTCAGATATTTGACCTATAAAAAAATAAATCACACCTCAAATATTCATTATTGATGTTGTAATTCCCTTATTTACCTATATAAAAGATAACTGTAAATCTCTCTTGTTATCCAAAGACCTCCAAAATGCCTGCAAGTTCAATCGTTACTAAAACATAAATTATTCTGTGAATATATTACAAATTCCAAAACACATGATGCACAACTAAAACATAAAATTAGAATCAAATTCAATATTCCATAGGTTCATAACACCTCTTTAAGATCAAATAAACTGTTTCCAAAGAATATTGAAATGTATATGAAAAAAATATTGAAGTCAATTTTTATATTTAGAAAATAATGATATGTACTTTAGATAATAAGATGACATTCAAATTGATAATTTCTAGTAGAAAATAGTATAGTCACAAAAAATAGACATATATAATAGAGAATAGCACAGATAACATTACATAAATCATCAAAAAATAGAGAACAATATAGAATAATAATTATATAATAAAATAATGAATAAAAACATTAAAACATACCAGTAGGCAGACTAATCTTATCACTAGAAATAGAACACACTGAATATGAAAGTTAATTTTTTGAAAACTAGTTGAGAACTGCAATCAAATAAACCATTTCCAAAGCTCATTGAGATAAACCGTATCCAATGATAAATTGAATACAATTGAAGAATTGATAAATAATTAGAATAGAAATTTATTCTAACAAATCTTAAACTATGAAAAGAAAAAGTTTGTTTTGAGAATCTCAACTGAATAAAGTGTACAAGAAGAATGAAATATGATGTAGAGGAATGATATTGATCAAACCTTGGGGTAAGTGGTTAGTATATGTAGATGAGGTGTGAGGGGGTTGTCAGGAATGTTGGAGTAGGAGGTGGAGGAGATGCGGTGGAGGGAATGGGAGGTGGAGAATCTATGATGGGAGGAGTCAGAGGAGGAGCAGCCATAGGCATAGTAGCCGGAGGCAAAACAGGTAGAGTAAATAGTGGGGTTTTAGGCATGGAGTGGCTGGAGGAGTAGGAACCATAGGTGTAGCAGCCATAGGAGTAACCAAAGGCATAGTGGCTAGAGGAGGAAGAACTAGAGTTGGAGCAGCCAGAGGCGGAGCAGCCGGATGTAGAGGAGTTCTTCGCGGAGGAGCTAGAGGTGAAGGAGTCAGAGATGGAGTAGCCGGATGCAGAGGCAAAGACAATGGTAGAGATGTGGCTAGAGAGGGGTGTTAGGAATGGAGCTGAGGAAATCCTTTGGAACCCTAATCGTAGCAGAGGAAAATCCTGATTGGGGGTAGAGGGATAACAGGAGTGGTGGAGGGAGAACGTGAGTGGCAGAAATTATAGGTGCGGAGGGAAAACGCGAGCGGCGGAGGGAGAACACGAGTGGAAGAAACCCTAGAAGGTGCAGAGAGTAAATGTGATTGGTGGGGGGAGACAAATTGTGGGTGAAGTGTAAACGTATATTAGTGACACAGAAGCTGGAGGTACCCAGGATTAGTATATATAGTAGATTATATACTCACTGAATAAATGATAAAAAAAGATCTCCATACCTTTCATTTTCATTACAGTTGAGAAGGAATTAAAAAATTTTCTCAATCCAATCACAATATAAAAAACTAAAAAAAGTTCATAGAATGAGTTTCAAGCTCTCCGCCTACCAAGATGATTCCCTTTGGATGATTCCTCCCAGCAAAATAGTCCATATAACATTAATTGGTCATCCCTCAGTTTCAAGGGGTGGTTAGGGGTCCAAATACTGGATAAAATTGTGTTTAGGGGTAGATAGTAAGTGGGTGGCTTCTTGTTGACCTTCACATGGTTTAGGCAGACATTTAGTTTAATTGCGCGCTAATTATGCTTAAGGTTCGGTATTGGATATTTGAGGCACATGGTTTTTTGGGCTAGTTCTCACAATTTAGTTAACTGTGTGAAAGGATACTACCTCTTTACAATCACATTCTGCATGATTTTTGGGAGGATATGCACAGTTTGAAAAACCATGCAGAGTGTGTGCAACTGGTTCTATCTCGAGGCTCCTAGTGTGCATGGTTATCTCAGATGGGGTGCACAGTTTATGTGACTTGTTGGTAACCATAGACCCTGAAAAAAGGGTCCAAAAGCCTTTGATTTCCATCTAAATTTCCTGGTTTGTGCCAAATATTCTTAGACCTTCCTTTTAGGACTAAATTATACCTATTAAGACGTGTTTAGGTTGAAAAAACATAAAAATTGATCAAAAAACCCATTTTCAATGATCATAAAAGAATGGAAATTCCATATTCCCATAAGTGAATCAATGATAGTCATTTTGTGACTTATAACCTTTGTGGAGGTAGTAGATAAAGTATCTTTGGATGAGGCAGACATAACTGGAAGGACAAGTTTGGAAGAATCTTTAATAGGTGCAATAGTTAGCCAGGGAGATTCATCTTGTTAGAAAAGGAAGCGCAAGAGTGGTCGGTTTTCTACAAGACCAGTTTTAGGGGCATCGATAGGGAATCAATAGGTTATTTTCTACCAATGTGGGATTTGTGGTCATACTAGGACTCATTGTATAGAGGAACCTAGGACTTTTCATCTTTAAGGTGATTTTTCCATCTAAAACATTTCTGTAATAAGATTCCTCAAGGCAGTAAAGTAATATCCACTTTCACCAAGGGATCATAGGTTCAGTTTAATGCTTTCAAGGGTGGTGGGTCACATTCTCGGGCCAAAGGGGATGTTCAAGTGGTTAATTCTTGATGTATTTATGCAGAAGAGTGTGTACTATAAGAATCTGATGCAAGGCCAGATACTGTTAGAGGTATGATGTTTATTTTATCTTCTATGGTGATGTCTTTTTTTTATGTATGTGCTACTCATTATTTCATATTATCAAAGTTGGATGACATATTTTTTTTGCATTCATAAATTATTCCTTTTTTTATCTTTCAATGCCTTAGGGAAAGAGGTATGAACAAGGTTTTAAGTGTCCTGTGTGTCGGGTAGTGATAGCTGTCATTGAGGTGGTTTGGGATTTCTTAGTGCTTGATCTTGAAATCTTTTTCTTAATTATCAGCATGGATTGGATGATCAATGTGAAGGCCCATATATACTTTTATCATCATCAGGTGAAGTTCATATCTATTGATGGGGTCACTCATGTTTTCTAGGGTGAGTGAGACTCTATATCGGGAAGGATAGGGCTTGTTGTTCCTTATACTGGTATAATATAATTCTAATTGTCAGAAATGTTTCTTGATGCAGTTGACCCTTTATGGGGTGGTCATCTACTTATAGTTGTGTGTGTGTACCATAAGGTCTTTCCGGATGATTTTTTGGGTTTACCGCCATAGAGAGAGGTTGAGTTTACTATTGAACTACTCCTTGTAATGATGTCTATTTATATTCCATCCTATCAAATGAGACTTTCTGAATTTGTGGAACTTAAGTCATAGCTTGAGGACCTGGAGGTGAAAGGATTTATTCATACAAGCGTGTCACTATGGAATTCACCTATACTCATTGCTAAGAAGGAATATAGGAGCCTTATACTTTGTATTGACTATCAAAATTCAAATCAGGTGACCATTAAGAACAAGTATCCTTTACCCAGAATTGATGTTCTCTTTGATCATCCTAGAGTGTCTCATTGGTTTTATAAGATTAAAATGTGGTCAGAGTACTACCATTTGAGAGTTCGAGAAGAGTATATACCCAAGATAGTGTTTCAGAGTTGATATGGAAACTTGAAGTTTCTGGTTATGCCATTTGGACTCACTAATGCTCCTATGGTATTTATGGATTTGATGATATCTTGGTGTACACCAAGTTAGAGGAGAATCATAGAGACCATTTGGATATCATTATTTGAACCTTGAGGTAAAATATTCTGTATGGTAAGTTTCCAAGTGTGAGTTTTGGATCTGAGAATTGAAATTTTTGGGGCATGTGATATTTGAGAGGGTCATCTCAATTGATCCTAAAAAGTTACAGGAATATATGTATGGGGAGAAGCCCAAAAACATGTTTTATATCCATATTTTCTTGGGTTTGGTAGGTTACTATAGGCGGTTTGTTCGGGACTTCTCAAAGATTACATCTTCGATGAAAGATTTAACCTGTAAGGTTGTAAATTTTGAATGGAACAAAAAGTGTCAGAGACCTATTGAGAAAATAAATATGAGATTTAATTCACCACCAATTTTGATTCTTCCAGAACCACGGTCAAGTTATAATGTTTTCTTTGATGCTTCTGGTATAGGTTTGGGATGTTTCTTGATGCAGGGGAAACATGTTCTGGCTTATGGCTCTTGTCGGTTATTCCCTCATGAGAAGAACTACCCTACCCATGATCTAGAGTTGGTAGCTATTATGCATGCACTCAAAACATGATGTCACTATCTCTTTTTATAATGGTTTACAGTATAATCTGATCACAAAATCCTAAATTATATTTTTTATCAAAGGGATCTGAACTTGTGATAGAGATGTTGGGTTGATTATCTTCAAACCTTTTATTTTAATATCATATATTCCCCTAGGAAAGGAAATATGGTAGCTGCATTGAGAATAAAATTTCTGACACAAGTAGTGAAGGAATTAGTTAAGTAGTGGTATCTGATGAGTTTTTTCACTGAGATGAGCTTGGGAGTAAAAGAGGTTGGTTGATAGGTGCTCATGTCTTTGATAAAAGTTGAATCATCTTTTTATGAGTGATTTCAACTTGAGAAGATGACAGACACTATGATTTGATGCTTAAGAAAAATCCTAAATGGTGTGGATACCTCGAGTGAGTGGTCTCAGTCTCCCAGTGGAAATTTGTGCTTTCGGGGTAGGTTGGTTGTTTTTTTCCTTGAGGTAAGAGTTTCTAGGTAGTGGACACCAGACATGTTGGTTCATTGACCCTGGGGATACAAATATGTATCATGATTTGAGATGTTGGTATTGGTGGTTAGGGATGAGGTGGTTTGTTGTAGGTTTTGTATCATGGTGTCTCACTTTTCAAAGAGTTAAGGCAGAATACCAGATACCTATAGGTTTTTTGTAGCCTTTACCCATTCTGGTATGGAAGTGAGATGATATTCCCATGGATTTCATTGTTTTTTTACCACATATTCCTAGTGGGAAAGATGTGATTTGGGTGATTATTGAAAAAATAAATAAATCAGTGCATCTCTTGCCAATAAAGAAAACAAAAAATGTGGAATGTCTTGGGAACTTGTATGTATGAAATATTTTGAGACTTCATGGGGTTCCCACTATGGTTGTTTCTGACAGGGACTCAAGGTTCCCATCCCATTTATAAAAGGGTTTATAGGAGGCAAGGGGTTCCTAGTTGAAATTGAGCACAGCTTATCATTTGCAGATGGATGGAAAAATAGAGAAGGTTATCTAAGTTCTTGAGGATATGCTCTGGGATTCTATGATTGATTTATTTGGATCTTGGGATAGACATTTTCCTTTGGTCAAGTTTACCTGTAACAATAGTTATGAGGCATCAATTAGGATGGAAACCTTTAAGGTTTTATATGGGTGGCCATGTCCATATCCCTTATATTGGGAAGAGTTGAGAGACCAGTCCTTGGTTGGTTCAAGTGTTGTTAAATATACAATAGAGGTGGTGTAGTTGATCTAGAAGTTTTTTATCACGGCACAAAGTCATCATAACTCTTTTTTGGACTGGCGGCGGCTGCCACTGGAGTTTGAGGTAGGTGATCGGTTATTTATCAGAGTTTCACCTCTCTTGGTAAATCATTAGTTGGGTAAGAAAGGTAAGTTTTCAATAAGGTTTGTGTTCCCTATTTGAAATTATTTAGAGACTAGGGAGGGTGGCCTATCAGTTACTTTTACTATATAGTTTTACTTATATAAATGAGGTGTTTCATGATTCCCAATTGAGGAGGTATATACCATATCCTTCCCATGTGATTATATGAGAGTATGTTTATCTTGATCCCAATACCACTTTGGTTGAGTTGCCAATTTAGATTAAGGATTTACATGATAAGGTGTTGCATGGTAAAATGATCCCCCTCGTCTAGGTACTGTTGTAGTATGGACAGGATCTTCATGAGACGTGGGAGCGGGAGTTGTTGATTAGTTAGTAGTGACCTTATATTTTTGAAGATCTCGGATCTTGAGCTCTTTCTAGGGATAGAAAGATTTTATGGTGGGGAGATTGTAATGCCATGTTACCTTTCTATCAGGTATGTTTTTACCATTGTATTGGTTTCCCTTTTCGTTGGGAGAGTATGGTCAACCGTGAATTTGGAGGAATACCTATAATGGTGAAGTCATGGATATTTTGTAATTTTCAGCATAAAATTTTAGTTTCTGTTATACACTGGGAAGTTACATGATGTGTAATAGGATTACATAACGTTTAATGCCTTCCGGACAGGTCTTGTGAGTTAAATACACTGCATGAGAACTTGACATGTCAGGTAATGTGAAAATCAGTTTTTAATTAAAAATGCGATGTGTTTATCGATGTAACTTAAATAAAAGGATTTCACAACATTTAAAATATTAAACTTCATTTAATTCCATATGTTTTATCTTTTAGGGGGGGTTTCAGGTTATTGAGACCTCTTTTCCAGCCTTCTCCTCTGAGCCTGAGCTCTTTCCCTATGCAATTTTGGGTGGATTCTTTCCATCTGAATTGAAAAATTCAATGATTGATCATTAGGGATAGGTTCTTCATCTCTTAAATTAATCCTTTCCACTCGGTTTCTCCCTCGTTTTTGGTTGTGGTTCTATTTTTTCTAGGGATTGGTAATCGGATTGTGTTTTCTATCAATCATTTTCGGTCTTCTGATGTACCTTGTCTTCCGATGGAAACTCTTATGGGTTCTAATCCTCATTATCTAAGGTACTTTAGTTTTATAAATCCTTGAGGTATATGGATCTGTTAAAGTGTTCTAATTTATTGAATTGCTTATTGTTATTATTTATTTCTTGATATTTTAAATGGAATTACAAGTGTTGAAATTGAAAATGGCATGGGTTTGTGTTTGAAAAGGGGTTTTTGATTTGGAAATAGAATTTTCTTGATTTGAAATGAAAAAATGGATTTTCAAACCCTGAATAAGGTTGAATGGGATTTAAAATGGTTTTATAAAACTACTATGAGAATTTTTTTTTAAACATGAATTAACAAACATCGCACTGTGGGAACCTTGGGTGCATTGAGAAAAAGTCATGGGTAGCCTTAATGTGTGTGACACTGCTAGGAGGCAACCTCTTGTATGGCGATGGTCTATGGCAGGCCTCAATTTTAGATGGATCTAACCTTATGTCTTGTTAAGATCATGAGTTTCTAGTATGTATTGTCTCATATGATAGATCTATGATGGTAGGTTCATTGTCTTTCTAGTTATTTATTGCATGATATATTATTTTATGGATATTGGATCACATGTATATTTATATTTGGTATCTTTACCTTATTTTTTCTGGATTTGGAAATTATGTCATGTAATATGTGAAAGCTAAAGGACTTCTTAATAAATTTTTTTAAATTTTTTTATTTATAAAAATTATTGTAAAACTATTTTGTTTTAAAGCTAGAACTTTTGCATTCTTGTTATTAGAGGTTGTATAAATTTATTGGTGGTATCCTAATGGGCTCTATTTCTCACACCCTACTTATACCATTTAGGAGGTCGTAGACATTTTTTGGAATATATATGTAAAGGGGAGGTAATTTTTAGCATTATGGATTTCCTTTTCATCGTTGTTTTGGTTTGGAGGTGACGGTTGGCCACATAGAGACTAGTCTGTCTAGAATTGTCGTACTTTCTGGTTTAGCTTGTTTTACTCAGTTGTATCTCTCTTATTTCCACTTTGTACTTTGGTTTTATGTCTTGTTTTATTTATATACGAGACTTGTTTTTTATCCTTATTATACCTCACCCCATAATGGGCTAACTTGGGTGACTGGTCTGGTTGACCTAGGTTCGTCTGTTACAGGGAGTTTCAGCCAAGTATTGTGCACACACACACACCCACCATCATATAGCAGTAGGATTTATAAATCCATTTAGGACTATCAAAGATAGTTCAAGAATTAATTCATGAATTTATAATTCATATGTTAATTCCTTGGTTAATTCATGCATCATATGCATGAATGCATTTAACTTTAATTTATTTCAACTTGTGAAATAGTTTCTTTTAATGATAACCAAGGTGGAGGACTGATTGGCTATCCAGCCAATACTATCAATGTAGGAAATATTATATATATATATATATATATATGTGTGTGTGTGTGTGTGTGTGTGTGTGTGCGTGTGTCTGTGTGGGGGGTGATTTAGGGTATATATATCTTTCAGTATCCCTAAACTCCCTTTGTCATTTATGATGGTAGCAGCTCACTCGTATCTTCCATAATTTTACAGCAAAAATTGATAGCTTCCTATCATAATAGTTTCCTTCTAGAGTGACAACAAATGTAATCCACACATGGGATCTTCAGGTAAGACAAAACATTTCCTTATCTTTTAAATGGAATACTTAAATTAAGGAATTCTTATTCATTAAAATAAATATTTGGAAAATTCTTAGACAAATTGTTTGGATAAATCATACCCTTTGAGTTCTCTAATGGTTGTTTAGTAAATTGATCCTCTAAAGGATCCTTTAAATCCTTGTGAAAATCATGAAAAGATTTTTAGTCCTAAAGTACAATATATTAGTTCCATAAGCACGCTTTTATATCTTTCAAATTTCACAAGACCATATATCATATTTTCGATTAATCAATTGACTTGGTTCAGTTGAACACTGCCACAAATACATTGGAATGGAGTAAAACATATCTTTCTCTATTTACATAAAACATGTGACATGATATTCTATTATTATAATGGAAAAAAACAAAATTTGTAGGATATGAATATGTAGGTTATCTTTCTGATCCACATAAATCCTGATTGCAAACATGTTATATCTTCAAATATTATAATTCAACCATTTCATAGAGATCAATAAAACAAATTGTTTTTGATATATCATCAAATCATTCATAGATTCTAGAAATTCATGAATCAAGTTGTGAGTGTGTATGGTTACACTTGATAATTCATAATTTTAAGAAATTAAGTGGGTTGAGATTTGATATCAACACGCTCACTGTATTAATGAACATAATGAAATATTTATCACACAAATAAAAGAAGGATGCATCAAAGAAGAATCAGACAAGATTCATTCATGTGACAACTCTCTAATATATTTTTACAAAGGCATTACCCACATCAATTTTTATAAATCATGAGTGATATTAGGTTATGTATGCTTGAAGATATGTACTCATTTTCCTTCATTAGTGGTTTTTCTCTTTGAATTTTTCTTCATGAATGTTTTAAACAGACATAATTATTGTTCCCAAATAGGATTGATACCACTGAGAGGGGGGTGAATCGGTGGTTCCTTTTTTTTTATAAGAAAGTTTCTTAACTAATTTAGTAAACTATCTTAACCTTTAAAAAAATTTAAAGTTATGATCCACTCAAGTATAACTTCTCAACATCACCTTTCATATGAAACAAATATAAAGAGAAGTTAGAACATGATATTTACATGGTTCGATACAAAGACCTACTCCTTGCCATGTTAGATAGTCCCACCAACATGGATTCTTTCACTATCTTCTTTTCGGAATACATAAACACAAGAAGTGAGAAATTATAAAATTCCAGAATAAACTTTCTTGTTTAGTTGGTTATACCCCCCAACTATCCTTTTCGTATCCACTTCCCCAAAATAGGTTATACACCCCCAGCAAAACAATCAAGCCTTTTCAGTAACTAGTAAGTATCCACAGTTACAATCTTTAATTTTTATGTACTTGATTTATGTATACCTTTTTATACCTATTATTGAGTATAAAGACATGTTTTCACCATATACACATTGTTATATGGATAAAATGTTTTATTTCGGTGTTCTTATTGATCTTTCATTAGATTCTAGCCAAAGTCGCAAATTAGGAGTGTTCATAGAAAGTATAAATATACATGGCGTATAATTTATAACCACATGTTGTGTAACCTTGCCTCGACACGGTTCATCCAGAATGAGTACACGCTCATGTAGCCATTCATATTCCACACATCATGTATATCATTCACATGCCATGTATGTCCTTCTAGATGAAGTTGGGGGATGATTCATACACTACATGCCATGTGAGGTGGCACAAAATGCTGCATACCTCACAAACCAATCACCAACGCATTAAATATCAATGGGCATCAGGATAGATCACCTACCAGCAGAGAAAATGATCAAAAGTCAGTTGACCCGAGTACACGGCGTGTTATTTACGGTACATGTCATGTAGTCTTATTCTCTATAAATAGAGAGGCATCCCTCTAATGTTCGAGGTTAGATAATCTAGGGGAGGTGTTTCTACTCTTCCGAATGATCTTCCCTAAATCCAAATGTTTATTTTCCTTTCCTGTATTCATTTCAATTTTAGTGTAATTATTCCCATTTTTATCCTTTTTTCCTCTCATATCCATGGTGGGGATTGAACTTCGACTCAATCCACGCACTATGGCCATGGTCATAAGAGGCTAGTTCTTTTATGATGTGGTTGTAATAAGATTATGGGTTTGATGTAATTTTTATTCTGTGTGTTTATTTTATTATGATATTAATTTAAAATTAATTTAATGAATTCAACTCAACAACCACCATTGGTGCCGTATCAGACAAATAATGAAACTAATGGTGAAAACTAAAGGAGTTTCATTAGGTGAACCCATGACCATTGGGTGATATTGTTACCACTTTTCTTAGGG
The DNA here is from genome assembly GCA_963277665.1 of Viscum album. Taxonomy (NCBI): domain Eukaryota; kingdom Viridiplantae; phylum Streptophyta; class Magnoliopsida; order Santalales; family Viscaceae; genus Viscum; species Viscum album. Next base: position 1,711,693,516 of record OY728145.1, read on the forward strand.
GTAAATAACATTAATATGTTTTAAGTAATTAATCACTGGACCAAGGGATTAATCTTTTAACCATGTAATTTTTTGTTATCAGACTAAGAAACAACAGTTTATTTTAATCCCCATGGTAAATAAGTTCATTTATGATTTGAATATTAAGGAGCGACCACTACATTGAAACTTAATTAAATTGAAACCCTGAAAAATTTTTATTCTGATTATTATATCACTTATATGTTTTAATATAATTTTCACAAATAATTTCATTGTTTCAACTTTTACCTTAAACCATTTTTTCTAGATAATTGACTAAGACTCGCTAACTTTTTCTGATATTGCTTATTTTTTCTCCTCGTGGGATCATCCCTGACTGCTACTAACTACCTAGTTAGTCAGATTAGAAGGGAACAAAAAAATATTCCCAATTTTCCACACCTCACTGAGGGAGCAGTCAAATTATGGTGTCATTTCCAAGGAATGTGGAAAGAATAGTATGAGTCTGAGTTGAGGTTGGTTTACCCAAAAATTTTCATTTCCTTTTCTTGATTATTTTTTCTGGGACCCTCGACCCTACATTCTATGGATTTTTATTCAACTAGATAATGGTACAATACACCTGTATAGGATATTTATCCACATGATCCAGTGTTTTCATACCCATACCCATAATAATATTATCTATACATGGATGATGGGTTTTAATACGAGTAATACCCATGTACATTCTTTACCCCACTCATTTATCCTCTTCCAGAACCATATTCAGGTAATATTGGAAGATTAATATCATTGAAGGAAGACTTTACCACATGCCAGTTGGACCAAACTAAAAGGTTGGGATGACTTGGTACTCTGGTCGAGCAACTTTAAGAGATAATCACTAATATTGATTCTCTAGTTGAGTCTAAGACTAGGTGTTCTAAGTCTTTTTCAACTGAGGAGACATGTTATGATGTGTTCCCCACCTGTCATTCACTGGAAATTTCTAAACATAATTTTTAAAACTCAAACCTTGAATATAGGGACACATCACATCATGTTAATACTGAATTTGGTCAACTATTTCTTTCAAACCCCTCAGTTGATCATTTTATTACTCCAAAGGATTACTGTGATTATTTTTAGGTTTTCAGTATTATAAAGCAGAAACCTCAATAGGTGGAGGACGTATAGGATCAGAATAAGGAAAAGGTCCATCTTAATCATCTAATAGCCACAGAGTAGGGATACTACAAACCCCCTTCTTAGACCACCTGAAGTTCAAGAAAATTGGATACAAGATGAGGGAATAAGATATATGTGGTGGTTCGTATAATTAAATCTGCATCCACCTTCATATTATGGGTAAGTAACATAAATCAGGTTGAGCCAAAGACCTAAAAGAAAGAAGCCTGTTGGGAGGAAACCCAACCACTATTCTCTCTCTTTCCTTTCTGTTTTTAATAAACACACGATGTATACTTCTAATCCACACATCGTGTTCCCCTTCTTCCTTCTAGACACTATTTCAATAAGAGAAAAATGCTTTTACAAGTCGTGTGTAACCTATTACACGGCATGTATTTTTCTTTTTAGTGTATATTTTATTAGTATATTTAGTATAAGTAAATATTAATTAAATTAATAAACATGAATGAAGCATGTGATGATGGAAATATCGCTAGAGTACAACCAATCCGTCACCAATTCAGATCGCTCTACACCCGTCTTTGGTATGGGATTCATTATTTTTAATCTAGTGTTTTTAATAAATTGAATATGTAATGTTTTTGAAATTAAATAAAACTATTTTAAAATAAAAGAAAATGCATGGTGAGGATGAATTGGCTGGCAGGGTCATATCCCTCGGATCCAAAAGACTCGGGTTCAATTCTTGCTAACTGATTAAATTCCATCTTTTTCACTTAAATAAACCCACACGGTGTGTATTTAGGTAAATTTTGTTTGTTTAATGTTTTCATTAACAATTTAAAATGTTTTCAAAAATAATAAATCACCCAAGGGTGATGCGAGTTGATTGGCCACATCGTCACCCAGGGTTCAAAAGAGTCGGGTTCAAACTCGGCTAATCTCCCCACATCATCCCAATCTTTCTCTAATTAAAACCACACGTACTGCGTTGTTATTTACAACATGTAGTGATGAAGCTATAGTTTAAATGTTAAAAGTTAATAAAACCTTGTAGCACTACAACCTTTTCTCTAATGGTTGAGGGATTGTGTTTGGATTGGCAGGTCGTCAGTTCAAATCGTGCTCCGGGCATCGGACCAAAGGTTGTAGTTCTCTTTTTCAAATTTTAGAAAATACGGCATGTATTTATCTGGTACACTACTTGTATAGGTTTATTTTTGTATGTAAATATAAAATCTTTTATTTTTATTTATTTTTATATAATAATTAATATACTGTTTATTTTCATAACTATAATTTCAATATTAATATTAAAAAATCATACATGGTGTGTGTGTCCTGCCACACACTGTGTGGCGCTCTTATAAAGGTCGGGCAGACCTAACCGGGAAGACCTTGTATCGAGCCCCCCCCCCCCCTGTTTTCATCCTAAGGCTTCCCTCATACACCATTTCACCTCCCTCCCTCAAATATATCATTATCCGTCGATTCAGGTTGTGGTTCCTCCATCATTTTAATCATCACTCTAGGTAAGTGGTTCTACACCCTTTATTTCACTGGTTTTTATGCTTTTAATTCAATTTGAGAATTAGTAAAGGCGTTCAATTAAAACCTACAGAACACGAGTTCAATGAAGAACAGTTGTCTTGTATGCTAAGTACATGGACACACACACTGATTTCTAAATTTGAAAAACACATGGCATGTATGTTCGGTTCACACCATGTACAGTTGTTTCAGCATGGCTCTATTAACCCCATATACTGATAGTGGGTACATAGTCATACATGACCACACTAGCCGTGTACTGTCTCTTGAAGATTTGGTTGTCTCTGGGCTCATAAACAGGTTGGTTTTCCATGTCCCAATACACGGTGTGTGTGTTGGTCACATGCCATGTACAGTGCTTCTGACCCATCCCTTGGAAGAATCCATGTAAGGGTACACACGGGTTGCATTCTCACGTACTCATACATGGCATGTATCAATTTATACATACCATGTATGTTTTCTTTTCAAACACATGCCCACCCAGTATATTCCTCCAGACTATACGGACTAGAAACATAGTCATATTACACGTCATGTAGTCTGGATTCACACATCATGTTCTTGTCTTTTTACATTTTCTCACTTTTCTTATTTTATTTTCATTTTCTTCTCTTTTTTTATTTTTTTATTTCTATTTTTGGTTATGGAATATGGAGATCATGCCAGTGAGAAGTGGCCTATGACCCCTACTGATGGGGAGCGTCCTGCACATCAGATTCGGCTCAGGCGATCAACAACACCTTCAGTGACAGATCCTCCGGTGTCGTAGCCTCCAACTTTGGAGATGTTGCCTCCTCTCTTACCAACACCCATACATTCGACATCCACCGGTCCATCCAACACCATGATTCCTTCTATAGCAGTTTTTGATCCTCATACTACCACGACCACAACCTCTCCAACTGCCGATATCTCCAACACCGCACCTCCTACTGCCAGCATGACTCCATCAGAGTCATCCATGACTGCAACAAACCCTACTATAACCACACCACCATCCATGTTTTCAGGCACTTTAGAGCCATCTATGGTAGTAGTCGATCCACCCACTACCACATCATCTAGCCCTTCTACATCAACAGCTGAGGTCCCACCTCAGCCCGCTCCGGCAATAGCTCAACCACCACCACACCCCTGCCTAGTTTTCAATGGGAGTCATCCTATGACAGATAGGTTATAGAGAGTTTCATGATGCACCATTCATCTGAGCAGGAGATTCTTGGATATTATAGTTCCTTAGCATCTGGGCATCTGGGAGATGATTGAGGAGATCCTCAGGCATATCCACCTAATCGAGACATTCTAGGTCCGGACTCCTACATTCAAAATTTTATTTTTTAGAGTTTTTTGTGACTTTCGAGTTCAATGGGCTCGCCTACCTCCAAACACCCAGTGACACGGTGACTCCTATGAGATTCTAGATAGACGGCCTCTATATATCTCTAACCATGGTAGAGTTCATCTAAGGGTGCGTATTTTACCTCTATCCAGCCACCCCACCCCTATTTTCACCTTTATTTGACCATGAGTGATATGGCCTCATTGTCATGTGGTGGGAAATTGTTGGGATTGACCACAAGTACACCCCCACCTCATAGAATAACACTCTCATCATTTCCCCTCCCCTTCATTTCATCCATAGGTGCTTCAGTGTCATACTTTGTCCCCGCCATGAGGACATGGTTATCATGTCTGGACAGGACATAGAGCTCCTTACATGCATTGCCCAGCAAGATTACCCAGACCTACCTTGCTTCACCACCTTCTAATTTTATTCCATGATCCACAACCATTAGGACAACCTGAATATCGGTTTCTATGCCACTCGATTGGCACACTACTTGGGGTGTTTGAGCCATTTCTCCCTCATGATCTCTTAGGCTCTCCGCAACATATGGAGTTCCTCATGCTTATATGCATGAGGATGGATGAGAGTTGGGGAGATAGCTTTATGTTCGTGCAAGACGCCCCAGCTCCATCTAGGGAGAGAGATGGCCCACCTTCCCCTGGTGGTGTTGTAGATATTGTACAACCCCCTCCACCAGCATACATTCCTTCTCCACTAGAGGATCTTCCATCTTCTTCTTTCATCCTTTCTTATTTTGTCCCATCCACAACCCCAACACCACCCACTCACTTGGATGGTCTCCCCATCTCCCTCTACCTAGCCACCATGGAGCACTATTAGGAGGTCATGGCTTAGACACTCGAGCGGATAGAGGGAATATTGGGCCTTATTATTTAGCACTTAGTCCTTCCACTTCCACTAGCATCTGCTCCTCATCTAGATCCAAAAACTTCACCAGCGCATCCTCAGTTCATAGTTTTGGACACAAATTCAGTTCTTCACTCCACTTCTGGACCAGATTTCACTTCTATAGTTTTTATCCAAGATATATCACTTGTACCCACCATACATATCAAGGTCCCAGTACCTATGACTTCCACTATAGCTTCTCCTACTCTGCCAGTGTCATGACCTGTCCCCTAGGTCTGGTGTCGTGACTACCTCAATCCCTCCTTCCATAGGCTAGGGGCTGCCAACTAGCACCGAGTAGGCATATCCCAAAAAGGGAAGGTATTTACATTAAACCTATACACACACACAAAGCTCAAACTGTAGAAAGTAAACACAAAGTAAACCACATGTGTCACTATGACAACTATTGAGAGTATAGTACAAACTGAAAGCACAAAGGGGCCAGAATACAATCCCAACACCACAAAGGAAAGTACAACTTCCATGGTCCATTCACTAGAGACCAAACCTAAAGGGTAGGTGAAGGGTAGCTGCATGTAACCGTATAAGTATCCCCGTCCATCCTGTCTCACTGAGCACCACCTAGTCCCAGACCACCAAGGTCTCCATCGAAGCGTCGATCACTTGCACAGGACATGACACATGCGAGAAAATTCCATGCAGGGGTGAGTAACACAATACTCAGTAGGAACCCCAAAACATAAAGGAAATACCACAAAGCAAGACCAAAAAGAAAGACCGCGAAGAAAGACCACAAAGAAAAACCCACGAAGCAAAGATAGCTCGGACCAGGTATAATTCAAGGTATAGAAAGTAAAGTTGAATAATCTTGTACTGCTAAGAGACTCATCCCTGATGAGTCACTGAGTTTTTCTTGGATATTAGACCACTGAGGTTTGCTCGACTACTAGACCACTGAGGTCCCCTTGGCTACTGGACCACTAAGGTCCGCTCAGCTACTGGACCACTGAGGTCCGCTCAGCTATTGGACCACTGAGGTCCACTCAGCTACTAAAACACTGAGTTCTGGTCAGATACTATACCACTGAGGTCCTCTCATCTACTGGACCACTAAGGTCCACTCTTCATATCCTTCGTGTCACACCCATCCATAATATTCCCGCTCTCTAGTGCACCTGATTCTAGGAAAATATAATCCTCAATCCATCGGTCATATATTGAATACAACAAAAACTCCATTATAGTATACCTAAGGGACCGACTCGCCATAAGGGTCCCAATACCGTAGACATTGCATCAATCAAACACCTGGTCTAAAAGATATTGGCTTTTTATTAAACAAGGGTTGGTTGCATCCAAGCCCGGTCCGAATTGGTTGGACCAACCCGACCAACCTGGATCGGGCGTCCTGCATGACCCGGCCCATTTCGGCCGACCCAACTCGACCCACTTGGGTCTAGGCCGACCCGATCCAACCTGTCCTAGTAGCCGAGCCCATTGGGTCGAGTTGGATCCAGCCCGACCAACCTGTATTGGTGGGCCGGATCTTCTCCCGTCTAGGCTGCCCAACGGCCTAGTTTACTGAACCAAACCAGCACGTGTCGACTGGCCATATTGGGTCCAGCCCGGATGCCCACTGGCGTCTGGTTTTGCACAGCAATGCGGCCAGCTGAAATAGGTTACATCCCTCCACATGCAGTCCAGCATGGACCACGTTCTAGCACACACCAAGGGCTTCTCCCTTTAACACGGTGCCCGACCTGCACTGCGCCCATGCACTGCCATAGTTGCTTCTGGCCATATCCTCTACCGCTGGGGCACGCCTCCTCTCGCCCGTAGCTTCCGCCATGGCCTATTTTTCCATGACTCTCCCTCTTCCACCACCGGCTCCCATGCCAGTGCTCATTTACCCAGTATCATTGTCTCCCTCAACCTCCGGCCCAAGTTGATCCCCCGATGTGGTCTTTCTTGAATCACAGTTGTCGTTACGTCATGAAGAAAAGATAAAAAGAATAAGTAGATGAACATGAAAAGAAAACGTAAAGGACGAGCCACGACCATTTTTTATGTTTGTATGGTTTTTCCTTGTTATGATTTCTAACAAAGGATAATCAAAACTTGAATCCACTTCCCATAAATTCCCACATGCAAATTCGTATGTCCCGCAAAGACAACCAATCCATGGGTAAATCTACTAGTGGATTTAAACCGCATTCGTCATTTAGGAAGAATAATTGGGGGGGAGGTAATCACTTTGGTGATCCGTTAAGAGACGTCACGATCCATCATCTCGTTGAACCTCAATCTCTGATCCGTCTTCATTGGTGATTCATCATTTTTTGTTGTTCGTCACTCACCAACAGAATTCCACCTGAGCCTCATATCAATCTCCCAGAACATTCCCAGATCTCGTAGCTCTGTTTATTCATTAAAGGAGGGAAATTGGTTCTGCGCTTCTATTATGTTGAGTCATTGCATTGTTACGCTATTTCATTTATGAAACATCATCTCTGTTATGCTTGAGTTGCAACATCGTTACCCTATTTCATTTATAAATTGAAATAGCTCACTCGACATTGCAATGTAGTGAAACACTCTTTTTGAATAAAATAAACTTTCTTAAGTTTATTTTATTTTTTTATTTAAAATACCAAAAAATAAACTTTTACCCTCCACCCGCGCCAGTCAAATTTAGGCCCCACCTAAGGATAATACCTCATTATGAACTCAACGGTGGTCTTGGATTTTTAATCCGAGTTATTTCTTGTGAGTTATTAGATATAAAATAATCCTTATTTAATTATTTTATTTATGATGATATCCCAAAACCACTTTCCAAAATTAGCCCGCATCGTCCAATGTTACGCTCCGCTTAAGGAAAGCATACCCTCATGAGATCAACAGTACTCTCAGATTTCCAATCCAAGTTACCGTTTATGAGTTATCAGAAATAAAATAATCTTTATTTAATTATTCTATTTACAGTCACATCCCAAAACTACTTTCCACAATTATCCCAAGTTGGCCAATGTTAGGATCTGCCTAAGAAAAGTATGCCCTCACGCACTCAATGGTTCTCTCAGGTTTTCAATCTGAATCACCATTCATCAGGTATAAGGATTTTAAAAATAATTTAATTTAATTTAATTATTTTATTTTATTTACGGTTATTCCACTTTCAGGTTTTCTCATTGGAGGCATGCGCCGACTAAACTTAAGTTTCTCTTAAGGTAAACCTTCCATATTGATTAAAACAGTTCCCACGGATTTCTGATCTAGGAACCCATTTAAGAGTTATTCCACTTTTTCAAAAAAACTGCTCATGCATGATATTTAAAACTTAACATTTTTCGATGGACCATTTTGGGCACACCGGGCCTTAGAATCGCATTACCTCTCAGACCCTGGTCTCATAATAATCCCATATAATAAAAAAATCATGGAACTCTAGGACATTACATTACCCCCACCTTTAGGGATTTATGTCCTCGTAATCGAAACCAAGGGATAAATAAACAAATGACAGTACAAGCATGAACCTGAGCCTCCCCCTCCCATGTGCTCTCTTAGAGATTCCTATGTTGCCACTAAATGCACATTAGAGGAATAAATCACCCACTGAGGGCCCTATCCTATCGATCCTCGATCTCTACTAGAAACTCTGCAAAATTTGTCCCATCATCAAATTTCCAGCACGTAGAGGCCTCCTGAGACCTATACTAAACTTTGATCTTGGGTAGTTATGAAGTGGGTCGACTCAGTGATTCGGTCAATGATCACCCAGATGGTATCATGTCTCATGGTCGTACATGGTAAAACTGTCACAAATTACATCGATATCCCTTCCCACTTCCTTCCTGAAACACCTAAAAATAGAAACAACAACCCATGAAACTAATCCATACAAGCGTTAAGCTTTTTATCTCAACAGATAATCCCAGCTTCAACTGGTTATGTCATCCCCGGTGTCTGCCTTGACACCCACACACATATCCCAATGCATCTTGCCAATCTTGGAATCACTGCTACAATTGTGCATCCTATGAAAAGAACAACCTACTCCCCACATTTCCAAAGTCCATCAGGGGTATTCCCTAAGGAAAACTGAGCATGTAAAGAATCACAGTCAGTTTCACTAAGTTGTGCCTCCCTGACTCATTTAAGATTGGATAGGTAACAACCAATGACTGGAGATAAGTTGCTTCATCTCTATCCATGATGGATAACTATAACAAGGCCAACTTCTCTATTTCCTCATTTATAAACTATGAATTGGGTCTCATGCTAAGAGCATCCACTACCATGTTTCCCTTACCAATTGTATAGACTACTTTGAAGTCGTAGTCCTAGAGGAAATCTAGCCATCGTCTCTATCTCAAGTTTGAATCCTTTTGAGATGTGATATACTTGAGAATCTTGTGGTTAGAGTAGATGGTAATTTGTTCACCCATAAGGAAATGTCTCCACATCTTCAATGCAAAGACTATTGCTACCAACTCAAGATCATGGGCCTCATAGTTCTACTCATGTGGTCTCAACTAACATGAACCATAGGCAATCATTGCTTGCCTCTACATCATGACACAACCAAGTCTGGTCCCTAATGCATTGCAGAACACTATGTACTTGACTCCATCCTCTGGAAAACTCATGATCGGGGCACTCATGAAACTCTATCTTAACTACTGAAAAGCCTAAAAGCACCTTTCCATCCACAAGAAAGGATTCCCCTTTCAACTGATTGAAGTGTTCATCAACCCTATAGTAGTGGATACTCATTATCCATGGTCACTTGGTTAAAGAACCGATAAACCACACATAATCTTCAACACTAGATCTTACTAAGCCCTTCCTCTTCAAGTCCTCCACCTGCACCCTTAGCTCACGAAGCTCTGTGAAAGACATCAGATATATTGATGTTGATATCATTTCTATCTTGGGTGTAGAACAATTTATAAGTCTATCTCCCTACATGGAGGTAAACCTGAAATATATTCAGGGAAGACGTCTTCATATTCCACCACTACTGTTGGAAACTAAAAACTCATAACATCCATTACCCCAAGGGTAAGGGACTCAAGAGTTATTGGTTGCATCCTCCTATACATGAGTCTATCTCATTTTTCTCGGGTTCCCTTTCTCAATGACCAAGGAAAACCCAATTCCATTGTTGCAGACATACCACACCATTTTTTCCTAAAATAGTCAATCTGAGCATGAACTTTGGATGACTAGTCCATACCCAAACTAACATCATAAGGCCTCGACGCTTCCTCCAATAGGTTCCAACCAAAACTCTCACCTCAATGGTCATACCACACCATCGGCATAAGTGTGATTATCTATTATCCTCCCATAGGTATCTCTAGATGTAAGGGTCAAGTCAACAGTTAAATAGGAAACACTAGGTCTTGAGCAAGATTTGTGGAAAGAATGAATTATTAGAACATGTGTCTATTAATATGGAAGCTAGGAGTAGACACATACTGTACCTTGAATAATTTATTAAAGCCCGTGGGTTATATTCCTTGACCGCATGCAGCTACCCCCTTCCCCTATCCACCATCTCCTTGAGTCTGGTGTGGACCACATTAGGGTGGTGGTTGTAATACGCTATAATGTATACCACCTCCTATTGCTCTCCCATCTCATCTACCACATCTTCCACCCTATGGATTAATATATTCTTGTCACTATCTCTACCCTGGTGGCCCATCCACCATTTCACTGTCAGCACGACGGGCTGGAAAATCTCTAGCGAGATGTCCCCTGTCATTTTTGAAAAGCATTGCCTCTTTCTAGGATGACTGGACTAACCCTGTGATCCTTGAGCTATAGATCCCCTATCTTGGGAACTCTTCTTGGATCATCTCACATGTCCAAGTCTCTGATACTGACATCATCTTTCTACTTTCCCACTACTAACATCCTCTGGTTGTATCTGCTCAGCCAAAGGACTTCCATCCACAATGGTTCTCTCTATCACCCTAGTATAAGTAGGAATGAATAGAGGAATTGTGTTGGCTTGGATGTTCCTAAACACATCTCGCTCGGAGGTCTAAGCCCTAAAGCAATGGTCGTATCACATTCATCAAGTACCTGGAAAGGTTGGTATGCCTCGATGAATAATCAGCTACCAACATGTCATCCTGTCGAAGCTGTAAAATCTCTTGGGCATGTGTAGCCCTTAGATTTTATAGAAAGATCCCCTTTTCTGAGAATGGTTCTCAAGCTCTATCCACAGAAAAGTTACCTCATCATAAGATCAGGTAATCTAAACCCTGTCATAGACATGTTGAGCCACATAGAAGTCTCATTGCCAGAACATCCATCTGATCTATTAGCGTCCTAACTAGGTAGAAAACTTGGTCACCACCTCAATTTATTCCTTAGCTGCCTGTGAGTCGGTCTCACCTCGGAACCTAAGGGGTCTCTTTCACAAAAACTCGTGAAGTGCGCTCAGCCTGTGCATCTCATCTATTGGTACTACGAGTACCATGTGCTACTCCATGGGTAGTGGTATAGCTAGTACACCACCCAATGGTGTTGTCTCTGGTACAAACCCCCATACCCATCTCATCACCCCATAGATCATTCTCGTGATCATGTGGTGGAATAATAGTTGGATATCTATGTGGAAGAATTTTTAAGAAAAACATGATGTATCACGATCAATAGATTATACCTAGTGATCTGACTCAAGAAGGACATGGAAAACTAAACCCATTCATATATGATGCATGCACCATCTTTTTTCTCCCTGCAACTAGTGTTTTCATGTACTGAGTTGAAAAGCAGAATTCAGGGTCCTGGTGTATGGATACATTGGTCGCCGCACCAACATTGGATTCCATGGCTTGAAAGCCGAACTCGAAACACTTAACACTGTTTCCCCAAACCAAACTCTCATACTCTGGGTTCCTAAGGTATAACCAACATCCTCTGATACAACTTTTTCACGACCCATCCCACAGGGCTCTTGTTGTGACTACCCTAATCCTTCCTTCCATAGGGTAGGGGCTAGAGACTAGCATCGAGAAGGCATATCCCAAAAAGGAAAGGCATTACCTTTAAACCTGTACACACGCACAAAGCTCAAACAGCATAAAGTAAACACAAAGTAAACCACAATTTTCACTGAGACAACTACTAAGAGTAAGTACAAACTGAAACTACAAAGGGGCCATTGTAACAACCCAATGTTTTTAAATGGAAATTTCCTTCTTATAATTATGTCAAAATCACATTAAATCACAACATAATAAACTAATAAGTGCTATGTGACCACTAAATATAAGTTTTTCACTTTTTTTATTTGAATTTTGAAAATCTGACATACAAGGTTGCGATCAGTAAGTTATTTGGAGTTTAATATGACCAACTTAATTTTTGTTGAATGGTAACATATCCTTATAAATAGTAATTTTACCCTTATGAATAGTGATATACCCTAATAAATATCAACCTTAGCTATGATAGTATATAAATAATATTCAAGTGGAAGTACAATATACCTATATCTAGGAATAAGAAAATAAACGTTTTAAAATCTGAATTTTTTCCAGTAAATTATGATTCTAATTAAATATTAAATTAATAATATTTATAAAATTATTTTTTAAAAATGGACTTCATTTTTGGATTATAAACTTCAAAAAATGGTTATGGTGAATTTTTGGGATTTTTCTAAAATACTTGAATATTTTATGAATACTAAAATTTGATAATTCACAATAAATGCTAATACTTGAATTTCTACATCATGGTTGAATCATGGATGATGTAAATGATAATTGGTTCGAACTCACATGCACATATTACTATTGTTTTTATATAATAATCACTATTTATGGTCTTGAGGGAAATTAATAAACTAATGATTAAAATATTATGAAAACACTTCTCTCCTCCACTATAAAAACCCCTCTTACTCCCTCTTCTCTCCACTCCTCTCAAGCCTTATTCCTTGCCAATATTCTACCCAAATATACTCCAAATCTCCTTTACCATGTCCAATATCCCCTAGTCTCTTCAAAATAACAAATCCTATTCTCTTAAGAGGCTCTCAAAGGATTTAAACTCAAGAGGTAAATTCCTCTTTCCAATTCTTTTATTTCTTTTAAGTTCTTTTCTTTTCTTGTTTCTTTCCTATCCTCCCTTCACCCAAATGGTATGATAACTCCAGTAACATACATGTAATAGAATTATATTATTCTAAAGGCATAACTCATTGTCTTCTATCCTTTTCCCATCTTTTATTTGAAATAAATGAAAACATTTTTTGAGATGTGTTAATTTAGCACATTCAAGGAAAACGGTCTATCAATTTCTATTATCATCTTTAATTCTGGTCATAAAACCATTTGTGTTATGGTTTAACCAGATTATTATATATTTAATATATCCTATTTAAGTTTATATTATCCTTTTTTACAAATTTTATTAAGTTATTAAGCAAAACAAGTTCGTTGTAATCAAAACCCACTGATTAACCAAAAACGGTTGTCACTAAGGTTTTATATAATAATTCATCTTCACTCCCAATAAAAAAATGAGTTATTATAACCATTTAATCTCCATTATGTTCACTAATAACATAAAACTTCAATTATGGACAACCACTTTCATTATATGTGTTTTTTCGAACATGAACCGATCATTAAAAACCAAGAAAGCAAACGGACCCAAACAATGAAATTGAACCTTATAACCAATCAAAAAGATCATGAATGAACTAAAAATGTTATAATAAATCAAAAAAATATATAATAGGTTTTATAATTATTAATTAATTAACATAATTTGTTTATTAAGGTCATTAATAACAAGTGTAGAACACCACCGGACTTAAGGTAAGGGATCCTCTCTATTTAACTTTTATTCAAGATTTCCCTCTATGTTATGCCTTTTATGTGTAATTCCTAATGATGGGGTATGATTACGCACCTCCACCATAATTTACTAATGATTTATAATAGATGATAAATCCATTTATATCTCATTAATCCCTCTTAAGTACACTCGAGATCATGTTGATAATCCGTAAGGAATTCTACCTGAACTGCCCTTATTCCTTCAGGTTTCTCTATCTTTCTTTTTACCCAAATGAAGTTGTCATTTATTTTTATTTAAAACTTCTAAATTATGTTTATATTATCCAAAATAATGTTTCAATATCCATCCCTCATTCTCTTTTGGGGATATACATGCTTTTAAGTTATTCCCTCCTCGATACTTCCCAGTAACCAAACTCGTTTTAATGGAACTTCCCAAATTTTTACCCAATTTCAAGTGCACTCTATACTTTGTTTTAAGCCACCATTATCTTTATAAAATCAGTCTTTTATTATAAAAAACTTCTTTCTTCACTTATGGTTTTATATAAAATATTGTTCCCTTTTCTATTTTAAAATCTCTTTAGTGTTTTCATTAAAACCACACTAAAAGGTTTTAATGCTAAGAATTTCCTAAATATTGTTCTTACATGTTGTCTCTTCTGTTTTAAATCAATCTCCATGATATATGCCTATTTTACCTTATCAATGTCCATGTATGTTTTAATTCCTTTCTCTCATTGACACTTTTATAATACGCCCATTAATTATGCTTTATGTCATGTATGTGATACCCATTTCTCTCCATAGGTTCCCTTATGTTTATGTATGATTGAATTGTGTATGATTATTTATGTGGAAAGAAAATTCATGAACATGTTAATATAGGTGATCACATATAGCACTATAATGCATTGGGTAAAGTTAATTCTCATTATATGTTATGTGTGACGGTCTTGGTGGTTAGCCTTGGCTTGTGCTAATATGGGAAACAATCTTGGTGGTTAGCCTTGACTCATACTGAAGTCATATTTTAAGTTTCTACCACATTTCTATGATTCCATGTTTATATGACTCCATGTTTATATGTTATGTTCCCTTATGTTACATGCCTTTTTATTTCTTTATGTCTTGCTCCTAACCCATGTGCTATGGATTTATTCTTATTCTTATTCCCTTACTGGGATTTTAGCTCATCCCTTTGTTCATGTTATCCCAAGGTTATCCTATGAAGATGTATGAGCACAGTGTATGTTAGGGGATCTTTATGAAGACTAAATAAAGAAATGTTTTATTTAGTTCCATGTTTTCTGTTTTATGTGCCTATTCTTCCAAGAAACTAGACTTCATGATCCTTGGCTAGTACTCTGATGTATAATTATGCTTAAAATCATGTAATGTTATATGTAAAAGGCTAGGGTTTCTATAGTTGGTATCAAAGGATTTTCTAGTTATTTTTTGAGATTAGTAATAGATCACTTTAGTAAGAACCTTTAGGATGATATGAAGTATAAGAAAACACCCCTAAGTTTTGGTAAGTATAGATTAAGTGGTTTATCAAGAAAATACATCCCTGTATGAATACAAATAGATAGAGGCAGCTCTAGCACAGATGTACCTGGGAGTGAAAACTTCAATAAGGGGTTTCGGGCATGACCTAGGGTATCCTGGTACATGAAAATGGGTCTTTCTATACTCTTAGTATTGACACTCTTAGGGGATATTCTTTGGTAAATTCATGAGATTAGTACAATCCATTATTAAGGGAATAAAAACCCCATAAGAATATAAGATAAGAAATATATTGAGGATAACATATATTTAAACCTAAGTAATCACAAGTTAGTATATAATTATCCTTTACAAGTTTATCATTTTATGTTCAAAAGTTTCCTTTTTTATGTTAAATAACTAAGTATTCAAGCCCTCTAATTTTAAATTCTTTTTCTTAGTTAATGGTAGGAAATATAAGAACACGTTCCAATAACTAATGTGATAGGAAATGTGAAGATTTACCTAATGATATGCCTGATATGATGTGAATGAGTGCTCAAAACTTCATGAAAGTACTTGCTCAGTTGGATCAAGTTATGAATAATAACTTAAATCATGTGTAATTCCCTCATCCTCCAAGGAAAGAGAAAGTTTCCATAGAATCCTTAATACAGGAATGGCCTCTGATGTTTAGGTGATTTTTTGATCCCCTCCTCACGGAACAGTGGATTAACTCCATTGAAAATATATTCTTTGTCCTCCAGTGCTTAGAAGAAGAGAAATCCATACTAGCAGTTTATTATTTTGATGGGGAAGTTGATCAGTGGTAGACACTGATCAAGAATATGAATCCCCATGAGGAAATTGATTCCATGGATTGAGAGGAATTCAAGAGGATGTGTTTCAATAAATATTTTCCTTGAACCCTCTATCTCAATATGGAAAGAGAGTTCCTTGGTCTCAAGCATAAGAAAGATGAATCCATCGGGGCGTATGAAGAAAACTTCACAAGACTTGCAAGGTTTTCCTCTTGTTTTGTCATGAACACTGAAAGCAAGGTGGATCGCTTATTTAGCAGGCTAAATCAAAGTCTACAGAAGGTTTTGTCGATATGAGACTTAGACAGTTATGAGGAGATTTTCCATTGTGACCTCAAGGTTAAAATGGAGATTGGAGACTCTCAGTGGTCTCATGGACCCGGTGATAAGAGGCGAAAAATTGAGAACAACATGGGTAGTTCAACAAACAAATCCCATGATGGAAAGAAGCCCGAATATACCACTTGTAAAATTTGTGGGAAAAGCATCCTGGGAATTGTCTAAAGAGAACCAGGAATTGCTTCAAATGTGGAAAGCTGGGACATCTAACCAAGAACTGCTGAAGGGATATGAAAAATCCTGCTAATGTGGGAGAAGAAAGAAAGGTTCAGATCAATGCCCAGCCAGTGGTACAGTGTTACAACTACAAGGAGAATGGTCATTATGCAAAGAATTTCCCTAAGCCGAGGGTTGTCGGAGTCAATCAACAACAACCTCCAAGGAAACAAGGAAGGTATTATGCTATCACTACTACTAAGGTGGAGCTGGACAATGATGTGGTGAAAGGTACACTAGTTATTCATTCAAGAATAGTGAACGTACTATTTGATTCTGGTTCTACGCATTCTTTCATATCTTTAAAGTTTAGTATAACTATTTAAACACCACCTCAAAATTTGGAGGATAAGTTATCTGTGACAATAGCTAATGTAGAAATTATTGCATCCATGGTTTATAACTCCTCCCCGGTTATTTTTTATGAACTAAACCTCCCAAAAAATCTCTTTGTACTTCCTTTAGTGGAGTTCGATGATATCTTGGGCATGGATTGGCTATCTTTATACAAATCCATCATCAACTATCAGAAAAGGGAGATCACTCTTCACATCCCAAAGAATCCTTTGATTCTTTAAAAGTTTAAGGAGGAAGATGAATCTCTTTTAGAATCATCATCTCAAGTGTTGATATTGCTTCCTTGTGAGCAATCATATCAAGCTCAAATGATTGAGACAAAGGAGAGAATCATGCTTGCATACATGCCCATCATGAGGGATTACACTGATGTATTCCCTAAAGAGTTTCTTGGTCTTCCTTCTCAATTTATCTTATTCCTAGATCTCTACCTCTATCAAAGACACTTTATAGAATGTCCACTGTAGATCGGGAAGAGCTGAAGAAGAAGTTACAGGAGAATCTGGAGAAGGGTATTATATGCCTGAGTGCTTCACAATGGGGTACATCATTCCTCTTTGTCAAGAATAATGATGGATCAATACGCCTCTGCATTGATTATCGTGAGCTCAATAAAATCACAATAAAGAATAAGTATCCCCTTCCATGGATAGATTACTTTTTCGATCAGTTTCTTAGGGCCAGTTATTTCTCTAAGGTGGACCTTCGGTCAGGATATCACCAATTAAAGTTGAGGAAGAAATATATTCCCAAGAATTCCTTTTGAATGAGGTATGGACACTAGGATTTCATAGTGATTCCCTTTGGACTCACTAATTCTCCATAAATTTTCATGGATTTAATGAATAGATTCTTTAGATATTACCTCAACACATTTGTGGTAGTCTTTATTGACGATATTATAATATACTCCAAGAGAAAGGAGGAACATGAAGAGCATTTGAATACTATGTTAAAGACTTTATGAATGGAGAAGATGTATGAAAAGTATAGTAAATATGAGTTCTGGATGGAGGAAGTATCATTCCTGGGGCATGTTATCACTAGTAAAGGGATATCTATGGACCCTTCCAAGATAAAGGCAATTGAAGAGTGGCTTGGGCCAACTTCTGTAATGGAGATCCACAGCTTTTTGGGTCTATCCGGGTATTATCGATGATTTTTTAAGAACTTTTCATGATTTTAAAACCCAATTTCCAAGATTAAATAGAAGGGAGTAAAGTTTTTCTGGACTCAGGAATGTAAAGACTATTTCAAGTAGTTGGAAAATAGGTTTATCACTGCGCTAGTACTCACACTCCCAACAATTGTAGAACTCTTTGTGGTGTATAGTGATCCTTCAAAGAAGATATTAGGTTGTGTGCTAATGAAAAATTATAAAGTGATATCTTATACCTAAAGACATCTAAAAATCCATGAGCAAAACTATCCCACGCACGATCGAGTTGGTAGTTGTGATCTTTGCGTTGAAAATATGACGACATTATCTATATGGGGAAAAGTGTGAGATATATACTGACCACAAGAGTCTCAAATATATATTCACACAAAAAGAGATTAATATACACCAGAAAATATGGATAGATCTCATCAAGGATTATGACTGCTCAATCCACTACCATCTCGATAATGGAAATAAGTTGGCAGATGCTCTAAGTAGAAAGGATCCTGCATCTTTATCAATGATGAGAAATGAAAAGGATCTGATCTTCTTATATTTGTAGAGGATGGATATGAGAATCATTATGGAGGAACATCATCAATCCTTTCTCAATTTATTTCTCAAATATCCCTCATGGAGAAAATAAATGATTCTCAAAGAAAATATGTGGAACTTATGAAAGGGAGGAATCTATCAGAGGTAGGAAATCCTCTGAGTTCATGATTGATGAGGAAGGAGTTGTAAGATTCGGTTCATGATTATGTGTACCATCTGATCCAGAGATAAAGAAGGATATTTTGAATGATTCACATAGCTCGACCTTCTCTATCCACCCAAGGAGCATAAAGAAGTATCAAGGTCTCTGAGAAAAAATTTTGTGGGACAATACGAAAAGGGAAATTACTGAATATACATCAAAGTGCCTGGTATGTCAGCAAGTGAAGGATGAGAGGAAAAATTCTAATGGGATGATGCAACCACTACTCATACCAACATGGAAGTGGGAGAACATAACCATGGACTTTTTCAATGAACTTCCAAGTACATCTAAAGGAAACAATGTTATATGGGTCATTGTGGACCATCTTACAATGACAGCTCAATTTATAACAATTTGAGAGGACTTCTCATTGGATCAAATTTCACATATTTACATTAAATAAGTGGTAAGGATGCATGGAGTACCACTATCTATTGTATCTGATAATGATCTTAGATTCACCTCAAAGTTTAGGAAAAGTCTCCAATATGCTCTAAGCACTGAACTGAACTTTAGTACAGCCAATCATCCTCAAACTAATGGCTAATCTGATTGGACTATTCAAACACTAGAAGACATGTTGAGAGCATGTTCTATATAATTAAAAGGAGGATGGGACCAACATTTTCCACTTGCTGAATTCTCCTACAACAACAGTTCCCACTAAATCATCCAAATGGAACCATATGAAGCCCTTTATGGTAAAACGTGAATAACACCAGTGTGTTGGGATTACGTTGATGAGCGTAAGCTGCTAGGACATGAAATGGTTGAAGAAATGGTGGAGAAGGTGAAAACCAATCAGTAGCATATCAAGGAATCCCAAAGTCTAAAGAAGAGTTATGCAGACAATCGTCAATGAGACCTTGAGTTCAAAGTTGGAGACATGGTATTTCTACACATATCTCCATGGAATAAGTTCATGATGTTTGGGAAGAAAGGGAAGTTAAGTCCCAGGTACATCGGCCCCTTCGAAATTCTTGATCGTGTCAGGGTTGTGGCATATAGAATAGCACTACCACCTACCATGGCCAAATTACATGATTTCTTTCATGTATCCCTCTTATGGAAGTACATACCAGACCCTTCACATGTACTCTCTTCAGAGGTGGTACATTTGGAGGGTGATATTTCCTATGAGGAGCAGCCAGTGAAGATCTTGGATCGTAGAGATAAAGTTCTACATAACATGACTACTCACTTGGTCAAAGTACTGTGGCAGAACCATAACTACGAAGAGGCAACATGGGAACTGGAGGAGGTAATGAAGGAAAAGTACTCTCACCTGTTTATATCCTAGAATGTAAAATGAAATTTCTAGGGTGAAATTTCTTAAGGGGGAAGAATGTAACGACCCAATTTTTTTCAAATGGATATTTCCTTCTAATAATTATGTTAAAATCACATTAAATCACAAAATAATTTACTACTAAGTTCATATGTGACCTCTAAACATAATTTTTTCACTTCTATGATTTGAATTTTAAAAATCTAACATACACGGTTGCGATCAGTAAGTTATTTGGAGTTTAATAAGACTAACTTATTTTTTGGTGAATAGTAACATACCCTTATGAATATTAATGTTACCCTTATGAATAATGATATACCCTAATGAATATTAGCCTTACCTATGATATTATATAAATAATATTCAAGTGGAAGTACGATATACCTATATCTGGGAATAAGAAAATAAAGGTTTTAAAATCTGTATTTTTTCAAGTAAATTGTAATTTTAATTAAATATTAAATTAATCATATTTAGAAAATTATTTTTGAAAAATGGAATTCATTTTTGGATTCTAAATTTTGAAAATTGGTTAGGGTGAATTTTTGGTATTTTTCTAAAATACTTGAATTTTTTATGAATAGAAAAATCTGATAATTCAAAATAAATGCTAAAACCTGAATTTCTGCATCATAATTGAGTCATGGATTATATAAATGGCCATTTATTGAAACTCACATTCACATATTACTTTTTTTAGTCATTTAATCATCTCTATTTCTGGTCTTGAAGTAAATTAATAAACTAATGATTAAAAAATTGTGAAAACTATCCTCTCCTCCACTATAACCCCCCCCCCCTCACTCCCTCTTCTCTCCACTCCTCTCAAGCCTTGTTACCTGACAATATTCTTCCCACATATCCTCCCAATTTCCTTCAACATGTAAAAAATCCCCTATTATCTTCAAAATACCAATGCCTCTCCTCTTAAGAGGCTCTCAAAGGAGTTAAACTCAAGAGGTAAATTCATATTTCCAATTCTTTTATTTTTTTTAATTCTTTTCTTTTCTTGTTTGTTTCCTCACCTACCTTCACCCAAATGGTATGATAACTCTAATAACATAAATTTACTGGAATAATATTAGTATAATGGGATAATTCATTTTCTTTTCTCCTTTCCCCATCTTTTATTTGAAAGAAATGAAAACAACGTTTCAAATGTGTTAATTTAGCACATTCAAGGACAACGGTCTATCAATTTCTATTATCATCTTTAATTATGTTCATGAAACCATTTTTTTTATGGTTAAACCAGGTTATTATATATTTAATATATCCTAGTTAAGTTTTTGTAATCCTTTTCTACAAATGGTATTAAGTTATAAAGAAAAACATTTTCGTTGTAATCAAAACCCACTGATTAACCAAAACAGTTGTCACAGGGGTTTTATATAAGAATACATATTCTCTCCCACTAACCAAATGAATTATTATAACCTTTTAATCTCATTTATTTCCAATAATAATATACAACCTCAATTATGGACAACCACTTTCATTATATGTGTTTATCCGAACATAAACCGATCATTAAAAACCAAGCAAGAAAATGGACTCCAACAATGAAATTGAACCTTATAACCAATCAGAATGTATTGAATGAACTAAAAAAGGTTATAATAAATAAACTAAATATATAATAGGTTATATAATTATTAATTAATAAACCCAATTTTTTTATTCTAGTCATTAATAACAAGTGGATAACACCACCGGACTTAAGGTAAGGGATCCTCTCCATTTCACTTTTATTCAAGATTGTCCTCTATGATATGCCCTTTTATGTGTAATTACTAGTGATGGGGTATGATTACACACCTCCCCCATACTGTCCTTATGATTTATAAAAGATGATAAATCCCTTTCTCTCTCATTAATCCCTCTTAAGTACACCCGATATCATGCCGATAATCCGTAAGGAATTCTACCCGAACCACATTTATTCCTTCAGGTTGCTCTATCTTTATTTTTACCCAAATGAAGTTGTCATTTATTTTTATGTAAAACATATAAATGCTGTTTATATTCTCCAAAATCATGTTTCAAGATCCATCCCTCATTCTCTTTCGGGGATATACATGCTTTTAAGTGATTCCCTCCTCAATACTTCCCAGTAAGCAAACTCATTTTAAGGGAACTTCCCAAATTTTTACCCAATTTCAAGTAAACTCTATCCTCTATTTTAAACCACCATTGTATTTATGAAATCTATATTTTTATTATGAAAACCTTCTTGGTTCACTTCTGGTTTTATATAAAAGATTTTTCCCTTTTCTATTTTGAAATCTCTTTAGTATTTTTTTTTAAACCGCACTCAAAGGTTTTAATGCTTAGAATTTCCTAAATACTCTTATCAGATGTTGTAACTTCTATTTTACATAACTTACCATGTTATATGCCTATTTTACATTATTAATTTCCATGTATATTTTAATTCCTTTCTCTCATGTAAGCTTTTATGATACGCTCGTTCATTATGCTTTATGTCATGAATGTGATACCCATTTCTCTCTATGGGTTCCCTTACATTTATATATGATTGAATTGTGTATGATTATTTATGTGGAAATCATATTCATGAACATTTTAAGATGGGTGATCCTAGATAGTGCTTGAATGCATTGGGTAAAGTTAAGTCTCGTGAGATGTTATGTGCGAAGGTCTTGGCAGTTAGCCTTGGCTTGTGTTACTATGGGAAACGATCTTGGCAGTAAGCCTAGACTTGTGCTAAAGTCATGTTTTAAGTTGATGCCACATTTCTGTGATTCCATGTTTATATGACTCCATGTTTATATATTATGATCCCTTATGTTACATGCCTTTTTATTTCTTTATGTCATGTTTCTAACCCATGTGCTATGGATTTATTCTTATTCTTATTCCCTTACTGGGATTTTAGCTCATCCCTTTGTTCATGTTATCCCCAGGTTATCCTATGTAGATGTATGAGAACAATGGAAGTTAGGGGCTCTTTATTAATACTAAATAAAGAAATGTTTTATTTAGTTCCATGTTTTTAGTTTTATGTGCCTAGTATTCCAAGACACTAGACTTTACGATCATTGGCTTGTATTCTCGTGTATAATTTTACTTAAAATCATGTAATGTTATATGTAAAAGGCTAGGGTCAATGTATCCATAATATAATCCCAAAACCATAAAAGGAAAGTACAACTACCATGGTCTGTCTGCTTGAGACCCTACCTGAAGGGTATGTTAAGGGTAGCTACATGTAGCTGTAGAAGTATGCTCGTTTGTCCCATCCCACTGAGCACCACCTGGTCTCGTACCACCAATGTCTATATCAAAGCATCGATCACCTACACAAGACACAACATGTGCGGGCAAAGCCTATGAAGGGTTGAGTAAAAAAATACTCAGTAGTGACTCAAACTACAAATTAAGGACCACAAAGGAAGACCAAAAATCAATAATACAAAGAAAGACCACAAAGAAAGAACACAAAGAAAGGCCACAAGGAAAGACCACAAAGTAAAGAAAACTCACACCAGGTATAACTCATGGTATATATAGTAAGATTATCAGTCATAAAGCTGAATAATTTTGTACTACTGAGGGACTCATCCCTGATGAGTCACTGAGGTTCGCTCAGCTACTGGACCACTGAGGTCCGCTGAGCTACTGGACCACTGAGGTCCGCTAAACTGCTGGACCACTGAGGTCCGCTCGGCTACTGGACCACTAAGGTCCACTCGGCTACTCGACCACTAAGGTACGCTCGACTACTGCACCACTGAGGTCCGCTTGGCTACTGGACAACTGAGGTCTGCTTGGCTACTGGACCACTAAGGTCTAATCAGCTACTGGACTACTGAGGTACGCTCTACTACTGTAGCACTGAGGTCTGCTCTGCCACTGGACCATTTAGGTCCACTTAGCTACTAGAACATTGAGGTCCGCTCATCTTATCCTTCATGTCACAACCAGTCGTAGGATTCCTTCTCTCCAGTGTGCTTGATTCCAGGATAATCTACTCCCCAAGCCATCATTTGTATCTCAACTGCCATAAAAACTCACCTAGAGTATACCCAAAGGATTGTCTCATCAAAAGGGTTCCAAATCCATAGACATCACGTCAATTGGACGTTTGGTCTGAAAGATATTGGTGTTTTAGTAAACAGGGTTCGGTTATGTCTGGGCCTGGTCCGACATGGTCAGACTGACCCGACCAACCTGGCCTGAGGGTCTTGTAGGACCCAACCCAGTTTTTCATACCCGACCCAACCCAGTTGGGTTTGGGCTGACCCAGTTTAGTTTGGCCCAGTGGGTAGGCCCATTAGGCCTTGCTGGACCTGGCCCAGTTCGACCATGGGTCCAACCCGATGGGTCTCCCAATGACCCAGTCTGCATTCATTGGCATGGTTCCACTTAGTTGGAAAAGTTTCCTTCCATATGGGCCGCACAGTGGCCCGGTTTCCTATCTGTTTGGCCCACATGGTGGTTCGGTTCTCTTCCAACCCGCACTGCCCAACGGCCCACTTTCATATTTGTTCTGGCCCGCATAGCTGGGTGGCTTGGGTCCAGACCGGACGTCGTGCTGGTGTCCGGTTCATGCAACCACGTGGCCAGCTAAGGCCATCTACCTCCCCTTCGCATGCGGTCCAGCATGGACCACGTGCCAGTGCACATCACGACCTACCCTGCAGGCCGCTAGAACCAACACGACGTCCGACCGGCACTGCCTCCTTACACCATCACAGCCTCTGCCACCTCAGTGTTCCATCGGGGCACACCGCCTCCTACCTACAGCCACATTCACGGGTCACCATCATCGGCTTTTCAGCAGGCTACCCTTGCTGCCGTTGCAGCTTTCTATCGCCACCGCGGCCCGCTTGGTCATGACTCTCCCTCTTCCATCGCCGACTCCCATTCCAGTGGTTCTTAACCCGACGCCACCATCTCCCCTGGCCTCCTGCCCGGGTTGATCCACCGCTACGGTCCTTCTTAGACCGTGGTTGCCGTCATGTCATGAATAACGGATAAAAGGATGGAGTAGAAGAACATGCAAAGAAAACACCAAGGATGGACCATGACCTTTGTTTGCTTTGGTGTCATTTATCCTTGTTAGGGGGTTTAACAAAGGATAATCAAAATGTGTATCTGACTTCCTATAATTCCCCACATGCAAATTCCCATGTCCCGCAAAGACGACCGATCCACAGGTGAATCTGTTAGTGGATTGACCCACGTTTTTCATTTTGGAAGAAGAACAGGGGAAGGTAATCACTTATAAAAAATAAACCCCTACCTAGAAAATAGGATTGGTTAGTGTTGGGGTTTGATCTTCATTGGAGATCCATTAAGAGACGTCATGATCCATTGTCTCATTAACCCTAAATCTGTGATCCATTGTCGTTGGAGATTCATTTTCCGTCGTCATTCATCAGTCACCAATGGAATTACTTCAGAGCCTTAGATCAATATCCCAGGTTTTTTTCGGATCCCATAGCTCTATTTATCCATTAAATGAGGAAACATGTTTCAGCATTTCTGTTATGCTGAGTCACTGCATTGTTATGTTGTTTCATTTTTGAAATAGTGTTTCTACTACACTTGAGTTGCAATGTTGTTACCCTATTTCATTTATGAATTGAAACAGATCACTCGACATTGTGTTTCAGCGAAACACTATTTTTGATTAAAATAAACTTTCTTAAGTTTATTTTATTTTTTTCTTTAAAAGGCCCAAAAATTAACTTTTACCCTCGATCCGCACCGGTCGAGGTTAGGCCCAACCCAAGGAAAAAACACCCTCATGATCTCAATAGTACTATTGTATTTCCAATCTGAGTTACCATTTATAAGTTATCGAAAATAAAATAATCTTTGTTTAATTATTTTATTTATGGTCAAGTCCCAAAACTATTTTCCACAATTAGCCCACGCCGGCTAATGATAGGCTCCACCCAAGGAAATAATATCCTCACAAGCTCAATGGTACTGTCAGATTTCCAATTCGAGTTACCATTTATGAGTTATCGAAAATAAAATAATCTTTATTTAATTATTTTATTTATGGTCACGTCCCAAAACTACATTTCACAATTGGCTCGTGCATGCCAATGTTAGGCTCCGCCTAAGGAAATCCTACCCTCACAAGCTCAACAGTGGTCTCAGATTTTCAATCTGAGTCACCATTCATGAGTTATAAGGATTTTAAAACTGAAATAATTTTATTTTATTATTTTATTTACAGTTATGCCAATTTCGGGTTTTCTCACGGGAGGATCGTGCCAACTAAACTTAAGTTATGCTTAGGGTAAACCCACTATCCTAATCACAACGGTGCCCTATGATTTCTGATCTGAGCACCCATTTAAGAGTTATTCTACTTTTTCAATAAAATTTCTCACACGAGCTATTCAAAACATAACATTTTTCAATAGACCATTTCGGGCACACCGGGCCATGAAATCGCACTCTTTCTCAGTGTCTAGTCTCAGAATATTACAATATAATAAAAAATCATGTAATTCCAGGACATTACATGTGATTATTTAATTTTTTTTAGAAACACCTTCTTTATCACAGATGTAAGTTAGGTATACATTGGTGGTGGCCTACTGATAATTATTCTCACACCCTACATGGTCCCTTCAGGATGCATGTAGATTTTATGCTCTTAAGATCATGTAAATTTTTGGTCATAGGATATGGACCTTAGTGATCATGTTGTTCTACTTAGCATGGGATGGATGGAAAGGACCTTGGGTTCCAGCATGAGCTGGTGTTTATCTTTTGACTCTTTTCTTTTGTATCATCATGCTTATATATATACATATTAAGTTCATACATGGGATAACCTATTTATTATTTTCTTGTATGACCTGTCTTTTTTTCATGTTCTATAAATGGTATTCTTTGTGTTTTTATTTATATCTTTATGTTGTCTATTTATGCTTTCTCTACTGTGTGGTAATGCTTCTGCTATAGTGGGTTACTAGTATTTTCATTTATGGTATTCTTATGATAATTTATATTTATATATACCATTATTATTATCATCACTAAAGGTTATAGTCTCCTCACTATCACCTCTTTTCACACTCTTTTCTAGTTTGCAGCCTTTGACATATGCGGAGGCATTCCTATGGCCTAGTGGCACACTGACCTTGAGCACTATTTGGGTGGAAAGACAATTCGGAGCGCTATAGGTTGTATCAAAGGAGTTTATTTTACCTCTTTTAGGTATTAATATTTTGTTATATGGTATAATATAGATTAGGATTTTGTCAGAATTGGGTATAGATCTCATGTTTGGGTGCCTGCAGTCCCATGAAAGGGGGACAGACCAAGTTTCCAAGGGAAAGAATTATTGTTCTGCTTTTTACTTTTTATAGTTGATATGATTTCCACCTAAAGTGGTGCACTTGGCTATGATTATTATCTATTATGACATTTGACCCTTGTTATGGTATGGAAGTGGAGTATTTTTTACCCTTATTCTAGTATGGAAAGGGAGGAGATGCGGACCCTTGGTTTGGTATGGAAAGGGAGGATTTGTGGACCCTTGGCTCGATATGGTAAGGGAGGTTTATTTATTCTTTCTTGATAGTCACATAGGTTAATATATATATATATATATATATAATTTTACATGATAAATTTCATTTTATTTTCATTAGGAACCTGGATTGCACTAAGAGGGGTTGGGTTGTTTAAAGTGTCCACAAAAGAAGCTAAATAGTGTTTTCCTACTTCACCTCTCTTTGGTGGAGTTATACTCATCCAAAATAGGCATGTGGTTCCAATGAGATCTGTATGTGATGTAATGTGTGTGTGTGTGTGTGGGACTAGATCTGATGGGAGTAGGCAGAGATGATGATAGGGGTGATCTGTTTAAAATTTCAACAAATAAGGTAAACAATTTTTTCTTGGTTAGATAATTTGGTGGAATCTTAATTAGCTACCTCATATTGATATGTGATTCCTGACTATGATGTGGGTAGGTTAGGGTCCATGAGGTTGGGTCTATATGTGATACATGGCTTTGATATGGGTGGGTAAGGGGATAAGAGGTCGGATGTCATGAGACATGGTTGCGATGGGGGAGTGTAAGGGCAGTGAGATTATGTTGCTTATTATAGCATTACCTATATTCATTATATGTGTGTGTGTGTGTGTGTGTTATTATGGCTATCTAACCATGTTATTGGTATTCAGTGGGATGCCACCTAGGAGGCTTCTGATGGAGTGTCAGGCAGGCGATGATTTGGTGTTGTTGGAACATGCACAGGTTGAGACTCCTGAGGGTTGAGAAGAGGACCCAGAGGGTCAAGTAAATCATGATCCGTAGGTATATAAACAGCTACATGATCCATTATAGGTGGGGTAGCCACTTTATTTGACAACTTTTAGGTCATGGATTAACGATTAGCTCAGGGCGAGCTTGGTTCATGTTATCCAGGGGTTTGACAGGGGTGTTCAAGGAGCACAGCCTTCCATGGAATATTTGACTTGATAGTTATAGTCATAGAATACACCACTATTTCAGGGGGAGGGTGGAACATATATGACTGATAACTAGATAGAGTCAGTGCAGACCATCTTCTAGTAGCTTGAGACACCCCCAAACTGGAGGGTGAAGCTGGCTACATACAAGATCGGAGGACTGATAAAGAACTGGTGGGATGTGTAGGTTTAGGCGGGCATACATAGGGGAATATCCTGGAAATATTTTGAGGCTAGGTTTTTCAATAAATTATTTATATAGATGTTAAGGGTAAAGAGAACTTAGGGGTTCTTGAGCCTATAACAAGGTGACATGTCCACCATGGACTATGTAGCCACTTTCATAGACTTGTCTCGATTCACACCTAGTATGGTGGGTCATGACACCACGAGGGTGAATTGTTTCAAGGATGGTTTATGGCATGCCATCAGGGTGCAGGAAAACATCTTCATGTTGAAATAATTCTCAGAGGCTTTGAATCAGGTGCGGATAGTCGGGGGTAATTTGATAAACCATTCATATTTAAGTCGGGTGACGGCGTCAGGTGATTATAGCGATGATGTTTCTAATAGTATAAAGAAAGGCTGAGAGGATTTATAGTAGGGAATTTAGGCTAGATATTTGAGTAAACTACAAATGATTGGTTCTTCAATGGTGTGATTATAGTGCGGGAAGCTGGGGAATGTGAGGATGCAGTGTGATTGGGAACTGAAGGAGTGTTGATCATGCGGTCATTTTGGGAATCTAGAGAGGTTTTGTAGGAATCCTTTTCAGAAAACTAGTATTCAGGGACTGGGGAAGTCTCCAGCTTCTAAGGTTAGACCAGGAGTGGTTATTGGAGTCGATAGCTGAGATTTAACTACACATGGAGGACATGGAAGAGACAGTGGTACCCAGTAGTGGGGTCAATGGCTGGTAGCTGGTACAACATTATAGGGAGGAACCAAGATTATCTATGGGAATCAATGCAATATGGGATGACTTGAGGTGTGTTGGCATATGGGAATTGATGTGATAAAGGCTTCGTGAGGTGTGTTAGCAGCTGGGCATCAGTGCGATGTGGGCTCTATGTGAGGTGAAAGGTACGAGGACTTCTTATGGGCATCTAGTGAGATGCAGGACCTTATAGGTTCCATGTGTGACATGGGAATGAGGCAGGCATATGATGAGATGTAGTACATTATGGGTTTCAAATGTGACACAGGTTTGACTTTATCACCTGATGAGGTGAAGGGGCGATGATGTGTCATGGGAGTACTTTTGAGCCTGGGTATGGTTGGTGGACCATCACTTTATTTGATTTTTGGGTTGGGATATGAAAGGGGTAGGTAACTCCTAAGGTGGTAGTTGAACTGTGACTTGATGACTGGGGTAGACTGGGTTGTTTTAAATGATATGGGTATGTTTGGTACCATCTCTGAGTAATGATTGATATATTGGGGATGAGCTATGTTAAGGTGGAGAGATTGTAATGAACTTTGTTTCTAGAGAGGGTTAAATTCCTCAACCCATTTGATTTTTGGAGTTCAGTGAGCGATCCAAATTTTTATTGATAATTATAACTTAATTCTGAGAGTTCCTTTGATCTAATGCATTTCTTTCAGATGCTTTTAGATTCTTGACATATTCTTTTGGTTTTGGGTGGGTTTTCGATGCATCAAAGGCCAAAATCCCATCTTTTCAAGGTGCATAGACTAGGGTACACAGTTTAAAAAAACCATGTGGATCCAAGGGGAAACATTTCACCCTTATAGTGTCACTAGACATGATTTGGAAAAACATGTGGGAGGGAGAACATAACCGTGTTGAGAACTATGCAACTTTTAGCAGAGGCCTATGCACAATTGGTGCACAGTTTGACAAATCGTGCGGTCCAATCATGCATAGTGGGGTTCCTAGAAAATGGGTGTCACGTGGTTGGTGCACGGTTAGCCAAACCATGGAACCCATTAAAAGTGTAAAATTTACAAAATTCCCTTTCCCCTTATTTCTTATTTTCCTATCCTTTATCCTCCACTTTTCATGCACAACAGAGGGGAGCCCCTCATTTCTTCCCCCCTTAGGTGTTGATTTATCTTCCTCATCTGAGCTCTGATTTGAGCTTTATTGGTCTCGTTGTAACCTTGTCGATAAGGTCTCAAGTCCTCTTTCTTATTTTATCCTTTTATCCCAACATACAGATTGTTAAATCTATGCGAGTTGATTTACCCTATTTTAAGGGAATTGATCTAAAACGCCAATTTATTCCAAATCAACTTGAGTTAGAGGCTGATATCAGATTTCTATATATCTACCAATATAAGGTAGGTGGTTCTGATATTTCTCTTTGATTTCTCTCATGTTTCAGGGGTGTGTCTTTGAGAATGTCGTTGGGTTGTCCGAGGAAGACCCTATACAACTAAATGTTTGTCTTTTAAATTAATTAATTGATCCTATGAGATGATTATGGGAATACTCCTTTCTAACTACAAGTGGTATGCTCATTGTGAGAGGCTTCAGACCTTGGGCAGGTTTAGGCTGGGGTGTTTATTTATTTTAATTAATTTTTTTATGATGCTTGTGATGGTTCCATGGGAACATGATGGGCTTTTCCCAAGGATTTAGGCGGTGCTAACCACCTGGACTGTGCTGATGTGATTTGTCAGGTTGGGTGAGGCCCAGGATACTTGGGTGATGTTGATCACTGATTGGGCAACATGGTCATCAGATTGAGGTAACAAGGTCATCATGTTATGGGAATGGATCGTGTGATTTTTGATGGTGTTGACCATCATATCGAGCGTGTCACACCCCAACCCGGTATCATGTGGTCACGGTTATTTATATTTATTTATTTATTTATTTATTTATTTTTCTTTTTCTTTTGTTTTCTTAAAGTTTAAAAATTTATTAAATTAAAATCAAAATGGAACAAAATAAAATAAATGGAAAAATGATTTAATAATAATAATAAGGATAATATTATTATTTAGTTTATTATTATTATTATAAAGCTATTATTAATATTTTTTATATTATTATTATTATTATATTTAGGTTTTTTTGTTAGTTTTTATTTTCTTTTCTTTCTTTTCTTTCTTTTCTTTCTTTTTTTTCTTTTTTCTTTCTTCTTTCCTTCTCCCTCATTTCTCTCCTCCCCCTTGTGTGTCGCACAGCGCCTCCCTCCCTCTCCAGGTAGCACCCTCCGGTCGGCACCCCCTTCCCCCCTTCCGGTGAACTCCATGGCCGGCAACCGTTTACTTCTCCAAGTTACCTCCCTGTGACACGACACACCCCCAGCCGAATCCCCTCCTTGGTCGCGTGACGCACCACCCTTCGGCCTCCTCCATCCATTGTTTTCTTCCTCCATTTCTTTGCGAATCTTGTCTGAAACTTCAAGGTATGGGTTTCTTCCCTCTTATCCTTCCATTTCTGGTTGATTTGAGGTCTCCCCGTCGCCCTACCAAATTTTGGCCAAACCCTAATGTTTTTGGGGTTTTGATTTTGATTGAATCTTATTTTTTAGGTTTTGTTATGTTTCGTCAAAGATGATTTTAGCCACTTCCGTCAAGGGTAGTGGGTTTTCCATGGTCTTCAGGTGAGGATTATTTAATTTCTTCTTTGTGGTTTAATTTTAATTTATGATTTTTGTGATTTTTGAGTTCTCAGCATTTTGTTTTGGGTGCGAAAGATGTTTTTACAATAGATTAGATTATACTTGATATTTATATGGCATGCTTCTATGAAATGGGTTCTGTTTCAGATATAAATGCTTTCGATAATTCTTGTTTTTGATTTATGACTTGTTTTTTTCTTTATTGGATCATGAAAGGGTTGCGGATTATATTTTTGTATGTTTTTGGTGTGCGTTTGGCCTTAGAAGATGTTTTTGAGTGGGCGTTTGTGTTCAAAGTTTGGTAATACTACTTGGGGTTGTTTTATAAATTTTTTAATTGGTTTATTAAATCTTATAAAGGGTGTACAACATGTTTGGATATTGTTTTGGTGTGCGTATATTTTCAAAAGTGGGTTTGAGTATAAAAATGGGGGTATTTGTGTGTGCGCACCGTGTTGTGAAAATATTTGGACGTGTTCAATCAATTGTTAAAGTAGTGTGTCATGTGTTTTTGTGGGTACATGAGGTGTGTATGTTTGGAAAAGGATCTTTTATGGGAAATGTACCAATTTGAGCATGTTTTACTTTTTGTGCATTTTTCAACATGTTTTGTAAACTCTTTCAAAAGATGGAAAGTATGTTTTAATGTCACTTTGGTGTACTTTTGGTTTTAAAGTGGTTTTTCCTACTTGAAGTTGAGTGTGTTATTAGTGTAAACCCTTGATGTGTTATTTTGAAATGTTTTGTGGATTGTTTAAGCGTTTAATTGTTTTATTAAATTATATGTGTAGTGCGTTGTACCTCGCTACGATGGTTTTGGGTTGCGGGTGTCGAGGTATCCTATATGTATATGCATAGGGTAACACATATATATATATTCCCTCTTTGTACATATTCCCTCATGGAGTGGGGAATATGTGAAATGCAGCTAGGGGTGTATATATATGTGTGTATAAATTCATGTGCATGTATGCATCAAATGTCGGTTTGAGTGGTCGTCAACAAATAGAGACATGTTTGAGGTAGGTCCCCCATGCCTATGCCTTTAATTTTAATTTCATAATTACTTGCTT
Source organism: Viscum album (assembly GCA_963277665.1). NCBI lineage: Eukaryota > Viridiplantae > Streptophyta > Magnoliopsida > Santalales > Viscaceae > Viscum > Viscum album. The sequence continues at coordinate 1,711,726,819 of OY728145.1, forward strand.
GTTTTAAAAATATTTTTTTCATTTATGTTATATATACCTACTATGAAATCTGGTTGCGGTTTCTATAAATTATTATGCCTTATTTTGGAAATTTAAATGTATTTCTAACAATCATTGGTCTTAAGTGACTTTTCTTGAAATTTGATTTCCTAAGTGGTTTTGAATTGGTAATGAGTATTTCTAAAAGCGTTTGGCATTTCAACTGATTAGTTATAAAAAGTGTTCCTGTATGTAATTAAGCCTGGATGGAACCTTAAGAATGTTTTATGAAAATGAAAAAAAAACCTCTCTTGAGGCACGCCCTCTTGGTTTTAGAAAATGATTTTTATGTTGAATGTTTTATTATGTTCCTAATTTGATGCATATGCATTTTGTGACATGAAATAGGGGGAATGCACTTAAGGATGGAGATCAGTGGTGAGAGGTTTAATGGGTTTTAGATAAAGAAAGTGTTATATATATATATGTTTTCATGATAAAGAAAATTCACCACCACTTGAAATAGATCACAATGGGAAACCTAGGTATCTAGGTGGGTGACCAGGACTAGTACGCTAGATGACACGAAAGGGGTTCATCTCGATTCTTCTAGTAGTATTGATGCAACAAAACTAACTAAACATATGAATTATTTAGGGTTGTGGTTTCTGAGACACATTTTCTAAGGTTCATGGTTTCTAAGCTAAGTTTTCTGAGGTTCGTGCTTTCTAAGCCACGTTTCACTAAGTTATGAGGTCTCTAGGGTCCAACTTGTGCTAGCTTCCTATAGGGATTACCCATGGTACTCATTTGCGACATGTTGCTTGTGATGTAATTTTCATTTCAATTGTTTCATACTTGATGTCTTATTTGTGAAAACCATATTTTAATCCAAACTAGTTTCTTTTCATTTTGAAACGTTAATGCATGATTGGAACCTATTTTGGAAATTAAGTGGGAGAGAAATTCTTTACTTGAAAATGAAAAATCGTTACTCAAATTTTAAAATAAGGAAAAACATTATTTTATTATATCTTATTTTCAAAGTGGCATGATTGGATTTCTTACTAAAGGCAGGGGCATAGGATGTGGTTATATTTTGGCATTCCTACTGATCATCTCGGTGCTCACGCCTACTTTACTTTTCAGTTGCAGGTTTTAGTATTGGATCGCTTTTCGGAGCGAGTGTAGTTTATGTTCTGTGGTGACCCACGGGGTCTCCTAAGGTATGTCGCATTGATTCATTTATTCCTTTTTCCACTGCCAAGTTGTTCAGTTTATTTTCCTTTATTTATCTACTTGTTCAGATTATGGTTATTTATTTTTGTTATGGGCCAAATCATTCCCAATTGGTAGTTGCCAGCCCGTGGGGATCGGGGACACCCTTCTGGCCATGTCGCGGATTGGCTCGGGTGACTAGTTCAGGGTTGACCTGGGTTGGTTCATGAAAAAATGGTATCAAAAGGGCCCTTGTTATTTTGGGTGTCAATTAGCTTGGTTATTAGGTGTGTCGGGACTCAAGAGGATGGTGCGGTAAGGACATCATGAATCTTTTCCCATCCTGAAACTCGAGTTGACAGGGGTAGTCTGGGATTTGAATTTTCTTCTTTGGCTTGGTCTGTGTGGATAAGGGATGACCAAGGAAGTGATCCAGTGTTACGCGGTAGACTTTCTTGGAGTAGCGACCCATGTACAGCCCGAGCGCACGGATCAAGATGATTCTTGTGGTTAATGCTCGCTCGGAGCATGGTCTTCTAAGCCATGTTACTGAGTTTTCATAGCCACTAGTCCCTTATTTTTGGAAGTTTTGATGTGAGTTATGTTTGGGATTATTTTTGAATTACTTGAGTGGATTTTAAAAATTAAAATGGTTCATTGAAAAAGCGGTTTTCAAAAGGGAATGTGGTTTTGGAGAGGAAAAGTGGTTTTGAAATGGAAAGTGGTTTTCTTTTAATGGAATGTGTGTTTTAAAAGGGAAAAATGGTAGGTTCTTTGGAAGTTATTTTGGGATCTGAGTAACTCTTTTTTGGAATGTGAATTGTAAAATGTTTTGGAATTTGGAAAATGTGTTTCTTTAATGATAAGTGTTATTTTCAAATTGGTTGAGAATTTTTATTTACGTTGAATGATCCGTTTTGAGAATGAGATGTGTTTTTAATTGACCCATGGTATTCCTATGAGGGATCACGTATATAGAGGTACACATGTGGAATGGGGATAATTGGTTGTATGTGTGGATGGGTGCATGCGCTAGCACAATATTATATGTATATGCGAGACTTCATGGGATACCAATGGTGGGTACTTAAGTTGTTTTGTTTGCTGAAAAATGGTTTTCCAAAAGGTAATTTAAATGTTTTGAAAGGTGAGTAAGAAATTGTTTAGTGTTATATTTTTTTGTTTGGCATTCTTTTTTATGGGATCTTGTCTTTGACATATTGAATTGTGATCGAAATGGGGATTTGAGTTTGAGATTTAGTTGTGATTGAAGTGTGAAATTTCGATTTATGATGAGTTTTGATTCAGTTTTGTGCCTCTTATTTTTGAGTATGCTGTCTAGAAAATTCCCAGAGGTTTCTAGTGAGTCTTTTCTAGTTTTTGGTTCTACCCAAACTCTTAGTTGAGTGGTGTAATTGAATTATTTTCGGTTGTTGTCTATCTTCTGCGGTGATCGTGATCTATCTAAGGTAGCGGACTGGATTGGGGAAATCGTTGGTGATTTCAGGTTATTGGAAAATCCCAAAGCTATGAGAGTCTATGTTGGTTCTAGTTCATTTGAGGGTTCAACTTTGGATTGGTGTGGGAGAAAATCCTATTGTCATTGCATTATGGTATGTCTTTTAAGGTGTTTAGGACCACTTCTATCTGATGGTTTATACCTAAGGAGGTGAAAGCAAGGAAAGTGGTAGAGCTCGTGAGTGTCCAGCAAGGTCAACGGATAGTGAAGGCTTATGTCAGGAATTTCAAGGGGTTGATTACCTTTTCTCTAGAGGTAGCGTCATGAAATTAGTTAAAGTTTCTCTTGTGTGGGGTCTTCATCCAAGGTTCCAGGACTGATTCTTTTTTGTGTTTGGGAAGGTTCCCCATCCAGTGAGGAGAGCGAACCGGAGGAACCTATCTCATACAAGTATTCTTTTCAATTCTATATTATATTAGTCGGTCCACTCTCTTGTTTGCTTCTGGTGTGGCTGGTTTGTGTACTTTAAGTCTCCTTGTCATCATCCTCCAAGGACTTGTCATTGGTGTGGCCATTTGGGACGCTTGGAGAGGTTCCTCTAGCAGCATCATTAGAAGGAGTCTCTACCGGAGGATGTCAGATCCTGAATGTGGGGTAGTAGATGCTTCAAGACATCAGAGCTCCAAACACATGTCTTAGAGTGATTCCTTTCACACAGTTAGGAATCATTGGGTGTGGGGCACCTTGGTCTAACTTTTGTCTATGGTGCTGGAATGGGGACGGTTTAAATATCTCTATTCAAGCTCCCTCGTCTTTGAATGTTCTGTTTTGCTGTAAGAGGCGTAAAGGTATTTTTTCTCATTGTGGTATTTTTTATTTGAATACCACACTTTGGTTGTAATAAGGCGTGGTGATATCATATTCTTGTAATTCCAGTAGTTGTGCCTCCTAAAATGTGAGCTTTGAAGGTTGTTTCTTTATGGTTGTGAGTCTCAAGATGATTGTCTCTCTTGTGTGGCTAACTCCTTTGGTGACCCATTCTTGTTTTAGGATGTGATCGTTTTGGAGACACATGAATCTTGGGAAATAATGAATAGGTGTTTTTTCCACCGTTCAGTTGGGGGTCTTTCATTAGGGACTCATGTGGTGGGGGTTTGGTTTATGCAGAGAGTTCATGGGTCAGTTTATGTTGGGTTTCTTGTGTCAGTTCATGCTAATTGGCTTAAGCTAGTTAGTTCTTAGATGGTGGGGGGACCCACCATGAATCTTTTCATGCTTTCCTCGATAGTTGGTTTGTGTAGGAGTCTTAGTCTTTGTTGGAAGTTTCCTCTTTGGTTCAAGTTAACAGTTCTAGAGTAAGCATGTGCTGAGAATCAAAATGTTGGTTGTGCTAGTCGGGTTCTTGTAGTGGGGAGAACCCTTCTTGTTTCCTGATGAATCTTCTCATTGCAGTTTCCCATATAGATGGTAAAGTGTGACTCGTGGAGTTAAAATTCACACTGATTTTGTGATTTTGTTGGCCTCATTCAGTCTCGAACTTGACTCTGATTCCTCGTTTGGCTGGGTGACTTTCTGGGGGCAGAAAGTTTTGTGGTGGGGAGAATTGTCACACCCCAATCTAGTATCATGCGATCATGGTTATTTGTATTTATTTATTTATTTATTTATTTATTTTTATTTGTATTTTGGTTTCTTAAAGTTTAAAAATTTATTAAATTAAAATCAAAATGGAACGAAACAAATAAATGGAAATTGATTTAATAATAATAATAAAGATAATATTATTATTTAGTTTATTATTATTATTAAGTTTTTATTAATATTTTTTATATTATTATTATTATATTTAGGTTTTTTGGGGTTAGTTTTTTTTCTTTTTTTCTTTTTTTCTTTTCTTTCTTTCTTTTTCTTCTTTATTTCTTCTTTCATTCTCCCTCATTTCTCTCCTCCCCCTTGTGTGTCATGCAGCGCCACCCTCCCTCTCTAGGTAGTGCCCTCCAGCCGGCGGCCCCTTCCCCCATTCCTGAAAACTCCATGGCCGACACCCGTTTACTTCTCCAAGCGACCTCCTTGTGAAGAAACACACCCTCGGTCGAAGCCCCTCCTTGGTCGCACAACGCACCACCCTCCAGCCTCCTCTTTCTATCATTTTCTTCCTCTTTTTCTTCGTGAATCTTGTCCAAAGCTTCAAGGTATGGGTTTATTCTTTCTTCTCCTTCCATTTCTAGTCTATTTTAGGTCTCCCTGTCTCCCTACCTAATTTTGGATGAACCCTAATGTTTTTGGTGTTTTGATTTTAATTGAATCTTGTTTTTTAGGTTTCTGAGGGTTCCATTAAGGCCGATTTTAGCCACTTCCATCAAGGGAAGTGGGTTTTCCATGGTCTTTAGGTGATAATTATTCAATTTCTTCTTATTTTTAATTTTAATTTATGATTTTTGTGATTTTTCAGTTTTCGGCATTTTCTTTTGGGTGCGAAAGCTGTTTCTACAATAGATTAGCTTGTGATTGATTTTTATATGGCATGCTTGTGTGAAATGGGGTCTGTTTCAGATATAAATGATTTCAATAATGCTTGGGTTTGTTTTATGACTTCTTAATTTCATTTATTATATCATGCAAGGGATGAGGATTATATTTTAGTATGTTTTTTGTGTGTGTTTGTCCTTATAAGATGTTTTTGAGCGGCCATTTGTGTTCAAAGTTTGGTAATACTGCTTGGGGAGGTTTCAAAAAAAAATTAAGTGGTTTATTAAATCTTATAAAGGGTGTGAAACATGTTTGGATATTGTTTTTTTGTGTTTATATCTTCAAAAGTGGGTTTGATTGTGCAAATGGGGGTATTTGTGTGTGTGTGCATTGTTGTGAAAATCTTTAGATGTGTTCAATCAATTTTTTAAGTAGTGCACCATGTGTTTTTGTGGGTACATGAGGTGAGTATGTGTGGAAAATGGATCTTTGATAGGAAATGTACCACTTTGAGCATGTTTTACTTGTTGTGTATTTGTCAACATGTTTTGTAAACTCTTTAAAAATATGGAAAGTATGTTTTAATGTTACTTTGGTGTAATTTTGGTTTTAAAGAGGTTTTCCCTACTTGAAGTTGAGTGTGTTATTAGTGCAAACCCTTGATGTGTTATTTTGAAATGTTTTGTGGATTGTTTAAGTGTTTAATTATTTTATTAAATTATATGTGTAGTTCATTGGACCGCGCTACGATGGTTTTGGGCTGCAGGTGTCAAGGTATCCTACATGTACATGTATAGGTTAAGGCATATATATATATATATTCCCTCTTTGTACATATTCCTTCATGGCATAGGGAATATATGCAATGAAACTAGGGGTGTATATATATATATGTATAAATACATGTGAATGTATCCATCAAATGTCGGTTCGAGTGGTCGTTGACAAATAGTGACATGTTTTAGGTAGGTCCCATATGCCTATGCCTTTAATTTGAATTTCATAATTGCTTGCTTGTTTTAAATATATGTTTTCATTTAAGCTAAATACACCTACTATGAAATCTGGTTGCGGTTGCTAGAAATGATTATGCCTTGTTTTGTAAATTGAAATGTTTTTCTAACGATCATTGGTCTTAAGTGACTTTCCTTGAAAATTGATTTCCTAAGTGTTTTTGAATTGGTAATGATTATTTCTAAAAGCATTTGATGTTTCGGCCGATTATTTATAAAAAGTGTTTTCTTTATGTAATTAATCCTGATTGGCACCTTAAGAATGTTTTATGAAAAAAGAAAAAAACTCTCTTGAGGTACGCTCCCTTGGTTTTAGAAAATGATTTTTATGTTGAATGTGTTATTATGTGCCTAATTGGATGCTTATTCATTATGTGACATGAAATAGGGGGAATGCACTTAAGGAGAGAGAGTGGTGGTGATAGGTTGAATGGGTTTTAGATAAATAAAGTTTTATGTACATATATGTTTTCTTGATAAAGAAAACTCACCACAACTTGAAATAGATCATAATGGGAAACCTGGGTATCTAGGTGCGTGACCAGGACTAGTACGCTAGATGACACGGCAGGGGTTCGTCCTGGTTCTTCTAATAGGATTGACGCAACAACACTAACTACACATATGAATTACTGAGGTTTGTGGTTTCTAAGCTACATTTCACCGAGGTACGAGGTCTCTAGGTCCCCACTTCTGCTAGCTACCTATAGAGATTACCCATGGTGCTCATTTGCGACATGCTGCTTGTGATGTAATTTTCATTTCAGTTGTTTCATACTTTATGTCTTATTTTTGAAAATCATATTTTAATCCAAACTAGTTTCTTTTAATTTTGAAATGTTAATGCATTCCTGGAACCTATTTTGGAAATGCAGTGGGAGAGAAATTCTTTAATTGAAAATGAAAACTTATTACTCGAATTTGAAAAGAAGGAAAAACATTATTTTATTATATCTTATTTTCAAACTGGAATGATTGGATTTCTTACTAAAGGCAGGGGCATAGGATGTGGTTATATTTTGGCATTCCTACTGAGCATATCGGTGCTCATGCCTACTTTACTTTTCAGTTTCAGGTTTCAGTCTTTGATTGATTTTGGGAGCGAGTGTAGTTTACGTTCTGTGGTGACCTACGGGTTCACCTGAGGTAAGTCACGTTGCTTCATTTATTCCTTTTTCTGCTGCCAAGTTGTTCGGTTTATTTTCCTTTATTTATCTACTAGTTCATTTTATGATTATTTAACTTTTTATGGGCCAAATCATTCCCAACGGGTTTATTTTGATGCATGGCACTAGTTTTCATCCCGTGGGGATTGGGAACTCCCTTTAGTACATGTCGCAGACCAGCTCAGGTGACTGGTTCAAGGTCAACCCAAGTTGTTTCGTGATAGAGCGACATGTTCATGGGGTCATGAGGTGTCATTATAACGTGGATTAGGTACTTTGTTGGTGATTTCTTCTCATCGTGATTGTAATACACACTGTTGGAGTTTTTTTCACACATATATGACTCAAATTATGAGGTGGTGTTAACCACTCATATGGGTAGAGGCCTATGTTAGATGCATCCTAGAATGGTATTGACCATCAGTATGATTGTCGGAGATTTCCATAGAAATAAACTAGTATGGTGATGTGCCATTAGTTAAAGGTGTTGTGATAATCAGTTGGGTGAAGAGGCTCACCATATATTGAGGTTATTGGGTAGAGATTATGTGGAAGGATAGATATTATCATTCCTTAGGACATAAACTATTGAGTTGATGGTGATTATTATTTAGAGGACATACATCACTATTGTAAGGTTCTGGATCTATGTGGCCCAACCCTTTTTGATTTTCCAATGCTAGTGGATCTTGGAGGAGGCTTGGAAGTGGTCTGGAGGGGTTTGGATATAAAATGCATAAAGTAGGGTGAATACGCAACATGTAAAGCTTACACACTCTATATGTTCAGTTCACGGCTTGTGGAGGGGTGATTAATTATGTGTAATTAATCTAGGTTAAATAATAAAAAGGTGATTCATTTTTTTGGTGATATCTAACCCTGAAATTTTCATGAGTGTAAATGGTTTACACGCCATGTAAATCCCATGTGCAACATGTTAATAAAAGGATCAATGGTTCAGGGGTTTATCAAACCCTATTCTCCCTCTTATTTTCTAGCATCCAACAACTCTCTTTTAAGTGTTTTTGATATTCCTTCTATGAGGATCAATCGTTATACTTCTTCTTTTGATATGTGGTGATCAGTGGTGATTCAAGGTATATTTTTCCTTAATTTTCTTATGGTTTCTCCCAGTTTGATCTCATTTCCTTCAATTATTCTTACCATTCAATGGGATTTGGTCTCCCATGTTTCTAATGGGTTTATATTAGTTTTTATTTATGTGGTTGTGTCATGGTTTCCTTGTATGGATGCGGTTATTATGGAATAGGTGATTGGAGATCTGTAACATGGTTCGTTCTTGTGCAAAGAACGTTGACGGCTTTTGAGGCAGGGGATTCATTGCTTCTCTTTTATTTATGTGAAATCGTAAATTTATCATGATTTATTCCTTTGGATGGAAATTAAATTATCCTAATAATTATTAAACTGGACTAAATAAATTGGTTGTGATCGTATGTTGGTGATGTTGTTTATTGGTACCGTGATAGAGGTTTACCTCTTGATTTTATAGATAGTGTGATATACATTCCTTACTTGTTCGCATTTACATTTATGCTATTAATTATCATGTTGTTCTTGATATAAATTGGTAAAGAACATAAATATAAAATTAAATGATAATTAATTGGCTTGTGGTTAATTAATTAAATGGGAATTCTTAATAGAAATGATCTTCCATGTGATTAATGGAATTGATAATAATTGGTTAATGAACCTGAATCATGTTTTCGCTTGATGATAATAATTGAAAAGGTATGCTAATTGATATTAGTGCTTATCTAGGTTTTTTGAAACTTGAATAAATGCTAAGAGCATTTTTTTCCTTTGATAGCTTATTATAGATTGATGCTTTAGGTTTCCCGTAGTTGGAACCTATTCATAAATAAATCAGTTAATTCAATATGGAATAAGAACCAAATGTGTGATAAATATGTTTTCTAGGGCCGGAGTTTCCTATCTACTTTAGGAGTATTAGTGCCTTATTTTTGAGTCGTGAGAGCTTATTTTCTTGCAAAGGTTGAAAGACTTGTTTTGAGGGGCCAAATGCCTTGTTTTGAGGGACTAAATGCCTTGTTGATTACTTGTATGTTTCCTACAACTTTTTGATATGATCTAGATATGAGCCTTATTAAATGATCAAGATACAGCTGATCATGGAGGGATGATGTGTTTTATGGGGTGGGGAGGCACATATGTTATGCGATCCTGGGATGGATGTTGTGATATGTTGGGTGGGGAGGCCCGAATGATGTGGAAATAGATGACACCTATAATGGAGAGATGCATCAACATATGAATATGGGTGTCATGGATGAAACCAGAGGTGATGAAACAGGTTAAATTTGGGCTTCCCCACTGATGATATGTTGAGAGCTGATATGATCACTTGTGAATCTATTAGTTAATGGTCATGTTTCTTGTTTATCTACGTTCTTTTCTACACTTCCTGAAGCAGCTGGAGGTTCTTGGTTTCATTTTTTCTATTGGTGGTTGCTTAGGATGGTTTTCCTAGAGTAACTGGATTATGGAATGATTATAATAATTAATTAATAAATGTTTAACCCATGGGGTTAGTTGATAATGGAATAAAAATGCTAAAATTTGTTAATCTTGGTAAACCAAGTCCTTGGTTTGGTTTATGCCTAGATGTCATGGACATTACTTTGATGATTAATGCAATGTAATGTAATTTGGAATAATGTTAAGGGTTAATTAATGTATAATTAATTAATTAATGTAAAGTGAATTTATTAATAAAAGGGAAATAAATAATTTAATATAGCTCTTTTTATTCATATGTGCTATTAGGATATCTGGTCTTAGCAGTAGCAGCTAGGATTTCGATCGATTCTAGATGCATTTGAGTCTAAGACTAGGTTATTCCCATAGTGTGGTTGTGAGATATATTATATCATGTATATTCTATGATTTTATATGTTTCCTCACCCTTATCGGTTAGGGAAACTGACACCAAGTGGACTATGGGAGATTTTTTTCCCCAACATCTTGGTGGGAGGATGGATGGATGACTACCCCCTCTGGTCCCCCTCTCCTCTTAGTAGTTACTTTTTTTTGTATGCATGGTGGTTATTTTTCTCATATATGTGTGTAGAGGATTGTGGTTATTTCACACACATATATTACCAGATATAGTATCCAAAGTATTATTATATGTATGATGTGCATAGGTTGTGATGGATTGAGGTACTTACTCAGTGTATGTGATGTAATGGCTTGAGGTATAATACTTGATGTTTGATATATTTCATACAGGATATGGTGGATTTCAGAAACTACTTGTTTACTATTTGGTTTGTGATATGGAATTGTGTGGTTATACGATGCATGAGGTGCATGTGGTGGTCCCCTGCCTAAGTTTTTTTCAGACGGCTTACTTCTGGAGAGAGATGCTCATGACGTACGATGTTGGGGCAGTGCAAAAAACTAGTGGGGAAATTGGTGCAGGGTGCCCTTGATATTTTATTATTATATTATATGATCTCTTGTATGTGATAATTAGTTATAGTTATCCATGGTGAGGTTTAGAAATTAGTATACATGTCTAGGTGATGAGTTTGTTTCATTGTGCTTTATCATGATTTCTTTATCTTTTTCATGAGAGTCTATGGGGAGGGTCCTATTGATTATACTATTATGCTCACCCTAAGTCTATATAAAAAAAATTGGTCATCTGGGAAAGGTTGGTGATTAGGATGGATATTACTAGATTGAGTTTTAGTAGGAGTTTTTTGGGATTCATGGTCGCTTTCGTCTTTAACTTTTTGGTGCTTGTAGTTTCCTATCATTTTTTTAGTAATGTATGACATTTCATGTTGGCACTTGGGTTTTACTTGTGTGTGTGTGTGTGTGTGATTAGGTGTTAGTTGATGCATGATTATCCACTAAATGAGGATAATATTCATTGTTAATATATATAATATTCATGTTCTTTATTATTCATAAACACCATTTTAGTGCATTTTACACTTTGAACATCATTTCACATTATGATTGTAATTCCTTCTTAAAATGCACTTTGATGTGATACATTTTTGAACATCATTTAAAGTACCCAATGATCTTGATTTTATTTTCATATTTAATTTTCAGGTTTCTAATTAAATTGGGAACAATTCATAATTGTGGTGTGTTGGAATATTCACATTGAAAGACCACCAAAATGGGATTTCATGCAAACAATTCTGGAGAAGGCAGATTGGACATCATCCCACTGATGAGAATGTGGGGACCAACATATAGACCCAATAAATCCCAAATTTCTTGGGATGGTATAAGACATATATAGTAACAAATACTTATTCAGTATATAGTGATAATTAGGCCTCCATGGTTGTTATTAATGCGTCCCAATATGGAGATAAAATTCTGGGCCAGATTCTGAGGCCCATAGAATCATCCCACCGATTTAATCGTATCTCGGCAACCACAAATCCATTTGGGATGAAATTTTACAGAGAGATAGGATACATCCGTATATTAACTTTTTTCTTATATGTACCACTCCAATTATGCCATATAGAAGGCCATTTAGATGTGTCTGTTCGGTGGATGAAAGCTAGCTGCCACCTCGGGTCAAGGATAAAGAAGTTCACTCTCCCTTACTTTCCACCACCCAAGGCCTACCATAATCAAGTGGGATGTTTTGTACTATTAAGATTTAGACCCATTCCTATTGATATGAATATTTAAGGCATTGGTAGTGAAGTAGTTGATCATCCTTGGATCTTTGTTTTCATTGTAATGTTATTATGTCGATCTGGCTTTGTAACGTTCTTATTTCTCATGTAAGTTGTTCGAATCACCTTAGTTCTTAATAAAATTTCTTCCTTTCCTATTATTATGTTTTTCTTCTTATCACTTTGATATATTTTCCTTAATGTGTGAATTTATTCACACCATACCTTGTGATATTCTTCACACAATGGTGGAGTGATTGCTTTCTTTTTATTGTTTTTTTTTACTTCTCCAATTCCTCCCTCATGAGTCTACTTTCCACTTCCATTGGCATGATAGAATTAATGGAGGGATAACTCTTTTATGGGTTGATAAAAGGGATTATCAAGGGGATTTTTTGGATGTTATTTCTCACTCCATTGATTTCTAATCACTTCTTTTAATTGAGAATTTTGTTTGAAGATCTTTAAACTCCTTCATCCTTGTTGAATTTAAGGCCACACACTTCAAGTGCTAATACAAACCTTTACCTTGAAGTGATCAAAACTTTGATCCTTCAAGTGTATAGGTGATTAGTATTAAAGGTAGTAGGTATTAAACTAGTAAGTGATGGTATTGTTTGATCTTCTTAAATGAACCCATCTCAAATATAAGAAATTGAAATCATTAAAAAAGTAATTCATCCAATCCACCCCAAGAGATAACCTAGGATCAACTCATTATCTTAATTTGAATTAACTTAAATCTGTTAGTGATACCTTAAACCCATATAACATCATCTCAAGTTGGCCACTTCATATCCAAAAACAATCCATAGAATGTACGTGTCTGTAGGTTACTTCTTAGGTCTCTGAGGATTCGATAACCCAAGCTAAACTAGAAGGACTGTTCTACCTTCATCTCTTGGGTAAATTTGAGCGTGAATCAAATTTTGGCTCTGTTTTAGGGGACCTAAGTAATTTATCTTAGATATTATCTTCCTTTTCTCACCTCACTTATCTAATCTCATCCCCAATTTCATTCCTATGGAAAACCCTTTTGAACAAATCCAAACATGGGGAACCTCCCCTTACTTTGATCACTCCACACCAAGTGTGATGTACAATGACCATCCTAGTTTATATTGGTGGGATAATCAAAAACATATTGAGACACAATTTTTTAACTTCTATTCTCCACAAAACATTCTAACCTATTTTGAGTTCCAATCCCAACAAGGCCAATTGGAACATCCTCCTGTGGAATTCCAACAACTTAATTATCCTCTTGGAATAGACCACCTATCTCAACCCCTTGACCATCTTGATCCACATCCATTAATTGAGAAATAGTTTCAAAAAATGGATATAATTACTTCTGAAGTTTCATCCTTGAGAGTAGAACTACAAAGCATTAAAATAGTTATGGAACCCATTCCTAGTCAGGTTGTCCATTCCTCATCATTCATAGAGGAATCTTGTTACACACAAACATCTCATGAAAATGCTAAAGAAATTTCCTTTAAACCTAGGATTCCTGAAGAACATGAAGTAATATTTTATGGGTCTTTAAATGAAGAGGAAACTGATTTTTTGTATTCAAAAGAGGAAAATTTGACATCAAGGATTGAATGTCCTGAATATTGCTCCATTAATGATTTTTCAGAACTAAAAATCACTGCACCATTGGGATAAATAATGAACTTAGAGTCCATACCCATTAATGAAACTAATATTTATAATTTTTTGGTTGAATATTCCATTCAAAAGGAACCATTTTTTGTTGATAAATTTAGAAAATAAAACCGAGTTGGATTTAAAATCTCGACCTGTGTCTGAATGTCATATCCAAACTGAGCTAAAAATTATTATCCTTCCTTCCCCCCTCAAGTATCCCTTAATAGGGTATAACTATGACATTTATGTTGGAATTAATTCTTCTATTAAAACCAAAAAAGTTGGAATGATCATTGATGTCTTAGGAAAGACTACAGAGGAAATTGGATCCACCATTTCTGATATTCCTTGGATTTACCCACTCATTTTAGAACATAGGATTGTGAATGAAAAAAATTATAAACATAGAATCAATATCAACCTAGTATAATTGGTGAAACATGTGTTCCTTAAAATTTTGAAAGTTGGTATTGGGTAAGTTGGGGGGTTCAAGTCGAGCTAGCAATGTTAAACAAAGCGATGCATGGGAGGCAACCCATGGTTTTCAAGTTTCCAATCATTTTTGTTGTTTTAATCAACTTTATATTTTAAATAGTATTAATGAACCATTTTGATATTTAAAAAAAATATTATTGAAATTTTCTTCTATTATGAGTATGGATGGGTATGAAATGGGAGAACCATATTCATCTGTGTCACGTGGTGTGATCCTTGAGTAATACCTTACCCATAAATTTAAAAAGAAGACAATGTATCATCAGTTCATTTTATTTTTATGTGTTTGTAGGTTAAATTAAAAAATATGTAATAATAATAATAAAATTAAAAGGCCACATCGTAGGTCGTGGGGCAAACCCCGTCACAACCGGTGAAGCCGCGGGGACTTGAACCCGGGACCGAAGGGAGACAGGGGCGCGCTCTAACCACTAACCTACGACTTATTGTGCTTCCTTATTCTATAATTTTTATATATATACTTATATTTTATTTTATTTTTATAAATATTTTTTTTCCTTTTTCCACTAGGGAACTCTGAAAGTGACATGGATATCAAAGGACTAAATTGGAGCAGCAAGAACTTCAACTTCAACCACCAGGTGACTTCATTCCATGATCCTCATATTTCAATTTCCTTTTTGAACTTACCTTATCTGCCTCTAATCCTTTTAAATTTTATTTTATTTAAACACTAGGGGAAGTGTTATTTTAAGTTTGGGGAAAGATGAAATAAAAAATTTGCTTTTGTGTGAAAAAAATTGATTTGAAAAAAAAATGTGTGTAAATGGAAAGAAAAATTACTTTAAATTTGAACATGATAATACACATTGAAAACTTTAAAACTGAATATCAAATAATTTAGAATTCCCCAATTTTGATTTTAATCCATGTATAATTTCATGAGCATATATTTTGGAAAGTGTGGTTGTCCAATGTGATATTTCATCATTTATATTTTCATCCAAATAAAAAAAAGATCACAATGCACGTCCTTTGGATAGTGGCGTATTAGTTTGAGTTCATGGGGTCCCCCAAATAAATATCATAGGTTTGGTGATCATTTTAGTTTTAATATGAGTATTCAAAAAAATAATAAAATAATAAAATAAAATAATAAATTGTACGTAGAGAAATGAAATGACCTAATGTGTGGCTTACGGAACTTGGGGATCATGACTCCATAGTTGTCTGACCCAAAGTTAGTAATTTTATCTCTATTTGTGGTAATTTGAATTTTATTTTATTGAGTTAACTCGAGATGATTCCTGAGTATGTGGGCTTCACTTGGTTCCCTAAGGTCTTTGAGCCTAGGAGTCATCGGCAAAGTCTCGCTACAGGGGTTGACTCTTTTGAGTGCAATTTCAATTACCATGGAAAAATTGAAAAAACAAAAAAAAAAATTGAATACTCATCGTAATATTGAAATGTGATTCCACCTAGCGCTTCCATCATTTCCCTCTTGAATAAGATGAACCCCCATGTCTAATGCAATGTACAACACATCATCACTGTTAATTGATATTGGAAGAAATATAGAGATGAATTTGAACAAAGGAATGGGCTTGGGATTGGGATATTCTTATGAAACTATCATATATTAAAATATTTTTATGGGTTTATGATTGTTTGGTATATGGGTTTTGGGTGATCATTGTTTATTAAAATGTTTTTGGAAAAAGGAATTTGAATTTCATATTGTTGAGATATATTTTGCTCGAGACTAGAAAAACTCAATTTGGGGGTGTGATTATCCACTAAATGAGGCTAATATTCATTGTTAATATATATAATATTCATGTGCTTTATTATTCATAAACACCATTTTAGTGCATTTTACACTTTGAACATCATTTCACATTGTGATTGTAATTCCTTCTTAAAATGAACTTTGATGTGGTACATTTTTTAACATCATTTAAAGTACCCAATGATATTGATTATATTTTCATATTTAATTTTCAGGTTTCTAATATATTGGGAACAATTCATACTTGTGGAGTCTTGGAAGATTCACATTGTAAGACCACCAAAATAGGATTTCATGCAAACAATTCTAGAGAAGGCAAATTGGACACCAGCCCACTGATGAGAATGTGGGGCCCCACATAAAAACCCAATGAAGCCCAAATTTATTGGGATGGTATAATAAATATATAGTAACAAATCATTCTTCAGGATCTAGTGCTAATTCTGCCTCCATGGTGGTTATTAAGGCGTCCCAATATGGAGATAAAATTCTGGGCCAGATTATGAGGCCCATAAAATCATCCCACCAATTTACTCATATCTAGGCAACCAAAAATCCATTTGGGATGAAATTTTACATAAAGATGGAAGAAATCCAGAGATTCACTTCTTTATTCTATGTCTCACTCCAATTAGGCCATCTAGAAGGCCATTTGATGCGTCTGGTCGGTGGATGAAAGTTGGCTTCCACCTCGGGTCAAGGATAAAGAAGTCCACTCTCCCTAACTTTCCACCACCCTAGGCCTACCATAATCAATTGGGATGCTTTTTACTATTGGAAGTTTGACCCATGCCTCTTTATATTCCTATTTAAGGCAGTGGTATTGAAGGAGTTGAGAATCCTTGGAGCTTTGTTTTCATTGTAATTTTATTGTGTCAATTTCGATTTGTAATGTTCTTCTTTATCATGAAAGTTGTTCGAATCACCTTAGTTCTTAATAAAATTTCTTCCTTTCCTATTATTCTTTTTTTCATATTACCACTTTGATATCTTTTCCTTAAGGTGTGAATTTATTCACACTATACCTTGTGATATTCTTCACACAATGGTGGAGTGATTTCTTTTTTTATTGTTTTTTTTACTTCTCCAATTCCTCCCTCATGAGTCTACTTTCTGCTTCCATTGAAACCATAGAATCAATGGAGGGATAACTCTTTTATGGGTTGATCCAAGGGAGTATCAAGGGGATGGTTTGGATGTTATTTCTAACTCCATTAATTTCTAATCACTTCTTTTAATTGATAATTTTGTTTGAAGATCTTTAAACTCCTTCATCCTTATTGAATTTAAGGCCACATACTTCAAGTGATAATACGAACCTTTACCTTGAAGTGCTCAAAAATTTGATCATTTAAGTGTCTAGATGATTAGTATTAAAGGGTGTAGGTATTAAACCAGTAAGTGGTGATTTTGTTTGATCTTCTTAAATAAACCCATCTCAAATATAAGAAATTTAAATCATTAAAAAATGAATTCATCAAATCCACCCCAAGCAATAACCTAGGATCAACTCATTATCTTAATTTGAATTAACTTAAATCTATTTTTGATACCTTAAACCCATCTAAAATCAACCCGAGTTGGACACTTCATAGCCAAAAACAATCCATATAATGTACGTGTTTATAGGTTACTTCTTAGGTCTCTGAGGATTTGATAACCCAAGCTAAACTACAAGAACCATTCTACCTTCATCTATTGGGTAAATTTGAGCGTGAATCAATGCACCCTCTTTATTTCTCTCTTCTATATGTTTTTCTTAGAGGGTAATGCCTCTTATATACATGTTTACTATACCATCAGTGCTTGTCACCAACCTGGGGCCTACTACAGGTGGGACTCGAGCAGTTACCATATCTCTCCCCTCATTGTAGTATCTTTGTGAGGATGGGGTCGTAACTTTTGTGCCTAGGGACATCATGCCTCATGTCGATGAGATATTTTGAGCAGGGATTTGAGGGACTAGGTATTCATTATTTGGGCATGACTTTTTGGACAACTGTCACTTGATTATGGAATGAGGTTCTAGGTGATATTTTTTATTGTGGAACCCAAGGGTTCACCTATGATGATTTTTTATTAGGGGGTTCCTTGGGATTTATGCTAAGGATCCTCTCTACTACAACTATATCGATGATGTCCAAAGCAGGTGATTGTTCCCTTGTGCCCATTGAGCATAAGGAAAGTGACATAATTGTGTTGATGTGCATGTGTTGGTTTAATTGTTTTTAGAAACACATGCTTTATCAAAAATGTAAGTTATTCACATGTTGGTGGTGGCATACAAGGAATTATTCTCACACTGTACACGGTACCTTTGGTAAACATGTAGATTTTATGCTCTTGAGATCAGGTAAAGGTTTGGTCTCATGATATTGACATAATTGAATATGTTTTTCTGCTTAGCATGGTATATATAGAAAGGACCTTGGGTTCCTGTATTAGCTGGAGTTTATATTTTGAGTCTTTTCTTTTGTATCATCATGCTTATATATTTACATACTGAGGTCATCCATGGAAAACCCACTTTATTATTGTATTGTATGACCTGTTTTGTATGCATGTTCTATAAATTTTATTTTTGGTGCTTTTATTAATATATCGATGATGTTTATTTATGATTTTTCTATTATGAGATAATGATTCCATTATGGTGGGTTACTGATCCTATCATTTATAGTATTCTTATGATGCTTTATATTTATATATAAAATTATTATTATCATCACTAGAGGGTATAATCTACCCAATAACACCTCTTTACACCCTCACTTCTAGTCAGTGTCTTTTGGCATACGGGGAAGTGTTCCTAAGGCCCGATGGCACATTGAACCTAAGCACCATTTGGGTGTAATAACGGGTTGGGGCACTACAATGTGTCTATATGGTTACTAAAGTTCCATTAGTTATTATATAGAAGAAAGTATGTTTCTCCTGGCATGGTTCTGAAGCAGGTAGAGCTGTTCCCCGAGGACCCTACATGTGATTGGTAATTGTGTGATATTTTTTTTATTTGTACCCTATTTACATTCATGACATACACTTTTATATTTTATGCACTGATGTTAAGGGTCATTGGTGGTGTCCTACTAAGTCTTGTACTCACACCCTAGTCAAAAATTTTAGTGCTCTTATTGATAGAATTCCTAGGGATCCAGACAATGGAAAGTACCCTATGGTGTATGGTTGAGCATGTGGAATAGGAGGATGCTAACAATGATGCCTGGAGTTTGAGTGGTATGTCAACTGTTGTTTTATTTTACTAGCTTACCCCATACCTTGGATCCATGTTTATTTTAGGTATAGTATTATGTATTACATCTTTTAGTTTCTATTTATATTATTATGGTTATTTATTTATTTATTTATTGATGTTATTATTTATCGGTCCATTACATGATATGGAAGGTATAGTCTCCCCACTAAAGGATTTAGACCATAGCCTCTAGTCAACAGCCTCTTTCATATGGATAGATGCACATGAGGTCACATAACATTTGGATTGGACTCGGTGGTTTGGTTCGGGATGTTACAAAATGGTATTAGAGCTCAGGATTCACTAACTTTTCTTTTCTCTTTACATTGATTTGGGATAATATAGACATGAGTTATAATGATTGGGACTCATTTAGGGGAACTATGTCAGTGTCTAATTAGCACTAAATAGTGGACCTCCAAGTTTCCATAAAATGGGGTAATTATGTTTTACTGTTACTGTTGATTAAATTCACCTAGGGTTGCGTACTTGATGTTGATATGTGATTTATGGGTTTTGGCATGCATTCATGCAACGTGATAGGAATGGCAGTTCATATTCGATATCTACATATTGATTTCATTAGATATAGCCCAAATAATTAGATGTCTATTGAAATTATGATATGTGTCTGGATGAATTATTTATATAATTCCTTATTTGAGCTTGTTGTATTATATGCTTGAGTGTATATATGTGGATGTGACTAACGTACAGATGTTGTTAATATAAATTTAATCCTTGAATAGTCATAAATTTTTTTGTGTGTTCCTTTCAATGAACTTGGATGGAGTTGGAATGCACTGATTGTAAACCCTTATGATGGAATTAAAAATGTTTTAATTTTAATATGGAAACTCCTATAGTGGGGAGTAGTGGTTACATGATATAAAAACCTTCTTAAGGATGATAATAATTATGGAGGATAGAGTTGTAACATCCTCAATTTTAAATGATAGTAAAAACTCCCTTTTGTTAATAAATTACAAGTATTTTGGTGTAAAAATTATTTTTTTAATACTTGTGTTTATTATGCCTTTATGAAAGGTTAAAAGATATGTTTAACACTTTAGAATATTCTATAGAATATTTTCGGAGTTAGGTGATGATTCAGCATGATATTTCGAGGCCTGTAGAGTCTTG
Organism: Viscum album; assembly: GCA_963277665.1. Lineage (NCBI taxonomy): Eukaryota > Viridiplantae > Streptophyta > Magnoliopsida > Santalales > Viscaceae > Viscum > Viscum album. The sequence continues at coordinate 1,711,747,120 of OY728145.1, forward strand.
ACATTGATAGAATAAAAATATTAAATATATTTTATTCATGCATGTGCATTTTTTTCCAAAAAAAATAAATATCTCCAAAATGGAGTCATTTGAGAAATATAAGACCAAGCCTATGTTCGGGATGAGGGTTTTACCCTAGGCACGATATAAGATTTGTGTGCATTGGGAATTTGATAACATTTCATGTGAGGATAACTTATTTAATATTGTATTATATATTTTTTCAAAAATAATGGAATATCTCCCAAATGATGTTTCTAATGGAAAATATGAGACCACCATTAGGTCTAAAATACATGTTTTACCCTAGGAGTGACATAAGTTTTGTGCACGTCGTGTGCTTGGTAACATCGTACGTAAGTGTAATAATAATTGGTATATAAATATTTAATTTGGAAGTGAGACATAATAATAATAATTTAAATATTATTATTATTATTTGTGTTAAGGAAAAAATGATAATGTACTTCCGTGTTTAATTCTAGTGTTACGGTATAAATAAAGAGTGAGAAAATAATAATGGTGAAATTATTAATTGTACTAAATAAGTGAAATTCAGTGTGGTTAATAAAATTTATTAATCTATTATCGGTTTTTAATAAAATTTGTTGTTGAAATTTTTATGATGGAAATGATGATGATTTAATAATAATAATAATAATAATAATAATAATAATATGTTATTGTTATTGTTATTATTGTTATTATTATTATTAAATTGGAAATATAATGTTGAAGTGTGTGTATATATATATATAATGTGCATATATATATATATATGAGATAAATAAAGGTAAATAAATGAGAATAGATAATGATGAAAAGAATTGGGGCTTGGGCGTAGGTGAGAAATTTTAAGTATATAGGTGTAAGGATTGAAGTGAGAGGGATAAAACTGATAATTGATGTTTTTAAAAAACCTATATAATGGGAAGCAGCCTAAGGCGCATAGGGAGAAGGAATTATTCCTCCCTTATTATCAAAACTCCCACTTTATCTCAAAAAATCATCATCTTCATTTCCCACATGAACAAGTGACTTAATTTGAATGATGGGATTGTGATGTGTGGAAACCTATAATCAGACGGTTCAAGATTTTCCAACCTCCCTAAAATACCCTTGTTTCAAGCGCCCCACGTGGAAGTCCCTACTAACCCAAAATTCATTTTTTTTCTCTCCTCCATTCACATTTTTTCTTTTCCATGGATAATCTTTGATCTAATACATATTTTTCAAATGATATTTGAATTTAAATTCCTCACTACCAATGTGATTGTTACATCGATATGAATAATTCTAGACCCATATATGATACATTATTTTGAATTTAATTTTTACATATATAGGTACGGATTTGCATTGGAAATTTACAACATTTTTTTAGAACTATTACTGGTTATTTTTTTTTACAAACAAAATACATTGAAAAAATAATGTATAGATAATTTTTTTAGAAAATTAATGAATATATGTGTCTATATATATATATATATTCAAGTATATACATATATATATATATATTCTATCATATACATACATACATATATATATAATTATACATACAGTATAAATTTTGTTTTATAAAATTTCGAATGTTTTTTGTATACACTTTAAGCAGTAATTATTTTTTTATACCAACATATCAATAAATATATCTAAAAAACACTGATCATGCACACACACATATATATAAATCAATGAATATGTATATATATATATAATTTATAGATAATGTTTTTAGAAAATTAATGAGTATACATGTCTATATATATATATATTCAAGTATATACATATATATATATATATTAATAACTACATACATATATTACTATAATTATTTACAAATATACATATCTATAAGTAGATGAAACTATATGTGTGTACATTCGTGCACCCATGAAAATATAAAATTATTTACATGTATATAAAAAATAAATATTTACACACTTACATACATATATCACATTAAAATATGTATATATACATAAATATATATATAAGTATACATTCAACATAAATTTTGTTTTATAAAATTTAGAATGTTTTTTGTGTATACACTTTAAGTAGTGATTAGATTTATTTTATACCAACATATCAATATATATATCTAAAAAACACTAAACATGCACACACACACACACATATATAAATCAATAAATACATACATATATATAATGTATTATTACATAATTTCATACAAAAATGTAAATATATATATATATAATAAGTGATATATGTAGTGCATAAAATAAATACACTTTAAAATAAACTTATAAATATTTATATATGTATATACTATTAAAGATGTATGCTTGTAAATAATAACACACATATTGTAACATCCCTAACCTGAAAGACACTAAACCGGTGCCCCAAGCCAGGTTTCCACATGACCTCAAGCACGCCTCCCCGTATGCCAGAGTTTGTTGACTAGCATAGAGGGTCTAATAGATCACATGGGTAGACTATAACCTCATTACCAGAGTAGGTCACGATAGACAACATATGAAATAAATGAAACAATAAGCAATAAACTAGAAACATGCATTACCAACCAATTTCCAAATAGGGTACAACCACAACCAAATAATAAATATGCCATGTCATCCTAACAGTGCCAAAAGTGAAGAAAACCCAAAATAAAGACAAATAATTGATTCCCCAAAATAGGTTCCAACTCCAAGTCTAGATCCTCATCCATGCACATCCCAAGCATAACACAACTCCCTGGTATTGGGCCTTTGCCCTTATCCTGACCTACATCCATTAAATCTGCTCAGGTACCCAATGGCGATCTGAGAAGGTTTTGAGTACAAGTCAATAGGACACCACCAACGGTGTCTAAAAAATATCTATTCTAAACAGATAGTGCATGAAAGTACTAAATAGATGACAAGATAAAAAGAGATAACTTGGGTTCCATTAGTTAGAAATAATTACTTTAACCATTTTCACCATTCATTCTATTTTCATTAATTGTCCCATGGGTTAAGCATTTACATTATTTACACTACAGACTAAGCCGATAAATTACCATGCATAAGGGAATAAGTCAAGTTCCCTATCCCACTAGGTATAAACATTTAATAAACAATACATCACACTTACCTTGGATCCTTGTTCTAGGTAGTCTCATCAAATGAAACCGTTAGGGGAATAAAGCCTCAGTCCCCTTCCCTAACCCATACATTATAAGGGTGGGGTTTAGAGTCTTAGTCTAACTCAAATCATGGGTGTAGATCCCCAAGTCTAATACCCCACAACTACCAATCCATGTGCACATTCTTATTTATCCATTTTCTACATAAACCATATCAAAAAACATACACAACCAATGATCATAAAATTTACAATTCAAATTTCATACAACATATGAACCATCATCAATCCTTAACCCATTAGCACATTTACCATTTAATTTTCATAGAACATTTAGCCCATTTCCCTTTTTCTGCCTTAATCCATTTAGCATACTCAACAATTATCATACATTAACCCTTTTGAAACATTCATCAATTCATTTGCCTTAATCTATTAATGCATTTCCAATACAAATTCATAAACCATTTTACACATTCACATTAATCCAGTTAACCCTTTTTAACATCATGTCAAACAATACCTTATTCCATTGCCAAAAACTTGACACAACTAACATTGGTGTGAATTTATAATTTAAACCAACACATCAACATATTTTTCATGGGCCTTATTTCAACACAAATCAACTCTATGATTAAATTTAAAATTTACATGTTTGGGAATGTTGGCACACCCCATGGGTAGCCCTAAATCGGTCTAATCAAACTTGATGCATCCCACGGGGATCATGAGAGGTTCAATTTTTCATTTAGCCAACCATTTTACCAAAACTCACTAAAGGCATCAAATAGAAAATAAGGGAGAACCAAAAACTCAACCACACATGCATAAATCAACAAAAATACTATGACATATAACTTGTAGACTACCTACCTTGATTTCAATGATGAATTAATTCTTAACCACATCCTTAGACTCGGATTCAACCACCCTTTGAATACCCAACCTAATATCCACTAGAAAAAGAGGGTTTTAGGGCTTCAAGAGAAGAAGAATAAAACCAAAATCCCTAATCTTGAAAAGAGAATCAAGAGGAGAATTAGACTTACCCAGAGCTTCGATCTGCACTCAACGACACTCCATATGGCCTAGAAATTAAGGAGATCAATCCTTGAGAAGATTCCTGAGTTTAAGTTCGTCACTAGGGTTTTTGGAGAAGAAATATGAAGAAAAATTGGGTAACACGCTTAAAATACTGAGGGGGGAACTGTAAAATCCCACTTTTAATGAGGTGTGTGGTTTAGAAACACGGTTTTACAAGTTGTGCTCCAACTGTGTGCTAGCCTCTATCCAAGAGGGGTGTAAGTCATACAATTACCTAGGGAGACTACACTGTTTGACAAATCATGCTCCAACTGTGCAGAATGCCTCTATCCCAAGATACACAGTTTGGCCTTCCCCCTTGTGTGGTTTACTTAACTATGCACCCCTCCTCCTGGATATCATGGTTTGGGTGCACTGTTATAACTAACCATGTGACAACTGTGCAACATGCACAAGATGACCCGATTTCCCCTTCCTCTCATGTCCTGAACCCCTAAAACTCCCCCAAGCTTCCTCATACTCCAGGTAAACATTTAATTATCCAACTTTAGGGGATTCAAACCAAAATTTAAACAAGAAATTACCTCCATGATGTTTGGGATCTTACATATTTATTTATATGTATGCAAGTTTATATCTATGTGTATGTATATACATGTAATAATATTTAGAAGCGTGTATGTACATGTATTAAAATATCCTTATAAACACTTATATTTTTATATACTTATAAAAATTGTTGATCAAACTCGTATATTAAAACCAATGAATATATATATACAAAAACATACATACAAACACACATACATTCATCTATACATAAAAATTAATATAGCCATATACATACATAGCTAAAAACATATCTTTAAGTATAAGTATATATGTACATACATATAAAAATCTATATTAATATAAGTACATGAATACATACATACATATAAATTTTTATAAACAAAAATAGTAATGTAATTATTTTGATGCGAACAAATTTATTAATACAATTATTTATAACTATACATCTACATAGTTACATACAAAAACAAGTACATGCATGCATTCAATCATATATATATAACTATATGAAAATATACAATAGGTGATTAGTCATGGGTGATTCATACTAGAAATCTCCATTGGGAAATCACCCATGGGAGATTCTTACTACAAATCCACCCTGGGAAATCTCCCATGGGAGATTCTCAGTGCCCATTTATACTGGGAAATATCCCCTGGGAGATTCATAGTGCCAATCTATACTAGGAAATCTCTTATGGGAGATTCTTAGCGCCAATATGCACTGGTAAATCTCTCATGGGATATTCTCAGTGCCAATTAGCATTGGGAAATCTCCATTGGGAGATTTATACATTCTTATATTTATATATTAAATTTGTAAGTAATTGAATGAATATATATGCATGCATGTATGGTTGTGGGTACTTATATTTATGTGTGTGTGTGTGTGTGTTTGAATGTGTTTGTATACAATTTTATATATATATGTATGCATGTATATAAGATTATTCATACTATTATATATATATATATTTGTAAATAATTACATTAATATATATGCATGCATTCATGAATGTATATACTGATATTTATATGTATGTATGATTGTATGTATATGTATGTATGTATGTATGATAACATTTAGATGCATGTGAGTACATGCATTAAAATACACCTAAAAGTATTTGTTTTTGTATACACCTATATGTGTGAGTGTGCATGAAATTATATTAGTAAGTAATTACATTAATTATATTCACATATAATTGTAATAATTTATATTTATGTTCTTATATTAATATATATTTATGTATGTTTGTACAAATACACTTTAAAATACACTTATAATTATTTTTATTTTTATATAGTTATATAGATGTATAATTGTAAATAATCACACTAAAATATTTATATGTATACATGTTTATATTTATGTGTATTTGTGTATATATAATAATATTTAGATGCATGTATGTACATGTATTAAAATATTATTATAAATACTTATATTAGGATATACCTTTAAAAATTATTGACCACACACATATATAAAAACCAATGAATATATATATGCACACATGCATACATACATACATATATACATATTAACATATTTATATATAAACACATACATACATCTATATGCACAATGGGTAATTTACTTTGTATGTATACATGTGAAATTATAATAATGTGTATGTATGTATGTGTGAATGTGTATAATTATAATCGTACATAATGTTATATATGCATATTTGTATATAATTGTATTAATATGTATTTATGTACTTGTATTAATATAGATTTATATATGTATGTATGTATGTACATATATTTAAATATATGTATGAAAGCATGTATGTATAAAATATTTATGAAAGCATGTATGTATATACTTCACAAACATATATCAATATATGTATGTATGTACATATATGTAGGTATATACATCACATACATATATATATATATATAAACACTCATTCATTTTTATAATTTCACACACACACAATATGTAGTTATATTGAAGTTAAGGTTATACTACATATAGAAAATTTATAATTAGTAAAATATACATAAAATATTACTGTGAATATTTGTAAGTATACACAAATGTAGACACTCATTCATTTTTTAATTTTATATATACATATATATAGTATGTATTTATATTGATATATAATTAGTACTATCTATATAAAAGTTATCATTGATAAAATATTCATAAAATATTGTGTATGTATGTATTTATAAGTATACACAAATGTAAACACTCATTCTTTTTTATATTTTTATGTATACATATATGTAGTATGTAGTTATGTTGATATAAAAAATATACTATAAATTTCCACTACAATATTTGTAGTGACTTTTTGCGTAGAAAATTGGCATTGTGTTCACATGCTTATGTTAAAATACAGGTTGTATATATATATATATATATTCATTGATTTTTACATATATGTGTGTGATAAAAAAATTAAAATATATTTATCTACATATAAGTATAAAAAGTGTAATTAGTATATACGGTGTATACAAAAATAATACACTATAAATTAATGTTGTAATATTTATGTTGTATGTATAATCATATATATGTTTATAGACACAAACACAAGTTTATATGATGTATGTATGTAATTATGTATATAGTTCTATTAATATATACTTATAAATAATTATATTTTCAAATACTTATATACGTTTGTATACATGCATGGACCCATGCATGTATATATATGTATATTTTTAAATAATTATAATAATACATATTTATGTAATTGTATTAGTATATGTGTATTTATGTATGTACTTTTATACATTCATACACACACATATATATAATTATTAAAAAAAATTAATTTTATCTATATGTTATTTATTTAGTATTTTTTTTAAAACGAATTTGTATTAAGAGTTTTCAAAAAAATACAGTGAAGTTTTACAATGTAAATCTATACTTAAATATAAAAAAAGTTCAAAATAATGTATCATGGGTCTAGAATTATTTGTATAGAAATAACGTTCACAATGGTACTACCAGAGTGAAATTTCAATATCAATTGAATCCAATATATTATATCAAAGTTTGTAAGTGAAAAAAAAGTTTGCATGTGAAGGAGAGAGAATGTCGATTGGGTAGTGGGGAGCTCATGGGCTATGACGAAAATTTAGGTATGCTAATATAATTATTTTTTGAATAAAACATGTGTCCATCCAATTGGGAAGTTTGTAGTGAATCTTTCTCCACACATCTTTGTTACACGTGTGCTCCATCTAAGGTAATAATTAATCCTCCATTTTCAGGTGGGAAATGGAGAGGATACTGATCCCTTTATGTCCCTTTTTCTCTCTTCATTTAATTTTATTATTATTATTATTATTATTATTATTACTACTACTACTATTTATATTCTTTTTCAAACTTCAATGTGATTGGTGTATGATTCAGACACTACATACCATGTGATGCGTCGCAACGCGCAGTGTACCCCACCAACCGACCTTTGATCTGTTAAATTTCAATGGTTGGCATGCTAGCTCACATACTTGTGGAGAAACCGGGCAAAAGTTAGTTGACCCGAGTAAACGGTGTGTACTTTAGGGTACACGCTGTGTAGTCTTGTTTTCTATAAATAGAGAGGCAACCCTCTAATATTTGAGGTTGGATACTCTAGGGGAAGGTGTTGTTGCTCTACTGAATGATCTTCCCCAAATCCAAATTTGTGTTTTTCTTTCCAGTTTTCATTTTAATTTTAGTGTAATTCTTCCCCTTTTCCCCATTTCTTCCTCTCATAACCAGGGTAGGGATTGAACTTCGGATCAATCTTCACACTGTTATCATGGTCATAAGAGGATAACTCCCTTATGTTAGAGTTATAATAATATTGTGGGTTTGATGTAATTCTAATTTTGTGTGTTTATTTTATTATGATCTTCATTTACAATTCATTTAATGAATTTAACTGCACAACCACCATTGGTGTCGTATCGGACCAAAAATGACACCAATGGAGAAAACTAAAGAAGTTGAATCAGGTGAACCCATGACCATTGGGTGAGTTTGTTGCCACGATTTTAGGGGTAAAGAACTTTAACGTGTTTTATATAATTAATCACCTGACCAAGGGATTGATCTTTTAACTATGTAATTGTTTGTTATCATACCAATAAACAACAGTTTATTTGAATCTATGTGGTAAATAAGTTCATTTATAATTTTAATATTATGTAATGACCATTACATTGAACCTTAATTAAATTGCAACCCCAACACATTTGTCTTCTGATTGTTCTATCACCTCTTTGTTTTAATTTAATTTTCACAAATTGTTGTGTTGTTTCATCTATTACCTTTAACCATTTTTATCTAGATAATCAACTGAAACTTGCTAACTCGTGTTGTGTAAGAACCTGGGTTTTGATCCTATAAGACTTTAAAATTTTCTTGATGTTATTCTAGAGCAGGGCGTTCAGAAGGCGTGTGATTCCGAGCCCCAGTGTGGCCGGAATTAAATTTTAAGTGTGTTCACACTAGAAACTCCAAATAAATATAATAACTCCTAAAAAGTTGCTCGTATGGGAAAACTGAGGGCACCATTGAGTCTGGAATGTTCCATTTACCCTAGGAGGGGTGTAACTTTCGCAAGCGCGGCGTGGAAAATGCCACCAGGGGCATTTTCGTAATTTACCAGCCTCAGGCGTGAACTTTACAACTTCTGAATGGAGGCTCGGATTAAAATTCTGAGACCTCCATTACGCTCAGAACGTGGATTTTACCCTAGAGGCGGCTTAACCCCGACCCCACTGAAAGTTCAGGTATGGAGCCTACTAGTGGGTGTTTGGGTTTCTCTACTTAAACACTTCTACCACCCCTCCTCCTTCCCCCTTGCTTCTCCCAAGTGTAATCTCTCTCAACAAGATTCAATCCCCTCTCCCCACCTCTCCAAGGCACGGTGGCAGATCGTTGGCGAAGCAACGGGCTACGCCCTGTGAGGTAGGCTCGTGTTTTTTTTCGTTTTTAATTTCCGCATCTTCCTTAAATTAAATTCATTGTGTCGAAATTCTGTTTTCATGTTGAGATAATCCCATACTTGCGTAGGATTCGATCCGAGCTTTCTAACACTCTTCTTGGTTCGAAAATCTGAGTCTCGGGGCGCCCGGGGTGGCCCCGGGAAGTTTTCCGGCCAATTTTCCCTGTTTTCCGGTGGTTTCAGGGGTTTCCGGAAGGCTTCAGGTGGTTCGGGACGACGGGCAGCAGCAGCGGTGGGCTTCAAGCGGTCCGGGATGGTGGCGTACGTGGGGTGACGCGGGGGGCGGCCAGGATGGCCGGCTTTTCCAGTCAGCGGGATGCGCGAGAAACCGGGGTCGTCGCGACCCCGCCCAGCCGACAGAGACCCGCACTTCGCGGGTCTCGTGGAGAACGTGCCGGACCGACTGAGTCTGTCCGAGTGATGCGGGGTGGCCCACATGATGAACTGTGGGCCGTGGTGGACCGGGCGGTCCGGGCGGCCCAGTCGCGGACCGCCGGTCTAAAGGGGTGGGTCGGCCCAGGCCCACCCCGTCTCCATCCGATGACGTTAAAAATGCCATAACTCGCAAACCGAGCGTCAGATTCACATGCCGTCTGCGGAAATGCGATCCTTGGATTGAGACGAAGGTTTTGAGATGGTACCAAAGATTTTTATTTCCTGGTATGGGAGCTCGGTGGCGCGACACGCTCGTTAAGTACCTCGCCAGGATTCTTCTTTCGGATGGAGCGAACACATCCGGAGTCCGTTTAAGGCGCCATCAGAGGTGTTGTGACCCTGGCATCGAGAAGAATTTTTTCATTTTAGTTTCAGGCATTGAAGTCGTAGTTGAGGTATGGGCCCCACAGGCCGTCTTTTAAGCTGTGAGAAGCGTTTTGTGACTTTTTCATCATACATCTGCTCAGGGTGAATGAGTAGTTGTTTCGGTGTGTTTTTCCGAGAGCATCGCGATGGCATAGTTCACCCAACCTTTTTTGGGACTGAGGTGTGGGCCCCACATGACGTCGTATGGGCATAAAGAGGTTTTGAATAACTTTTTCATCGGGAGTCTGTTTCCAGCGAGTAAATAGTCTATCTCGTGTGTTTTTCCATGAGGATTACAACGGTGTAATCTGTTTGGGCGTTTGGAGCCTCTTCCAAGATATCATTAAATGTGAAAACATGAAAGGGCGTTGGTTGGAGGTTCCTTTGATGCACTCCAAACCAACGCACGGTAGCAATGTTAGTGACACCCAGAGATGGTTCAGGCAGTGCAGAGTTATCAGACCAGTTACGGGTTTACCCTCCAGTGGGGCTGGGCAGTGGGTTACCCAATGGCATATCAGGTTTTACCCTCCAGTGAGGTTGGGCAGTGGGTTACCCGTTGACTTTAGGGTTTACCCTCCAGCAGGGATGGGAAGTGGGTTACCCATTGACTTTAGGGTTTACCCTCCAGCAGGGATGGGCAGTGGGTTACCTGTTGAGTTTAGGGTTTACCCTCCAGTGGGGCTGGGCAGTGGGTTACCCGACGACCTCTTAGGGTTTACCCTCCAGCTAGGCTGGGCAGTGGGTTACCCGACAATTTTCTTTCAGACTCGGCCCTTTCTATGTGGCTAGTCAGTGACTTCTCTCCATGATTATCGGAGCGGGATCCTTGGTTGCGTGATTCAGCAATGAGACAGCTTTGATGTGCGGGACGTTTGGGCATCAGTGATGGATATCCTTAGAATTGTTGGCGACTTTTCCTGGGCTGAGCTTGGAAATAGAGATCCCCTTACACACTCATTCGGGTTTCTTGTTGAGCATATATATATATACACCCTACTTTTTTTCCCACTCCTTGGGTTCAGTTACTCTCCTTCTAGGAAGGGCGAAGACACGTAGGGTATGCCACGTGCTTTTCGTGTCTAGATCCTCTTGGTTGGACGAGTCTACTTCCTTTATTTTTTGGGTTGAGTTGCACTCTATTTACTATACTCTTTCATTATTCTGTGTTTTTTCTACTGCTCACTATTTTGGTACCTCCTTTGTTGCTCCCTCGAGATTTCGGGGAAACCTAATGAGTATCTTTATACTCACCCCTGCTTGGGATTTTCCAGCACTTGGTGTGCCCTTGCAGACGACGGACAGGTCGATCGAGACTATGGAGGAGTGTAGAGAACGTAGGATCTTGGGCAGCGTTCAGTTGTCATAGTAGGACTTTCAGGTGTGAGGCTCACCAGATGCTTACTTTTTTTTATTTGTTGTCGGGTTTTGGCACTTTTCTATTTGGGTGTGTGTTTTGATCTTTTTACTATTCGGTCTACTTTTCAACACTTTACTTGTTCTGCTTTAGAGGTTGATTCATGTTTTGGTTGGGATTCTATAGTCCATACTTTGGTTTCCTTTTTACTCTGCACTTTTTCTTTGTGTGGGTTGTGTGTGTGTGTGTGTGTGTACAGGTACTTAGGAAAAGGCCTCCCTAAGATTGTTATGCCTTCAGCACTTGTCGCCATCCCCTGGCCTATGGAGGCGGGCTTGGGGTAGTCTCGGCTCAAGACCGGTAGGTTCGGGATGTGACAAAGTGGTATTAGAGGTGGTTCGTTCCTTGGGGCGTTGTTCGGACATCCCTAAAAAGTAATTGGTTGGGATTTAGGGAAATAGTGTCGACGTGTCTCGAGAGCAGCACTCAGTCCAGGGAGTCTAGTGATGGTACGGGTGGCCGACGTATCCATTCACCATGACCCTGATAACCCACTTGTCGACTCGGCATGTTGAGACACTTGTTGCAGGGAACTTTGGAACATGCATCTGGTAGGATGGAGTCTTTGACTATCCTTTTTGAGTCAGCTCCCCTTTGTTATTACTGATATATATATATATATATATATATATATATATATATGTATCTATATATGTATGTATATATATAAATATGCTCATCTGATCGTGGTAATCCTTGATAATTTTCAGTATGCCCCCACGACAGCAGCTAGCCAGGTTACCCTCTCCAGTTCGTGACGACGACCTGGCGAGCAATGAGGCGTCAGTTCAGGGACCCTCACGTGATCCCCTTCTGCCCAGTGCTTCAGCAGTAGCTCCTCCACCTGGAGACTGATAATTAGTACCAGCAGCACAGGATGAGGTTGAGTGCAGGCTGAGTGTGCTCTAAGACTTCCATTGTCAGCGGTCGCAGAAGTTTCGCGGGGACCCGGATCCCCAGGCAGCAGAAGACTGGCTCGAGTCTGTGGGCTGACTTTTTAGGCTGGTACGGACACCAATGGACCATATGGTAGAACTAGTTTCCAGCCTTTTCCTCGAGATAGCCAGGCGTTGGTGGGGGTTGGTTACACAGACCCACGACGAGTCGTCTCTCACGTGGGATAGCTTCCAACAGCTCTTCCGGGAGGAGTACTCCCCCTCTTTTTTACGCTCTGTTTGGATTCAGGAGCTTCTAGAGATGAAGTATGGGGGATGACCGTGGCGCGGTACTCAGCCCGGTTTACCGATCTGACATGCTACTCGCAGGATATGGTCTGTGATAGTTACTTCCAGGCGCGGAAGTTTGAGCAGGGACTTCGCAGGGAGATTCGTGCTAGTGTAGTACCCCTGTGCATACCTACTTATGTCGGGGTGCTAGAGTGAGATCTCGTGATGAAGAGATTCTTGGATAAGGGACGCCATATGACAGGGCCTAACAGTGGCTGCTTCAGAGGAGAGTCTTCGGTGACAGGCAGGCGGCAGAGAGCAGAGCCTTGGTCGAGGAGGCCCTGCCGTGAGCAGACACAGGGGCAGGGTCGTACACCGTAGTGGCACCGTGTAGCACTGGGGAAGTCAGGAGAGATTTGTTTCTATGCATGTGACAGAAGGGGTCACCTAGCACGAGATTTCCCAACCAGGCGTACTGAACAGTCGTGGAAGGCAGTGGGCGCACCGCAGCGGTAGAGGTAGTGTTGTGACCGGGGATCCCCCAGGCAAGGACAGGGTGGTCCTCAGGGAGGCGGCATAGGTAGAGCGGCTAGACCTGGAGGTCCGGGATGGCGTTTCGAGGTCCTTCCACCACCACCACCAGGAATCCCACGCCAGGCTCAGGGAGCTGACGGTAGGGGCCGCGGGAAGCTTCAGGCTATGCGTGTTCGTGACCCCCCATCACATGAGATGGTTCGATGTACGCTTTGTGTTTACTCTATGCTTTCTTCGGTACTAGTAGACATAGGCACCAGCCACTCCTTTATATCGCTACTTTTGGTATGGTAGTTGGATCTTCCATTAGAGGCACTGACACATGCACTTAGCCTCGAGGTTCCTACAGGAAGTGCCTCGTTAGTGACCTTTGTTTGCAGACAGTGTGAACTATCGTTCAGAGGAGAGAGTTTCACGTGAGACCTACAGGTCATCATGATGGAACCTTACAATGTTATCCTGGGCATGGATTGGCTTTCTATGGTCCACACCCAGATTGATTGTCATCGCAAACGAGTCAGAGGTGTGTTTTCTGATGGGACGAGGTTCACCATCCTCGATGAGCGAGACCTCGTGGCAGAGCAGACAGGTACACTAAGCAGGAGACCACTACCTTTTTCTCACCAGTTGGCGAGCATGGCTCTCAGAGCAGCAGATGCTACAGGCACCAGGATCCCTACCATTGTGGAGGACTACATGGACGTCTTTCCCGAAGATGTCATGGGACTACCTATGAGGCGAGAGATGGAGTTCTGCATTGACTTGCAGCCGGGGACTGCCCCAATATCATGTGCAGCATATCGGATGGCACCCACAGAGCTTCGGGAGCTATGACTTCAGTTTGAGGACCTTCGTGAGAAGGGATTCATTAGGCCTAGTGTGTCCCCCTGGGAAGCTCCAATTTTGTTTGTGAAAAAAGGCAGATGGGAGTCTGTGGATTTGTGTGGATTATCGTCGCCTGAATCAGGCTACGATAAAGAACAAGTACCCTTTTCCGAGGATTGAAGACCTCTTCGACCAGTTGAGAGGTGCGAATTGGTTCTCCAAGATTGATCTTCGATCCGGCTACCACCAGGTGCGGTTCGTGAGGCTGACATCCCGAAGTTGGATTTCCGTTGTCGTTATGGGCATTATGAGTTTCTGGTGATTCCCTTTGGCGTGACGAATGCCCCCGCCATTTTCATGGATTTGATGAACCAGATCTTTCAGCCGTACTTGGACCAGTTTGTGGTTGTCTTTATTGACGACATACTCATCTACTCAGCGACGGAAGAGGAGCACGCGGAGCATTTGAGGATGGTCCTAGACTTACTCTGAGAGCACCAGCTGTATGGGAAGCTCTCGAAGTGTCAGTTCTGGATTCAAAAGGTTCTATTTCTGGGGAATGTCATTTCGGAATAGGGTTTGGCCATAGATCCTGCAAATATAGAGGCAGTGCTTGCTTGGGATCCATCCAAGAATGCGTCAGAGGTGCGAAGCTTCCTTGGTTTGGCAGGGTACTACAGGAGGTTTGTGGAAGATTTCTCCAGGATTACTACCCCTTTGACCACATTGACGTGGAAGGGATGACCGTTCACCTGGACTAATCAGTTCCATAAGGCCTTCGAGGAGTTGAGACAGAGGCTGACTAGTGATTCAGTGTTGAGACTGCCAGAGGAGGGCGTTGAGTTCATGGTGTACTACGACGCTTCAGGAGGTGGGCTTGGGTGTGTGTTGATGCAGCAGCGGGCAGTGATTTCATCTGGGTCAAGGCAGTTGAGGCCCCATGAGCAGAATTATGCGAATCATGATTTGGAGCTGGCAGCGGTGGTCTTCGCCTTGAGGTTATGGAGACACTACCTTATGGGTGAGAATTTTGTGGTCTACTCAGACCACCAGAGCCTCAAATACATCTTCACTCAGAGGGATCTGAATCTAATTCAGAGGAGCTGGCTGGAGTTTCTACAGGACTATGATTTTTAGATAGTCTACACTCCAGGGAAGGGCAATGTAGTAGCAGATGCTCTTAGCAGGAAGTCCCAGGCTCGGTTAGTGCGGGAAGCTTCAGAGCAGTTGGCTTCCCTACATCTGACCTTGGTGGAGTAGGAGGGTATGGATTTTCTGCAGTCGATGGTGTTAACTCCTTCGCTACTTGAGCGTGTGAGAGATTCACAGCTGGGGGTGTCGACAGCAAGGTATTGCGTGATCATATATCCATAGGCGATGCACCCGATGGGTATTCTGAAGGAGTTCATCACAAGATCATGTTCCAGGGGTGAGCTGTAGTACCAGTGGAGATGTGGGAGGAGGTGATGCGGGAGTTCCACACTTTTCCCTTGGTTGTACATCCCGGTGTGGGGAAGATGTACAGAGACCTTCAGCGGTAGTTTTGGTGGTCCAGCATGAAGCGGAGCATAGCTGAGTTCATTTCTCAGCGTCTTACATGTCATCAGGTGAAGGAAGAGCATCAGGTTCTGACAGGGTTGTTGCAGCCCCTCGATATCCCGGAGTGGAATTGGGATGACATATCTATGGACTTCGTCACAGGGCTTCCATGCATGGCGAAGGGCCATGACTCCATTTGGGTGATAGTGGACCGACTCACGAATTCGGCGCACTTCCTTTCCATTAGGGAGCAGATCTCAGTGGAGAGTCTAGGGAAGTTGTGCATTCGGGAGATTGTCCGCCTTCATGGAGTACCCTTGACGATCGTCTCCGGCCGTGACGCGCGGTTTACGTCGTGATTGTGGCGAGGCCTTCAGGAGGCATTCGGGACTCGGCTGCGGATGAGTACATCTTTTCACCCCCAGATGGACAGGTAGACCGAGTGCACTATCTGGGTGTTGGAGGATATGCTCAGGGCGTGCGTGTTAGACTTTGGCCTAAGCTGGGAAGATCACCTGCCCTTGGTGGAGTTCGCATATAACAACAGTTACCACTCTACTATCGGCATAGCACTTTTTGAGGCCCTCTACGAGAGACCCTGCAGGTCACCGTTGTGCTGGACGGAGGTTGGGGAGACCCCCCTCGTTGGCCCAGAGTTGGTGTGGGCAATAACGGAGAAGGTGCAGGTTATTCGTGAGCGGATGAGGGCGGCTTAGAGAAGAGAGAAGTCCTACGCAGATCTTCATCGCAGTCCTTTGGAGTTCGAGCCGGGGGACCATGTCTTTTTGAGAGTCTCCTCGCGGCGTGGAACACGGAGGTTCGGCTAGGGAGGTAAACTGTTCTCGAGGTTCATTGGGCCCTTTGAGATCGTGCGCAGGGTCAGTGAGGTTGCCTACCATCTTGCTCTACCCCCACAGGTGGAGAGGGTGCATGACGCCTTCCATGTGTCCCAGCTGAGGAAATACGTGCACGACCCCACGTACGTCATCAACTAGGGAGAGCTGGACATTGAGGATGGAGCCACCTTTGCAGAGCACCCAGTGGCAATTGAGCACCGGCAGGAGCGGACACTGTTTGGATGGACCATTCCTTTGGTTCGTGTGTTGTGGCAGCACGGGAGGGTGCAGGAGAGAACCTGGGAATGGGAGAGCCAGATGCGGGCTCAGTATCCTAAGTTATTTTTGTAGTTTTTTTTGGGATGAAAAACTTGAAGAAGAGAATGATATAAGAACCCAGGTTTTGAGCCTATAAGACTTTGAAATTTTCTTGATGTTATTCTAGATCAGGGCGTTCAGACGGCGTGTGATTCCGAGCCACAGTGTGGCCGGAATTAAATTTTAAGTGCGTTCACACTGGACATGCCAAATAAATAGAATAACTCCTAAACGGTTGCTCAGATGGGAAATCTGAGGGCACTATTGAGTCTGGAACGTGCCGTTTACCCTAGGAAGGGTGTAACTTTTGCGGGCGCGGCCCTTTTGTTGAAAACACCACTAGGGGAATTTTTGTAATTTAGCAGCCTCGAGCGTGAACTTTACGACTTCTGAACGGAGGTTTGGATTAAAATTTTGATGCCGCCGTTATGCTCAGAATGTGGATTTTACCCTAGAGGCGGCTTAACCCCGACCATGTCGAAAGTTCGGGTACGGAGCCCACTGGTGGGTGTTTGTGTTTCTCTACTTAAACACTTCTCCCACCCCTCCTCCTTCTTCCCCCTTCTTATCCCTATCGGAATCGCTCTCAACAAGCTTCAAGCCCCTCTCCTCACCTCTCCAAGGCGCGGTGGCTCCGGCGGATCGTCGACGAAGCGACGGGCTACGCCCTGCGAGGTAGGCTCGTGTTTTTTTCGTTTTTAATTTCCACATCTTCCTTGAATTAACTTCATTGCATCGAAATGTTGTTTTCCTATCGAGAGAATCCCATAGTTGCGTAGGATTTGATCCGAGATTTCTAACTCTATTCTCGTATCTAAAATCCGAGTCCCGGGGCGCCTGGGGTGGCCCCGGGAAGTTTTCCGGCCAATTTTCTCTGTTTTCCGGTGGTTCCAGGGGTTTCAGGCGGGCTTTAGGCGGTCCTGGACGGTGGCCGGTGGCGGCGGGCTCCCAGGCGGCGACGGCGGGCTTCAGGTGTTCTAGGACAGCGGCGTATGCGGGGTGACGCGGGGGGCGGCCAGGCTGGCCGGCTTCGCCGGTCAGCGGGAGGCGCTAGAAACTAGGGTCGTTGCGACCCCAGCCAGCCGACAAAGACCCACACTTCGCGGGTCTGATGGAGAACACACTGGACCCGCTGAGCCAGTTCGAGTGACATGAGGCGGCCCGCGCGATGAACCGCGGGCCGTGGTGGATCGGGCGGTCCGGGCGGCCCAGTTGCGGACCGCCGATCTAAAGGGGTTGGTCGGCCCAGGCCCACCCCGTCTTCGTCTGATGACGTTAAAAACGCCATAACTCACAAAACAAGCATCAAATTAGCGTTCCGTCTACAAAAACGCGATCCTTGGATTGAGACGGAGCTTTTGATATAGTCCCGAGGATTTTTAATTCTCGGGACGGGAGCTCGGTGGCGTGACACGGTCGTTAAGTACCACGATGGGATTCTTCTTTCGGATGGTGTGAACACATCCAGAGTCCGTTTAAGGCGCCGTCAGCAGAATTGTGACATTGGCATCGAGACGAAGTTTTCCAGGGTAGTTTCAAGCATTGAAGCCAGAGTTGAGGTGTCCCCACGGGCCGTATTTTAAGATGTGAGTAGTGTTTTCTGACTTTTTCATCAGACGTCTATTCGGGGTGAATGAGTAATCGTTTTGGTGTGTTTTTTCGAGATCATCGTGATGGCGCAGTTCGCCCGACCTTTTTTGGGACTGAGGTGTGGGCCCCATGTGATTTCATGTGGGCGTAAAGAAGTGTTGGATAACTTTTTCATTGGGAGTCCATTTCCAGCGAGTAAATAGTCTATCTCATGTGTTTTTTCATGAGGATTACAACGCTGTAATCTGTGTGGGAATGCAGAGCCTCTTCCAAGATCTCATTAAATGTGGAAACATGAAAGGGCGTTGGTCATAGGATCCTTTGACGCACTCTGAACCAATGCACAGTAGTGATGTTAGTGACACCCATAGATGGTTCGGGCAATGCAGAGTTATCGGACCAGTTCCGGGTTTACCCTCCAGCGGGGCTGGGCAGTGGGTTACCCGTTGACTTTAGGGTTTACCCTCCAGCAGGGCTGGGGAGTGGGTTACCTGTTGACTTTAGAGTTTACCCTCCAGTAGGGCTGGGTAGTGGGTTACCTATGGACTTTAGGGTTTACCCTTCAGCGGGGCTGGGCAGTGGGTTACCCGACGACCTCTTAGGGTTTACCCTCTAGTCGGGCTGGGCAGTGGGTTACCCGATGATTTTCTTTCAGACTCGGCCCTTTCTATGTGTCTAGTCAGTGACTTCTCTCTGTGATTACCAGAGCGGGTTCCCTGGTTTCACGACTCAACGATGAGACAGCTTTGACGTGTGGGACGTTTGGGCATCAGTTATGGATATCCTTAGAATTGTTGGCGACTTTTCCTAGGCTGAGCTTGCACTACCACAAAACAGGGCAAGGGAAGCGCTACCCTTTATCAGCGCTAAAAATAAAGCGCTGATAAAGGGATATTCTTTTATCAACGCTTATTTTAGCACTGATAAAAGTTTTTATTCTTAATTTATATAAAATTATAATATTTATCAGCGCTAAATATAGTGATGATAAATAGGTATTTTACCAACGCTTTTTTAGCACTGATAAAGGTATCTCTTTATCAGCGCTGAAAAAGCGCTGATAAATATATGTTTTATCAGCACTTTTATTTTAGCGCTGATAAAACATACCTTTATCAGTGCTTTTAACGAGCACTGATAAAGGTTCCAGCGGTTTCTATTTAATAACCCTAACAGGGCCTCCTCTCTTGCACACGGTAAAGATTTCGCGGAAGCTGAACCAGGACTCTCTTTTGCTGCGACTTCTCCTCCTCGTCCACGCCGCGTCCTCGTCTTCCTCCTCCTCTTCCTACTCCTCCTCTTCCTCCTCCTCCTCCTCTGCCTCCATTGCCTCTACGCCGTTGGTTTTTCTCCTCCACCGCGACCGTCGCTATCTCCGCCGTCGTGACCGCCGCTGCCTCTGTCACCGTGACCGCCGCTCCCTCTGTCACCGCTGCCTCTGCCGTCGCCGCCTCTGCCGTCGGTCAGTGTAGGAGTATATATAATCATTAACTATAGATAATATTTATTCAATTTTAGTATTATACTATTACAAACATAAGATTGTTTTCTATAGTTGGATTTTGATGATGAACCTCTTAGGGATGAGGATTCGGTGTAGGGAATTGGTCTTGAGGTGGTACCTCTGGGTGGTTTTCCAATCCATCTGCTACCCATTGAGTAGAAGGTTATGAAGACATTACAATATGAGGATGTGAACAAGCTTATTGTTCTACATGTATTTTAGAGGAAGATTTCTCCCATGTATTGGTGTGAGCTAGACCCCAGGAAGTTGATGGTTGGCTTGATAGAGTCACATATGTTCCACACCTTGTGATGAAACCTCTCAATAAAATGGTGGTCTTAATGATAATAATTTTTCTGGTATTATCTAGTCGATGGTTAATTCTGGTGATGAATAACCATAATGAGATGATACTAACTTAGATGAATATTAAGTTATTTTTTTGGGTAAAGTCTTATCTAGACATGTAGTGCTCAGTCTGTATCTAAGAGATTCTGCACCTTCGGAAGAATATCATGACCTTCATAGAGATTTCTCTGAGGTTAAAAAAAATTCATAGTATAAAATGGATATAGTTTGATAGTGAAGGAATGGTCATGCCTTGGATTTTTATAAGGGAAGCACTCTCTATTCTTGAGTTTTGGTGTTATGACTGGGTTGAGGGACATGATCATTTGGATTCCTAACCTTATTGATTTATAGCATGGTTTTAATGTGAACATCACTATTGAACCTATATGGATGGGTTTAGGGTAATGAAGCATGGGTATATTCCTTTGGTTTTGGAATAATGTTGGGTAACTGGTGATCATGGGGTGAGTTTTGTCATGGTGTGATGTTAAGATTGGAAAAGAGTACCAGGGGTGTCCCATTGGAAATATGTGTGTTCCCACTAATTTTTGTCAAGATGTACAAGTAGGCTCATTGAGTATGAATAGGGATATGATCCTACTCACTAGATACCACATGTTGTGTTGAAAAGATTGTACCATGAAGTTTAAAGTCATGCGATTAGGATGTATGTGTCGTGAAAGGTGTGATAACAGAGGATTGATCAGGGCTTACTCATTTGGGATATACTATATAGAATAAACTTGGGGATTATACCTAGTAAGTAGGACCTATTGGTCAGGGCTTGCCCATTTTATGTTCAGCTTTTATATTTTAAAAAGTTTGTTGAACTCGTTCTATCGAAGGTGGGTTCTATAATTTCTTGTTATCTTAAGGTGTGTTTAACCATGGTGTGGGTTGATTTCGGTTTTAGTGGGTTCTTGGGGTTTGTGGGATGTGGTAAATGGTGTACTTGGTTTTAGATTATTTTATTCTCATGAGTTTCCCCTCTTTTATGTTTTCTTTTCAGTTGGAAATCTCCTCTATTGTGCGCCTCTCCTCTGCCACGAACACATCTCTGTCGTGTGATTAACGAAACCTTTGCGGTGAGTTTTCTCCTATTACTCATTTATTTCCTCGTGTTCTCATGTTATTACTGTTTGATATTGATGGTTATAATGTGAAATGTATGGGCTAAACGCCCCGCTGAAAATCGTGGCCGTTGGTGGTCCTTGTTTGCGCACTAAATGAATTGCATGTTGGTTGGTTCTTGTTGAACATATGTATATAAAAATTGGTAATTTACGTATACTTGACTTATGAATGAACGCCCCAGGATGATAAAACTATTGTGATAACCCCTGAATTAAGAAACAAAATTGAATAAGGGATGCTTTGTAAAATCTAAAATTGTGATTGTTTGGTTTGTATCTAAAGTACACGCCTTTAGCTCAATTTGAGCTATATGTCATGTATTTTAAAAGGCATCATGCAGTCTTTGTAATACTAACTTGGAATTAATTTGATATATGTCAGATCAAATCAGGTATCTTATCCATATACGATGTTCACCCTACTGGACACACCATGTATATGGATTTCACATGAGTTTAGAAATGGTAATATACAACCAACCTTGACTGAGAACCCTACACATTGTGTATCCATTGAACAAATTGTGTGCTATGTTAATTTCATTATTATTATTTATTTTTCACTTAGATGATAATATTTCATATATGAGTAGCCCATTATAAATATCTTCTCATGTAGATCACAATATTATGATTCCCTCATTCATTGGAAATTACACACGATGTGGTTTGGATATTTTAATTATCTTCACTCTGCTTGAGAGTTGACAAGTGACAAGTGAGATGTTTAGAGAAAATATGGAGTATGGTACTCCCCCAGGTTTCGGTGAAGAGTCCTCCATGTATATGTTTTAGGTACTCCATGGAGATATACAAAAGATATGGAACAATCCCCCGTATATAGATAGAGTTCAAGTACTTTCACATGTTTTGGGGTAGGTTCCTCTATTTCATTGTAGAGGCATTTGTACCATGATTTTTTTATAAAACCCAAACAATGCTACTCGATTAATTAAAACATAATATTAGGAAAGTTCGAGATCGAACCCATAAAGATGATGAATATGAATAAAGAATGGATGAATGCCAATCGGTTGACAAAAGAGTATGAAGATGGCATGAAAGAGTTTATCAAGTTTGCAGTAGATCATGCATGTGACCCTTCTCAAATCCTCTGTCTATGTTTATGTTGTTGTTATTCAAGACAAATTAGTCCAGAGGAGTTGGAAGAACGCATGATTTGTCACAGAATAGATCGAAGTTATACATGTTAGAATAAACACGGGGAAAAATGAATGTAGGTAGTGGCTCGGATAACATGACATTTTATGGAATATCTGATATGATTACAAGCGTGAACAGTGAGATGATCGTATGGAGGGTGTGATTACAGATGTGAATGATGATGAAGATCATATTGAGGAAATGACAAGGACAGTTGAAGATGAACTTCGTGATTTCCCAAAATTGTTTGAGAAATTAATGAGTTGTGAAAAAACGCCATTGTATGCTGGTTGCACTAAATATACAGCATTGTCAGCCGTACTGAAGCTGTATAATTTGAAAGCAGGCAATGGGTGGAGTGACTCCTGTTTTACGGAACTACTTTCTCTCCTGAATGACATGCTCCCAGAAGATAATGAACTCCCAAGCTGAATATACGATGCCAAATGAATGCTACGATCAATGGGTATGATCTCTGAAAGAATACACTCCTACTCGAATGATTGTATATTGTTTCTCAAGGACCATAAATCACTTACAGAATTCCCAAAGTGTGGTGCTTATTGATACAAGAAAGATGATTATAGTCCTACAAAAGTTATATGGTACTTTCCAATCATTCCAAGGTTTAGGTGCCTATATGGAAGTGAGGAGACTGCAGGATAATTGACATGGCATGAAGATACAAGAATTAAAGATGGGAAACTACGTCACCCGGCAGACTCTCCTCAATCGAAGAGAATTGATCACGAGTATCCTAAATTTGGAAACGACCTGAGAAACATTCATCTAGCATTATCTGCAGATGGGGTGAATCCTTTTTGTTTTCAAAGCAGAAGTCAAAGTACATGGCCGGTTATATTGGTAAATTATAACTTACTATCATGGTTATGCATGAAATGAAAATACATCATGTTATCTATGATTATATTAGGACAAAAACAACCAGGTAATGATATTGATGTTTATTTGGCTCCATTGATTGAGGATTTGAAAATATTGTGGGATTCAGGTGTTACGTTGTATGATGCTTACAAAAAAGAAGATTTCACTTTGAAAGCCATGTTGTACGGAACGATAAATGACTTTCCTACTTATGGAAATTTGTCAGGATATAGCATTAAAGGAACTCAAGGGTGTCCCGTTTGCGAAAAAGGTACATAGTCAATTAGGTTGAAACATTCATCGAAGACTGTGTTTTTAGGACATCGCAGATTTCTACCCCGATGGCATAAGTACCGATCTTGGACGACATCATTCGATGGAAGTTCAGAAGAACGTACAACACCGTCTCCACTAACAGGTGATCAATTGTTTGAGAAGGTAAAATATTTGAACACTACTTTTGGTAAACCGTTTTTAAAAAACCTTACGAAAACTGGTTGGAAAAAGAGATCAGTTTTTTTTGAATTACCATACTGGAATTGTCTGTATGTCAAACATTTTCTTGATGTTATGCATATTGAAAAAAAAATGTATGTGATAGTGTCATCAGAACATTTCTAAATGAACCCGGCAAAACGAAGGATGGAATTAAGGCTAGATTGGACAGGGTTGAGATGGAAATACAAGAAGAGTTGGCACTAGTGAAGGGTGAAAAATGAACATTTATTCCTCCTACTGCTTACACTCTTTCTAGGCAGGAGAGATATCAGTTTTGCAACTTCTTAAATGACGTAAAGGTTCCAGAGGGGTATTCATCAAATATCAAGAACATCGTGTCAATGAACGATTTAAAATTAAAGGGTCTGAAATCACATGACTTCCATGTTTTGATGCAAGATCTAATTCCTATAGCTTTATGTTTCATTTTTCCCAAGAATGTCTGCCATATATTAATGAAGCTCTGTTTATTCTTCAAATCTATATGCAGAAAAGTTATAGACCCGGCGAAATTGCCAACTATGGAAAGAGAAATTGCCGTCATATTATGTGAATTGGAAATGTTCTTCCCGCCGACATTTTTTGATATGATGGTTCATTTGATGGTTCATTTGGTGAGAGAGATTCGACTATGTGGTCCTATACATTATAGATAGATGTACCCCATTGAACGGTATATGAAGATTTTGAAAGGGTATGTCAAAAATCAAAGTCTTACAGAGGGTTGTATTGTGGAGAAATATATTGTTGAGGAAGCCATTGAATTTTGTACTGAATACCTGTCTGGTGTGGAAAACGTTGGCCTACCAAAATCTAGTCACACTGAGCAACTTGAGGGTGAAGGAATTTCTAAAAGAGAGGTTGTCACAATCAATATTACAGATCGGAAGCAGTCTCACCTTTACGTTTTTCATAACATTTTCTACGTTGACCCATATGTTCAAACCCACAAAGAAATTATTAGGGGTTTGAATCCATATAGGTATGAAAAATGGATATCAGATACACATAATTGACGGTTTATAGGATGGTTTTAGGACCATATTTTGAAGCGGTTAGATGAAAATCCAGACTCAATTTCAGAACGACTTCGATGGATAGCCGGAGGAGCAAGTGTGTATGTATTATCTTACAATGCTTATGCAGTTAATGGTTATACATTCTATACTAATGAACATGATGAAGACAGTACCATGCAGAATAGTGGGGTTACACTTGTGGCTGAGGCGATGCATGTTTTCGGTGCTAAGGACAAAAATCCAATTTATGTGAATATGTCATACTTTGGCATCATCAAACGAATATGGGAGTTGGATTATACGAAATTCAAAGTGATGATTTTTCAATGAAAGTGGGTTGATAACAGGAGTGTTGTTAAAATAGATGAATTAGGATTCGTGAAAGTTGATTTCAGTAAGGAAGGGGAGAAAGACGAACCATTTATAATGGCATCACAAGCAGTACAAGTATTTTATGTTCTAGACCCCGCAAACCAAAATTGGTCAATTGTTCTGTTATCGACAAAAACAACTGAAGGGTCAGATGAAAGTTCAATGGGGGATGACCCATTTATAGGGACTTCACAATCATTTCGCAGTGGTCCAAATATAGACGGCATTTTGTATGTCAGAGGAGACCACAATGAAGGGATTTACATAGTCGATAGAGGATTCAAATCTCTTCAGCCTTTAAAGAAAAAAAAGGGAGTACAATAATCAGGTTATTTGTTTATTGTAATATACATTGTGTTACATTATGTTATTATCTGTCTGCTGCTGCTTTTATGTAATCAAAATTAAATGTTAAACCACTTCTACATATAATGACTTCTGCACCTGCTGATGCACCTAATCCTGAGGCACAAAGGTCTCTCAACCACCTGCTGGTGGTCCTAGTGCAGAGAAACAACAGGTTTCTCAACCAGCTGCTGGTGGTCCCAGTGCAGAGCAACAACAAGTTTCTCAACCTGTTGTTGCTGGTCCCAGTGCAAAGCAACAACAAATTTCTCAACCTGTTTCTGTTGGTCCCAGTGCTGATGCTAGTGCTCCGGAGAAAGATATTGATGATAGTTCTGAGGAAATGGTAGGAAATGAAACCCTGAAAGCACAAAAAAAACAAGAGCGTCGTAGTTTGACAATGTTAGCCAAAATCCTTAAGGTAAAAGAAAAAGGCATCAAATTTGAGGTGGGATGAAATAAGCGAGGCCAACATGTTAACCCCAACAAAGCCATCTTTAGTAGTTACATTGAAATCATCACTCGGCAATGCGTGCCAATTGATGTACAGTCGTGGCACCATGTTGTCATCGGTCTTAAGACACTAATGTGGGAAGAGATTATGGTAACATTATGATATCGTTTTTTTAATTTATTAAAATAAAATACCAAAACATTGACTTACTCTTCATCATCCATTGTAGAGTGCATTTATAGTAGATGTCTCACACAATGAATATATATTAAGAGTTATATGAAGGATTCATAGAGGTTTCCGCACAATTTTAACAAAATATCATCTTAAGGATGCTGAAGGGAAAATCAAGCTGCACACACCTCCTCTTTATGCACACTTGATATCCCAAGGAGCATGGGACGCGTTTATCAACCGTTGTGGGGAGCAGACTTTTCAGGTACATTGTGTGGGGTATTACGTTGTTTGACGTTGCTTGTATTCATCACTTTGATTGATAGTTTTTTATTTATGAAACAGAAACTAAGTGCTGAAAATAAAAAACGCGCAGCAGAACCAGCGTACCCTTACCATAAAGCAAGGTTGGAGTACGCTTCACTTGAGAAAAAATTGGTACGTCTTTTAAATCTACCGTACTACTTATATGTGATATAAAACAACACCATAACCATGTTTCTCTATTTATATGCAGATTGATGAATCGAAATCGAAATCGAAATCCATCCCACGCCATGCGCTATGGAAGGAGGCTCGAGTAAATAAAGAGTGGATACTGATAGATGAAAACACACAAAAAGTGTGGGAAACATGTGTAAGTATGACATAATATAAATTTGATTTGTTTTAAATCACTATTACATTACAATGACTACTTATTTTTTTATATTTTCTATCTGACATAGTCACAGGAATCAACAACACCCGCACACGATGCAGACATACTTTCAGCAGCTTTGAAGCGGACAGACCAGTATGGCCGAGTCAGAGGTGCGGATTTTGGGGTGACACCTCGAACATATTTTCAAAAACAAAAACAAGAGGATGATGAAAATGAAAAAAATGGAAAAGCTGCAAGAAAAATTAGCTATTTTTCAAGAAGAATTACAATACCAGAGAGAGATGATAGCAACATTGATAGGGGAGAGGCAAAGAGAAGAAACAACTCAATAACAACCCGTGCATGACGATCCCGCCCCACCCCCCACCAGCTTTGAGGCAAGACATTCCCCTAAAAACCCTGACTTAGCTGAGGTAATCAATGTTTTAATAATTGTTTCTGTGAAATGTGATTCACATAGACACTGATACCTTTCCTATACTAATATTCTACAGGGTGAAAATGACTGTGATTTATATCTAGCAACTCCCACATATTGCCTTATAGTGAGGGCTATGGTGTTCAATACACAGAACGACATGCTACACAACAGACAGCTTCCAACAAATCATTTCAGAGTGTCAATTAACGTAGCTAATGAGCCGAGTGCCGATCTACCTATTCCAAATGACGATGACGACATTCATACGGTTGAACAAGTTGTTGGAACATTCATCGCATGACCGTCAGTTCTTGTAAAAAAACATGTCGACAAGGAGGTATCCATTTCCAAGTTATTTTTCAAGCTAGACCTTTAACATTTAATGAAAAAAGGTCTGAACCAATGAATGTTATCACAGAATGACAAAGAGAAGGGGGTGAAACGAAATATCATCTCAAAACTATCTCAAGGATCAACAAACTGATTGAAACGGTATACTGAGAGCACCTTCACCCCGCCAGTTCTATATCCACAGTTAATATCATTGCAGGCTCATGTGGATACAAAGTTGATAGACAACAATTCTCACACAGTTGTTTTTGAAAAAAAATATGTACGGAGGGGAAACATCAGATTTCATTAGTGCTGAAAATGTAAATGAAATCCTAAAGTATGAATGGCTAGGCGCCTCAGTTGTAAATGTATACATGAGGTATGTTTTCATGATTTGATTTTACAAAAGCTGATATACTCAGATAATAATGACTAAATACATTTTATATTTTTCGTAGGCGTATATATGAAAAACAATTGAATGGATTTCCCCATGAACAAAAATTTGGACTCGTTAGTCCTCACACCACCTCTTCAAAAGAAGATATAGATTCTAATAAAGAGGCTACAATAATGTCATCCCTGCTCAAATCGTTTAAAAACAAAATAACGGATGACAGACTCTTTTTAATACCAACGATGCAGGGGTAAAAATCTACAATTTAATCATATCAACTATATTTTCATTTCTTTCTTTACTTGTTCCTTTTTGTATTTTTAGGGAGCATTGGATGCTTATTGCAGTCAATTTGGATACTCCAAAGATTTATTTTCTGGATTCAACGCATGGATATCCAACAAACCAACCACGCATGATGGCGTTTGTTAATTTGTAATACACTATATCCAACATTTTAAAACTAAACATCTAGTTATATAATTTATGTTATCTTTTAATGAGGATTCTATTATGATAGGGCGGTGCATCAATATCGTCTAATGCATGGAATGAATCCAGGGCATAAGGATGAGCAAGCCTACAAGATCTACAAATGGAAAAGTATCCGGGTATATATGATAATATTGCACTATCCAAACACATATCAAAACAAATTACTTATTTTTGTCGATGTTTCTGAAGTGTCCAAAACAAACAAACGGAAAGGACTGTGGTTATTATGCTTGTAAATTTATGAAAGAGATCGTATTTCATCAACAAAATAGCATCCCTGACAAGGTATTTTCGAAAATAATTACGAGTTCATTTAAAATATTTATTAATCCTTTGTGTATTTATATTTTTTCAGTACTACCATGACTGTAGAAAAAACTCATATTCATAAGATGATATAGATGTGTTTAGAAACAAATGGGCAACATACTTGATGGAAGATTGTACACAAATAGGATTAAGGTGAATTCCTACTAATGTTATCCATATATGATCATTGATATCTCCCTTTTTTACACTTACTGAGCACAAATGATCACCCTTTATTATTTTTTATATCCTTAGGTTATGAAGAATGGTTTTAGATATGATTTGTCTTTCTAGTAAAGCATAACTCATTGGCTAAAAGTGTCTGATACCAGTTTCAAATTGACATTAAGTTTAGAAAACAACACAAATGACATACGGAAAACTAAGAAAACACGTTCAGATTGTTTTGATACTTTAAGAAAACGATCCACGAGGCATTTGTGAGGTGTACGAATCGACCGCACCTCAATCTGACACACGGTGTGACCGGTATGGCTAAAAGTGTCTGATACCAGTTTCAAATTGACATTAAGTTTAGAAAACAACAGAAATGACATACGGAATACTGAGAAAACGTGTTCAGATTCTTTTGATACTTTAGTACAACTATCCATGAGTCATTTGTGAGATGTAAAAGTCGACCGCACCTAAATCTGACACATGATGTGACCGGTATGGCTAAAAGTGTCTGATACCAATTTGAAATTGACATTAACTTTAGAAAACAACACTACTGACATACACAAAACTGAGAAAACGTGTTTGGATTGTTTTGATACTTTAGGAAAATGATCCATGAATCATTTTTGAGGTGTACGAATCGACCGCACCTCAATCCGACACACGGTGTGACCGGTATGGCTAAAAGTGTCTGATATCGGTTTGAAATTGACATTAACTTTAGAAAACAACACTACTGATATACGGGAAACTGAGAAAACGCATTCGGATTGTTTTGATACATTAGTAAAATGATCCATGATTCATTTGTGACGTGTACGAATCGACCGCACCTCAATCCGACGCACGGTGTGACCGGTATGGCTAAAAGTGTCTGATACCAGTTTGAAATTCACATTAACTTTAGAAAACAACACTACTGACAAACGGAGAACTGAGAAAATGCGTTCGGATTGTTCTGATACATTAGGACAACAATCCATGATTCATTTGTGACGTGTATGAATTGACTACACCTCAATCTGACGCACGGTGTGACCGGTATGGCTAAAAGTGTCTGATACCAGTTTCAAATTGACATTAAGTTTAGAAAACAACACTATTGACATACGTAAAACTGAGCAAATGTGTTCGGATTGTTTTGATACTTTTGGACAACAATCCATGATTCATTTTTGACGTGTAATAATTGACTGCACCTCAATCCGACGCACGGTGTGACCGGTATGGCTAAAAGTGTCTGATACCAGTTTGAAATTGACATTAAGTTTAGAAAACAACACAAATGACATACGGAAAACTGAGAAAACGAGTTCGGATTGTTTTGATACTTTAGGACAACAATCCATGAGTCATTTGTGAGGTGTACGAATCGACCGTATCTCAATCCGACAGACGGTGTGACCAGTATGGCTAAAAGTGTCTGATACCAGTTTCAAATTGACATTAAGTTTAGAAAACAACACAAATGACATACGGAATACCAAGCAAACACGTTCGTATTTTTTTGATACTTTATAACAACGATCCATGAGTCATTTTTGAGGTGTGCGAATCGACCGCATCTCAATCCGACGCACGGTGTGACCAAATGGCTAAAAGTGTCTGATACCAGTTTGAAATTGACTTTAACTTTAGAAAACAACACTACTGACATACAGAAAACTGAGAAAACGCATTCGGATTGTTTTGATACTTTAGGACAAAGATCCATGAGTCATTTGTGAGGAGTAAGAATTGACCGCACCTCAATCCGACGCACGGTGTGACCGGTGTGGCTAAAAGTGTCTTATACCAGTTTGAAATTGACATTAAGTTTAGAAAACAACAAAAATGACATACGGAATACCGAGCAAACACGTTCGGATTGTTTTGATACTTCAGGACAACGATTCATGAGTCATTTGTGAGGTGTATGAATCGACCTCATCTCAATCCGACGCACGGTGTGACCGGTATGGCTAAAAGTGTCTGATACCAGTTTGAAATTGACATTAACTTTAGAAAACAACACTACTGACATAGGGAAAACCGAGCAAACATGTTCGGATTGTTTTGATACTTTAGGAAAACGATCCATGATTCATTTGTGACGTATACGAATCGACTGCACCTCAATCCTACGCACGGTGTGACCGGTATGGCTAAAAGTGTCTGATACCAGTTTGAAATTGACATTAAGTTTAGAAAACAACACAAATGACATACGGAAAACCGAGCAAATGCGTTCGGATTGTTTTGATACTTTAGGACAACGATCCATGAGTCATTTTTGAGGTGTATGAATCGACCTCACCTCAATATGACGCACGGTGTGACCGGTAAATCATTTCATTAGATAAAGAATCGGTATTTATTAAATGAGATAAATCATCCAAAAACATATTGATTTTACATTATTCCCTTTCATTGTTATCAGAATGAAAACATTTGAGTTTATCATTTCCATATTTTAGTTTCACATTTCCATATTAATGTATTCTTTCATATTAATGTTTTAATTTATTTCATTATTGTATTACTAACATACTATTTGTTTTCTTATATAGGTGAATTCTTTTCCTTGAGTTTGGATGCTTTGTTCGGCAACAAATACTGTGGACGAAAATTTTTGAGAGAGGATCACGGATATCAAAGGATGAAACATTAATGATTATAACTATTGTTGGATAATTTGATTGTAACCATGTAAAACATTGTTTGAAATGTATATAATAGTGTGTTTTTTGTATTCATGATGTTAAGTAAATGTATATAGGATTGTATGTCA
This sequence comes from Viscum album, assembly GCA_963277665.1. Taxonomy (NCBI): domain Eukaryota; kingdom Viridiplantae; phylum Streptophyta; class Magnoliopsida; order Santalales; family Viscaceae; genus Viscum; species Viscum album. The sequence continues at coordinate 1,711,779,315 of OY728145.1, forward strand.
AAATATTGTGTGTGGGTGTTGTTTTGTACAGGTGCAGGTGTTGTTTTGTATAGGTGTAGGTGTTGGTTTGTGCAGGTGGTGGTTCTGTAGGTGCAGCTGAAGGAGCCTTTATCAGCGCTATATTGAGCGCTGATAAAGGATACCTTTATCAGCGCTATCTTGAGCGTTGATAATAGGGCCCTTTATCAGTGCTATCTTGAGCGCTGATAATGTGGCCCTTTATCAGCGCTCAAGGTAGCGCTGATAAAGGATCCCCTTTAACACCGCTAGAAAAGCACTGTAAATTCTGGCGAAGATAAAGGGGGTCCCCTTTATCAGCTCTTTTCGGAGCGCTAATAAAAGGGACCCCCCTTTATCTTTGCCGGCATTTACAGCGCTTTTCTAGCGCTGTTAATGTTGGTTTGTAGCGCTGATAAAGGGTCAATTTGTAGTAGTGTTGGAGATAGAGATCCTCTTACACACTCATTCGGATTTCTTGTTGAGCATATATATATATATATATACACCCTACTTTTGTTCTCACTCCTTGGGTTCAGTTACTCTCCTTTTAGGAGGGGCGAAGACACGTGGGGTATGCCACATGCTTTCCGTGTCTAGCTCCTTTTGGTTGGACAAGATTACTTCCTTTCTTTTGTTGGGTTGAGTTGCACTCAATTTACTGTACTCTTTCACTATTCCTTGTTCTGTCTACTGCTCAGTGTTTTGGTACCTCTTTTGTTTCTCCCTCAAGCTTTCGGTGCATCCTACTGAGTATGTTTATACTCACCCCTGTTTGGGTTTTTCCCGCACTTGGTGTGCCCTTGCAGATGACAGACAGGTCGATCGAGACTACGGAGGACCGTAGAGGACGCAGAAGCTTGGGCATCGTTCAGCGGTCGTAGTAGGACTTTCAGGTGTGAGGCTCACCAGTTGCTTTTTTTTATCTGTTGCCGGGTTGTAGCACTTTTCTAGTTGAGCGCGTGTTTTGCCCTTTTTACTATTCGGTCTAATTTTCAGCACTTTACTTGTTCTCCTTTAGAGGTCGATACATGTTTTGGTTGGGATTCTGTAGTCCATACTTTGGTTTCCTTTTTACTCTGCACTTTTGCGTTGTGTGGGCTGTGTGTGTGTACTCATACTTAGGCAAATGTCTCCCCGAGATTGTTACGCCTTCAGTGCTTGTCGCCAGCCCCTGGCCTATGGAAGTGGGCTTGGGGTAGTCACGGCTCGAGACCGGTAAGGTCGGGACGTGACATGCTGATATTGCCTCTCTGTTTTCCCTGTGGGATCAACCCCGAATATCGCTAACTACCTAGTTAGTCAGATCAAAAGGGAACAAACAAATATTTCCAACTTGCCGCACCTCGTGATGGGAGCGGTTAACTTTCCTTCTTTTCTGATTCACATCAAAAAGTTTTTACTTCCTCCATAAATAAGATAAATCGAACTTTACCTGCGTACGGTCTTCAAGAACTTCAACAATTCTCTGAGAAACTTGTTGGTCTTGAAACTTCTTCCAGAAACTCTGTCCGGAAAAATCACCTCAGCAAAAGTCAGTCTGATCTGCCTCAGTTCGGTAAACTCTGTCTGATGGGCTCCATTCGATTGGCCTCGGTCTAATTCTCTTTTTACTGTTCCTTCTTCAATTGAGTAGAAACTCAATTAGCAGCTCACAATTCCTCTTTCTGATGGGGCTCGCTCTGATGGATCTGACTCTGATAGAACTTACTCTGTTGGACTCATTTTAATGGAGTAGTTCCAATGGAACTTCCTCAGTATTAACCTCAAAAATAAACTCTGGTTGGAAACTCAATACATATTCCATAATTGTTGGAGCTTTAGGGCACGTGAACAGTGCAACTTCTTGCAAAGTACGAATGTACTGTGCTCTCCTTTTATAGGCATCCAAGAATGGCAAAGATGGGAAAACTAATTCCAATTCCCGCTCAGCAAAATTCACAAATCCCGAATTTCATGTTCATTTAAGTCATCATATTTGACTTATTCAACTCTTCTTTATACTTCTGAGAGCTTCTCAAATCTTCTAGAATCTTCTCAAATCTTCAGACTTCTTCGAGTTTACAAACATTTCTTCAGTCCGATTCTTCACTATGGTGAACACATATGCAAAACTGAAGACGGTCAATTACGATGACCTCTTATAAACACCGAAAGTCTTCACATACAGATGCCCTGTATCAACTAAAAAACACTCGTTAAAACATTGAGAACATTATGTAGCATTCAAAACCTCCTTGGGTAATACTTTGGCAGTAATTACATATCTGAAATGTCTTCAAAGAGTTTATACTTTTCTTCAATTCCTCGATCTGATGATCCTGTGTCCGATGAAGTTCAACATCTGATGACTTTATCGGTGTAAACATGCATCTGATGGATCAATCTCTACTTCACTCTGATGAATCGATGTCAAGTATTGTTCGATGACTCTTGACCCACTTGTAATACAAATGACATATTCTTGACCCAATTGTAATACAATTCAACCTGATGAAACTGGTTGACTACATTATTTATCGTCATTTGGTTGATCGGTCTCTGAATCCTTCGAATGAATCGATGTTGGGGGTGACTTCTTTATTCTTTACTTCAGCTATATCAATCTTACAACATGTTTATATGTCTGGTGTTCCTCATACCAATGAGCAACAGTCAGAATACTTCATCGTATGTTATGCGGCGGATCTGTGTCTGGTGCATCTTCTTGGTCAGTTTGATGAGGTGTGTCCGAAAACCAAAACTCCACCTTTTCTCAATATATCATCTATTGAGATCAAATACAATCAAGACTCAACTTTACACTAATAATAATCATATGAGATGGTCATTCAAGAGGAAGTATTAAGATATGAATGACAATCAATCCAAGTCCCAATGAAACTCATTGGTTTAATGCACAGTCTCTTCATATCTACCTTTTCATCTTCTACCTCTCTCATGTGTATGTAAAGGACATCATTGTGTTCATGGCCCTTTCAGTTTGTGTCAATTTATCCCTCATTACCTGTAAACATGAAGAACATTAAACCGGCGGTTCAAGCTCGAGAAACCTTCGCGCGATCGGGTGCTTGGCTTCGGAGAGATTCCCGGGTTGCAGGATTTCAACGATATCGCCATTAACGAGGAGGCAGAAGACGTCCGCAATCCTCTGGATCTGCTTCACGCTGTGAGACACTATCACTGTACTCATCCCCTTCCTCTCCTTCAGCTTCACTATCACATCCTCCACGTTCTCTGTCGATATCGGATCCAACGCACTCGTCGGCTCATCCAGCAACAAAACCTGCCCAACGCATCCAATCAACAACCTATCTCGCACCAGATGCATCTGTTTTGGGACCAACAGGGGGCCTCACTTCGGGTTCATTCGCCAGGGTTCGAGCAAGCGCGACTCGCTGAGCCTGCCCAACCGACAAATCCCGGCCGCTTTTGCCGGAGAAGGAGGGATCCAGATCCGCCAGCCGGAGCAGCTTATGCACCTCCTCGTCGCTCAGCCTCCTCCCCCGGAGCAGCGGCCCGTATCGGATGTTATCCGCCACCGTACCTGCACCCACCACGGCGCCTATCCCGTCGATCCAACAGCCAACGACGGCGATTTACGAATAATCGGAGCCAGGGAATGCGTACCTTCGAAGAGGGCAGGGAGCTGGAAGAGCATCCCGACACGGCGGCGGAGGGCGATGACGTCCATGCCGCGGATGTCTTCGCCGTCTAGGAACACCGTGCCCGCCGGCGGCTCCCATAGGCGGTTGAGGGATCTCAGCAGAGTCGACTTCCCGCCGCCGCTGGGACCGATGATCCCCATGATCGTTCCCTCCCCGATGTCCAGGCCGACGCCCCTCAGGATGGGCGCCCCTGCGTCCGACACCTTCGTCAGATTTCGGATCCGGATCTTCGGTTTTGCCTTCGCCTCCGCCTCCCCGACGTTGGTAATCTCGACGTCGCCGTCGATGGCTAGCAGGTGCTCCCGATCCTCCTCCGGCCGCTCTGCTTCAGCCATCGGAGGAGATAAGCTGTCGAAATTCTCCGGCGCCGAAGATTACCGGAGATGAGATTGGAAAATTTGCCGTACGAATCGTACGAGTCGTCCTCGTGAAGGCGCAGGATTGAGTAGTCGTCCATGATTAAGACGGGACGACACCACTGAATCGAACGAGCCTTCCCCGGATAGCCCCACTCCCGCATACAACCTTATGGAGGGCGAGTTTAGGGGAGGGGTCAAAAAAAACAAAATTATTTATTTTAATAGGATATGGTTGAGTTTAGCCCCACTTAAGTGGCCCTATCCAATTCTTTGATTTTTTTTGAATTTATTATATTTATTATTTTACATTTAATATAATTAGGTAATTTTTATATTTATTATAATTATTGTATTTATATTTATATATTCATTATAATATTATAATTATCAAAAATAGAAATATATAATTATCATAAATTTATAATTATAAATATAAAAATTATAGTAAATATATAATTATAATAAATGTAATAAATATAATAGGAAATATTCTTCGTTGTATATTTTGATTATTATAGTTATATATTTATTATAATTATTATATTTATTATTATATTTCGATTATTATATATTCATTATAATATTATAATTATTATAATTATAAATAGAGAATTATAATAAATTTATAATTATAAATATAATAATCATGATAAATATATAAAAATAATAAATATATAAATATAGTAAAAACAAAAATATAATAATTATATAATTATAAATATAGTAAATACAAAAATATAATAATTATATATTAATCATAAAAATAATAAATGTAATTATATATTTATGTATACATTATATATATATTTTTGCATTGTAAATATGCAATTCTATTTATATATAATGTATATATAATGTATATATAGATATATAATTACATAATGAAAATATATAATTCTATATATATACATGATATATTTTCTTACATTATAAATATGTAATTATAATAAATATGTAATTATAATAAATATATGCCTATAATAATTATTTATTTTAATTATATATTTATTATATTTAGAGTTATAATTAGATATTTATTATATTTATAATAATAATTATATATTTATTATAGCTATATATTTAATATAATTATGTAAATATAAATAGAATAAATATATAATGTATATATAAAGATATAATAATTTCTAATAATCATATATTAATAATAAATAATTTGTAAATTAATTAATGATAATTAATTATTTATAATTAATTTACAATTATAATAACTTATAATTATATTAATTTGTAATAAATTATAATTTAATTTACTGTTATAATTAATTTACAAATATAATTATTTATAATTACAATAATTTGTAATAATTATATTTTAAATATATAACGAAGAGTTTGAAAACAAAAGAAATTTCATAAAAAATGTCAATGAAAAATAATTTTTAAGCAATTAAAACCACCTATTTCAAACTTAAAAATGTTTCAAATACGTGTTTTTGAAAGACTATAATAGATAAAGTATAACACTGATATAAATGCAACTTTAAACATTGATTAAACATATAATAAATATTTGAAAACAAAATGAATTTAATGAAAAATGTCGATGAAAAATAACTTATAAGCTTTCAAAACCAGCTATTTGAAACTTACAAATGTTTCATGTACGTCAATTTGAAAGACTATAAAACATAAATTATAGCACGGATATAAATGAAACTTTAAATTGATTAAACATATAATAAATATTTGAAAACAAAATGAATTTCATAAAAAATGTTGATGAAAAATAATTTACAAGCTTTCAAAACCACCAATTGAAACTTACAAATGATTCATGTACGTGAATTTGAAAGACTATAAAATAGAAACTATAACACGGATATAAATGAAACTTGAAACATTGATTAAAAATATAAAAAATAGTTGAAAAGAAAAAGAATTTAATCAAAAATGTTGACGAAAAATAATCTATAAGCTTTTAAAACCAGTAACCTGAAACTTAAAAATGTTTCAAGTACGTGACTTTGAAATACAATAAAATAGAAACTATAACACTGTTCTAAATGAAACTTTAAACATTGATTAAAAATATAAGAAACAGTAGAAAACAAAAGAAATTTCATGAAAAATGTTGACGAAAAATAATTTATAAGTTTTCCAAACCGTCAACCTGAAACTTAAAAATGTCTGAAGTATGCAACTTTGAAAGACTAAAACAGAAACTATAGCACATATCTAAATGAAACTTGAAACATTAATTAAAAATATAAGAAATAGTTGAAAAAAAGGAATTTCATCAAAAATGTTGATGAAGAATAATTTAAAAGCTTTCAAAACTGCCAACCTGAAACTTAAAAATGTTTGAAGTATGCTACTTTGAAAGAATATAAAACAGAAACTATAAGACCCATCTTAAATAAAACTTTAAACATTGATTAAGAATATAAGAAATAGTTGAAAACATAAGACATTTTATCAAAAATGTTGATGCCAACTAATTTAGTGTTTTAGATAAAATTCTGCTGTTGACAGGACAGTTAATCATTAACTCACATTTCTGAGGTCATTGATATTTTTTACCTATTAAAACATGTTTTATTTACTTATAAGGTATATATTTTGTACCTAATTCTATGAGTTAAGACTATTATTTAAAGCATATAGTATGTGATATTTTTACTTTATTTAAAATATGTTATGCGTTTATGTAAACAAAAAAACATCAGTAAACCATAACCAAATACAAATCATGCACCAACATACAAAACAATAACACAGGGTGAGAATACATCCATGTTTGATATGTGAGTGCTAATTCGGTAAGAATGAATACGGTTTTTAACATATACATCATGACAGCTGAATAAATCAACGTCGATGCCCCCCGGTACCACAACATGGCGTCTGAATCTCACGTCCTCCCCGCGTCCGACGTATGTGTCGCTCTGGTGTCCTAGCAGCGAGATCCTCCGCTTCTGGTGCATCTGGTGCCTCCTCATGATGCTGTGTAGAGGGCTGACCAAAATCATGTGTGGATGACTGCCCAAAATCATACGTGGATGACTACCCAAAATCATGCGTGGAGTCATATGGTCCTGGGGCTCCTAAAAATGGTAGAAAGGGCATACTGAAGAAGTCCTCGCCGGGAGGAGAGGGGGCTGCCACAAACTGTGTCACCTGATCCAGCTCGTAGTCCATAGTAGTCATCAGAGACGATAGATGTGGTATATAAGTGTCTCCATACTGTGCAAGCTCATCAATAAGCTGGGCAAGATCATCTCTATGTGGAGCTGCCACATCTGCAGGAGGTGCTCTCAGATATCTATCTCGCCGCCTCTACCCCTCCTGAGGTACTTGTCTCCATCTCCCAAATGAAGGCGGTGGTGGCGGGGCATCGTCATCAGCAGGCATAGCAGGGACATCATCACCCTCAGGAGCTCCAGCTGGAGTATATGGCTCGGGATATACCTGTGGCTCCTCGTCATAAAAATTGTCTCGTATCATCCGGAGATGGTCGTAGAGAGCCAACACATCTCGATGAACTACATCCCGTCTAATATATGCCTCCTCCTGTGGATGTGTGATATGTGAAAGATGATCAATGTTGTCTATCTGCAAATGAAATGACATTCAAATTAATACCACAAAAGAGTTAAACAAATATAATATACCTTAATAAACATACCATCTGCTAAATGCCAATCCCCTGACGTGTAAGATGCATGATGGTATGACGTCGATACCAGTCTGCATAATCTCCCTGAGCAGATAACTGATACTATGCTGTGAGATATCCATATCGAGAAATACCATACCGGGCACGCGTATCCCACAGCTCAATATGAGATGCATGAAACTGTCGCCAGTTCGTCGACTGTCTACCTGTAAGTACAATAGAATGCAACCCATCAGGTTGTCCTGGTGCCATCAGGATATGTTGTATATAACTGAACTGGCACATGAACCAGTCTGGCTGGTGCCACTCAATGATATGGAAGTGGATGAGTGACACCACTGCAGCACGATCTCCAATCACAGTTGTGCAGTACGGTGGAAGTGACGCATATACATAACCTGTATATGGAGTCCAGGAAACCTGAAATGTAAACTCAAAAAGTAAGTGACATAATAGCAAGATAATGTTAGTAAGATTACATTGAAAAAAATTAAAATAGTGATAAAAAACATATTTTTCTATAAAAAATTATTGTTTGACTTACATCAACTGGCATTAATGCATTAAATATCTGTCGAAAGTTGTGTACACTATGTCTCAGTGTGTGTGCATGCTTCTGAGACTGACTCCACCTTGTTACAAAAGAGTAATATACTGTAAGTTTGTAAATAAAAAAAACAAAAGTACTAAATAAATGAAAGTAATGAAGTAAACATACCATCCTCCCCGAGGACAATCCTGAAATAGCTCTGCCGCAAGTGGTGCAATAGCTCGAGGAGCGATGCGTGGAAAATGCTCCCAAGCCCACATTTGTACTAAATCCATACAACCTACAATCTGTTGTGCATCTGCCTAACAACTGGTACAAAGTGATCTACACAGATGTGCTAGTAAAACGGATCCCCAACTGTATGTAGCTGTATGATCAAGATCCTCAAGTAATGGGAGGTACATCATGTGTACCAAAAGGGTGGAGTAGTCGACGCATAACATGCCTCCGAGCAGTTGTAGAATATATGCACGTGTGTGCCTAATAAGCATCTCCTCATCTGCATCATCAGGAATGACAGCAAAATGCTCATCAAGCCATGTCATGCGCAATCAAGAACCCATGAGGACACCTCGTACGCTAACGACATCAATGCCTAATAGTCGCTGTATGATGACAGCCCAGTTGCCACTAGTGGCACCCGTAACTACTTGTCTATGGATGGGAAAACCAAGTAAGTAGGCGACGTCCTCTAAAGTAATGGTCATATCCCCCTCTGGGAGATGAAAAATGTGTGTCTCTGGCCGCCATCTCTCAACCAATACCGCAATCAAATGATGATCAATAGTCTTGAAGTCACACATAGCGACTCCATAAAATATTGTACATCTAAGGTATGGAGAAATAGCTATCGGGGGCGCATCGTGATGATAATGATGAGCTCTTCGAACAACAAGTTGTCGAACAGGTCATCACGCCAACACAAGATGTGACACATGTATCTCCTGGCCAGATAATAGTGGCTGCTCCATCGGATTGTACAAATAGTAAAACATTAATTTCATGTTAGACATCACATTTATCATTTAAGGTATGAAATTTATCATGTAATGTATGAAATAAGTGTGTAATGAGTTAAATAGAGTAATTTAGGATATGTTCAATATATAAATGAATTTATGATATGTTCAACATATAAAGTTGATGATATATTCACTTTGAATACTTTCAAAATTCAACAATGATATTGGATTTTGAAAGATGTCGACATCACAATAATTGGCCAAAATTATTAAAGGAATTTATGATATGTTCAACATATAAAGTTTTGGATTGATTCTCCAAACTACTATTTCTATCGAATACTGATGATGTTATTATAGAAAATATTCTTCGTTGTATATTTTGATTCATACATGTCACAATTGACTCATGAATCATTTTTCCAAATCATTTGAACATATTTTAAGTACATTTTTCTGCCTTCAAATCAATGAACCCTTACCTCTGAAACCTAAAATAGAGAGTTGGCTTACTCAATATTCTCAATCAACATCATTTAGAAGGATTATGAAAAAACCTTTGATCCATGTACGGTTGACATGAAAAAACATCCTCTTTCTGCATCGTAGCTTCAGTCGACCCAGTAAAGAACCAACTGTCACATATTCACGACCTCCGAATGAATATATGAGAGTTAGTTCTTCACCGAGTCGACTAAAGAGGGGAATTTCCAATGTTGCAGAATGAATGGATGTCTTTTGTGTGTGGAGAAAACCCATTCCCATGGTTGAAAACGAGGGGCATAATGTTTTAATCATTTTCAAGAATATCAATTATTTAGGTTCATCACTCTATTTAACACTTTTGAATAAAAGGATGAGAGGGGCATAATGTTTGAAACAGGTTGATTGCTCACCTTCTCTTTAAACATAGCTTTGTTCTTGCCTTTTTTTATCTATTCCCACTTCATTTTCCTTGGATCTTTGGATTTTTTAGGTGTGGGTTCATCACTCTTTTCAGGTTGGACCTTGTTGTCCTGATTTATTTATTTTTCATTTTCTAGGCAAGTAGTCTCATATTTTGTTATATCCTCAATTTATTCTTCACTAGTATTCACTCTAGAAAATTCTCAGATTCTATTAAATCCCCGATCTTACATTTTATATATTTTAAAATTTCTTGTTATTTTTCTAAAACAACAACCTTTTATTTAAATGATGATGATATATTCACTATGAATGGTTTCAAAACTCATCGATGGACAAATATTGATTACAAGTACAATGTGTTTACAGTAACTGATGGAGTAAAAAAATCATTTTAACCATTAGATGATTTCCCTATGTGTCTAGGGAAACGTGTCTTCGTATGACCCTCCTGGCGGCATATGTTGCACCTTCGTCCAGGTGCCTATTCACCAGGCCAATCCATCTAATTCTGAATACGTATCGACTTTGGCCTCCCTTCAGGGTGAAGTCTACTGTTGTTCGGTAGAAGCGTGGGTGTGTCATCAGAGAGCTGAAAATTCTGATATTCTCAGATTTGCATTCACGGAGTATTGTAGCAGGAGTTGATACTATCGAGTCGATAAACTGGATCAACAAACTGCTCCCAAGATACGTGTACGTAAGCACAGGCTGCAATCACATGGCCATAAGGATATCTCAATTCTTGGAACTTTCCACATTCACAGTAACACTTCTCCAATAAAACAACTCGAATACAACCATTGCTGCAAGCCACGACATCACCAGGCTCAGCAACCTCAAATCGTTGCTCTGGACGATTAAATGCATTGACACGATAAGTTGCAACTTCTTAAAGAACTGTATCTAGATCGCGCTGTAAATGGTGTCCATAGCACATCCCTCTATTCCAGCCCTCTTCAGCTTGCTTTCCCCATTCCAGAAAATACTTGACACTAGGATAGAAGGTCTCTTGTACCAAACCTATAATTTAGATTTAAGTCATTATACTAATAGTATATTATTATTATTATTTTCTGAGAAACATATAATAAAATATTCATATTTACCTATGATTGGTAATTTTAGAACTCCCTTGAAAACTCCATTTATGCATTCTATGATGTTGTTCGTCATATGACCATATCCCCTGCCATCATCATATGCCAACGACCATTTCGGTTTTGGAATTTGCATCATGTAATCATAAACTTCCGGATTAACTCTTTGAATATCTTGAAGATGCTCCTCCATTCTTTGTTGTTGAGGCTCATATGATATCATACAAGAAATAATATGAACATATAGGATCATAACTATGACAAGATTATTTAATAGGAAAAAGGATATTCATACCAATTTTTAAGATTGCTTTCTTCATAAACTCATTCGTGAATCTCTTTCGTAAATTGCTAGAAATGTGTGGAATATAGTATCGATGATGGGCATAGGGTGGTCTCCATGAAAGTCCCTTAGACTGTACTGCCTCCTTGATTGCACGGTGACAATCTGAGATAAGGAAAATCCCTTCCACGTCCGTAACAAACTCTCTAAGACATGCCAGAAACCAACTCCATGATGAGAAGTTCTCTTTCTCCACAATTGCAAATGCCAAAGGTAGAGGGGATTGATTTCCATCTTGTGTGGCAGCAATCAATAAAGTTCTTATATACTTTCCATACAGAAATGTGTCATCTATTTGTATAAACTATTTGCAATACCTAAAAGCCACCACATATGGTAAAAATGCCCAAAACCATATATCAAAAACAACCTTTGACTATTCAACTTGGTTGTATTGGTTAACATATTCAGTAGTATGTAACCGATAGATCACTTGATTATTGTGCTGTAAAAGCTCCAAAAGTTGTGGTAAAACTAGATAATAATTTTCCCAATCACTGTACACTTTCACAATAGCCTTTTGTCGTGCTGCCCATGACTTCCAATAAGAGATATGATACCCAAAAAGCTGTTTGATTCACTCCATCATTAGAACAACAGGAACATCTTGACATGCTCTAATCATTTCAACAATAACCGTTGAAACAAAGTCAACATCTAATGAAGAGTGTTCTTGTGACAAGCTTGGGTTAACACATATGTGTGGAGTAAATCTTGTGATGTGCCAGCTATGAAAAGTGTTATCAATTATATCTCACAAAAGAATTTTACAGTTCGAATCATATTTGTCACAACATATCAAATAATAAAATCTTTTCGACTCTTCTACAACATAAGAGTAATGTCTTTCAATGTGATATTGTTTTATCACATTTTTCATTGCATCTTTACTCTCAAAATCTCTTCCAATATACAGAATGCCTTCATCTGCTACTCGATCTGTGCCCCCAATGATTCTTGGAAATTCTGAAGTATGAGTAATAACTGACCAATCGAATTTTGGAAAGAGATTCATGCCTTCCGTCGACCATGAACACAATGGTGGGGGATGGTTCAACGGTCAGTTAAACCTCACATGAGTGGGCACTGACTGTTCTTATGCATGATCTTCCTCTTCATCTTTAGCTTCCTCTTCATCTTCTTCTTCTAAATTGTCATCATCCTCAAAATCATCGACCAACGCATCTACAGTATGTGGGGGACTATCTATTGAAATTTTGGTCGAGGGAAATGATGGTACCATTGCTGATGGAACTTCTTGATGTGTTCTAAAAGGAGTATATGACATAGTCTCGTGACATTGTGATGACCCAACTTCCAATGTTGATGGAACCTCCATTTTAGATATGGTCACATACAACTCCATCATTTGATTGGCAGGTAGAAACTTAACCAATGACAGTAAGTATTCCAATTCATCATCATCGGTTATCGGATAGGCCACATGCCAAAATCTATCAACATATTGTAGATGCCTGTATATGATAGATTCTATTGCTTGGTTGCTTGTCAGTTTCAAATTTCGATGAATTTTCCTTTGAATATTTCTCAAAGTTGTACAGCCTCCAAGCATTACAACAACTTCTGGCTGTATAATATAACTACATCCTTGTTATGTCTCAATTATTTTTCTATTGCAATAAATATAATCAACCATCTTTTTTATCTAAAATAAACCCTCATTAATAATCACATATGATCAAACAATCTAATTATGTCTGCATACTTCTATAATTTATGTTTGAATCCTAGTCCCTCCACCAAATCAATATGTTCAAACCATATTGATGTGTAATTCTTTTTACACAACCCAAAAGTTTGTGTTATTTACCCAAAAATTGTAATTCAACATATTCATACATATCCACATACATAATATGCATGAGGTACATGAACACGTCATGTAAAATCATAGAGTTATATGAACTTGAAAAGCCCAACATAAATAAGCCCGGGGTAACAGATAGCCAACCCCATTCACTTTCTTAGACAAGGCAAGCCTCCAGGAAAGTAGGTGGTCCAACCCGAAGCCCCTCTATCCAGGGATACTTTACTCAAGAAAGCATTTCAGTTCATGAAAACTCTAACACTTAATATGTAAAAAACATATTCAACTACTAAATTCAAGTTCATAACTACAATTAAAAACTGAGGTCAAGGTGGATGACAAACTAAATTCATTATCATACTTAGAATGTAATGAAAATATATATTATATAAACAATTAATAATATAACTACTTCTCTAATTACTATAACTACTTCGCTAATTATTGTATCTACTTCGATAATTACTGTAACTACTTCGCTAATTATTGTAACTACTCTTCTAATTACTGTAACTACTTCACTAATTACTGTAACTACTTTGCTAATTACTGAAACTACTTCGTTAATTACTGTAACTACTTCACTAATTACTGTAACTACTTCGCTAATTACTATAACTACTTCGCTAGTTATACTCCATTAATTAACTAATTAGACTTCATTAACTACCTAATTAGATTTAATTAACTACCTAATTAGATTTCATTAAATACCTAATTAGATTTCATTAACTACCAAATTATATTTAATTAACTACCTAATTAGATTTAATTAACTACCTAATTAGAATTACATAACTTAATTAATTACCTAATTATATTTAATTAACTACATAATTAGATTACCTAGTTAGATTTAATTAACTACATAATTAGATTACCTAATTATATTTAATTAACTACATAATTATATTTAGTTAATTACCTAATTAGATTTAGTTAATTACCTAATTAGATTTAGTTAATTACCTAATTAGAGTTATTTAATTACCTAATTAGTGTTAATTAATTACCTAATTAGATTTAGATAAGTACCTAATTAGATTTAATTATGTACACCTAAGTAAATTTAATTAAGTACCTAATTAGATTTAATTATGTACACCTAAGTAGATTTAATTAAGTCCCTAATTAGTTTTAATTAAGTTCCTAATTAGTTTTCATTAATTAACTAATTAGAATTGATTAACTTCACTAATTAGAATTGATTAACTTCACTAATTAGAATTGATTAACTTCACTAATTTGAATTGATTAATTAACTAATTATAATTGATTAATTAACTAATTAGAATTACTTAACTAATTAGAATTGATTAATTAAATAATTAGAATTAATTAATTAATTAAATATAATTAATTAGTTAAGTAATTAGAATTAATTAGTTAAGTAATTAGAATTAATTAGTCAACTATTTACAATTAACTAATTACAATTACAAATTTTATTTATAATTAATTAACTAATTTGAATTCATTAATTAACTAATTTGAATTAATTGATTAACTACATAATTTGAATTGATTAAATACATAATTTGAATTGATTAACTACATAATTAGAATTCATTAATTAACTAAATACAACAAATTAATTAACTAATTAGAATTCATTAATTAACTAATTAGAATTGATTAATTAACTAATTAGAATTGATTAATCAACTAATTATAATTGATTAATTAACTAATTAGATTTGATTAATTAACTAATTAGAATTGATTAATTAACTAATTAGAATTGATTATTTACTAATTATAATTGATTAGTTAACTAATTACAATTGATTAGTTAACTAATTAGAATTGATTAGTTAACTATTTACAATTAATCAATTAACTAATTATAATTAACTAATTAGAATTAACTAATTAGAATTAACTAATTATAATTAACTAATTACAATTAACTAATTACAATTAACTAAATACAATTAACTAATTACAATTAACTAATTACAATTAACTAACTAATTACAATTAATTAACTAATTACAATTAATTAACTAATTACAATTAATTAACTAATTACAATTAATTAACTAATTACAATTAATTAACTAATTACAATTAATTAACTAATTACAATTAATTAACTAATTTTAAATCATTAATTAACTAATTACAATTAAACCAACTAATTACAATTACTTATTTAATTAATTAAAATTATTTAGTTAACTAAATACAATTAATTGTTAATTACTTACAATTAATTAGTTAATTACTTACAATCAATTAGTTAATTACTTACAATTAATTAGTTAATTACTTACAATTAATTAGTTAATTACTTACAATTAATTAGTTAATTACTTACAATTAATTAAGTAGCTATTAACTAATTAGAATGCATTAATTAACTAATTAAAATTCATTAACTAATTCGATTGCATTAATTAACTAATTAGAATGCATTAACTAACTAATTAGAATTAATTAATTTACTACTTAAAAATAATTAATTTACTAATTATAATTAATTAATTGACTAATTATAATTCATTAATTAACTAATTAGAATTAATTAATTAACTAATTATACATAATTAGGTACCTAATTATACTTACTTAATTAACCAAATTAAATTCATTAATTAACTACTTACAATTTATTATTTTTTAAACTAATTATATAAACTAAACATATAAATTAATAAAAAAATTCTATAATCTAATTACTTTAACTAAACAATTAAATAAACAATTTTAAATATTAAAGAAATGTAAATTAAAACTTACCTCAAATTTGCAGAAAGGTCAGCGGCTGGAAAACCAGCAATTTGTACTCCAAAATGAGAGAAAGGAAGGAGGTTTTGGGAAGGAGGAAGGGAGAGTGGATGGATGAATGAGGAGGAGGGGTTGATGGAATTTTTTAGTTGGGGATGGAGATTGACACCACTTGAAGTGGAACTGATCAGTGTAATGGTAAGGGATCAGCGCCACTTCAAGTGGCGCTGATCAGTTACCCATAAAGGGATCAGCGCCACTTGAAGTGGCGCTGATGAATAGGGCTAGAAATTCCGCCTAATACCACTTCAAGTGGTGCTATGGAGTTTTTTTCCATTAACACCACTTCAAGTGGCGCAAGGGTGCCCCATTTCCTAAATAAAGAAAACGGGAAACCCATTTTCATAAAAAAAAGATATGCCCCACCCAAATTTTCCACCTTATGAGTGCACCTTTGCAATAGTAGTAAAAATAAAAAATTGACGATTAAAAAAAATAGATATTTCAATAATGGTAAAAATATTATTTAGTTGTATAAATTCATAAAATGATCAAAATATATCAATATGATTTCATATTAATACAAAATCATAAAAACATCACTAACAATATAAAATAATTATTTTCAGGAATAACAAGTTTACTCTAGTTGTTATGTTAGAAGACGCCTCATTGTTTTTTTATATTATTGTCCAATAGGATATTATAAGTATTTCATATGGACATGAAATCATCATTTTTGAATGGAGTGGTGCAGAGAGAGGAATATATTTATCAACCTGATGACTTTTACATTGATGAATATAGTATCAAAGTGTTTGGACTGAATAAGATAATGTATGTTATGAAAGAAAGAACTGAATGCTTTATACTCAAAATTTAACTCCTTTAAGAAACAACATAAGTTTACCAGTTTTGGGCTACATTGTAGCGACCTGAATTTTTTCCGATCAAGGCTTGACTTATATTTGAGTTTTGAAGTCCCGGTCTCAAAGATCGGTAAAATGGTAAATTTATGTAAACAAACGATCTCCGAAAAATATTATTGGAGTTTTGTTGATCTCAAGGTGTAGTGTTTACCCCTGGGATGAGTTTCAGTGAGTTTTTGTGAATAGTGAATTTTAAGGGACTTGTAATTTTTATTATTTAAATAAATAATTATTCTACAAGTGTGAATGACAATATCTCCTAAACAGGAGCTCAGATGGAAATTTCGACACCGCCATTACATCTGGAATATTGGGTTTATCCCATGGGAGGTCCAATATGGGTTCACAGTCGAGCCCTGGGCCAAAACTAGTGGCGGGTGTGTCATTAAAAGAATAAATTGATTTTTAACACTACTTAGGATTTAAATTTATTTACCGCTATCGTTTATCAAAGCTAGCGCAAAGCGATGATAAAATAATACCTTTATCGACGTTTTTTCTAACGCTTATAAAGGGTTTTCCATTTTCAATGCATTTTCTAGCACTGATAAACGGTGTCTTTATCATCGCTAGTTAAAGTGCTGATAAAACTATCACACAAGTCCCACATAGAATTTATGGATGGTCGGTCGTTTCTTTTAATACGATTCTGCGGTGTTTTCAGACTAGAAGCCTGATGTGGTGATGACCTTCCGTATACACTCAAAACAATTAAATGGACCTATTTCTATATGAATGGGTCCACCGGGGCCTTGATCCACCCTCTGCTCACCATGAGCTGTAACATCCTGACCCAAACCACCAAGTCCGAGCCAAATTCCATGTGACCTCATGCGCGTCTCCTCGTACGCAAAAGGTTGTCGACTAGCTGCAAATATCTAAATCTGTCAGTTGGGAGACTATATCATCCACATCATGTCATGGACCAATAAATAATAACATTAATATATAACTAAATAAATAATCAGAATAATACATGCGGAAAATCAAAGATGGCATACATGATGCAATAACCAAACTGAACATGGATCCAAGGTATGAGGTAAGACAGTAAAATAAAACAGCAGATGACATCCCGCTTGAACTCCATCCAACATCGTCAGCATCCTCTTGTTCCACATGCTCAATTTTCCATCATAGGGCCCTTAAACTTTGTCGGATCCCTAGGCGTGCTATGTACAAGCTCACCAAAATGCCTGAGTATGGTGTGAGTACAAGACTCAGTAAGACACCACCAACGACCCTTAATATCAGTGCATAAAATATATAGTGTATGTCATGAATGTAAACGTGGTAAAAATATAACAACAATATATCACACAAGTACCAAGAACATGCCAGATCCTCAGGGACCGGCTCTACCTACATCGACACCATGTCAGGAGAAACATACCTACTTCAGCACAATGCTAGATGACACATCGATAACCAACCAGACACATCCTCCTTGAGTGGATAGTCCCAAGCTTGTGACACATTTCATTGGTGGGATATGTCACATGATTGGGGTTATCCATATAGGAGGGACGTGCTAGACTTGGATCGACATTGTGATTTGACACATGTTTGGGCTATCCACTTGAGACGGATGTTCCAATCTTGGGTTGGCATGTACTTAGACTATCACTACTGGCGGGATGTGTCACATGCTTGGGGAAAACCACTTGAGGAGGATGTGTGAAACAACTCGAGTTTCTTGTGTGGGTTAAATTCCTCTACCCATTTGATTTTTTTGGAGTTTGGTGAGCGGGGCAACACTTTTATTGATCACTATAACTTAATTTTGAGAGTTCTATTGACCCAAGGCATTTCTTTCAGATGCATTTAGATGCTCGGAAAGTGCTTCGTGTTTTCAAATGGGTTTCGGGTGTGTCGAAGGCCAAAAGCCCAGCTTTTCAAGGTGCGCGGACTAGGGTACATTGGACAAACTGTGTGGCTCCTAAGGGAAACCGTGTGGTCCTCCAGTGTCACTGGACATAGTTTGGCAAACTGTGTAGGAGGGGGTGCACGGCCATGCGAGACACTCTATGTTTTTTAGCAAAGGCTCATGCATAGTTGGTGCACAATTTAACAAATCGTGTAGGCCAACCGTGCGCAGTGGGGGTACCTAGATAGTGGGTGAAACATGATTGGCACATAGTTAGATAAATCATGCGGCCCATTAAAAGTGTAAAATGTCCAAAATTCCATTTTCCATATTTTTTTCTTTTCCTCTCCTTTGTCCTCCATTTTTCACGCACTATAGAGGGGAGCCCCTCATTTCTTCCTCCCATTGGTGTTGAGCTATCTTCCTCATCTGAGCTCCAATCTGAGATTTGTCAGTCTCATTGGAACCACATTGGTAAGGCCTCGAGTCCACTTTCTTCTTTTCTCATTTTCTCTCACCATACAGAGTAAAAAATCCATGCTAGTCGATTTACCCTATTTTTAGGATGTTCATCTAAAATGATGATTTCTTCCAAATCGGCTCGAGGTAGAGGTCAATATCGGACATGCATACATCTACCAACACGAGGTAGATGGTTTCAAGATTTCTCTTTGATTTTACTTGTGTTTTGTGGGTGCGACTTTGAGCGTGTTGTTGGGTTGTTCAAGGGAGACCCTATAAAACCAAATGCTTGTATTTTAAATTAATTAATTGATCCCGTGAGATGCCTCTGGGCATTCTCCTTTGTGACTAAAAGTGGTACGAGCCCAGTGAGAGGTTTTGGACCTTGAGAAGGTTAGGTCAAGGTGTTTATTTAATTAAATTAAATTATTTATGATGCTTGTTTTCACAACCTGACCCATGTTGGGCCTCAAGATGCAATTAACCCAAGCTCGCCTCCATTGGCCAGGGGGTAGAGACAAGCGCTGAAGGCACAACAAACTCGGAGAGGCCTTTGCCTAAGAACATGCACACACACACACACATCCAACTCAATTCAAAAGTACAGAGAGAAAAGAAAAAAAGATGCAACACTGTTATAAATAAAACAAGCATGCATGAACTGCTAAAAAGTACAAGTACAGTAGAGTGAACTGAAAGGAAAAAGGGAAAAATACAGGCCCAATCAAAAAGGTACCACAACCGAGTAGTATCTAAAAACGTAAAATAGATTAGAGAGACCTTCTCCTGAATCTCAAGCTACAACCACCGTACACAGTCCAAGAACCCGTATCCCGATGATCCTCTAAAGTCATGATCAACCTGTATGTCGTCTGCATAAGGCATGACTCGTGCGGGCAAAGCCCGTGTAGGGGTGAGTATAAAATTCTCAGTAGGATTCCATGAAAAGGTGAGGGGGGGCATAAGAGATACTCTGAAAAGGAAAGTATTAGATTGGACAAGTTACATTAAAATGAGTGCAACTCAACCCAAAAGAGAGGAGTGAAGTAAGCTCATCCAAGCACAAGGAGCTAGAAATGGTGAGAAGATGAACTTCACGTCGAGTCTTTGCTACTTATAGTAGGAGAGTAGACTCATCCAACCATGAGAAGCTAGATGTAGAAAATACATGGCATACCCCACACTTATTTTCCTCTCCTCGATGGAGAGTAACCATGACCCAAGGAGTGGGTACCAAAAAAATAGAATATATATATGCTCAGTCAAAGAAACCCAAACTAGAGAGAGTAAGGGGATCTCCATATCACAGCTCAACCCAAGAAAGTGAGTAACCAATATTCCTAGAAGTAACCTCCATCGATGACCAACATACCACGTGTTTTCCCTAAACACACAAGTCAAAGGGACTCAATCACCACACATTGATAATATCCACTTTGAGTGACTCTATATCGCTCACACAGTTTTAGGTCGTGTCATAAGAATGCATCTCAGTGGGAAAAGAGCCCCTCTTACTCATGAGTCCAAAGTAATTTCAAAGCATGTCTCGCCACTGATCCACATAGCTGGATCATTTAAACACGAAGAAGAGGACCCACACCCTAGTGTGTCAGGGGGTTCCACTTTGAAAGTATTCATAGAGGACCCACACCCTAGTGCGTTAGGGGGATTCCACTCTCATAGTAGTCGTAAAGGACCTAATTCCTAGTGTGTCAGGTTGATTCCACTCTCATAGTAGTCGTATAGGACCCACACCCATGTCGATGGGGGATTCTACTCTCATAGTAGTCGTAGAGGACCCAAACCCTAGTACGTCATGGGGATTCCACTCTCATAGTAGTCGTAGAGGACCCACACCATGCCGATGGGGGATTCCACTCTAGGTCATCAAGGACCCACACCCTACCTGGTAGGGGGGTTCCACTCAAAAGGTATCGAGGAACTACAATGGTCATCCTTACTGCATGGTACCTCTCAAAAAGAACTGACATGTCAGCGCCTGATTACTAACGTCATTAGACATTGCCTGAAAAAGTTGTCATGATCGGAACATGTTGTATCACAACTCGAAATCCATTACCGAGGGTACCGATGAATACTATATGAAAAAACACTTAGGATGGGCTACTTGCATACCAGAATTCAAGTTCAAAAGGAGTTATGAGAGGTTGAAGATCCGTAAAGTGGTACACAACACATGTGGTCCCCACACGATGTGTGCCCCTACCTCAATGCCTGGCCATGTACCTAGCCATTCTCAGGCACTAAACTGTGATCAAGTACACCAAGTCATGTCAGTGTACTCCTAGAGTATATAGAATATCTAGACAAAAGGCTATCGAGCGCATGATGCTCGATGTTGATTTGAAGGGAGAAAACATAATTTTATTAACACGTCTCCTCAAACGGTCCCAGAACATTTGACGTCGTCTCTTAATACATCTTCTCCACTCTCACAGGAGTGGATGCTAATCTAAGCTGAGGGTTCTCTTCAAACACAGCAGAGGAATCTTCCACTGATATTTCTTTCATCTTTACACAATTAATTAGATCATGAAAAAGGATTCCCACATCCAAAAAGATCATATCGTTGCGATCTTTGCAGAAAAACACACAAGATCGACTATTCATTCACCACAATTAGACATCCGGTGGAAAAGTCGCATAATGCCACATTCCACTCGAAAGCCATATCATGGGGCCCACGCCTTGGTCTCGAAACAATTTATATGGATCACGCCATTGTGATCCTATTAGAAAAATAGACGGGATCAACTACTCGTTCGTCCAAAATGGATACCCGGTGAGAAATCTGTATTTCACCGCTATGCGCGTGAACCGGGTCTCATGGGGCCCACACCTCAACTTTAGTTTAAACACCTAAAATTAGTCTTTAAAATTATGATCAAGGACCAGCATCGCGCCGCTGCTGACTGCGCGTGAATCAGACGTTGTATAGAAGAGTTACGACAGGTGCAAGATTCCGTAATAATAATAATAATAATAATAATGGGTGTTTCATGGACCCAAACCACGAACCTGAATTAAATATCCAACATTAGTCCTGAATCAACCATCTTAAATATAGGGTCACATCACCGCTGACGGCACATCAATTGGATGTCACAAGCATGAGTTATAGTGGGTCAAAGTTTTAATAATAATAATATATTATTATTATTTGAGTGTTTTGGGGACCCAATCAACAAACTCAATAAATGCATCCAACATTGGTCTTAAAAATATGGTCATGAAGATAGGGTCACATCGTCACTAATGGTTCGTCAATCCAATATCACACAGAGGAGTTATGTGTGAATTTTGGTTTTATACCAAAAATAATAATAACATTATTATAATAATAATAATATTATTATCCTTTTTACACTCAAACAAGGAGTCACGTAGGATCCTCCTCTCGTTTTCTCCATATGGGTCATGCAGGTCCTTTATATTTTATTGTTTTTCTTTTTTTTTTAATTTCCTTTAATCAAAAACTCTTTCAATGAGTCTTCTTCTTCCCCTAATTGTTTTTCTGCAACCCTATCTTCATCTAAAAATCATGCCTCATCACAAAAGAAAATAGATGACGCCCATCAGACACCGCATTGTAGAATCTCCAGCGAGCCACCATGCCTCTACCTGGACCGTCGTCCACCACCGTCTGGGCCGCTTCACACCTCCGCATGGACTGCCGGTCACCTCCGCTTGGACCGCTGCGCTGCTAGCCTCTCCTCAACAGAATGGATGAGTCACAATAGCCACTGCCGGTCAACCACCATCATGCCTCTCTCTCTCTCGATCTTACTCCATCTCCAGTGAAACACCACACATATCCACATAGATCTGTAGGGCAGAAACTATTGATTCGAACACAGATCTATTTCATTCATTCGTCATCCAAAATCGCACCTAGATCGATTTATCAATCTCAAAACTGAACTCGCAGTGATGATCTGTTGCGTCATGGATCGATTATACAACAACTGATTTTTAGGTATTCAAAAACAAATATTGATGATTGAAAAGCTATAACAATAATTAATAAACTACAGATCATGCAAAGAATGATAATCAAAGATCAATATTGGTTAAAATCAATGATCAATAATTTAATCAAATGGGGGTGAATACTACAAATGATAAGTCCTATCTAGATTAGATCGATCGTCGCTGACGAAGAACGTGCTCGCCACGCTTCAGCTGTGATCCGACGAAGCTTAATAATTGGTTCGTCGTTGATCCACCAATGAAGGAAGGGATAGAGAACTTGGTGGAGGGAGGATTAGGGTCCATACCTAACAAATCCTTAAAAATACATATTTATAGTTTGTAATTAGGTTAAGGCATCCACTTAATCGCACTCACCAATGATCATGGGATCTGTACATATCGCACCCTTTCACTTTAGGTTATGATTACGAACTCAACGGTGGTATCAGATTTCCAATATGAGTCCCTGTCCAAAAGTTATTTGATTTGGAGTTTGAGATAAAATAATTAAATTTAATTATTTTATTAACGATTTTTCCCCTGGGTGAATTTTCTCAAAAAATTCCCATGCTGAAAAAAGTTATACCCTAGCTAAGGTAAATGCCTCATTCTAGACTCAACTGTTGACTCAAATGTATGATTCGAGTTAACGTTTAGGAGATATCCCATTTTCTTTGCATGCATAGTATGGAATATACTTAGTATTTTTGTATAATTTATTCCAGGCACTTCGGGCCTTGGAATCACATTCTGTCTCAGTGCTTGGATCTATAAATATATGTAGAAATATTTAAAAGTCTTATAAGAAAAAACCAGGTCTCTACATTATTCCAACCTTCAATATTTTCATCCCTGAAAAGAAAAACTAGGGAAAAAAATCTAGATAATGAGCCCACCCCTAGTTCTCCCTCTCACAGGAAAACCTTCAAGTTTTCGTGCTGGCACATCACATGAACCAAAGGGACAGTCTTTCATCATATGGTCTACTCCTATCGATGACGTGCATTGGAACATGCATATATCTACTCAGTTGTGACATGTGGGAGATTTCATGCGCCCAATCCAACTATTAGGGGTAGGGAAAGGTGGTAGGTAACCTCTCCACCCCCTTTTCATGGTATCAAATGACCATATGAAACTCGATGGGATAGTTTACCTCCATGGCCGAACCTCTACAACCCAAGTCACAACCAGAATCACTGTTTGTTCCTAGAATAAGGTCTTGTGATTCCCTCATTCAGAATATCCATCTGGTGAAACAACAAAGGATATCTGGTCACACAAGATTTAACAATCGATGCATCATAATCGAGACTCTCTTACACACTCAAGAAGTGAAGGAGTCATCACCATTGACTGAATAAAAATTACACCCTCCTACCCCACTAGGGTCATCTATAGGGAAGCTAACTTCTCCGAAACTCCCCGCACTAGGCGAGCCTGGTACTTCCTGCAAAGGGAATCTGCTATAACATTTCCCTTTCCTGGTGTATAGATTTTCTCAAAGTCATAGTCTTCCAGGAATTTCCAACCAGCGTCGTTGTCTCAGGATCAAGTCGCTCTAGGTGGAGATGTACTTGGGAATCCAGTGGTCTGAAAAAACCTCAAAGTGCTTTCCCAGAAGATAGTGTCTCCACATTATTAGGGAGAATACTACCACTATCAGCACCAGGTAGTGAGTCAAGTAGTTATGTTAATGGTTTCTCCATCACCTCAACCTGTACTTGATAACTGTTGTATCAAGGTGGATGTTGAGCATGAAAAGGTACCAACGAACATAGCTGGTGAGTAAACTCATCCAATCGCAAGAACCGAGACATGAAGAGCACATGGAATACCCCACGGTTCTTCGCTTCCATTAGAATGTGAGTAATACCCAAACTAGATACACCACTATACTCACTTAGTGACATCCTGAGCAAAAATTGTCAAGTAGGAAAACTCCACTGAGAATGCCAGGACCTGCTCCGACACTCCACTGCACAAATCTGCCATGAACACACAAGTCAGAGGGACTCTTCCACCACACCTTGATACTATCAAATTTTGGAAGCATTGAAATACCCTCACATTTTTTCTCGTATCACACAAATGTGTCTCGGTGGGGGAAAGACCCCTCTTCTTTGTTCATTTGAAACTACGTCGAACAACATCGACATAGGGTTACACCGATTCCCTGCATCACCCTGATAAAACCTCAATGAAAGAGCAGGGAGGAAAGAGTACTTCACACAATGTATAAAAAGTTATACTACAAATAGTAGAAAATACACAGGGTATACCTATTATCATATCATGATCCACAGGATTGCATACATCCAAATCTTGTGGCTGTCCATGACCCAAACTAGTAGTTTCCTGAGTCTGACATGGGCTACCTGGCGGTGGTGTAAAGACCTAATAACACCATCCCCCACCTCTAGTTCCTCATCCTCTTCTAGTACCACCATCCTAGGGACCCCCTTGTCCCCACCTGGTAGATTCTCGATCACAACGCTTTCTTTGCTGTGCTGGTCCACCTACTGCCTGCCTGAGATTCTCAGCACGTCTTGTCAGGCAGTCTCATGCCATGTGACTTCTCTCATCACAATAAAAATATAGGACCTTCCCATTCTATCCCTATGCTCTGTGATTCCTTGGACTCATATGACTATGTGCCTGAGATCGATTATGAGGAGGCCTCCTGCATCGAGATCTTATCGTCTGAATCCTGCTAGTTGCTGTAGATGCCTCAACTCTATTGTGCTCACTGCCATAACTAGACATATGGTGTTAATATGATATAAATTCCTCTTCTTTTAGTGCCTTATCTAGAACCCTGACATAGGTGTGGATGCACAAGGTTACTATGATAGCACAACTCTCTCTGGATTCCCTACTCAAACCTTCATTCTTGGAAGTAACCGTCGTGGAGCATGTCCAAAGAGTAGCGTGTAAGGTATGAAAACCTATTCACACCGTCATCCCTCCATATTGAAGCTTTATAATCTCCTAAACCTAGGTGGAGCGTAAGTAGGAGGGTTATTACTCCTCATAAAACAACTGTTGGAAGTCGTCCCACGAGAGTGCCGACTCATCGAGTATATGAGTAACCAGGCTCCACCAATGCCCAGTTGCTCCATGATAAAGGATGACTGTAAAATCCACCATCTGATCTGTTGGTGTCTATACAAGGATAAAGATACAGACCACCAACTCTATCCAAACTTGTGCTTCCTAAGGGTATGGCTCACCATGGAGCTTCAGCAGTCTCTGGTGCTGGAATTTGCGGAGTGCACTCAGACTACGCACATCCTCAGCCCACTTTGTTGGGGATGTCTATTTCTCAATAGGTGGAGGTTCTTCTACCTTCTCACCTAGAGGAAAGGGATCGCATGATGGACCCTGAACTAAGGCCTCATCACTCATATATTTGTCGTTATGAACGGGAGCAAGTATCCTAGTCGGTAGTCATCAAAGATGGATCTTGAAATTTATCAAGGAGTATCATGGACAAATGAGTATATATATATATATATATATCAACCACAAATGGGAGCTATCTCAAGAAGGACATCCAAGGACTCAATCCTATATGATTTATGTACCAAAGTTCCCTGAACAAATGTCTCAGCATGCCGAGTTGACAAGCAGGTAATCAGGGTCATGGTGAATGGATACATCAACCCATGAACCATCACTAAACTCTCTAGACCGAGAGTTGCTCTCAAGACATGTTGAAACTATTTACCTAAACCCAACCAAGAAGTTTTTAGGGAAATGTCCAAAAAACATCCCAAGGGTCAGACCACCATTGATACCACTTTTTCATGACCTGAACCAGGTCAGGGTTTGAGCCACAACTACCCCAAGCATGCCTTCATAAGCTAGAGGGTGGTGAAAAGAACTAAAGGCACAAAAAACTCAAGGAGTCCTTTGCCTAAGAATATGTACACACACACACATCCAACTCAATGAAAAGTGCAGAGGGAAAGGAAAAAAAGATGAAACAATGCTATACATAAACCAAACATGCATGAACTACTAAATAGTACAAGTATAGTAGAGTGAACTGAAAGGAAAAAGGAGAAAAATACACACCCAACTAGAAAAGTGCCACAACTCGGTAGTAACTGAAAATGTAAAATAACTGAGAGAGCCCTGCTCCTGAATCCCAAGCTAAGACCACTGTAAGTAGTCCAAGAACTAGTATCCCTATACTCCTTTGAAGTCAAAATCAACCTGTCCATCATCTGCATAAGGCACAACATGTGCGGTCAAATCCAATGTAGGGGTGAGTATAAAAATAGTTAATAGGATGCCTCAAAAAGGCTAAGGGGGAGCCGTAAGAGACACTCTGAAAAGGAAATAAGTATATAGGACAATGTACAGTAAAAGGAGTGTAGCTCAACCCAAAAAAGTTGTAAAGTAATCTCATCCAAGCACAAGAAGCTAGAAACAATGAGAATATGAACTTATCATAAAGTCTTAGCTACCTATAATAGGAGAGTAGACTCATCCAACCACGAGAATCTAAACACAAAAATCATGTGGTATACCCCACTCATTTTCGCCTCTCCTGGAAGGAGAGTAAGCAAGAACCAAGGAGTGGGTACTGGAAAATAGAATATATATATATATATATATATATATATATATATATTCTCAGTCAAATAAACCCAAATGAGAGAGAGTAAGGGGATATCCATCTCACAACTCATCCTAATAAAGTGAGTATCCAACAATCCCAGAAGTAACCACCATCAATTCCTTGCATCCCACATGTCTAACCTGAACACACAAGTCAAAGGGGCCCAATCACCACACCTTGATACTATCCACTTTGGATAGCTCTGTATCACCTACACGGTTTTAGGTTGCATAAACACACATCTCGATAGGAAAATCTCCCCTCTTACTCATGAGTAGAAAGTATCATCAAAGTGTGTCTCGCCACTAATCCATATAGCCAGATCATGTAAAATCAAAGAAGAGGACCCATACCCTAGTGCATCAGGGGGATTCCACTCTGATAGTAGTCTTAGAGGACCCACACCCTAGTATGTTAGGGGGATTCCACTCTCATAGTAGTCGTAGAGGAACCACACCCTAGTGCTTCAGGGGAATTCCACTCTCATAGCAGTCATAGAGGACCCAAATCCATGTCGATGGGGGGTTCCACTCTCATAGTAGATGTAGAGGACCCACACCCTAGTGCATCAGGGGGATTCTACTCTCATAGTAGGTGTAGAGGACCTACACCCATGCCGATGGGGGATTCCACTCTAGGTCACCGAGGACCCATGCCCTACCTGGCAGGGGGGATTCCACTCAGAAGGTATCAATGAACTACATTGGCCATCCCTACTAGATGGTACCTCTCGGAAAGCACTGACATGCCAACACCTGATCACTATCGTCGTCAGACATTACCTGAAAAGGCGTCATGATCGGAACATCTCTTATCACAAATAAAAATCCATTACGGAGGGCACCAATGCGTACTATGTGAAAAAAACTCAGGATATGCTACTTGCATGCCAAAATTCAAGTTTAGAAAGATTTATAAGAGGTCGAAGATTTTTAAAGTGGTACACGACGCATGTGGATCCCACACAACATGTGTCTCTGCCTCAACACCTGGTCGTGTACCTAGCCATTATCAGGTACTAAACTATGATCAAGTACCCCAAGGCAATCCAATGTACTCCAAGAGTACACAACATATCTAGAAAAAATACTATCAAGTGCACGACGCCCGTTCTTGATTTGAAGGAAAAAAAATTAATTCCACTGACACGTCTCCTCAAATGGACCCAGAACATTTGACCTCATCTCTTCATAAATCTTATCCACTCTCATAGGATTGGATGTTGATCTAAGTTGAGGTTTCTCTTCAAACATTGTAGAAGGATATTCCAACGATAGTCCTTTCATATTTCCATAATTAATGAGATCACGAAAAAGGCTTTGCACATCTAAACAGACCACATTGTTGCAATCTTTATAGAAAAACACACAAGATTGACTATTCATTTTCCCTAATCATAAATCTGATGGAAAAGTTACATAACACCACATTTCACTTAAAGGGCATCTCATGGGGACCACACCTCAGTCACAAAACAATTTATACGGATCACTCCATTTCGATTCTCTAAAAAAAACACACAAGATCGACTACTAATTTGTCCAAAATGGATACCCACACTACTACAAATATGACTTTTATTAGCGCTAAAAATGGCCTTTAACAGCGCTAGAAAAGTACTGTTAAAGCCGGCGAAGATAAGGGGGGGGGGGGTCCCCTTTATCAGCGCTCTGAAAAGCGCTGATAAAAGGGGTCTTTTATCAGTGCTAAAAAGAAGCGCTAATAAAAGGGTCCTTTATCGGTGCTTTCTTTTTAGCGCTGATAAAAGTAAAAAAATTTAAAAAAATTTAAATTTTTTTAAAAAAAATTAAAAAAAACCCTACCAATCGGGGGGGATTTTATAGCGCTTGATCCCCCCATTTTACAGCGCTTTCCAGCCCCTCCAGCGCCCGCACACACCCCCTCCACCCTTTATCAGTGCTAGCCCCCCCCCCCCCCAAATCCACCCCCATGCGCGCGCCCCTACCTCCACCAGGTTTTGAACTCGAGACCTCCCTCCTGCGCGCCTAAGCCCTTACCACTCCTCTATTTTGATTTGTTTTCCATTTCATGATATCTCTATATATATATATAGTTATATTTATTCATATAGTAATATATATTTATATTAATATATATCGTTTTATTAATATATATATAGTTATATTAATATATATATAGTTATATTAATATATAGATATTTATAGTGATATTAATATATATATTTATAGTTATATGAAAATATATATGTAGTTATATTAATATATATATACAGTTAGATTAATATATAGGTATATAAATATTCCTATATTTGTATTTTAAATAAAATGGATATTATTTATTATTTATATAAAGCTAATATATTTTATATGTAAATATATTTTATTATTTATATTTATAATTAAATTTTTATGTGTGAATATATAAAAAATATGTATATATTGTTATATATTTGATTATAAATAGAAGTTCATTATAAAAAAACGATAAAATTTCAAAGACATAATATCAATATGAATGTAATACCTTGGAATAAATTCAGTCCCCACCAAAAAAATCCAATAATACCCCCTTAAACGAGGCTGAAAATCCACAAAATGTTAAAAAATTGGGGTATCCCAACTAAAAACTCAGTTTTGGAGGCCTTTTGGGCCTTTTTTGACCTTGAAAAATGTGACAAAGGCTTTTCCTCAATCATTAGAGTGTAGAGATTGTAGTAGTCTTTGATTTGATATGATGTAGAGCTCAAACGGACACCCGGATCAAAAGTTATGGTTGTTTGAAGTTCGAGTTGCATTTTCAACATATTTTGGATCTTTTTTAATTTTTAAAATTTTTTTAGTCTTCAAATTGTTATTAAATGACTATTAATCCATAATAATTAGAAAATTATTTATTAAAAAATATTTTTTAAATTTTTTTATAAGTCATTTACACTAAATATCTTATATATTTAGTGTAACTGTATATTTATACTTATCTAAAATATATTTAAAATTATATTTAAAATATATATATATAATATTTATATCAAAATAACTATATCTATATATTTAAGTATTAATATATATTTTTTAATGATTTTTTTTGGAAATGGACCCTTTATCAACGCTTTTAAAAAAGCGCTGATAAAGACCCCCCTTTATCAGTGCTACTAAAAAAGCACAGATAAAGGGTTACCCTTTAATAATGATAAAAAAAGCACTGTTAAAGGGGGTACCTTTATCAGCGCTAAAAAAACGATGATAAATGGGGTACTTTTATCAGCACTTTTTTTAGCGCTGATAAACGTACCCCCCTTTATCAGCGCTTTTTCGTTAGCGTTGATAAAGGCTAGCCTTGGCCTTGCCCAGTTTTGTGGTAGTGTTGGTGAGAAAGTTGTATTTCACCCCTACATGCATGAACCATGCCTCATGGGGCCCACACCTCGACTTTGGTTTAGACTCCTGAAAGTATTCTTGAAAAGTTCTCTCAAGAACCATGGTCACACTGCCATTGAAGGCAAGTTAATCAGACATTGTATAGAAGAGTTACGAAAGATGCAAGATTCCACAATAGTAATAATAATAATAATATTGGGTGTTTCATGGAATCGAACAAAAAACCTAAAATAAATATCCAATATTAGTCCTGAATCGACCGTCTTAAAGATAAGGTCACATCACCACTGACGACACATCAATTGGACATCACATTCATTAGTTATGGCGGGTCAAAGTTTAAATAAAAATAATATATTGTTATTATTTGAGCGTTTCGGGGAACTGATCCACAAACCCAATAAAGGCATCCAACATTCATCTTAAAAAGACTTACTAGAAGATAGGGTCACATCACCACTAACGGTTCATCAATCCGATATCGCACAGAGGAGTTATGTACAAATTTTGGTTTTATACCCAAAATAATAATGACATTATTATAATAATAATATATTTTTTTAACACTCAAACAAGGAGGCACGCATGAGACTCCCCTACTTTTCCCCATGTGGGTCATGCATGTCCTTTATCTTTTATTATTTTCCTCTGTTTTTTTATTTCCTTTAATCAAAAACTCCTTCAACAAGTCTTCTTCTTTCATACGATTTTTTCTGCAACCCTATCTTTAGCTACAAATCATGCCTCATCCTAGAAGAAAATGGATGGCGCTCATCTCATACCACCTTCCAGACTCTTCGGAAAACCACCAACCCTATGCCTAGACTATCGACCACTACCGCTTGTGCCACCACACACCTTCTCATGGACGACCATCCACCTCCACCTGGACCGCTGCACTGCTAGCCTCTCCTCAACCGAATGACTGATTCACACCAGCCATTATCAGTCAACCACCATCACGCCCCTCTCTCCCGAGATTACTCTATCTCCGGTGAAACACCACTTGTATCCAAACATATCTATGAGTGGAAACTATTGATTCAAACATAGATCTGTTTCTTTCATTCGTCATGCCATATAGTTCCTAGATCGATTTATCGATCTCAAAACTGAACTTGCGGTGATGATATGTTGCATCAAGGATTGATCGCACAACAATTTATTTTCAGGTATTCAAAAAAAACATTGATGATTGAAATGGTATAAAAATAATTAATAAACTAAGGACTCATGTGAAGAATGATAATAATGGATCAATATTGGATAAAATTGATGATCAATCATTTAATCAAATGGGGTGAAAATCACAATTGATGAGTCCTACATGGATTAGATCGATCGTCGTTGATTAAGAACGTGCTTTCCACATTTCTGTTGCGATTTGACAAAGCTAAGTCATTGGTTCATCATTTATCCAACGATGAAGGAAGGGAGAGAGACCTTGGTGGAGGGAGGATTATGGTCCTTCCCTAAATAATCCTCAAAAACTACATATTTACAGTTTTTTATTATGTTAAGGCATCTGCTTAACCACACCTACCAATGGTCGCAGGATCCTAACATCCCATTCCCTTTCACTTTAGGCCATTCTTAGGTTAAACAACCCATTACTAACTCAACAGCGGTCTCATATTTTCAATATGAGTCTCTGTTCAAAAGTTAATTGATTTATAATTCAATATAAAATAATTAAGTTTAATTATTTTATTGACTATTTTTCCCTTGGGTGACTTTTCTCATAGAAGTCCATTACCGACAAAAGTTATGCCCCACCTAGGGTGAACTCTATATTACAGAATCAATTGTGGCCTCATATTTCTGATCTGAGTTACTGTTTTGGTGATATCCCATTTCCTTTTCCTGTATAGTATAAAATATACTTAATATTTTTGTATAATTTATTTCGGGAACTCCGGGCCTCAGAATCGCATGTCGTCTCAATACCTAGCTCTAGAAATATATTCCTAAATATTTCAATGTCTTACAAGGTAAAACCGGGTCTCTACTCTTTCAATGGTTCTATAAGTACATGATAGGATCTTCTCAAGGATTAAGGTGGGGTTGACCACCTAGAATAAGGCGATGTGATTCATTAGGTGGGGTAAGGACTAGGATACTTGGGTGATGTTGATCACCGATTAGGTGACATGTTCGTCAGATTGAGGTGAAAAGGTTATCAGGTTATAGACATGGCTTGTGTGATTTTGGATGGTGTTGAAAATTAGATTGAGTGAAATGGTCACAGGGGAACGAGATACTGGGATGATGTGGCTTAGGTACTTTTTTGGTGATTTTCACTCACTGTGATTGGCCGACACACCATTAGAGTCATGTGCACACATATAAGACTTAGATGATGAGGTAGTGTTTACCAATCATGTGGGTAGAGGCCTTTGTTAGATGCAGCTTAGGATGGTGTTGACCATCATTATGGTTGGAGGTTCTTGTAGTAGAAAGCCATGGGGATGGTGAGGATCCATTAGTTAAAGGTGTTGAGACCATCAGTTGGGTGATGAGGCTCACCGTATATTGGGGCCATTGGGATGGGATTATGTGGAAGGATGGATATCATCATTCCTTGGGACATCAACTATTGAGACGATGACAATTATTATTTGGAGTATAGACATCATTGTTCCTTAGGACGTCAGGCCTCATTCTGATGAGAGTTTTCAAGCAGGGGTCTGAGGGATTAGGTACTCATTATTTAGGTATTCCTTTTTGGATGTTAGTCACTTGATTATTGCATGAGGTTCCATGTGATATTTTTGATGGTGGAATTTGAAGGTTCACCTGAAATTATTTTCATCATGGGATGCCTTGGGCTTTATGCTAAGGATACTATCCACTATAGTTATACTAGTGATGACCTAAGTAGGTGATTTCTTCCTTGTGTCTGTTGAGCATAAGGGAAGAAGGTTAATTATATTGATGTGAATGTGCTGATTTAATTATTTTTAGAAACACATGCTTTAACATAGATGTAATTTAGGTACATGTTGGTGTTGTGCTACTAAGAATTATTCTCACACCCTACATGGGACCTTTGGGATGTGTGTATATTTTCTTCTCTTGTGATCAGGTAAAGGTTCAGGGTCAAGAGCTAGACCTTAGTGATCATGTTGTTCTACTTAGCATGGGATGGATAACAAGGGACTTGGGTTCATGCATTAGCTAGGTATAATATGAGAGATGCTCTTTATTATTGTCTTGTATGGCATGTATTGTATGCATGTTCTATAAATGTAATTCTTGGTTCTTTCATTTATATCTTGTTGTTTCCTTTTTATGCTTCTGCTATTGTGTGATAATGATTACACTACAACGGGTTACTGGTTCTGTCATTTATGGTCTTCTTTCACTAATTTATATTTATATAGGACATTTCTGGAGGGTATAGTCTCCTCTTATCACCTTTTTACACCCTCACTACTATTCGGTAGCCTTTTATGTATGAGGAGGCATGCCTAAGGCGTAGTGGCACACTGACCCTGGGCACTGTTTGGGTGGAAATATGGGTTGAGGTGCTACAAGTGGTATCAAAGTAATTTATTTTACCACTTTTTGGGTCTTATTATTATGGGATGTAGTAAACTAGAGATTAGGATAATGTCAAAAATGGGTATAGAGCTCATGTTTGGGTGCCTTCATCCCCATGCATAGGGGATAAACCAAGTTATCAGGGGTGGTAATTGCTGTTATGCTTTTCTCTTTTTATAGTTGATATGATTTCCACCTAAATTGGTACACTTGGGTGTAATTATTATCTGTTATGACATGTGGCCCTTGGTTTGGTATATAAAGGGAGGATTTTTATACCCTTGTCATGATATGGAAATTGAGGATATGTGTACCCTTGTCCTGCTATGGCAAGGGAGGATTTTTGGACCCTTGGACTGATATGGAAAGGGAGGTTTATTTACGCTTTCTTAACAGGAACATAGGGTGATATATATATATATATATATATATAATGTTCTTTGATAAATTACTTTTGACTGTCATTGGGAACCTATATTTCACTAAGAGGGGTTGTGTTGTTTAAAGTGTCAACAAAAGAAGCTAAAGAGTGTTTTCTTGCTTAGCCTCACTTTGGTGGAATTCTACTTAACCAACACAGGAATGTGGTTATAATGAGATCTATATGTGATGTAATGTATATATATATATATATATGTGGGCCTAGATTTAATATGAGAAGAAGAGATAGTGATAGGGGGTGATCTGTTTAAAATGTCAACAAAGAAGCTAAATAGTGTTTTCTTTATTAGCCTCGTTGGTGGAATCTTACTCAGCTACCTTAGATTGATATGTGATTCCTGACTCTAATGTAGGTATGTGAGGGTCCATGAGGATGTATTTATATGTGATACCTGGCCCTGATATGGGTGGGTAAGGGGCTAAGAGGTCGGATGTCATGAGAAAAGATTGTGATGGGGGAGTGTAAGGGCGGTGAGATTGCACTGCTTATTACAAATTTCCCTATCTACATTATATAAATATATATGTGTGTGTGTTATTATAGATATCTAACCATTTTATTGGTATTCAATGGGATGCCTCCTAAGCGGATTCTGATGGAGCATTGGGAGGGTGATGTTTTGGTGTCATTCGAGCGTGCACAGGTAGAGACCCCTGAGGGCCAGGAAGAGGCCCCAGAGTGTCAGGAAGATCATGATCCATAGGTATAGGCACAAGTAAAGGCTCTAGTATAGGTGTGGATACCACTGTATTTGACAACTTTTGGGTCGTGGCTTAAAGAACAACTCAGGGTGAGCTTGATTCATGTCATCCGGGGCGTTGAAAAGGGATCTTAAGGAGCATAACCTTCCATGGAATACTTGAATTAAGAGTTTTGATTGAAACCACCACCACTATTTTAGGGTGAGACTGGACCACATGCAGTTGAGAACTAGATAGAGTCAATGAAGACCATCTTTGAGCATCTTGAGACACCCCCAGAATGGAGAGTGAAGCTGGCTACGTACATACTCAAAGGACTGGCAAAGCACTAGTGGGATGTGTAGGTTCATGTAGGCATACATGAGGGATTGGCCTTGAAAGATTTTGAGGCTAGGTTCTTCGATCACTTCATTCTAGAGACACTGAGGGTATAGGGAGTTACTGAGCCTATAATAGGGTGACATGTCCATCATTTACTATGTAGCCACTTTCACAGACTTGTATCATTTCTCACCTGGTATAGTGGGTGATGACACTGTGAGGGTGAGTTATTTCAAGGATGGTTTATGAAGCACCATTAGGGTGCAAGTAAATATATTTGGTTGGCCCCGTTCTCAGAGTCTATGAATTGGATATTGATATTCAAGTGAAATTTGATGAACCTATCATATTTGAGTCGGGTGACGGTGTTAGGTGATTATCAGAGTTTTTCTTCTAATAGAAGAAAGAGAGTTTGGGAGGATTTCCAGTAGGGTAGTTAGGCCAGAAATTCGAGCAGACCACCAAGGAGTGGGTCATGGACAATGTGATTCTAGTGTGGGCAGCTGGGGCATGTGAGGATGCAGTGTGATCGAGAATTTAAGGAGTACCGATCATGTTGTTAGGTTGGGAATCTAGAGAGGTTATGTAGGAAACCTTATTAGATAACTAATAGTCTCAGACCAGGGTAGAATCAAGCATCTAAGGTCAGACTGGGAATGGTGTTAGGAGCCGATAGCAGAGATTTTTCTATATATAGTGGTCTTGGTAGAGACAATGGAACCCATATGTAGGGTCAGTGGATGGTAGCTGGCACAACACCATAGGGAGGCCGAACCTTAGGTAGTCGAGCTTCAGGCTTGGTGCATACAGTAGAGATGGCAGGTGCAGAGCAGGTCGGGGAGCCAGTTATAGTTAGAGGTACATCAGGGGTGTGACTGGGGTATATTTTTATTTTTTGCATGAACCTTTTGGTAGGCATGCCCATTTTTGGGTGCACGATGTGCATAGAATGTATTTCTGGACTAACTAGATGCTAGTTAGTAGATTTTCATTGGATTAGATGCGTTATATATATATACGAGGTGTGAGGAATTGGGATTATATATGGGAATCAATGTGATGTAGGATTACTTGAGGTTCATTGGAATCTGGTAATTGACACGATGTAGGTTTTGTGAGGTTCATTGGTATCTGGGCATCGATGGGATGTATGCATTGTATGAGGTGCGGGGTACCAAAACTTCTTATGGGAATCTATGGAGATGCATACCTCATAGGTGTCATGTGTGATAAAAGCACAAGGCAGGAATCTGATATGATGTAATACTTGATGGGTTTAAAATATGAAAAAGGCTTAAATTAATCACCTGATAAGGTGAAGGATCAATGATTCATCATGGGAGGACTTTTGAGTCTGGGGATGGTTGGCAGACCATCAGTTTGTTTGAGTTTTGGGTTGGGATGTGATCAGGGAAGTTAACTCCTATGGTGGGGAGCGCCTTGAGGTAGTTGACCTGTGAATTAATGAATGGGGTAGATCATGTTGTTTTAAATGATATGGGTATGTTCGGTACCATCTCTAGGTAATTATTGATATATTGGGGATGATATATGTTAAAGTGGGGAGATTTTAATGACCCGAGTTTTTGGAGCATGTCAAATTACTCAACCCATTTTATTTTTTGGATTTTGGTGAGCAACACAACTCTTTTCATGACATCAGAACTTAATTCTGATATTTACTTTGACCCAAGGAATTTCTTTCAGATTTTTTTAGATTCTCGGCAACTGCCTCAGGGTTTTGAGTAGGTTTCAGGTGCATTGATGGTTGAAAGACTAGCTTTTTAAGGCACACAGACTAGGGCACATAGTTTGGAAAAACCATGTGTCTCCTAGGGGAAACCATGTGAACCTACAATGTCACTAAACATGATTTGGAAACCCGTGAATTAGGGGAGGCTTATCTGTTTGGGTCACTCTAAAATTTTTAGTAGAGGCTCACACACAATTGGCATATGGTTTGAAAAACTATGCGGGCCAACCATGCATAGTGGTGGTTCCTAGATAGTGGTTGTCACATGGTTGGCGCACAGTTAACCAAACTATGCATCCTAATAAATGTTTGAAATGTATAAATTCACTTTCCCCTATTTCTTCTTTTCCTCTGATTTCTCCTCTATTTTCCACACTCAATATAGGGGATCACCTCGTTTCTTTATCCCCTAGGTTTTGAGCTATCTTCCCCACTCGAGCTCCAATATGAGATTCATCGGTCTCATTGGAACCACATCAGTAAGGCCTTGATTCCCATTTCTTCTTTTCTCCTTTATTCTCACCATATAGAGCTCTAAATCTACGTGAGCTTATTTACCCTATTTTCACGGAATTTTTATAAAAATCCAATTTATTTAAAATTGGATTGAGTTAGAGGTTGATATTGGACGTGTGTATGTCTACCAATATTAGACAGGTGGTTCCTATCTTTCTCTTTGACTTATATCATGTTTTAGGGGTGCGTCTTTGAGTGAACCATTGGGTTGTTAGAGGGAAACCCTATAAAAATAAATGTTTGTATTTTAAATTAATTAATTGATCTTATGATATTTCTATGGGAATGATCCTTTGTGACTACAAGTGGTATGATCCCAATGATAGGATTAGGACCTTGGGCTGGTTAGGACAGGGTGTTTATTTATTAAAATTAAATTGATTATGATTCTTGTGATGGTTCTACAAGAACATGATGGGATTGGACCAAGGATTGATGTGGTGTTGAACACCTTGACCGTGGTGATGTGATTCATCGGGTTGGGTGAGGCTCGAGATACTTGGGTGATGTTGATCATCAGTTGGGCAACATGGTTATTATATTGAGGTTATGAGGTCATCACATTATGGGTATAGATCATGTGATTTTGGATGGTGTTGACCATAAAACTAAGTGAATTGATCGCAAGGCCACAAGGTTCTGGGATAGTGTGTCTTAGGTACTTTTTTGGCGATTGCTACTCACCATGATTAGAAGATGCACTATTTGAGTCATGTGAAAAAAGATATGAATCAGATGATGAGGTGGTGTTGACCACTCGTGTGGGTAGAGGCCTCTATTATATGTGACTTAGTATGGTGTTACCATCAATATGGTTGAAGGTGCTTGCCATAGAAATCCACAAGGAAAGTGAAGAGTTATTAGATGATGGTGTTGAGACCATTGGTTGGGGGCTTAGGATCACCCTATATTGAGGACATTGGGTAGGGATTTTGTTGAAGGATGGATATTTTTATTCCTTGGGACATCGACTATTGAGCCGATGACGATTATTATTTAGAGGAGAAACATCACTGTTGTAAGGCTCTAGAACTATGTGGTCGAACCCTTAGTGAGTTTTTGAGGCTAGAAGATCTTGGAGGAGGCTTGGAAGTGGTCTAGAGGGGTTTGGATATACAATTCTAGATGAAGGGTGAATACATGAATTATAAATATTACATGCCATGTATGTTTAGTTCATGAATTGTGTAGGGACGGTTCATGACATGTAATTAATGGAGGTTAAATAATAAAAATGTGATGAGTTTTTTTGGTGAGATCTATCCTTGATATTTACATGACGTTTAAATGGTTTTCAGACCAAATAAATCTTCTATGCAGCACATTAATAAAAGGTTTAGTGGCTTGGGGGTTTATAAAACCCTATGCTCTCTATCATTTTCCAATATCTAGAAACTCTCTTCCAGGTGTTTTGGAGATTCCTTCAATGCGGACCAATCCTTATACTTATGCCTTTGATCCATGGTGATCTATGGTGATCCAAGGTGCATTCTTCCTTTAATTTCTTATGGTTTCTCCTGATTTGATCTCGTTTCCTACCATTATTCTTTCCATGTGATGGAATTTGATCTACCATGTTTCTAATGTTGTTTCTCTTGGTTTTTGTTGGTGTAGTTGTGTCACAACGTCCTCGGATGGATGCGGTTCTTGCGGGAGAGGTGATCGGAGATCCATAACATGGTCCGTCTTCATGTGAAGAATGTTAAACGATTTTGAGGTAGGGGATTCATTGCTTCTATTTTATTTATGTGTAATTATAAATTTATCATGATTTATCCCTTTGGATTTAAATGAAATTATCCTAATAATTATTGAACCCGATTAAAGAAATTAGTTTTGATTGCATGTTGGTGAAGTTGTTTCTTTGTACTATGATAAAGATTTTCCTCTTTATTTTATAGATAGTGTGATATCTATGAATTTATTGTTAGAATGTATGTTTATTCTATTAATTAACATTTTTTTTGATGTAAATTGGTAAAGAACAAAATATAGAATTAATTGATAATTAATTGTCTTGTGATTAATTAATTAAATTAGAAAGTTTAATTGAAATGATCTTCTATGTGATTAATGGAATTGATAATAATTGTTTAATAAACATGAATCATGTTTGTGTTTGATGATAATAATTTAAAAGGCATGTTAATTGATATTAGTACTTCTCTAGGTTTGTTAAAACTGGAATAAATGCTAAGAGCATGTTTTACCTTTGATAACTTGTTATAACTTGATGATCTAGGTTTCCCGTAGTTGGAACCTATTAATAAATAAATCGGTTAATTAAATATGGAATAATAACCAATTGTGTGATAAATATGTTTGCTATGGTTGGATTTTCCCATTTTCTTGAGGAGGCCTAGTTCCTTGTTTTGGATCCGTGAGAGATCGTTTGCATGCGAAGGCTGAATACCTTGTTTTGAGGGCCCGAATGCCTTGTTTATTGCTTATTTGTTTCTTATTACATTATGATGTGATCTAGATATGAGATTTGCGATATGGTCCAGATACGAATGATCTTGGAGGGATGATGTGTGTTATAGGGTGGGGAGGCTTGGATGTGTTGTGAGCCTAGGATGGATGTTGTGATATATTGGGTGGGGAGGCCTGGATCATGTGGTAGAATATGATGCCTGTAATGGAGAGATGCATCAACATATGCATATGGGTGTTGGGGATGATATCAGAGGTGATGAAATGGGTTAAATATGAGACTACCCATTTATTAGATGATGAGAGCTAATATTCTCACTTGTGAGTCTATTTAATGGCTTATGGTTGAGTAGCTCGTTTATCCATATTCTTTTCCCCACTGCTTGAAGCTGCTGGAGGTTCTTGGTTGAATGTTTCCTCTTGGTGGTAGATTAGTATGGTTTTCCTATTCTAATCAGATTATTTAATGATTATAGTAATGAATTAATAAATTTTTAACTCATGGGTCCGGTTGATAATGGAATGAAAATGCTAAAATATGTTAATCTTGTTAAACCCTATCCTTGGTTTGGTTTATGCCTGGAGGGCATAGACGTTAATCTGGTGATTAATTCAATGAAATGTAATGTGGAATAATGTTAATGATTAATTAACGAATAATTAATTAATTAATTTAAATTGAATTTCTTAATAAAAAGGAAAGAAATAATTTAATGTATCTCTTTTTATTCCTGTGTGCTATTAAGATATCTGGTCTTAGTAATAACAGTCAAGAGTCCAAGAGATGTTATCTGTAGTTGGGTCTAAGACTAGGTTATTCTCATAGTGTGGTTGTGAGCTATATTATATCATGTATATTATATGATTTCATATGTATTCCCACACTTTTTGGTTAGGCCAACTGACACCCAGTGCACTCTAGGAGGGTGTTTTCCCCAACATCTTAGTGGGAGGATGGATGACTGACTACCCCCTCCCGTCCTACTCTCTTTTCTTGGTAGTTGTGTTAGTATGAACAGTCGTTAGTTTTCCCATATATGTGTATATAAGGCTATGATTTCTTGTGGTTATTTCACACACATGTATTACTAGATATAATATCCAAAGGATTAGTAAATGTATGACATCTATAGATTGTGATGGATTGAGGTACCACCTCAGTGTATAGGCTATAATGGATTGAGGTATAATACCCAATGTTTGATATAATTAATATAGGCTATGGTGGATTATTAAAACTACTTGGTTACTATTTTGTTTGTGATATGGGATGGTGTGGTTATGTGATGCACAAGGTGCATGTGGTGGTGCCCTGACCAGATGTTTTTGGGACATCTTACTTTTGGAGAGAGATGCTCAAGACATGCGATGTTTGGGTAGAGAGGGAAACCTATGGGGAAGCAGAAGTAGGGTACCCTTGATATTTTATTATTATATTATATGATCTATTGTATGTGATACTTGGTGATATCTATCCATGGTGAGGTTGGGAACTTTTTATACCTATTTAGGTGATAAGTTAGTTTCACTGTTGTTTAATGTGCTTTAGCATTATTTCTTTATCTTTTGTACGAGAGGCTCTGGGGAGGATCCTATTGAGTATAATGTTATTATCACCCTACATATATATAAACTATTTTTCTAGTCATCTAGAGAAGGTTGGAGACCGGGCAGGATATTACTAGCTCAGGGTTTAGCAGGATCTGTTTGGGCTTCGTGGTGGCTTCTGTCTTTACCTTTTTGGTACGTGTAGTTTTCTTTCATTTTTTTAGTACTATATGACATTGCATGTTGGAACTTGGGTTATATAAATATATATATGTGTGTGTGTGTGTTTGATCAGGTGTTGGTTGTTGTATCCTTCTCATCCCTCTCTTCCTCATTTTTCTCTTAGAGGGTAATGCATCCCATATACATGTTTAATATACACTCAGTGCTAGTTTCCAACCTAGGTCCTACTGGAGGCGAGACTCGGGAAATCACCATATCTCTCCCCTTATTGAGGTATTTTTATGGGGATGGGGTCGTAATAGTTATGCCTTGGGAAGTCAGGCCTCTTGCCAATGGGATATTTTGAGTAGGGGTCTAAGGGACTAGGTACTCATTATTTGGACATACCTTTTTTGACGTTGGTTTCTTGATTATGGCACGAGGTGCTGAGTGATATTTTTGATAGTGGAACCTAATGGTTCACCTGGGATTATTTTTCATCTAGGGATGCCTTGGGATTTATTCTAAGGATCCTCTCTACTATAGTTATATCAGTGATGGGAAAATAAAGTGATTTCTTCCTTGTGACTATTAAGCATAAGGGAAATAGGTTAATTATATTTATGTACAAGTGTTGCTTTAATTATTTATATAAACACCTACATTATGACATATTTATGTTAGAAACACATTGGTGGTGGGATATTGAGAATTATTCATACACCCTAAATGGTAACTTCAGTACACAAGTAGATTTTATGCTCTTGCGACCAAGTTAAGGTTTGGGCTGATGAGCTTTTCCTTAGTGATCATGTTGTTCTGCTTAGCATGGGATGGATGGAAAGGACCTTGGGTTCTTACATTAGTTGGATTTTATATTTTGAGTATTTTCTTTTGTATCAACATGATTATATATTTACGTACTGTGGTTGGCCATGTGCGACCTCTTTATTATTGTCCTGTATGACATGTCTTGTATTCATGTTCTATAAATGGTATACATGGTGCTTTTATTAATATCTTGATGTTGTCTATTTATGCTTCTACTATTGTGTGATAATTCTTCTACTACGGTGGGTTACTAGTCCTATCATTTATGGTATTTTTCCATTTCTTTATATTTATATAGACCATTATTATCATCATCACTAGAGGTTATAGTCTCTCCACTATCACCTCTTTACACTCTCACTGCTAGTCAGCAGCCTCTAGCGTATGGGGAGGTGCACTTAAGGCCCAGTGACACAATGACCCTAAGTAATGTTCGGGTGGAAAGACGGGCAAGGGTGGTAAAATGTGTTTGGCTGGTTACCGATATTGAATCTGGTATTGTGCTAAAGTAGGAATATTTCTCCCAAAATGGTGCCTAAGTAGGTAGATCCGGTCCCCGAGGACCCAAGATGTGCTTGGTACTTGTATGATATATTATTATTATATTTATACCCTATTTAAAATCATTCCATAAACTTGTATATTTTATTCACTGATGTTAAGGGTCATTATTAGTGTCATACCGAGCCTTTTACTCACTCCCTACTCATACATTTCAGTGCACTTGTAGATAGCATGCCTAGGGATCCTGTGAAAGGAAAGGGCCCTGTGATGGATGATTGATCACACAGAACAGAAGGATTCTAATTATATTGGAAAGAGTTTGAGTGGGATGTAAGATGATGATCTATTTTACTGTATTACCCAATACCATGGATCCATGTTTAGTTTAGTTATTTTATCATGTATACCATATTTTAGTTTCTATATGTATTTTTATGATTATTTATTTATTTATATATTGATATTATTATATATTAGTCCATTACATGATAAAAAGGCTATAGTCTCCCAACTGATAGATATAGACCCTCACTACTAGTCAGCACCCTCTTGCATATGAGGAGATGCACATGAGGTCACATAACATCCATCTCATACCTGGTGGTTTGGGTTGGGATGTTACAAAATTGTTTTAGAGATCAAGATTCACTAACTTTTCTTTCCACTTTTACAAGATTTGGGATATGGTATAAAGAAGTTAAAATGATTGAGACTCGGGATGAGGAATTATGTCACTGTCTGATCAACACTGAATAGTGGACCTCCAAGCTTCCATAAAATGGGGAAATTATGTT
Organism: Viscum album; assembly: GCA_963277665.1. Lineage (NCBI taxonomy): Eukaryota > Viridiplantae > Streptophyta > Magnoliopsida > Santalales > Viscaceae > Viscum > Viscum album. Next base: position 1,711,824,183 of record OY728145.1, read on the forward strand.
TTGCTGTTACTATTGATTAAATTCACCTTAGGTGATGCACTTGATTTTGATATGTGATTTATGGGTTTTGATGTGCATTAATGCATCATGCTAGAAATGTAGGTTCACATGCTATATATACCTATTGATTGCATTAGATAGATTCTAAATAATTAGAAGTATATTGAAATTATGATATGTGTCATGAGGCATTATTTCTAGCATTCCTTATCTGATCTTGTTGTATTCTATGCTTGATTGTATATATGTGGTTGTGACTAACATGTAGATATTGGTAATATAGGATTAAGACTTGAATTGGTGGAAAGTGTTTTGTGTGTTCCTTTCAATGAACTCGAATGGAGTTATAATGTATTGATTGTTAACCCTTGTGGTGGAATTAAAAATGTTTTAAATAAAAATGTTTTAATTAAAAATGTGTTAATTAAAAATGTTTTAATTTTAATATGGAAACTCCTATGGTGGGGAGTAATAGTTCCATGATCTAAAACCCTTATCGAGGATGATAATAATTATGGTGAAGATAATTTTAACATCCAAAATTTTAAATGATATTAAAAACCAAATTTTGTTAATAAATTACAAGTATTTTGGTGTGAAAATTTATTTTTTCAATACTTGTGTTTATTATGCCTTTAAAAAAGGTTAAAATCTATGTTTAGAACTTTAAAATATTCTATGGAATATTTTCAAAGTTAAGCACTGAGTCAGCATGGGATTTTGAGGCCTGTAGAGCCTCGACGTTGATAGAATAAAAATATTAAATATATTTTATTCATTCACATGGGGTTTTTTCCAAAAAAATTGAATATTTTTCAAACGATAGGTCGTATGAGAAATATGAGGCTACCCTTAGGTCTGGGATGAGGGGTTTACCCTAGGCACGATATAATAATTTTTGGGTTTGGCATTTGACAACATTGCATGTGAGGATAACTTATTTAATATTTTATTATATATTTTTCCAAAAATAATGAAATATTTCCAAAATGGTGTTTCCAATAGAAAATCCTAGACCATCATTAGGTCTATAATATGGGTTTTACCCAAGGAGTGACATAAGTTTTGTGCACGTCGGGTGTTTGGTAAAATCACACATAAGAGTAGTAATAATTGGTATGTAAATATTTAATTTGGAAGCTATAAATAATAATAGTAATTTAATTACTATTATTATTATTTGTGTAAAGGAAAAAAATGAAAATATACTTCTGTTATTAATATTGGTGTTACGGTAGAAATAATGAGTGGGAAAGAAATATTAGTGATATTATTAATTGTGATAAATAAGTGAAATTGTGTGTGGTTAATAAAATTTATTAATCGATTATCAGTTTTTAATGAATTTTTTTTGAAATATTTATTATGGAAATGAAAATGATAATTTAATAATAATAATAATATATTATTATTATTATTATTAAATTGAGAATATAATATTGAAGTGTGTATATATATAATGCACATATATATATATGAGATAAATATATATGCATATATATATACATGTGTGGGTGTATATATGTATATACATATGTGTGTGTATATATATAACGTGTATATATATGGGTTAAATAAATAAATAAATAAATAAATAAATATATGTGAGGTTGTAAATATAAATATAAATATAAATATATTTATATTTATATATAATGATGACTTTAAATATATATTTATTGTTAGGTGAAATTAATTTAAGAGGAGAGAAATAAATAAAGGTAAATAAATGAAAATAGATAATGAGGAAATAATTGGGGCTTTGGCGTAGGTGAGAAATTTTAAGTATATGAGTGTAAGGCTTGAAGTGATAGGGATAAAAGTGATAATTGATGTTTGAAAAAATATAATGGTAAGGATCCTAAGGTGCATAGGGAGAAGGAATTATTCCTCTCTTATTATCACGTCTCCCATTTTTATCTCCCTTACTCTCTTATTTTACTTTTATAATAATAATAATAATAATTATTTCTATTCTTTTTCAAACATCAATCGTTAATATCTTATTGGATATTGATTGGATTAACACACCATTAGTGTTGTTGGATTTGTATTAATGAGCATAATTTTAAACATAATTTTGTTTCTAAAAGCAGTGAGGATTCAGTGGTGCAGTTAAATTTGGATATCAACCCTTTCCATCAATCGTCATTGCTCCTAAGGTTGAAATTCCTTGACATTAGTGCATGCTGTATATGGGTTATTAACATGTTTATTAGAATGCGTGTGTATCCCAGTGTGAAACCTATGTGTAAGAAGCCCTTGCTTTTTAGTATATATTTTGTTATAGGTATTTAGCATGACTATTTGGCGTGCGTGCGTATCCCGTGAGACTGATGTTTGATTCTTGATCACATGTGGTGTGTGCATGTGTGTAGCCCTTAACCTATGATTGTGTTGCATGAATATGAAAATTCAATTCATTTAATTTAGTATCTTTAAAATATATATTTATTACATATCTAGATAAATTAAATTCAAAATAAAAGACATACCATGATCCATTGAACTTCTGGATTTGAGTCTCCTTGATTTTCTCCCACTTAAAAGGATTTATATCCTTTCCCTATTCTCTCTTTTGCATCAGTTTTGATGGAACGTACCAGAATTGTGACTGATACTTAATTGGAAAGGACATGACCCTTTAAATATAGATAAAACAACACATTTATATCTATTATATCATATATAAAAAATTTATCATAATTAAGGATAATGTCTACATGAGTCACGGTGGTCGTATGTTCCCTATTAATATACTCCCTTCCATGTACTACAATATTGAAATTTTCCCTATAATGATTAAAATGATATATATTTAATTTTCACAGTAATAATTTCTTTATTTAAGACCATACCTATTATCATTATTCAATTTAATCATGTATACTTATTGAAAAAATAGGCAACATGATCAAAACATTTATAAGTCCAAGTTTCAACTATAATAATCATAATAGTCAATAAATATAATGAAACCTACTTAGTAACAATGCTCATACTTTCAACATGTCTAATAAATGTCTTGGGTGGAAAACATTTCTTCAAAGGGCTGGAAATCATAAGATTTGTGCTAATATGTTTTATTGACAACTTATGTTTTTGAACTCATTATTAACTGAAAAGTACTTTAATTCCTTGTGTTTATCACCATTGGAACATCGGTCATTCATGGAAGTCATAATAAATTTTCAAGGGATTGGTGATACTATCAATAATTCCATGTCCATAAATAATTTTTTGCAACCATAGACCCTGAATTATAGCTTCAAAGAATGCTACGAATTCATCTTCCATGGTTGAAGTAGCTATAATCGATTGCTTTTCACTTTTCCATGATATTGATCCTTCATCTAGAATATACACATAACCAAAAGTGGGATTTGTTGTATCAACACAACCATAAATTTCTGAATCAGAGTATCCAATCACCTCAAGATCATTGGATCTTTTATAAGTAAGTATACGATCCTCTGTTCCTTACAAATATCATAAAACTTTATTTCTTTCCCTCCAATGATCCAGTTCAGGATTTCTTTGGTATATTCCCAACATACCAAATTCAAAGCTAATATATGGACTTGTACATGTTTGAACATACATAAAGATTCCAACAACATATTAATAATGAATTATTTCCATATATTTTCATTGAAAATCATTTTTAGGAAATTTATTGAGATTAAATTTATATCCTTTCTGAATTGGAACCGGTGATGCTGAACATTTTTCCATCCTAACCCTCTCTAAAATTTTATTGATGTATGAATTTTGAGATAAGCCCAATAATCCTTGATTTCTATTATGGACTATTTCTATTACAATCACATACTTGGATTCTCCCATGTCCATCATTTCAAAATTATTAGAGAGTAATTTATTGGTCTCACATAATAGACCAAGATCATTTGAAACAAGCAATATGCAATTGATCGTACCATGATTCATTGTTTTATTTCACCCTTATACCAATGTATTAAATTAGATTTTTATTGAAAATTAAAAGTATAATAACACATTTCACTCCATATTTGATTCAATTATTTTGTGTTTAACACTGTTAAAAATGGAAATGTTACTTGATTTGATAATTATATTGTAGGGAGATGTGATTTGGAGGGCCCATGATAAAGAGGAAGAAAAATGGGCCAAAATTACATGGATCCATGAATACCTTTCCACTGTTTTTTCTGTTCAGAAAATTAAGTGCATCCAAATGGGCTCATAGTTTTTATTCTGGTCCTAAATTTAATTGGATACAACTCTTATGAAGAAACCCAGGCCCAATTCTTCCAAAAAGGGGCCCAACCGACCTAATCTGTCCAGAACACCGAATTTTTGTGAAGTCAAAAGTGGCGTTCTGTAATCTATCCATATCTTCAAATCCACTTGTACAATTGATTCCAAAAATTTTGTAGAGATATTCAGGAATTGGGGCTACAAATTTCCAATTTTTTCAAAAGGGATATTCGATTTTCTAATGGCCGAAACACATAGTACAAGTGGTTTGTAGAAATCTGTGTGCCCAAAACCACCTTCCAATTTTTCTATAAAATGACACCTTGGGATCTCCATTGGGGAGTTCGAACTAGAGGCAAGGTACTGCCATTTTCGAGTCCCAAAGGAGTCCTCCACCCATATTTTAAGTTCTTGAGGCTATGTGAAGTTCTACCTCAACATCTTTGTCCTCCTCCTCTCCCATGAGTTTCTAAACCCCTTGTGATCACCCGGGGAGGAACGTGATGTAATCCCGAGCTTCATGTTTGTATTATTTTGAATTATCATTTTAATTCCAGGTTGTATGTTGTTTTTATTCATCCTATATTTTAATTTAATTTATTTATATACTGGTATGTTATACTCAAACTAAAAATGATCATGTTTTGGGGTACCATTTCATGCGATGTTTCACACACCGTTCATCCCTTTTTCTTCCGTCATTCAATTGCGGTGTTTGTGTGGTTCATATTGGTCAATTGAACTCACATAAGAAATATCAAGGCCATGTACATTTATGTCATGGAATAAAAAAGAAATAATATACAAACCTTGACAACACATCAAGTTCTTTGTGTGTTACCTTGGTGAGTTTTAGTTATGAAGTCGAACACAAATCACCCAATCATCAGTGGTGTCAGGTGAATCATTGTGTGTTTTTGACTGAACCCTAGGAGGTATCCTAGTATAAAATTAGTAACATTATAGTTCTAGGTGTTACAAACTAGGGATTAAAATATCATAACCCTATATCATGAAGCGATGAAGGATGAACATCATGAGAGTACCCTTTGATCACGCTTAATTAGTTCTATTAATTTCTATTTTGTTTTATCGCTTTCATTTTCTATTTTCATATTCAATCATCAAACCCTAAAGTTTTAAAAAACCTCATTCCCCTTCTAATTTCATAATCAAACCCCTCTTTTTAAATTAATGATCTAAGGCTCCATTGAGAGACGACCTAAGGTTGCTGCTATACTGAAAAAATTCTAGTTAAAAATAAACATCTAATTTGTCGCGCTCGACAACACGATCAAATTTTGACACTATTTATGGGGATCCAAGATCATTTATTTTCTTTATTTACTTTTATTTATTTATTTTACTTCTTAATTATCACTCCTTTCACTACCCCACCCCCATTTGATTGTTTTGGTTTTGGTTTTCTATTTCTATTTTTGGTTGTTTTTGTGTGTTCTTCCACTCTCTCTCTCTATCGCTTCTTCTTCTTTTCAATCACTCTCTATAATTCTGTATTATAAAATTCTATTCTCCTTTGAATCTTTGTAAGTGATTTTATCCATATTCCATCATAAAAAAAACAAACTTAACAACTTATTTGCATGACCTAATCAGAAAAAGAAAAACTGTTTGAATTTGACCTTGAAATTGAAAAGACATTTCACACAAAAATCAAGGAAACTAGAGAAGGTAAATCAAGTAACACTATAGAACCACTTATGGAACCACAATTGGTCATAAAGCAATCAAAAATTGAACCTAATCAAATCCAAGAAAACATGGATGCAAATAATTGAACCTTAAAAGAACTGACCACCCCGGATGTGGAGTACCAACTTGCATACATCCAATATCCCAAGGAAGTAACCAACTTTGAGATGAGATCAGTCTGCATCCACCTACTTCCCAAATTCCATGGTCTTCCCAGTAAAGACTCTCATAAAAACCTTAAGGAGTTTCACATAGTGTGCTCCACCATGAAACCCCAAAATGTTTATGAGGACCTAATTAAGTTTAGGGCCTTCCCTTTATCCTTTGATGGTGTAGCTAAAGATTGACTATACTATTTGCCTACCAGAATTGGGGGCTGGAATGACCTGAAAAGACTATTTTTAGATAATTTCTTCCCTTTATCCCAAACTGCATCAATTAGGAAATAAATTTGTGGCATTAGGAAATCACAAGGAGTGAGCCTTCACGAATACCGGGAGAGATTAAAAAGACTTTTCTCAAGATTCCCCCACCACCATATTAGTGAACAATTGTTAATGCAATACTTCTATGAGGGACTTATCCCCATAGATCATGGAATGATTGATGTTGTAGGTGGTGGTTCCCTAGTTGATAAAACTCATTCCACTGCTTGTTACTTAATAGCCAACATGGCTCAAAATGCACAACAATTTGGTACACGAGCTATTGCACCAACCTGAGGAGTTCATGAGGTAAGTCATTCATCTTTAGAACAAAAGGCAGATAACAAGATTGATGAGATGCATACCCTTCTAAGGAAATTATCTCAAGCACCAGGTAAATCAAAACCTCCTCTAGTTCCATTAAATTGTGGTATTTTTTATGAAAATAATCATTTTTCTTACCAGTGCCCACAACTTCAAGATTCACCTGAGTCTTGTGCAGCTGTGTTCCCAGGGCATCCATTCCAACAATAACCACCCTTAAAGCAAGAAAAATTCAGGCCAAATACAAACCCCCAGTGGAAAGAACAACCCCAGTACCAACAAGGAGGAAAATCAAGCTACCCCAAGAAGAATTGGTATCCACAAGGCCAAGGTATGCAACCTTATTATCCTTCAACTTCTCAAAACAATCCTCCTCCTCCTCCCAAATCTGAACTAAGAATCGAGGATATGGTGAATCAAATGGAAACCCAGAACCTACGATTCCAATAAACTACACAATAAACTATTAAAGACCTGTGAACTCAAGTGGGGAAATTGGAAAACACCATCGACAAGCTTAAGATTCAAGGTTCTGAATAAATACCATCCCAACCCATTTCCAATCCAAAGGAAAAAGGTAATGTATGTGTAGTTACACTTCGTAGTGGTAAAGAAGTTTCTCTTTCTACTAATTCTGCACAAAAGGTATGTACCCCTCTTGAAAACTCTCTTCTACAACCCTAAAATGTTTCAAGAATAGAAAAACAAGAAAAAAAGAGTAATAAAATTATCATTAAGTATTCCCATGAACAATCCATTCCTCTTCCTTTCCCTCAAAGACTCACTAAATCTAAGAAAAAAATTTGATAATGATATTGAAAATGAAATAATGGATACATTTAAAAAAGTTCAATTTAATATTCCATTGTTGGATGTAGTTAAATTTTTTTTGTTATGCCAAATTTCTCAAAGGACTATGCACCCATAGATGAAGGCTGAAGGGGAATGAAAGAGTCAACCTAGAAAGAAATGTTTCAGCCATGATTCAACCAGAAATTCCAACTAAGTGCAAGGATCTGGGCACATTCACGATACCTTGTACCATAGGAGAGACCTTATTTTCTAATGCTATTCTAGATTTAGGTGCTTCTATTAATGTAATGCCTCATTCCATGTATACTTCTCTACAGGTTGGAGAACTTCAACAAACAGGCATTATCGTTCAACTTGCCAACCAGAGTACTACACATCTAACATGAGTGATTGAGGATGTACTTGTAAGAGTGAAGAATCTCATCTTATCTGCTGATTTATACATTCTTGATATGGAAGATACCTTAACCCAAGGACATTCCCCTCTCATACTTGGGAGGCCATTCCTTAAAACAGAAAAAACGATAATCAATGTTCACAACAGTATGCTGTTCATGGATTTTGGTGGAGAAAAGGTAAGTTTTAACATCCTTGAGGTTATGAAACACCCCATTGAAGAGCAATCCACTCTTTCTATCTATTCTGTGGAAGTTCTCTCAAACTATGCAAATACACACACTTCTCTCCTCAACCCATACTCAGATTCATTTTCATCTTCTTCACCCTTGAATGATTTAAGTTTTAATTCATGTTTTGAGTGTTGTGTGGGTTATGAAAAGTGTATTTTTTTTATTTAATTTATGAGTGTGTTCATTATGAGGTACACATGACTATCGATGATTCTAAAAATATCATTTTAATTGATTCTCTATCCTTAGAGAATAAACATGAGTAGATAGACAGTTTAATGGACCTCACTCCCCCTAAATACCATACCTCAATCCAGAAACCACCAGTGTTATAACTTAAACAAATTCCTTCTAATTTAAAATATGCATATCTTGAGGGTATTGACCAATTTCCCATCATTATTTCCAATAACCTCTCTCTAGAACAGGAATCGAAACTGATCAACCTTTTGAGAGAGTGTAAAAAGGAAATAGGATGGACATTGGCTGATATTCCTGGGATTATCCCATCTATTTGTAGGAACCATATACTTTTGGATGATGAGGCTAAGCTCGTAATACAATATTAATGACAGTTTAATCCCACTCTCTTTGAAGCGGTAAAATTGGAAGTCAGTAAAGTACTTGCTGCAGGGATCATTTATCCTATATTTTATAGTAAATGGGTCAGCCCAGTGAAAATTGTGCCTAAAAAAACAAGAATAATAGTTGTGTCAAATGAAAGGAATAAATTGGTTCCAACACGTGTGCAAAATAGTCGGCGAGTCTGTATTGACTACTGTCGACTGAATCAAGCCACACAGAAGGAACACTCTCCTCAACCTTTCTTTGACCAAATGTTTGAATGATTGGCTAGTAAGTCCCATTATTGTTTCCTTGATGGCTATTTGGGTTATTTCCAAATCCATATAGCCCATGAAGATCAATAAAAGACAACAAATACTTGTCCATTCGGCACATTTGCATACAGAAGGATGTCATTCAGTCTTTGTAATGATCCTGGTACTTTTCAGCAATGTATGTTGAGTATTTTTTCCGAGTACCTTGAGAGTTGTATGGAAGTCTTTATGGATGATTTCATGGTATATGGTTCTTCTTTTGATTATTTTTTGGAACACCTAGGTTCCATCCTCCGCTACTGCATTGAAAAAGATCTTATTTTAAATTATGAGAAATTTAATTTTATGGTTGAGAGGGGGATAGTTCTTGGGCATGTCATTTAAAATAAGGGAATTCAAGTTGATAAATATAAAATTGAATTAATTTTATCCCTTCCATATCCAAAATGTGTTTGTGAGGTGCGATCTTTCTTGGGTCATGCTGCTTTTTATTGACGATTCATCAAAGACTTTAGTAAGATTGCACTTTTATTGTCCCGATTATTACAAAAGGATTCTGAGTTTTTGTTTGATAAAAATTGTGGGGATTCCTTCAATTCACTAAAAAGGAGTCTCACTTCACCTCCCTTCATCTAACCACCAAGGTGGGATCTCCCCTTTGAGCTTATGTGTGATGCGTCTAACTTTGCAGTTGGGGCAGTTGTATCAAAAAGGGTTGAGAAAGCTTCTTATGTGTATGCCTCACGTACCCTTGACCCTACCTATTCAAACTACACAACCACTGAAAAATAAATTATTTCTATTGTGTTTTCCTTGGAAAAATTCCATTCATATCTTATCGGGTAAAAAAACATTGTCTTTTCTGATCATGTTGCCCTTTATTTTCTCCTAAAGAAACCTGAAGCTAAACCCCACCTCATTCGGTGGATGCTCCTCCTCCAAGAGTTTGACCTTGAGATTAGAGATAAGAGAGGAGTGAAAAATGTGGTAGCTGACCACATTAGTAAGATTTCCCCACATTTGGACCATCAAGTTGACTCAACCCTCCCCATTGGATAATTATTCCCTCATGAGAACCTTTGTAATGTTGTGGACCTTACCCCCTAGTATGCGGACATTGTGAAATTTCTAGCAACATCTAGGGTCCCCACTAATTTTAGAACTTCCCAATCCCCGAGAATTAAACACGATTCTCGGTGGTACATTTGGGATGACCCATATTTGTGGAGAATTTGTGGTGACCAATTAGTTCGTCAGTGTGTCCCTGGCCATGTGTTCACCTCTGTTTTGACCTTATTCCACAATTTTTCCTATAGGGGACACTTTGGCTCTCAACATATAGCTCGAAAGGTCCTTGACTCAGGACTTTATTGTCCAAAATTTTATAGGTATGCCCATATATTTTTCAAGTCATGTAGTTGTTGTCAATTCACATGGAATATCTCTAAGAGGAATGAAATGCCCCAACAACCCATCTTATTATGTGAAATTTTTGATGCATGGGGCATTGACTTCAGGGGGACATTTCCAAATTCCTTTGGATTTTTGTACATCTTATTTGTTGTTGACTATGTATCTGAATGGGTGGAAGCAAAGGCCATCAGGACCGATGACTCTCGAGTGGTTGTTGATTTTGTGAGGTCTCAGATTTTTAGTAGGTTTGGTTTATTGATATTCATCATTAGTGACCAGGGTTCAAAATTTTTCAATCACAACATAAAAAATTTTCTTTATAAGTATGGGGTTGATCATAAAGTATCCACTTCATATCACCCCCAAACTAACGTACAAGAAGAAATCTCAAATCGAGAAGTTAAACGAATATTGAAAAAAACGGTACAACCCAATAGGAAAGATTGGAATGTGCGATTTGATGATGCGCTTTGGGAGTACCGTACAACTTTTGAAACCCAAATCAGAATGTCACCATACAAGATTGTATTTTTAAAGGATTGTCACCTACTGGTGGAGGTAGAACACTATGCATATTTGGATATTAAACAATGTAATATGAATCTTTCAAATGCAGGTGAGTATATGAAGCTGTAGATTCAAGAGTTGGAAGAAATTCAATGTGATGTATTTGAGAAATCCTGGATATATAAACAGAAGAAAAAGGTTATCCATGATAGCATGATTCATTAGTGAAAGTTTCATATTGGTGATAAGGTTCTCAAGTATAATTTCAGGCTAAATCTCTACCCAGGTAAGATTTGTTCTCGATGGCTTGGCCCTTATACCATTACTGATGTTTACCCTTTTTTGTGCTATACAAGTTTTTCATGAGAAGAGTGGACAATGTATTAATGTCAATGGGTAAAGGATCAAACACTTCTATGAGGTTTTTTCAAAGCATCTCATAGATTAAATCCAACTGATAGATGCCACATATGACACCACTTAGTAGCACTATTACAAACACAACCTTTATCAGCGCTAGAAAAGCGCTGATAAAGCCAACGTAGATAAGGGGGGGGGGGTCCCCTTTATCAGCGCTCCAAAAAGCACTGATATAGGACCCCTTTATCAACGCTAAAAAAAGCACTGATAAAGGGGTCTTTTATCAGCGCTTTTTTTAGCACTGATAAAAGACCCCTTTTATCAGCGCTTTTTTTAGCGCTGATAAAGGGGTCCTATATCAGCGCTTCCTTTATCAGCGCTCTCGTTTTAGCGCAGATAAAAGACCCTTTTATCAGCGCTTTTAAAAAAGCGCTGATAAAATTTAAAAAAATTTTAAAAAATTTAAAAAAATTTAAAAAAATTAAGAAATTTAAAAAATACTGCCAATCGGGGGGGGGGGGCTTTTATAGCGCTTGAAGCCCCCCTTTTACAGCGCTTTTCGGCCCCTATACAACACCCCACGAACCCCACGCACCCCCCTCCACCCTTTAACATCGCTTTCTCCAATATTCCCCATGCGCGCGCACCCCTGCCTCCACCAGGATTTGAACTCGAGACCTCCCCCCTGCGCGCCTAAGCCCTTACCACTACTCTATTTTGATTTGCTTTACAATTCATGATATATCTAAATATATATATTTATATATTTAGTTATATTTATTCGTACAGTAATATATATTTATATTAATATATATATATATAGTTATATTATAATATATATATATATAGTTATATTATAATATATATAGTAATATTAATATATATATATAGTGGTATTAATATATATCTATATCTATATATATATATATAGTTATATTTATTTGTATAGTAATATATATTTATATTAATATATAGTTATATTAACATATATATAGTTATATTAACATATATATAGTTATATTAACATATATATAGTTATATTAACATATATATAGTTATATTAACATATATATAGTTATATTAACATATATATAGTTATATGAATATATATTTATATAGTTATATTAATATATATATAGTGATATTAATATATATATTTATGGTGATATTAATATATATATTTATAGTAATACTAATATATATATGTAGTTATATTAATATATATATAGTTAGATTAATATATATATATAGTTAGATTAATATATAGGTATATAAATATTCATATATTGGTATTTTAAATAAAATGGATGTTAGTTATTATTTAGATAAAGCTAATATATTTTATATGTAAATATATTTTATTATTTATATTTATAATTAACTTTTTAGGTGTGAATATTTAAAAAATATGAATATATTGTTATATATTTGATTATAAATAGTAGTGCATTATAAAAAATGATGAAACTTCAAAGACATAATATTAATATGAATGTAATACCTTGTAATAAATTCAAACCCCACCAAAAAAATCCAATAATACCCCCTTAAACGAGGGTGAAAATCCACAAAATGTTAAAAAATCGGGGTACCCCGAAAAAAAACTCAGTTTTGGAGGCCTTCTGGGACTCTTTTGTCCTCGAAAATCACTTCACTGGGGTCCCCCCGAGTCACAGCGACGTAGAGCTCGTCGCAGGCTTCGATTTGATATGTGGTAGAACTCAAACGGACACCCGGATCAAAAGTTATGGCCGTTTGAAGTTTGAGTTGCGTTTTCAACATATTTTGGATCTTTTTTTAATTTTTTTTAATTTTTTTAGTACTCAAATTGCTATTAAATGACTATTAATCCATAATGATTATCAAAATATTAATTAAAAATATTTTTTTAATTTTTTAAGAAGTCATTTTCACTAAATATCTTAAATATTAAGTATAATAAGTGTAAATGTACATTTATACTTATCTAAAATATATTTAAAAACTATATATTATATTTATATAACAATATAACTATATTTATATATTAATATATATATATATATTTTTTTTGAAGCCGACCCTTTATCAGCGCTAAAAAAAGCGCTGATAAAGGCCCCCTTTATCAGCGCTACTAAGCAAGCGCTGATAAAGGGGGGACCTTTATCAGCGCTACTAAGCAAGCGCTGATAAAGGGGGGCCCTTTATCAGTGCTACTAAGCAAGCAATGATAAAGGGGGTCCTTTATCAGCGCTAACAAAAGCGCTGATAAAGGGGGGACCCTTTATCAGCGCTAAAAAAAAGCGCTGATAAAGGGACCCCCCTTTATCAGCGCTTTTTCATTAGCGCTGATAAAAGGGGGCGCTGCGAAAAACTGTTTTTGTGGTAGTGTAGGCCGTCTCTTCTCTCTACCTTAATTTATTGTCTATTTATTTAAAATACTTTCACTGAGGACAATGAAATTTTTTTGTGTGGGGAAGGGTGATATGTCATAGTTAGGATTAAACAAAACAAACAAAAATTAATTAAAAAAATGAAAAGTTTTTTTTTTATTTTTGATTTATTTTTCCTTACTTTGTGTTTTTAGATAAAAATTTATCTTAAAAATAATAACCAAAATCATTTTTCATGATTGAGTCATTGTGTGGAAAATTACATTGTTTTTGGAAAAATGTTTTTCAAATGAATGTTGATATGAAATGTTTTTCTAGAATTTGTATTTTCAAATCATTATTAGGTGTTTAATAAATTTTTGAATCCCATGCCTCATTAGCACTGACCAATATTTTAATCTCTTACCCAAGAGACATTCTAAGCCCTTTATTGCATATTATTACTTTTAATCACTTTCTTGAGAGTCTCGGGTAATGTATAGAAACTAGAACTTTCCTTGATTCTGTTGGAAGTAATAAGATTCAATTATACTACATTCATGATAGAGGTAATCGATCATTAAAAATCCCTTTTTAAAATTATCCTTTATTTTCGGCCACCTTTACATTTTATCCTTCTTAAGCCTTAGAGACCATGAAATTCCTGTTAGGTAGCCACATTACAAGCTAATTTATCCCTACCTACCCATATATTGTGTATATTATTGTTTTATTTTCAGCATGTGTGGGAGAGAGGGTGTTTCCATGAGAATTATAGGGAGAGAATAATTGTTATGGGTTGATATAAAGGGTGCCTACATTTTCCTTGGGCAATGGGTTCAAAGGCCATATTACATCATTGTTTTACACATGTTTCCCTCTTTATCTCCAAAAAAATTTATAGATTAAAAAAATAGTTCTATACATTGAAAAAAAAAATAATAAAAGAAAAAAATGTAGAAAATAGTAGGTTTACTCATTATTATTCACTGCATAGTTGTGACCCACAAAGTTATACAATGGGGAGAGTGAGTTGGAAGTGATACACTTTGTGAGGGATTGAGTGTGTACATTCATTGTGAACACTTGTTGAATTTTGACATGTTTTGTACATAAGAGATCAAACACTCCTATTCTGCCTTAGATTTTTTAATATTAAATCCTACCAACCCTTGAACCTCAAAACGACCTGTTGGAATTCCTCTTGAGTAGAACACTAGTTTCTGCCAGTAGAGAACTGAGAATCATGGAAAGAATATGGTAATATCACATGAACTTTGGTAAAATAGAATAAATTCACATTCATATGTTTCTTTATTAAAGTGGGAAAATTTTTAGGTGAGGTAGGTTGAAACATTTTTCATGGGTGAACAAATCAAGTTGAACAAATTTGAATGTGAGAAAAGAAAAAATGATAGGAAAAATGATTCCATAAATGAGAAATGATTAATTTTATTTCAAAATAATCTTGGATGTTTTCAAACCTTTTATTTAGGAATGGGACATTATTAGGATATTATACTTTTCCCAGGAGTGCAGATGTTTAGTGTGGGGGTGTGATCATACCACGATTCATTGTTTTATTTCACCCATATACCAATGTATTAAACTGTTTTGGTATTGAAAATTATAAGTATAATAACAAATTTTACTCCATGTTTGATTCAATTATTTTGCGTTTAACACTGTTAAAAAGGTCAATGTTACTTTATTTGATAATTATATTATTGGTGGTGGTGATTTGAAGGGCCCATGATGAAGAGGAAGAAAAATGGTCCAAAATTGCATGGATCCATAAAGACCTGCCCAATGTTTTTCCTGTTTAGAAAATTAAGTACATAAAAATGGTATTTTATTTTTTATACAACTCTTATGAAGAAACCCAAGCCCAATTCTTCCTAGAAGGGGCCCAACCAACTTGATCTGTCCAGAACAACGAATTTGTGCAATATCAAAAGCGGCGTTCTGTAATCCGTCCATATCTCTGGATCCACTTGTCCAATTGATTCCAAACTTTCAGTGGAGATATTCAGGAAGTGGGGATACAACTTTTCAGTTTTTTATAAAGGGATATTATATTTTCTAATGGATGAAACGTGTGGTACAAGTGGTTTGAATAAATCTGTGTGCCCAAAACCACCTTCCAATTTTCCTATAAAATGGAACCTTGGGCTCTCCATTGGGAAGTTAGAACCAGAGGAAATGTGATCCCATTTTGGAGTCCCAAATGATTCCTCCCAACAATACTTGAAGTTCTGGAGGCTATGGTAAGTTCTACCTCAACATCTTTCTCCTCCTCCTCTCCTATGGGTTTCTACACCCCTTGTGATCACCTAGGGAGGAACGTGATGTAATCCCGAGCTTCATGTTTGTATTATTTTGAATGATCTTTTTAATTATAGGTTTTATGTTGTTTTTATTCATCCTCTCTTTTAAATTAAATGAGTTATATACAGTTATGTTATACTCAAACTCAAATGATCATGTTTGGGGGTACCCCGGGTTGATCACACTTAACTAATTCTATTAATTTCTATTTTGTTTTATCACTTTCATTTCTATTTTCATATTCAATCATCAAAACACCAAGTTTTAAAAAACCTAATTCCACTTATACTTTCATAATAAAACACCTATTTTTAAATTAACGATCTAAGGCTCCATCGAAAGATGACCCAGGGTTGCTGCTATACTGCAGAAATTCTAGTTAAAAATAAACATCTAATTTGACATGCTCGACAACACGATCAGTCATCAACATATAGAATAAATAATATAAACTTACACTAATGAATGATGTTTTCCTTAAATCCAAAATATACAATGGCATCATTAAACCTAATATACCATTATTGGGAAGCTTTTTTAAGTCTATATATTTACTTCTTTAATATACATACCTTGTGTTCCTTTACTTTAATGGAAAAAACCATTGGTAGACCCATGTATACATCCTACTCTAAGTTTCCATTTAGAAAGGATATTTTAATATCCATTTTATTTAACGTTAAATCATACTGATATACCAATTCCATAATAATTCTGAAATAATCTATCTTGAAAACTGATGAGAAAGTTTACTTATAGTATATACCATCATTTTGAGTGAATCCTTTAGCAACAAGTATGGGATTGTAACATTCAAGATTACCATGTGAGTCACATTTGGTTTTGAAGACCCATTTACATCCAACTATCTTGCACACTTCAAGAAATTCCTTATGGTTCCATAATTTATTTTGATCCATTGAATTCAACTCACATTTCATGGCATCAAACCATTTATCATAATTATCACACTTGATGTCTTGAGAATATGAAATTGGATCATTATAAATGATAATATCACTTTCTATTTCATGTAGATATACCTATATTCATCAGAAATAGCTGAAATTCTTTCCCTTTCAGATCTTCTTAACACTATTTCTTGTGGTTCTTCCACCATTTCTTCATCATGAATTTGGGAAACATTATTTTTTTTATTCATTATTAATTTTTGATGTAATAATTTAAGGAGAAACAGAATGAGAAGTTGGAATACAAGAAAATGGAAATTTAATTCTAAATTCTATAATTTCCACATTTTATGGAACTTAAATCCCATTAGATTCAACATTCTTGAAAAATCTAGCATTTACCATTTCAAAAATTATCATACTATGGTTAGGAAAATGAAATATACACCCCTTTTATTTATATGGATAACCAATGAAATGTCTACTGATTTTTCTTGAATCTAGTTTTATTTATTGTGAATTATATGCTCTTATTTATTCCTAAAAACCCCATATATATAGGTGTCTCAAACTAGGTTACCAGTCCAAATTTCAAAAGAAGCATTTGGAACTGCTTTACTAGGAACCCTATTCAAAAAATACATGGAAGTTTTTAAAGAATACATCCAAGATGATATGGGTAAAAAAGAATCCCTTAACATACTCATAACTAAATCTATTAATGTTCTATTATTCCTTTTTGCTACACCATTTTTTTGTGGTGTACCTGACATAGTGTATTTTTCACATATGCCATGACTTTCTAGAAACTTTGAAAATAGAATAAGATTTTTTCTACTTTCAACAAATATTCCATAATATTCACTACCCTTATCAGACCTTATGACCTTCAACTTTTTGTCTAATTTCCTATCAACTTAATTTACATCAATTAACAAGGAATTTATTTCTTGATATTTCTCATGCAATAAATATACATATCCATAACATAAAAAATAATCAATTAAAGTGATAAAATATTTTTCTTTACTAAAACAATTGAAAACAAAATGTCCACATATATTGGTATGTATGATTTCAAGGATTTAAACACTTATTTTGGTATCTTTATTTGTGTGTTTTGTTTGTTTTACTTTAATACAATCCACACAAATGTTTAGGTTGGTAAAATCAAAATTTGGAATGATTTTAATCTAAAAATATCTCATTAATATTTCTTTAGAAATATGGCCTAAATGTTTATGAAATAAATAAGAAAACTTTTAATTTACTAAATCAAATTATTACCAGAATTATAATTCAAGGTCATAAGTGTTTCAACATACATATTATCAATATTTATTTTATATAAACCATCATACAATAAACCAGATCCAATCATGCGTGTATTCTTAAACAAACTAAAATATCCCTTCCTAGAATTAAAAGAGTATCCATCAACATCAAGTTTTGATAAAGAAACCAAATTAATAGATATAATAGGTACATAAAAGGTTTCACATAAATAAAAATTATATCCACTATCAAGGATTAAATGGTAAGTTCTAGCAGCTTCCACTAGAACCTTCACTCTATTCCCTATGAAGATGAACTTTTCAGTTTGGATTATGATTTGGGATGAAAGGAATCTCTGCATCATATTAGAAGCATGAGTTGTACAACCATGATCAATACACCATGTATTATGTGGAACTTCATCTAATATTGATTCATAACATGTATAAAATTTTTTATTACCTTTATTTTCAAACCAAGACTTTCATTTTTGGCAATCCTTTTGGAAATGTCCAACTTTTCCATAGAAATGGAATTCATATTTATTTTTATTCTTCTATTTCTTGATATCAGGCTCATTAACCTTCAATTCCCCCTTTACTTTTCCATGTTTTTTTATAATACGCTTCATTCTTCCTTGATGATGCGCATAATGGATGGAGTGGATTCCTTGACTCTTTAAATGTGTTTTCTCTTGAACTTCCATACTATTGAAGTTCATGCACATTCAATTTATATTTCATGGTGTTATAGTTCATTGGGAATGGTCTATACTTAGATAGTAATGAGTTTAGGACTAATTATACAAGGAAAGTTTTATTCACTTCCATTCCCAAAGATTTAATTATTACTGCAATATTTTTCATTTCAATGACATTCTCATGCATATTACGAGAACCATCAAGCTTCATGGTGGTTAATGTACTCATTAATGCTCCAATAAGATATTTTTCATGCAGTTTGAGATTGGTCTCCCATATATTTTATAAATTCTTTAGCACTTTCAGTTTTAGGGAGACTAGACTTGATGTTACGTTCTATGCTCATTCTCATGAACATAAAACTTAATCTGTTCGATCTTTCCCATGTTGTATAATACACTCTATCATAATCAAAATTATAATCCATTATAGTAGTTGGTTTCTCTAATTAGAGTGCTAAATCATGATCTAATAAACCAAGGTGGAATTGTATTTTCTCACCCCAATCTAAGAAATTTAATCCATTAAAGATCAAAATAGTCAATGCATGTGAGCGTAATGATGACGGAAAGCTAACTGCAATAAATACATGATTAAAATTAATGTATTGAATAAAAATAATAATAGTAATACATTGATTCAGAAAAATTATTTAACATAAAATGTGTATTAGTGTTCTCCTTTGGGTGATACACTGATACACTATCATAACTGATACTAATTAAATTAACTTTATTTATAAATACTATACGCATAAATTATATTTATTCATTATATTTGGATATATAAATAAATCTCATAATGAATATTTATCACAAAAAATTATATTCATAAATTATAAGAATATGTAAATTTCCTTTGGGAAGTTAATAAATATCTCATAATAAAGAATTTCAATTACTCATAAAATATCATAATTGTATAAAATTTATGAGCAATCAATATATATCATTTTAACATAATTTTGGAACAATTTTAACTTTATGATTTGATCATTTTGGTGATTAAAATATCTCATGTAGTAATTCTCCAAATATAAAACATCATAACATAACATAATTATAAATATAAATACATTTTAATAAACATAAATCCATTTTTTAACACTTTATTTTTTTGGAATTAAATTTGAAACTATAATAATTATTTCAAATAGAAAAAAAATCACTTTTTAAAAATTTTTGTGAGGTTTGAAAAACCATTACAAATAGGGGAATAATAATTTATTATAATTAAAGAAAACCAAAGAGAGAGAAAAGTTTCAACACATCATCACTTGTAAAACCATTTTGTGAACGCGGGGCCACCATATCCGTTTTCAATCATTAAAAAAAATTTAAATATAAAATCCTTTATATTATCAAATAATAATATATAAATAAAAATAGATTTCAATTTAAAAATAATGATGAGAGAGGTATTATTTGGGTTTCAAATTACCACTTAAAATATTATGATAAATTGAGTTTTTCAAATATAAAAAAAGTAAAATCAATAACTGCACAACCAGTTATCAAACCATGAAACCAATGCTAAAAAACACCCCATTATTAAAGATAGGGGCTTTATATTCTAATTAAAAAAATGCACAAAGTATTTAGATTTCATAAAATCCCACTACACACTATTATTATTATTATTATTATTATTATTAACGACCATTTAAAATAATAAAGAAAAAAAATACAAAAACCCATTTCTTGAAGAATGTAATCCAAATTTTCGATTCTTAATTAAATACAACACATAATAAATTTAAATATTGAAAAACAAAGATCTCATAGCCTCTCACTATAATAGCACATGTAAATTAATTTCATTTAATTTAGGATCTTTAAAATCTGTATTTATCATATATCTAGATAAATAAAATTCAATATAAAAGACATACCATGATCCATTGAACTTATGGATTTGTGTCTCCTTGATTTTCTCCCACTTAAAAAAATTTATATCCTTTGCCTATTCTCACTTTCGCATCAGTTTTAATGAAAAATATCGGAATTGTGATTGAGACTTAATTGGAAAGGAAATTACCCTTTAAATAGGGATAAAATAGTTTTCATGGGTGGTTAATTAATTAACTATCAAAGTCCATAAATTTGACAAGTTTACCCCTCATTGTCCCATTATAATAATATTAAAAAACATATTACATGAGTTATTCCAACAACATATGGATTGTGATGATTATGTTTTCTATTTTACTTGATGTGATATTAATATGTCATTTGCTTTATGTATCGTATAGTTGTATTTCTTTCTAATGTAGTTGAGCGTGTAGGTTTGGCCTATTTGGTTAACATGTGAGATGTGACACATGTATTAGTCGACATTGGATGACACGTGAGACATGACACCAAAACACTTGTAATTTATTAACAAAAGTGGGTTTTTAATATCATTTAAAATTGAGTATGTTACATGGGAATTGGTCCACCCTCTTATGAATAGGCCTTCCATGTGGGGCTGCCTAAATGGTTGACCCTTCAGGTTGAGGGCTAGACGATTTATTAATTTTTTTATAATAAATTCTTATTTCATATATAAAAATATATATTTATAAATATGAATATATTAAATATTAATACACACACACACACATATTAAATTTATTTGTTTTTAATATTTATTTGTTTACTATTTTTTAAAGTTTATTAGTTTTTAATATTTATTAATATTTATTCATTTTTTATAATAAAATTCTTATTTTTTATATAAAAATTTATATTGATATATATAAAAATACATTGATATATATATATATATATTAAATATTGATATATATTAATATTAATATATATATATTAATTTGTTTGTTTTTAACTTTTATTTGTTTAATTTTTTTAACATTTATTTTTTTTAATATTTATTTATATTTATTCATTTTTTTATAATTAAATTATTATTTCGTATATAAAAATATATATCGATATATATAGAAACATATTGATATATATTAAATATTGATATATATTAAATATTGATATATATATATATATATTAATATGTATTTACATATATTCATAAAT
Source organism: Viscum album (assembly GCA_963277665.1). Lineage (NCBI taxonomy): Eukaryota > Viridiplantae > Streptophyta > Magnoliopsida > Santalales > Viscaceae > Viscum > Viscum album. The sequence goes on from OY728145.1 coordinate 1,711,846,043, forward strand.
AGTATATTAATAATTTAATTAAAAAGTAATAAATTAAAAAAATATTATATATATAACTAAATAAGTAATAAATAGTTTATAATTAATAAAAATGAGTAAATTTATTAAATAATTAATTTACTAATTAAATGATTAATATACTATTTATTACTATATATATATATTAAATTTATTTATTTTTAATAATAAATATCTCATTAAATTTTTTTTTATAACATTTAATGTTTTTAATATAATTGTAATTTATATAAATAATATATATTCATTTTTATTTAAACATATATTTAGGAGGATTCACGAGCTGGATTGGGCCAACCCCAATTTTTTATAATTAAATTTATTAAATTTAATATATATAGTAATAAATAGTATATTAATTATATATATATATAATTAGATAATTAATATACTGTTTATAATTAATAAAAATGAATAAAATTATTAAATACTTATATACTAATTAAATAATTAATATATTATTTATTGATATATATATATATTAAATTTATTCTTTTTTTAATAATTTTAATATATTTTATTAATTATAAATAGTATATCAATTATTTGGTTATATATAAATATATAATTAAATTTTAGTCATTTTTAACGTGCACCCATTTAATATAATTTATTCATCGATAATGTTAAGTGTGTGCTTACTTTTTTTTATAATTTATAGTTTTTAAACAATTATTCATTTAATATCATTGTAAATTTGTAGCGACTCCTGTTTTTCTATGTAAGACTTTGGAATATTTCTCTGAATATTTCAGAATCCATGCATTGATTCGATGTGAGATTCTCGGGCTCGAAGAGCCTCAGTGCAGTGATATGAAAAATTTTAAATATATTTTATCACACACGCGTAGTTTTTCAGTAAAATTTGAATAAATATTGATCGGAGTCTTGGATTGGAAAACTAATATCGCGTTTGATTTCAGAATATGAGTTTTACTCTTGAAGCGACATTAAGTTTGGCAGCATTGGGTGCTCGGTTGATGGCGTGTTGGTGGGTGTGTGAATGATATTAGTTTATTTAAAAATTAAACAAAATAATATACCCCTCCACCTTGGTTATCATGTGTAGAGAGGAGAGGGAGGAGTCCCCTTGCCCAATGGACGACTTGAGGTTGAACCTTGGAAAGAAGGTGCCACTGATCACCATTTTTGACATCGATCATCACTGGATTGAGGGGTAGTAGGTTTTAGGCATTGTTTTGGACCTGAAGCTTTGAAATTTCAGCCCTCATTAGATGGATTTTCAAGATTTACATCCTGATCCCCTTTGATGGTTTTTGTTAAGGTTTTAGTGTAGGATCCCACACTGTGTGTTCTTCTCATTCGGGGAAGATAATCTTTGGGGACTACATTCCGTGTAGTGAGCCCATGTCGTGTGGTCGAGCATATAGCCATAAATGTCGTGTTGAGGGAAATGGTTGTGCGGTAGTACATGGACATAGGACATAGGCATGAGTTGAGTTACATGGGCACGACTAAGGACACGATCTTGGGTCAGGACAAGAGGAAAACGCCGTGTATTGTGGGTACACACCGTGTATGGCGACATGGCTAGTGAGGCTAGGTGCGAATGTGGACATTCGTAGAGATTTGGATGAGGTCACATGCCGTTTGACATGGGGAACATGCCAAGTAACAAGAGGGGGAACGAATAGGGGATGGTTTCTAGATACACTCCAAGTATTGTGGTCATACACTGTGTACTCCCCTTAGATACTTATCCCTTGTGCATCTCCATCTTTAGGACTTAGATGAAGGTCTGTGAGTAGCCTATCCTGAGTAGTTTTCTGCATTGGACTCGATAGTGGACATGTTTTTGGTGTTAGAGATATGATGCGAGATGTTCTAAGTGTGATTCTTCCTTATGCGAAGCTTGATAATGGCAGTGATCATGAAGGATCATCGTAGAGATTAGATAGAGACACTACTATCCTATCATACCAGGGCACGAGTCCTCTATCCATGGAGACGGTACTCACCTGTCTCACAAGGGTGTGGATTCTCTATACTCATTGTGTAGATAGAGATGATACTCACCCTCCGCACTAGGGTGCGGGTCCTCTATCCTTGGATTAGTTCTCCCAAGGTCAGTACTCCCCTATCACATCAAGGTGAGGGCCCCCCATAACAATCATAAAGGTAGAGATATAACTCCCCTACACTCGAGTGTAGGTCCTCTATCTATGGAGTGATAATACATTCTCTTTAAACTTTGGTAATGAGTATTTCCTCCATGAGAGTTAGATATCCCTCGACTATGGAGCATAGTTTTGAGGAATGGGCCCATCCAACTGTTACAAGTGATACCTGGTTAGGAGTAAGTTATCCCTCGATGCGGTGAGGTGTGAGACTCTCTATATGGTTTCTTTAGAGGTTTCGTGATATGGTTAGTAGTTAGTACTCCCTCGGTGATGGGGAAGCAGTAAGGTGTGGTTCCCTCCCTTTTCTTTCCTAAGGTTTCACGTGGTGATTGGTTTGGAACTATAGATCCCCTGATTGTGAGTGTAGTGGTGAGGGACAAGCCTCTCCACTTGAGTTCTTATGAGTTTGGGGAGGGTGCAAGGCAATGAGGATGGGACCTCTAGTTCTAGGAATCAGAGTTAGACCTAGAGAGCTATTCCCAATGAGTGATATCTCTCAAATGAGTAACATTAGGGATGACTAGGCTCGTGGAGTGAGATCTCCTATTTGAGTGATACCTCCGAGCCTTGAGTAGAATCCTATTAATGGCTATGTGGTTGGGACCTTATGAGACTTGGTGACTAAGATGAGTATATCTAGGATGTTTTGGGAGTCTGTACGATGATTTGATATATCTGGTTTGACACACTATGTGGTGATGAGATGACTATTCATGTATAGTTAGGGAGTTATTGAGATAGAGTTTCTGGTTTTTTCTTTCTTGGGATTCCTCCTATGGATTTGGGTTGATTGGACTATCGCCTTTCACTTTATCACTTTTATTTTGGGTTTTTTGTGCACCTAATGTGTATTTTTTACTCACCCCACATGGTCTATACTCACACTTGTTGTGTCTTGTGTAGACAACAGACCTTTCAACAGATTCCTAGGAGGACCCTAATTAGGCGTAGGATAATGAGCTAGACAAAATGAGGTGTGTACCAGTGATTTCATTAGATATTAGTCCCCTCCTTATCAGTAGGTTGGATGATTTTAAAGTTTTTTGGGGGATTTTGTTTTTACATTTTAATGATTTTAGTACTTTTTATATACTTTGATTGTAGGATTTATGTATGCATGCATTTTTGGTTTCAGTTATAACATTATCTCTACACTTTTTCATGGAGATGTATTTGAGTGCATGAGTAAAGGTACTATAGTATAAGGCCTCCCATGTGTGTGACATGCCTAATTAGTGTTGGTCTCCATTAGCTAGCCTATTGGAGGAGTTATTGGGGTAGTCACACTTGGATCATAGCCATCTAGGCATGCTCTATTTGTAACACCCCAAGCTTCCACGATACATTTCCCTTTGAATAATGCAATAGCTTACGTTGTACGCAACTTTGAGATTCTAACACATCGCGACCAATCAAACTAGCCGTTATGAATAATAATACCAACTTTTTGAAATTTTATAAATTTTACCTTTAAAAATGGACTTCATTTTTGGATTTGAAATATCAAAATTAGCTTAGGGTGAATTTTTGGTATTTTTCTGAAAACTTTCAATTTTTGATGAATAGTGAAAAACACTAAGTTATAATTTAAAACTGAATTTTTATTTAAATAATTATTTATTTTATTTAAATTTATTTTAGGTCAAAATAGATACATAATACCTATATAAGTTCAATGTAATTCATTAGAGTCATTTTATAATAAGTTTAGATATATAAAAATTTTATTGAACTTTTTACAGTCTTTTACCTACCTCCTAAGAGTATTTGCAAATTTACATAAAACTTAATTTTACCGCTTCTATGAGTTGAATTTAAAAAATATTAGAAACAAGGTTGATATCAGTAAGTAAAATGTGGTTCAATGATATGAAAATAATTTTTTTGTGAATAGTAACTTTTTACTTTTATTTACCATGATTAAAAGTAAATAGGATAATTAAAGGTAAAAATGATATTATTATTACCCTAAAACATGTAATAATTCTATTGGATAAGTATAATTAGACCAAAAACAACCTTAGGAATAAAATATGAACCACTTTGGTCTACTTGGATTAGATTAGGACATTTATTATTATTTAATTCAAAGAAGAGTTAAAAGTGTTAAATTCAATGTTTAATAACTAAACCATTTTTAATATAGGGTTACACATTATATAAATTCGACTATAAATATTCATTATAAATATAAAAATATTTCCTACATAATTTTATTTTATTTATATTTTTTCAGGCATTAAATAATTTAATTTATTTATGACACAATGATGATGCAGTAATTACCTAATTAATGAAATATTAAAATAATTGATATTATAAATATCCAAATAAATGTAATTTGAGACTTTTTATGAATTAAACTAATTTTATAGGTTAATATGACATATTAGGGTTGTTTTGATGAATTGTTTTGAAGTATTAATGCTGTTATGAATTTAGCAAAAACAAAATACCAAATAGTGTCAAAATTGACAAAAAAGAGTTTTTAAAACAAATATTATATTATTAATTTATATTCTATTGCTAAAAATATATGGTTAGTCCAAAATACTTATATAATGATATGTTTATCATTAATGAACCACTTGGGGTTTTCTTGGAAATTTATAGTAAGTTTATTAACCATATAATATAAAAATACAAAGAGACATGGTAAATGTCAAACTATTTAACAAAGAGTTAAATCTAAAACATAAGGTTAATATAGTGACCCAAAACAATATAAAACCTATTGGTTGAGTGGTTTTAGAACCATACCAACCTTATCCTTTAAATAATTCATTTTTTATCCATTAGAAACCGAAAATTATTTTATTATAAAATAATATTTCTAGCTTTTCCTAAGGTGCCCCTCACCCCTCTTATAAAAGGGAACTCCACCTTCTCTATAATTAACACCTTAAAAGCCATTTTTCTCAGCCAAACCTTGCCCAAATACCCTCTCAACTATCCTAACATTATCCTAGAGGCCTTACTTTAGTCAGAAATCCAACCTAAGGAGCCCTTTTGATCAAATCAAAAGGAAGAACCTGAAGAAGAGGTAAATATTTCATCACCTCTTTCAAGTTCCTTTCTTCTTCTACTTCCTCTTTATTTGTTGTTTCCATTATAAAATAATAACTCCCGTATATTCTATATAATGTGATGTTATTATAAATATGGTACAACCATATTCATTATGCTATCCATCCTTTGAATGACATGTCACCATACGTGCGTACGTACGGCTTACCGTCTCCACGTCGTGGTGTAATTGTTATTCAATACATTATTATTTTGATGGGTATAATAATGATGTATAATTGATTTAAATAATAAATATAACATGATAATTATTATTTATATATGATATAACATCCAATTATATATTATTTTAATATCAAAAGAATGATATTGTCGCTCGTGTGTACGTACGGATTACCGTCTCCATGAACACAATGAGATTCATTCCCCATCATATCCATTCAAGACTAATTTTCATTTGATGATCAAAAATAATTTTTAAAGACTTAATATAATTCTGGATATTAATAAGATACATCCCATCCATAATAAATTTGACTCACATAGCAAATAATATAAAGGAAAATGAATCTGTTAACACCCAAAACGACAATAATACTAAGATATTATTAACAAAGAAATGTTAAAAGATCATATATGATATCATATTAATGTATATGATTATTTTATAATTTAATAACAATTATTTCACCATTATACAGGAGGTTAACCTACCCTCGACCAAGGAAAATTACAAGGTAAGGGTTAATTTTACAATCTCTTCATTATAAGAGGTTATTTATACGTAATTATATACTAGGACCTCTTTATCATCCACATCCATGTTTGTTAAAAATGTATTTCAAAGAATTCTTACTATTTTATAGACTATGATTTAAAGTCATTTATACCCTTGTTTTAATTTTATAAGATGTTTATAAAGGAATCTTTCCATCATTTTCCAAACAAGGTACTTTTTGACCTTTTCAAAAAAATTAAGGTAAGAAAGTTTTTTAACTTATACAACGGCTGAAACTATTTTCACCCATTATAACATCGTCGAAGCTTCCGTTAAAATCTTATAAGAATATTTTCAAAATAAATTTTTTCTTTATAATTATGTGACTCTTAAATGATTTCAAAATAGAAAGAGACATTTCTCTAAAAAAGGTTTTGATTTCATCTATGTCAACATCCTTTGATGAATTTTATGTTTATTTGAAGTTGATTTATTATGATACAAAACTTCTATATTGTATTAAAGTTTGTGTGATATGTTTGACTGTGGATGTGCTATTTTTATACAATTCATGGTTTATGGTTAAGGTATTGACATTTTTTATGCTAGTTTTAATACGAATGTTTATGTTATATTTCAACCTTTTTATATGAGGAATGTATTGGACTTAGTAAGTGACGGGTGGAGCCCGCTATAGATCCTCGATGCATCAGTAGGTCTCATGAGACAACTATATGTTGAATTGTCCGAGGCCTTTCCCAATTTGGTATATGGTTTTGGCCGAGGCCTTAATCATTTTTAGACATCTTGGCCGAGGACTTGAAAAAATGTTTCAGAATGTCCCATATTATACATTCCCTCATTATGAAAATAATATTGATGGTTCATGTGGTTATTCAACTAGTATAATACCCATGATTATGTTTTATTATGACATTATTTACTCAGCCCATATTCCTGCCATAAAAGTATTCATGTTTATTATTGGTAAAGGCACGTGGTTTCAATTATTCACCATGATTAATATTTATGTTATCTTGCGCTGTATTGCTTACCCTTAATGAGCGTTTGAGCTCACCCCTTTCTTATGTTTCTTTTTTAAGTTATGAAGAAGTTAGTTATGAGTGACTTGGAGGCATAATCTATGAGGTTTGGATGTTTCTAATGGAATAAATTTGTGTTATATTTATTTTCAAGTTGTAAAGTTGAACTTATGTATGAATCTTGTTTCCAATAATACTAAACTGATCGGTCTTTTGAGACATGATTTCCTTGTGATCATGCCAATGTTATGTAATAAATCAACAACTCTGGGTAACTAGGGTCAGGGTGTTACACCATTGGGACAAGTCATGATAGATTGGTATCAGAGGGTGGTCCTTTCGTAGGATTGAAGTTAACTATATATATGTTAGATTGGTTTTGGATTTATGGTGATAGTGTTGAAGTGCATCGAGTTCAAATTTTAGGCCCGGGACACCGGTGTTGGTGCGGCGGCCAACTTATCCATTCACCAAGACTTTGATAACCTACTTCTTAACTTATTAGATTTAGGATCTAGTTACAAGGAAACTTTGGTACATACATCATATAGGACTGGGTTGTGGTTTACATGTCCTTCTTGAGTCATATCCCAAGATATACTCTTTGGTAGTGGTAAATCATGATTCTATTTCAGGATTCCACTACTATAATAGCTAGATGGGGTTTCATAATGTGATTGTGATAATGATATGCCTAGTGATGAGGCTACATAAAAGGTCACTGGTCTTGAGGAAATACCTCTTGGTGGTTTACCAGTTGAGCTAACACCCTTTGAGCAGGAGGTTGTGCAGATAGTTCAAGTCGAGGATGCACACAGGCTAAGTGCACTACATGAGTTTTAGAGGTAGATACCTCCCAGGTATCGAGGTGATCCAAACACCACATAAATGAGGATTGGATTTAGGAAGTCACATGAATTTTCTGCCTTGTGGGGAAACCTCCTGATTAGATGGTGATCCTATCAACGATTCTTCTATAGGGCTCAGTTGGGAGATGGTGGAGTCCGGTGGATCAAAAAACATGATGAGTTGATACTCACTTGGGTGGAGTTTGAGTGTCTCTTAATGGAATAGTTTTATCCATCCATATTGAGATCAATGCATATCTAGGAGCTTATGAATCTTCAACAGGGTAGTATGAACATGAAAAATTATTTAGTGTGGTTTTCATAACTTTGATAATACTCACTAAATATGATTTGAGGTCATTTTTTCTGAGGATAGAGTTCTTCATAATGGAGGACGTGGAGGAGGAGTGGGGAGAGTAGTAGGTGTTGGAAGGCGGTTTGATCTATTGCCACCACCACCCCTAGGTGGTCCGCAATAGGCTCAAGGATTTAGAGGATGGGGTGAGGATAGCTAGAAGCCATAGCGTCCTATAACTCAGAGGCTTATAATCTTATTAGAGTTACAATATGTATCCTTTCTACTTTTTGTAGTAGTATTGATAAATACATGTGTGAGATACCATTTTATTTCCACTTATTACTCAAGGATTATCTGGGGTGATGTGGGGTGTCGATAGAGACCTATGATGGTGATGTTTGATTTAGTTTCAGACTCACGGGGAAGAGGAATGATTCCCCCACTGAGATGCGTTCTTGTGACATGATAAAAAACTGTGTAGGTGAGTTAGTGCCGCCCAAATAAGATAGTGTTGAGGTGTGGGGGGTGAGTTCCTTTGAATTTTGTGATCTGGGTAGTTGGTGTGTGGGTGTCGGAGTATGCCCTAGTTGTGACGGTCAGGTAGTTAAGGGAAAGGATGAGCTTTAGGAAGAAGGTGCTTCTAGACTGGAGGATCTAGTGTGGTTTGAGGCACCACATGTGGCTGTGCTACCTCAACTATAGTTAGCATAGAGTCATGAGACACTTTCCCCTAATATTAGCCCCTATTTGAGGCCTAGTGATACTAGTGGAACCTTTTTTCTTGACCCTTATGCTTTGATGAACCATAAAAAAGGATTGGACGTCATAAAGTTCTATCTATAGTAAAACCTGACTATGGTAGAGGGAGAGTGTCACATAGAACCTATAGCAGTAAATATAGGATCTATGATGCTTTCCTTAGCGTGGAGTGGTTTCTTACCATCCATGTTCAGATTATTTTCCACCAGTAGGTGTGATAGTGTTTCTGGATTTTTCGATGAAGTTTTCCTCCTTTATATATAAGTGATACCATGATGAGCATGATGAGATCATGCGTGGGTAGATATAACCAAATTTAATCATATGGATAGTATGAACCTTGGATTAGTGGTGTTATGATATTTTGATTTCCTGTTATAGTGGTGGAGTTGAGGAAGTCTACCTGAGGATGTTCCAGGTTTACCACCCCATTTAGAGTTGTTTTTTGCATCGAATAGAACCTAGGGACTATCCCAATATTTGTGTTAGCATATCGATTGATTCTCATGGAGTTTCATGTGATATGGTGTATTTTGAGGTTTGTAGATATAGGGCCTGGTAAGACCTAGTGTGTACACTTGGGAAGGTTTTTATTGTTCTTTAGTACTATCATGTTCTTGGAATTAGGGTTTCACACAAGACACTTAAGGGTGAAACAACATGTATCTATTTGTTATCAGTCACCCCTCTACTTTATAGTGAGGTATGGAGGCACAACTAGGAGATTCTATTTGTGAGGTTTCACATGACCAGATATCTATTGGGAATGTTCTTGATGGTATTTTATAAGGTGGGGAGTACATCGACATTTTGAGGATTTATGATGACACTATTCACACTACTATATGAGGTGATCAGGAGGTTTATTTCCCTAAGTGGTACACCTAGAAGAAAGATAGTTATGCTGATTTTAGTGAACCATAAAGGTTCTGGAGGACACACTTCAAGTTTACATATTGGCATGGTGAAGTTTTAGCTCCACCATTAGAGTAGAACCATTTGAAACCACATTTAGAAGGCCTTGTAGGTCACCATTATACTGGTCGAAGCTAGTTGGAGGTAGTGTTTGTGGTACTAGAGTTGGTGCTAGAGATAGATGTTGAGGGTGGAGATCATCTAGAAGTAGACGAGGATTGTCAGGTTATGATAATATGTACATTGGGTGAGTGAGGTGGTGTACTACTATACCCCTTGAATGCAGATAGTTCAGGTGCTTGGTGTTCATCCACCATTCACAGCTATGGATATATGTGAATGATTTTTTTCACTATGTTGACCTGGTTTGATATGGGTGTTGAGTGTGGTATGGATTTTATAGTACCCAATTGTGTTTAGAATATGACTAGAGATAACCTTTCATTGGATTTTTGTTCCCCTTAGTGCATGTTTTTATATAGCATGAGAGCCCTCTGGTGAGATCACTAGCATGGGAGACATAGTTGAGAGCTTAGTTTCCCCCCTCATTCCTAGTATTTTCTCTTTTTGGGATGAAAATCCTAAAGGTGGGGAGAGTGTAGTGACTCTAGTTTTTCCATGTAAGACTTTGGAATAAATCCAAATCAGAGTGTTAGATTGGAAAACTGAGACTACAGTTGAGTTTAGAATGCGAGTTTTACCCTAAGTGTGACATTAAGTTTGACAGCATTGGGTGATTGGTTGATGGCTTGTTTGCAGGTGTGTGTATGATATTAGTTTGTTTAAAAATTAAATAAACTAATATACCCCTACCCCTTGGTTATCACACATGAAGAGTAGAGGGAAGATCCCCCTTGCGTGATGGATGAACTGAGGCCGAACCGAGGTGAGGAGGTACTACTGATCCCCATTTTTGACATTGATCATTATCAGATCGAGGTGCATTAGGTTCCAGGTGTCATTTTAGACTGGAATCATCATTATTATTCCATGATTTAGGTGTATTTATGATATTTACATCCTTATCCCATTTGATGTGTCATTATAAGTTCTTAGATCCTTATTAAGATAGCTAGATATCCCCTAAAGGTAGATTTGTGGGGGTTCAAGTGGGAATCAGGGGTTTTAGATGGATTACAAGGAATTCCCATTTGGAATTCCCGATCACATGGCATGCAGTAAAGGATCACACACTATGTGTTCTTCCCATTTAGGGAAGACATTCTTTGAGTACTACACATTGTGTACTAGGGGTAAATTCCATGTAGTGAGCTCAGGTCATGTGGCTGTGGACATGAACATGGATGCCATGTCGAGGTACATGACCATGTTGAAATACACAGCCAGAGGAAACAAACACAGGTTGAGTTACACAAGTATAACCATGGAAACAGGCTTGGTCTAAGCTACGAGGAACGCACTGTATACTATGGGTACATGTCATATATTGAGACATGGCTAGTGAGGCTATGTATGGACAAGGAAACACCCAGAGCATTGGAAAAAGTCACATGCCATGTGACATGGGGTAAACACTGTGTATTTTCCTTTACACATGGTGAGTAACTAGAGGGGAAAAAAGGGATGGTTTCTAGATACATGCTGTGTACTGTGGGTATACACTATGTACTCCCCTTGAAGACTTCTCCTTGCACATCTCCATCTTTTGGACTCAGATGGAGGCCTGCAAGTAGCCTGTACTCAGTTGTTTTCCACATTGGATGCAATGGTGGCCATGGTTTTGGTTTTAGAGATACGATGTGAGATTTTCTGATAATGATGCTTCCTTAGGTGATGCTTGATGATGGCAGTGATTGGGAAGGATCATTGGAAAGATTAGATAGAGATGGTACTCCCCTATCATACGAGGGCGTGGGTCCTCTATCCATTGAGATCTTACTCCCCTGTCGTACTAGGGCACAGTTCATCCATAATCATTGTGCAGATAGAGATGATACTCCCCTATCACAATAGGATGCGGGTCCTCCATCCATTGAGTAGTTCTCCTGGGGTTGGTACACTACGCCAAAATTTGTATTTAGCGGTGGTTTAAACCGCTGTGAAATTCTTCTACGACGGTTTTGGAAAACCGCTACTAAATCGTGCATCAGGAAATAATTAGCAGCGGTTTAAACCGCCGCTAAATCGTTTTTTAATTTTTTCAAAATTTTCAATTTTTTTAAATTTTTAATTAGTGGCGGTTTTTTAGTGGCGGTTTAAACCATTGCTAAATCGTTTTTAATTATTCTAATTATTTTGATTTTTTATTTCTTTATTTTTTTATATTAGTAATTTATTTATTTATTTATTTATTTATTTTTGTAATTTATTTATTTATTTATTTACTATTTATTATTTATCTATTTATTATTTATTTATTATTACCACGCACATGCCCATCCATCTCCATGCATAAGTCTATGTCCATGCACATTCCCATGCCATCTATATAAATTCTGCATTGGGTGAGATTTGAACCCCTTACCTCCTGCTTATTCTCCAAAGATTTTACAACTCCAACACGCTCTTTATGTGGTCAATAAATCGAATTTAATATACTTATATATATATATATATTAATTGAAAAAAAGTAATACATAACAAATATATACAAACTAAATAATTATTAATCAATAATTATTAATCAATAATCAATAATTAATAATTAATCATATATAATATATAATATATAATATATAATATATAATATATAATATATAATATCTAATATATAATATATAATATATAATATATAATATATAATATATAATATATAACATATAATACATAACATATAATACATAATACATAATACATAATACATAATACATAATATCTAATATCAAATATCAAATATCAAATATATAATATATAATGTATTATATATAATATATAATATATAATATATAATATATAATATATAATATATAATATATATTATGTATTATATAAAAGATAATATATAATACATAATATATAATCGATAATATATAATAGATAATAGATAATAGATAATAGATAATAGATAATGGATAATATATAATATATAACATAATATATATATAAGTAATGTATAAATAATAAATTAATTAAAAAATAATTTAATATATAATAAATAAATAAAAAGTAATAATAAATTAATAAATAATAGATAAAAAAATAAATAATAAGAAATAAGAAATACGAAATAAGAAATAAGAAATAAGAAATAATAAAGAATAAATAATAAATAAAAAATAGAAAAAAATAAAAAATAAAAAATAAATAATTAATAATTAAAAATTAAAAATTAATAATAACTAATAATTAATAATTGATCATTAATAATTAATAATTAATAATTAATAATTTATATTTATAAATTTATAAATAATTTATAAATAATTAATAAATAATTAATAAATAAATAATAAATAATTAATAAATATTGAATAATGAGTACATAAATAAACAAATAATAAATGAAAAATCAACTAATAATAAATTAACATTTAGTAAATTAAAAATAAATTAATAAATAAAAAAAATAAAAAATAAAAAATAATAAATATGAAAGAATAAATAAATACATAAATAAATAGATAGATAAATAATAATTAATTAATAATTAATAATTAATAATAACTAATAATTAATAATTGATAATTATAAAATGAATAATTCTTAATTAATAATTAATATTTTAATATTAATATTTAATATGCAATATTCAATATTTAATATTTAATAAATATTTAATAAATAATAAATATTTAATTAATAAATAATTAATAAATAATCAATAAATAATCAATAAAAAATAAATAAATACATTAATAAATAGGTAACTAGATAATAATTAATTAATAATTAATAATAACTAATAATTAATAATTAATAATTATAAAATTAATAATTTTTAATTAATAATTAATATTTTAATTTTAATATTTAATATGCAATATGCAATATTCAATATTTAATAAATAATTAATAATTAATTAAAAAATAATAAATAAATAATAATTAATTAATAAATAATAAATAATTAATAAATGAATAATAAACTAATAATAAATTAATATTTAGTAAATTAAAAATAAAGAATAAAGAATAAAGAATAAATAATAAATAATAAATAATAAATAATAAAGAATAAAAAATAAAAAATAAAAAATAAAAAATAAAGAAATAAATACATAACTAAATAAATAGATAAATAAATAATAAATAATTAAAAATTAATAATAACTAATAACTATTAATTAATAATTTATAATTAATAAATAATAATTAGCCAATTAATAATTAATAAATAATTAATAAATAATTAACAATGAATGAATAAATAAATAATAAATAAATAAATAAATAATGAATAATAAAATAATAATAAATAATTATCAATTAATAATTAATTAATAAATAAATTAAAAATAAATTAAAAATAAATTAATAATTAATGTGTACTTAATAACTAAATAATAAATAAATAAATAAATAAATAAATGAATAAATACATAATAATAAATAATAAATAATTTTTAAATTTTTTTTAAATTTTTTTCTTAAAATTTGCGGCGGTTTTTAAAAAACCGCCATTAAAAAAGTTAAATTTTTTAGAAGATATTTTAAAAAAAATTAAAAATATTTTTTAAAAAAATTATTGGTGTTTTTTTCGCGGCGGTTTTTAAAACAACCGCTAAAACACTGTTATCTCATAGTGGTACTACCATATCGTATCTGGGTGCAGGTCCCACATAGCGATCATATAGGAAGAGACATAACTCCCCTATACTCTAGTGAAGGTCCTATATCTATGAAGTGGTACTCCCTTCTCTTTTTTGCTTCGGTGTAGAGTAGGCCATCCTTGGGAGTTGGAAATCCCTTGGCTGTGGAGTGTAGTTGTGAGGAGGGGGTCCCTCCACTTGTTACGCATGATACCTGGTTAAGAGTTAGTGCTCCCTCAACATGGAAAGGTGTGAGCCTCTCCACATGGGTTCTTCAAAGGTTTCACGAGATGGTTAGGAGTTAGTAATCCAGTGACTGCGGGGAAGTGGTGAGGTGTGGTTCCCTTCTTTCTCTCTCTTGAGGTTTCATGTGGTGGTTGGTTTGGAACTAAAGCTCCCTTGACTGTGAGTGTAGTGTTGAGGGGTATGCCTCTCCACTTGATCTATTATGAGCTTGTGTAGGGTGCAAGATAGTGGGGATATAACCTCTAATGCTGGGAATAAGAGTTGGACCTAGAGATTTCTTCTTGATGAGTGATATCTCTCAGATGAGTACCATCAGGGATAGAATTTCTCGTGGAGTGAGATCTCCAGGTCGAGCAATACCTTTGATCCTTGAGTAGGATCCTATAGATGTGTCACATCCATGATTTTCTTTTGAGGAATTTTATTTCATTTTCAGTCTACCTTTCCCCCCTTATATTTCATTTGGGTTTTTGGAGTAAAATTAAAAATTTTGGGTGGACATACCTTGGCACAAGGTTGGTGCACAATTAGTAGTAACTATTCACCCTTCCCAGATAACCATGTGTCCAAGTAGGGTTTTTAGATAGAGTCTTATCGCATAGTTAGGGCACGGTTTGTAAACCATGTGGGCTAATAGTGTGACATGTTTTGGGTAGACAATGGAAACCACACAGTTTGAAAAACCGCACAGACTAACCGTGCGACCTGTCTAGGTCATTAAAAATTTGGATTTTCCCCTCTCCATATTTGACCCTAAATCACCCCATCTCTCCCCCAATAGGTATTTATAACCCTAGGTGCGCCTCCCCATTCCTTCAACCTCCCTCGGGTTCCATTTTTGGTGGGTTTTTTCCCTCAGATTCTTCAATGAAACTCCAAGTAACTGTCTTCTTTCTTGTTTTCTCCCTCTTTTCTAGGGTTTCCTTCCTTATTCATGGGGTTTCATATGTACAATGATTTGGGTAACCTATTTAGGGTTGAATACTATTTTTTGGGGTTTGATCTTGATGTTTTATGTTTGATCTTACCTTTATAGGGTTCAATTGACGTATGGTTGAAGTTTTTCACCCTTTTTCGAAAGCTTCTTGGTTCAAGGTAGGTGGTTCAATGTTTAAACATTATTTAGTGAATTTAATGTTATTTCTTGAGTGTTATTATGTGTTCTATTATTTATGGGTGTGGTGAAAAAGGTGTTTTTTGAAAGGATTTGATATTCATATGGCTTAAAAAGGGGGTTTCTAATAGAAATTGGGTGTATTTCACACGTAAACTCTTGTTGTGCTTCTTTAAGATATTTTATAAATTGTTCAAGATGGTTATTAAATTATTAAAGTGATGCAAATCATGGTATAAAATATTTTTTGTTTTATTTTGATTTTAAAAGTGGATTTTAGTTGTGCAAGTGATGGCATATTGTGTGTTTTTCATTGTTTGTCTTGTGAAATGTAAAAATGACGTGTTATTTGAAATTTGGAACATACTATATCACCAAAGGGAATCTGAGGTGACTAGGTGGGTGGATGAGAACTAGTATTCTACTGATTCGAAAGTGGATATGGCCCGGATTTACCTAGCGGGAATCACAATGACAACGCTAACTAAATATTGATGATGATCAGAGGCCACTAGAATTTTGGATGTTTCTCCTCTCTAGTCACTCATACACAAGGATGTGGATATTTTTGGATTCTATACCACTTTTCAATGATATATGATGTCTCTAGGGACCAACTCTTAGCTAGTTCCTATAGGGATATCTTATGATTTAGTGCTCTCTTGTGACATTGTACACACTATTGGAATTCAGTGCACTTGGTTGGTTATTTTAAAAGCAAGCATGCTTTACTTTTCAAATGTTTTCTACAAAAATTATTTCTATCCTTTTCAAAGAAACTTACATTTTACTTTGTCTAATAATGTTTATAGCATAGAATCTCTTATTGGGTGTCATCCTACTGGGATTTTTCTCACACCCTACTTACACCTTTGGGTGTAAGTAGACTTGGTTATGCTTGACATAAGAAAAGGAAAGATGTTTGGAGAAGGTGATTTAGGACTCTAGTGGTATTCCTGTGTAGGTTCTGTGGTGGTGTATTGAGTAATATGTTCCTCTTATCATATGGTGGTTTTTGGGATGAGATTTTCTCCCTTTGTTGTAACCCCCCTTTTTTGGTTTTTGTTTAATGTTGTAAACATTAAATCTAAAAACTGGTTATGAATTGTTTTATTATGAAATTTCCTCTTTATTTTATTTATTTATTAGTTTTTTATGTTTATTAATTAAATTAAAATCATTCCCAAGTTTATTACTAAAACATGGGCACTTGTTTCTAACCCATGGGGATTGGGAACGCCCTTCAGGCCATGCCACAGACTGGGTCAGAAACTAGTTCAAATGAAGACCCAGCTTGGTTTATGAAAAAATGGCATCAAAGGAGGATAAGATCTTTTTGGTCATGGTTTTTGGTATTAGTATGGATAGACTCGAGCTAGGATTGTCGGGGCTCAGAGTTCTGGTTGCAAGTAGGGTGCTTGGCCAGTACACCTCATGACATACATTAACTCTCCATGGGATGTTGGGATTTTTTCTTGACTTCTCCTCTAGGTGGGACATAAAGGTTGCAGACTATATGTGGACATTGGATGGGGGTGAAGTGGTATAATCATTACATTATTGTAATTAGTTTGACTTATTTGTATTTTTTTTCTTGCTGATAATTTTCAGATTTGTTTTATTGATGGTTTTTCTTGTGATTGTTGCTTTTTGTAGCAATATGACTCCCCATAAAATTCCCTTTCAGCCTCAGGAAGAGGCCAAATAGAGTTATCCCTCACCAATTGACCAGAGACTAGTAGAATATATGGTCCATGATGTTTAGGCCTTGGGACAGGGAGTGGGTCCCAGTCCTACTATAGTTAGAGAAGCAGAACCGGGACTCAGTAAGGACATAAATAAGAAGTTTCTCAAGAACAAGACTTATTCTTTTTGGGGGAAATGATGAGCCTCAGGAAGCAGAGGAGTGTATTGAGAATATCGAGAGGATATTTGAATTTCTTGACACTACTGAGGAATTAACGGTGAAGTGTGACTTGTTCTTTCTATAGGGTCCCAGTCAGAGGTAATGGGACTCAGTAGTTCAATTTTGGAAGACCGAGTAGATGAGTAGAAAGGATTTCAATATCGTCTTCAATGGGAAGTATTATCCTGAGGTCTTGGTTTATTCCAAATCCTTGGAGTTCATGGATATTTCCCAGGTAGAAAAATTAGTGATGGAGTATGATAATCATTTTGCTGAGCTAGTGTGGTATACACATGAGATCATTTCTAATGAGCAAATGAAATCTTAGAGGTTTGAGATGGGGTTGTGACCAGAGATTGTTTATCAGGTATTTTTTCAAGATAAAGACCTATGCTAAGGTGGTTGATCATGATTTTATGGGCAAGATAGATCATAAAGGAAAGTATGTGTCATGACCCCCTCCCCACAAAGTATACCCCTCCTGTGATGACAATGAGAGGAGAGAGATATTGACACCCGAGTCCTGCCTCCAGTAGGCCTTGGGTTGGAGACTAGCACCGAGGGTATAGTAAACACACAAATGGAAGGAATTACACTCTAAGAGAACATATGTGAAAGATAGAGATAATACAGACACTAATAAACTCTAACTCAGACTGCAATATAAAATATATCCCAAGCACACATATGTAAGTTCATGAAATAACTACTACAACTGAAAGGGAAAGCCGAAAGTACCAAAACAAAGTAAAATGGTAACGACCATGAAGCCCGAACAACTCCTTGAAACCCAATCTAGTAGTAACTAGTATGATCTCCAACCTACCCTAAGTGACCTGAAAAAAAGTTTATATATATGTAGGGTGAGTATAACAATATAATTTATAGGATCCTCCCCAGATCCTCTCGTGAAAAAGTAATGAATGCATGCTAAAGCATAATGAACAACAAGTGAAAATAACTCATTACCTAAAGAGGTATACTATGTTCCCAACCTCACTATGGATACTCTCACCAAGTATCTCATACAAGAGTATATAATATAATAAATAATATCAAGGGTACCCCACTACTACTTCCCCACTATTTTTTTTCTTTTCCCCAATGTCACATGTCCTAAGAATCTCTCTCCAAAAAGGCTTGCCTGTCGACACCTGGACGTAGCACCACAACATGCAACTCATGAATCAAAACCACTATTTCCACATAAACAAAGTAACTATGAAGTTTCTGGGAGCCACCAAATCTCTCATAATGTGTATCCTACGTCAGGTATTATACCTCAATCCATTATAGATCATACACTGAGTAAGGATCCTCAATCCATCATAGCCTATACATGTTACACCTATAGTAGTCCATAGGAAACTATATATAGAATATATGTGTGTGAATAACCAAAATCCATTACAGTCCTCTACACACATATATGGGTAAAAATAACTGTCATGTATAACAACACAAGTAACTACCAAGAGAAGAGAGCGGGGCCAAAGGGGGTAGTCAGCCATCCATCCTCCTATTGGGATGTTGGGGAAAGATCCCCCCAGGGCTCAGAATCCCTGAGGTGTCAGTTTCCCTAACCTATAGGGTGTAGTAGCATATAGAAACACAAAAATTATAGAATATAATATATCTCACATCCACACTATGAGAATAACCTAGTCTTATTCTCAATTGTATCTAACATCTCTGGGACTCTCAGCCTCCATTTCTAAGACTAGATATCCTATAAGAACCCAACCATTCAAAGAGGTTTAGTAAATTACTTATCCCTTTTTATCAATTTCACTTCATGTTAATTAATTCTTTAAAAATTAATTAACCATTATCAATTCCACATTAAATTTCATTAGTATCACAAAAAATTTCGATGCCCTCTGGCATACCCAAACCAAGTCCATAGTTTCTTTAAATTGTAACCTCAACATTGCATCCCATCAAGGTCTAACCCCATGGGTTAACATCATTTATTCAATCATTTATTAACAACATTATTACTTTCCCATATTACTAGGAATTTTAGAAAATCATTCTAATCTACCAAACACAAGGGGATTAATACGGTGGGTAGGTTCACTACTCGTTGTGTATTTTCCACCTATAACATGAGCGTAGACCCATCCATCCCTAAGAATCTAAACATGGAAAGCACAGGTAATACCCCACATGTATTCACTTATTTTGGAAGGATAGTAAGAAAAACCAGCAACCTAAATCAGTGTAGAAAGTAAAGTAGATAACAAACAACATATTCAACAAGCATCCGACATTCACATTCAACCTGTTTCATCATATACGGTGTCCTCCTCGACACCCACATGTATACACCGATGCATCTCACTGCTCTAGGCATTAACTACTACCACAAACACTAGTACTCCTTGCCCCCACATACCACAATAGCTCTCTAGGATCAACTATCCCAGGCTCACACCACAACAAAATAAATAAGAAACAAACAACATAGAAATTGGGCTCTTGTCCCTAAACAAGGCATTCGACCATCACACACAATGAGCAATCATCTCTAAAGAATAAGGCACTTGGACTTTATAAGAAAGAGGGTAACTTATAACCCTTCAATGAATTATCTCTATCACACAAACAGATCATTATTCCATATTGAATTAACCAATTCATTTAAACATGCATAACTGCATCCATTTGATTACCATCAAAGCAAAAAATCAAGAACCATATTCATTAAACATGCCTCTTTAACTATGGACGATTAATTTACAATTAATCCAAATATTATTTTCTTTACTAATTTCCATCCATAATGACACTCTAAATAAGGAAGGCATAGATATCATGCTATCTAGAAAAACAATAGGCAATACCATCGCTAAGAAAAGATACCAATTCTTTAATCTGGTTCAAATATTTTTTATGTCAATTTTACTGTGATCCAATGTCTAAAACATGATAACTCTACGATTGTGTGTAAAAGAATATAGAAGACACAAATACCCTACCTCAAAAGGCTCTTAAAATTCATTACACGATAATAGAAAAACACAAAAGATCACGATCACCTCTCCTGGAAGACTGCATCCACCTGAGGACACAAAGACACCACCACCCTAACCAACACCCAAGAAAGCTCCATTAGAAACATGAATATCACATGCCATAAAATGTAAATGAGAAACGGAAGGAGATGAACCTAGAATAAAGGTGGTAGAACATACCTTATATCAGAGATAGATTGACACTTCATTATTGCACCAAAAAAAGGGGTGCACTTGTAGTAAGAAGAATACAAGGAAAATGATCCAAGGATCGCAGTTCGATCGCACGAATTCTATGGGAGTAAGAAATCTGGGCATCCAGTGCCAGGGGAAAACAAAGAAGGACAAACAAAGTAGAAGGTATCTCAACCTTTTGAAAATATAAACAGAGTATCTGTAACACACCTAGGTCTTATGAAAATAAATATAAATGCATGGAACTTTGTTTAAATTAGATAATTTTTTAACTAGACTTTAAAATATAACTTTTCCACTTCTATGTTTTGAATTTCAAGAAACTGTCATCTACAATTGAGTTCAGTAAGTTATTTGGAGTCTATTGGAACCAACTTGTTTTTTTATGTGAATAGTAACATACCATTATGAATAGTAATATGAATAGTAATATGACCCTAATGAATATTAAATTTTATTATTATTTTATTTTCTTAAGGTTTTAAGATAATAACATCTTGGTTAATTTTTCATCGTGATATAGAAGTAGTTATAGAATTAGAATTGTAAATTTTTGAATTACGTATGCTTGTATTTAAAAATTAAATTAATAATTTTGAGAAAATTATTTTTAAAAAATGGACTTCATTTTTTAATTCTACACATTGATAAATGGTTAGGGTGAATTTTGGGGATTTTTCTGAAACAATTGATTTTTTAGTGAATAGTAAAAAATATAGTTTTTAGTTTCGGTGTTTTAATGACATCATTAATGATATAATAATGATTTCATAAATATGGTCGACTTGTGAATATTTAAATAATATGTGAGGTTTCCCAAGTGGCTTATACCATGGGAAAATACCATGGGAAATCCCATGGTTTTGCAAATACCACCCATGAGGTGTCCCTTGGAAATTATTAAAATATTCCCTTATTTTCCTATAAATACCAACCCATTCCTTCATTAACTTAATTCCCAATTCCCCCTCAATGAATCTCTGGCATCCTTACCTTCATAGTAGTCCTACAAAGGTTTCCTTAAGCCCCCAAGGTCCCAACATTCAGGTTCTAAGGGTTACTCTACAAGGTAAGAAAATTATCAATTCTCTTCTTTTTCCATTCAAGTTCTCTTTTATGTGGTATAACTTTCAAGTTTCCATACCATGTTCTTATTTACTTATTATTATTGATCTAATATATATTATGATTCATTTTTGGATGGGTGACCTTTTCCCCATCTATTTTTAATATTTTCTAAAACCATGTTGTGTAGCTGTTAGGCTGCCGAATTTTTGTAAAGGATTTCACAATTATTATTTTATTTTGAGTTCCTTTCTAATTCTTTCTTCATAACTTCTTATCCAAGAGGCATGAAATCTCCAGAATCATTTATATTTTATATTTTCTCTTGTTCATGGAAAATTCATCATCATTGTTCTTCTCCTCTCCAACTTATTCAAAGAATTAAAAACATTGGCTGTGATGTGTCGAATTACTGACATCGTGGACGACGTGATTTAAATTTCCATTAATTCATTCAAGTCTGGTAATGAAACAATTTATATGGTTGGAATAGGTAATAATATATGTTTTATGACTCATCCATGGTTCTGTAATTCTTTTTTACTCATGGTTCTAATTTATAAGACAAAATGAGGTTGTTATTATCAAAGAACCACTAAAATGATCTAAACGAACATCATTAATGTTTTAACTTATGAATCATCCTCATATTAAAAATCAAAATGATAAATTGTATAAATTATGGTACTGGAAATATTTAAATACCTTTACAATCTAATTCTAGAATTTCAGATCCAATCGATAAGAACATCCACCATGAACCAATCATGGAAATCATGTTAAGAACTCACCCAAAAATAGTGCAAGGAGCGAAATACTAACAATTAAAGGGTGAAATTATGTTATGAAATGATATTATAAGATGTTATAAACATGAAAATGTTTCTATAAAATACTAATAACACTTTTTTAACAATTATACAGGAAGTTTAAACAAGTTTTAAGTAAGACATACCCAAGGTAAGGGAATTATTAACCTAATTTCCATTCTTTGGGTTAACCTTCTACTTCATTATTTATGTGCTATTTAAATTGTTTGTGTGATGGGTTATGTTTATATTATGTTTTATTATGTGTATTTACAGTATATATACATACTCCATCCACTCTATTAAGTCTCTCTTCAATTGTATGATATTTATAAGGGGCTTTTCATTAAAAATCATATTTTTAAATTTAGTTTTACGAAATTACAAAGTAATGTTTTTATGGAATTATTCATGTTGTATGATTATGTTTTGGTTATTGGGAATTATTTATGATGAAGGGTGGGACCTATATTTCCCTCTAATTCATTGGGTATGAGTAAGTTTGAGGTCGACCGTATGGTTACTCCAAGTGTAACTACGATAGTTACACAAAGTAAGGTAGCCATGAGGGTTACAAATTATAAGGTAGAAAACAATGGTTACAATATTATGTAAGTAATTACCCAAGATAACTTTATGATTATTTTTATGTTCTCATGTTTTGTGTGGATCTTTTATAAATCTCATGTTACACAAAGTAAGTTTATATGGGTCTCAAGAATGTCTTTTGAAAATTATTTCATACATTACAAGTATTCATGGACTAATGTGATATTTACTTATTTTCCATCCCTTACTAAGATTTTTTCCTCATACCAAGTTTTTAAATGGTTTTCATAGGTTAATGGATGTGTAAGACAAGGAATAAATCCATGTAAAATGTTGAATAATTGTCAAGGAGTCTTGTTTTAAGTTTTAATGTTTTATATTTTGTAGAAAAATGGAAACTATTTTTATGGTATCCCCTCTGTAATAATGTGTAATGTTATGAATGTATTGTCTTAATTATCTAAATCTATAAACTTGAAAATATACTCAATGAAAATGGAAGTGTTTTCTTGAATAAATTCAAGATTATGTATGTAAGAAGGCTGAGTCCTTATAGTTGGTATCAGAGGATGGTTTAGATAAATTTAGTGGTTAGGGTGATGTTAATAGAATACCATAAATGATTTTCACTCTATGATTAATTTGAAATGTTTTAGAATTTAAATATTTCCATGTTTCTTCATCTAAGACATGTTTGTTCAGAATGGTTGTCCGCAGAAGGAACATGGATGCTGAAGAGGAGAGACACCAACATAATGGCATCCTTCCTGAACTACAGCCCGGAATGGTAGGGATTGGAACTGAGCAGTTTGTGACAGTAATGTATCAGCTAACGCAGGTAATAAATAGTGGTGGAATCCATTCAATAGAACCAATAGAGGTATCACAACGGAACATGATAGTAGTGGAACATTTTATGAGACAACATCCTCCTGCATTAAATGGATCTTTTGACCCAGTAGAAGCTGAAGGATGGATCAAATCACTTGAAAAGATATTAAATGTTATGGGATGTTTAGAAAATTAAAAGGTAAGTCTTTCCATTTATCGTTTTGAAGGGGAATCTGATCAGTGGTGGTCAATGGTAAGGAATATCAGGGGTAGAGAGGATTTTTATGCCTTAGAGTGGGATGAATTTAAAAATATTTTCCTTGACAAATATTTTCCTAAGGCAGTGAGACTTAGAATGGAGAAGAAATTCCTTGAATTGAAATAGAAGGATGAAGATTCAGCGGTTTTTTATGAAGTGAACTTCACCTGACTGGTGAGGTATGCTCCATACCTCATTCTAGATCTTGATAGAAAAGTCAATCGATTTTACTCAGGACTGAAGCCAAGGTATCGAAAGGCGTTGGCCTCCCATGAATTCAAAAGTTATGAGAAACTTGTCTGATGTTGTGAGAGGGTAGATATGGAGTTTGTTGATGATCATGTGCATTTTGGAAACAAATACAAGAAGAGGTCAAGTTGGCAAGAAATGAGTAAGAATCAACCAAAAAAATCTGATGGTAAGAAAATCCAATTTCCAGTTTGTGAAAAGTGTGGCAAGAATCACCCTAGGGAATGTCTTAGAAAAACTAGGAAGTGTTTAAAATGTGGTAAGTTTGGATATATGGCCTGTGATTATAATTAAAATGATCCTAAGACTAATCCTGAAAAGAAAACTGTAAAGTGTTTTAAATGTGGTGGGATGTGTCACTATGCAAATGCCTGCCCAAAGAGAGATCTGAATGATGCAAAGAAGCTAGACTACAAGTAGAAAGGTGTAGTGAGATCCTTTGCGACTATGTCAGCAGATGTAGGGCCATCCAATGAAGTCGTATTAGGTACTTTGTTTTTTCACTCATATTTTGCTAAAGTTTTTTTGATACGAGGTTTACACATTCCTTCATCTCTGAGAAATTTTCTGGTAAATTGGAAATATCACCTCAACAAATGAGACCCAAAATTGTTGTTAAAACACTAGAGGGAAATGTTATAACAAAGAGGAATTATAAGAATATATCTATTGTGGTCTGTGGAAAGACTTTACCTGCAAACCTTGTTGTTTTACCTTTAGTTGAGTTTGATGTTATTCTAGGGATGGACTGGATTTCTGATTATCATGATAAGATTTACTGTATAGCTAAAGAAGTTGTTTTTCAGAAAGGGTTTTAGTTTATATAAAATAATGAACCCATACAATTGATAACATATCAGGAAGCTGAGAAACTATTGAAAGATGGAAATGAAAGTTATCTTGCTCATATTGTTGAAAACAAGGGATCTATTCAAATTAATGATGTGACGGTGGTAAATGAATACCTTGATGTTTTTTCTGATGAGTTACCCGGTTTCATACCTGATCGAGAATTCGAATTCACAATTGACTTAGTTCCTGATGATAATCCAATTTCAAAACCCCCTTATCGTATGGATCCAACAGAACTTCTTGAATTGAAAACTAATTTGCAGGATCTGCTTGACAAAGGATTCATTCGTCCTAGCACATCACCATGGGGAGCCCCTGTTTTGTTTGTTAAAAAAAAGATGGTTCCATGAGACTTTTCATTGATTATAGAGCTTTGAATAACATCAATATTAAAAAAAAGTATCCTTTGACTCATATTGATGACTTGTTTGATTAGCTCCAGAGAGATCAGTACTTTTCCAAGATTGACTTGAGATCCAGATACCATCAGCTGAAGGTGAAGGAGGATGACATCTCGAAAACAACCTTTCATACTAGATATGGGCATTATGAATTTATTGTTATGCCGTTTGGATTAACTAATTCTCCTACTGTATTCTTGAATCTTATGAATAAAGTATTTCATGAGTTCTTGGATAAGTTTGTGGTTGTATTTATTAATGAAATTCTGGTATTTTCTAAAAATAAAGAGGAGCATGAAAAACATCTAAGGGTTGTTTTAAAAAAATTAAAAGAAAAGAAACTGTATGGAAAATTCAGCAAGTGTGATTTTTGGTTGCAACAAATTTCTTTTCTTGGGAACATTGTAAATAAGGATGGAATAACAGTTGACCCTACCAAAACAAAAGTAGTTGATGAATGACCAAGACCCAAAAATGTTACCGAGATTTGTAGTTTTCTTGGGTTAGCAGGTTATTACAGACGGTTTGTTAATAACTTTTCACGGTTATCTAGCCTGATAACTAAGTTAACATGGAAAGGGGTTAAATTTGTTTGGATATAGGAATGTGATGTTTGTTTTCAGGAACTGAAGAAGAGATTGGTGAATGCTCCAGTTTTGGCCTTACCTTCCCGAAATGATGAGTTTTTCATCTACATTGATGCCTCTTTGAAGGGACTTGGTTGTGTTTTGATGCAGAATGATCAGGTAATTGGATATGCTTCAAGAAAACTTAAACCTTATGAGCTAAATTATCCCACACATGATTTGGAATTGGCAGCTGTAGTTTTTTCTTTTAAAATTTGGAGGCATCATCTATATGGAACCAAATGCCAAATATATACTGACCATAAAAGTCTAAAGTATATATTCACTCAGAAAGAATTAAACATGAGGCAGAGAAGATGGATAGAACTGATAAAGGATTATGACTGCATGATCAATTACCATCCTTGAAAAGCAAACAAAGTAGTAGATGCCTTAAGTCGGAAACATCATTCATCATTAACCATGTTACGTTTGGAAAATGATCCCTTGATTAATGATTTGATGAATTTTGGCTTAGAAGTTGTTGGTGTAGGGAATACCTCTATTTTATTTTAGGTTTCAGTGCTGTCTTCGTTGTCAGAAAAAATTAAGCAACCATAGAAGGAAGACTGTGAGCTACAGAAAAAGGTAGAATTGGTTAAAACGGGTAAGTTTCCATAATTTAACCTTGATAAAGATTGTGTTTTAAGATTTGGGAAAAGGTTATGTGTGCCTAGTGATTCTCAGTTGAAGAATGATTTGTTGTGTGAAGCTCATAGTTCTCCATTTTCTGTTTATCCTGGCAGTACTAAGATGTACAAATACCTTTTAAAGTATTGTTAGTGGGATATAATGAAAAGCGATATTTCTGATTTTACCATGAAATGTTTGACGTGTCAACAGGTTAAAGAAGAGTGGTAGTTACCTATGGGGATGCTTCAGCCTTTTCCAGTGCCAGAGTGGAAATGGGAGAATGTGTCCATGGAATTTGTGGTGGGACTACCAAGGAATTCTCGAGGTAATAATGTGATTTGGGTTATTGTTGATCGACTAACAAAGTCTGCACATTTTATTTCTATTCGAGATACAATGACTTTGGATCAGCTTTGTACCTCAAGGATATTGTCAGGTTATAGGAGTTCCTCTTTTCATTGTATCAGACTGAGATCTCAGGTTCACTTATAACTTTTGGAAGGGACTTTAGAAGTCATTGGGCACATAGTTAAAATTCAGTACAACTTTTCATCCTCAATCAGATGGGCAATCATAAAGAACGATTCAAACTTTGGAGGATATTCTTTGAGCTTGTTCAATGGACTATCAGGGAAGTTTGGATCAACATATTTCTTTAGTTAAGTTTTCTTATAATAACAGTTTTCATTCCAGTATTCAGATGGAACCTTTTGAGGCCTTGTATAAGAAGCGATGTCAGACTCCAGAATTTTGAGATGAAGTCGGTGAAAGAAAGTTGATGGGACCAGAATATATAGAAGAAGTGGATGAGAAAGTGAGGATGATCCAGTAATACATGAGGATAGCTCAGATCAGGTATAAAATTTATGCAGATAACAGAAGGAAGGACTTCTCTTTTGAGGTAGGTGACCAAGTTTTCCTTAAAATCTATCCTTAGAGGAAAAGTGTGATGCATTTCGGTAAGAAAGGGAAGCTAAGTCCATGGTTCATCGGTCCTTTTGGAATCTTGGAGAAAGTTGTAAAAGTTTTACACTGCGTATCTTTTCCTCCGAGTTTGTTTCAGGTACACAATGTTTTTCATGTTTTTTTGTTGAGAAAGTATGTGCCAGATTCATCACATGTCTTGACCCCAGAAGCAGTTCAGTTGGAAGAGAACCTTTCTTATGAAGAGAAACTAGTTCAGATTCTTGATCGGAGGGAACAGGTATTGAGGAATAAAGTAATCCTCTAGGTAATGGTTTTGTGGAGAAACCACATGGTTGAAGAAGCAACATGGGAGTCTGAAAATGAAATGAGGGAAAAATACCCCCAGTTGTTTAATAAGTAAATAAAATTGTGAGGACGAAATTTCCAGAAGGTGGGGATAATGTAACACCCCAAGTTCTTTTGAAAATAAATAGAAATGCATGTAACTTTGTTTAAAGTAGATATTTTTTTAACTAGCCTTTAAAACATAACTTTTCCACTTCTATGTTTTGAATTTCAAGAAACTATCATCTATAATTGTGTTCAGTATGTTATTTGGAGTCTATTAGAACTAACTTGTTTTTTGGTGAATAGTAACATACCCTTATGAATAGTAATATGACCCTAATGAATAGAATTTTTTTTATTATTTTATTTTCTTAAGGATTTATGATAATAACATCTTGGTTAATTTTTCATCGTGATATAGAAGTAGTTATAGAATTAGAATTGTTAATTTTTGAATTAAGAATGCTTGTATTTAAAAATTAAATTAATAATATTTAGAAAATTATTTTTAAAAAATTAACTTCATTTTTGAATTCTACACATCGATAAATGGTTATGGTGAATTTTGGGGATTTTTCTGAAACCGATGATTTTTTGGTGAATAGTAAAAAATACCGTTTTTAGTTTCGGTGTGTTAATGACATAATTAATGATATAATAATGATTTCATAAATCTTGTTGACTTTTGTATAGTTAAATAAGATGTGAGGTGTCCCAAGTGGCTTATACCATGGGCAAATACAATGGTCAAGCCCATGGTTTTGCAAATACCACCCATGAGGTGTCCCATGGAAAATATTAAAATATTCCCTTACTTTTCCAATAAATACCAACCCATTCCTTCATTAAATTAATTCCCAATTCCTCCTCAATGAATCTATGGACTTCTTAACTTCATATTAGTCCATCCAAGGTTTCCTCAAGCCCCCAAGGTCCCAACATTCAAGTTCTAAGGGTTACTCTATAAGGTAAGAAAATTCTCAATTTTCTTCTTTTTCCATTCAAGTTCTATTTTATGTGGTATAACTTTAAAGTTTCCATAACATGTTATTATTTCCTTATTATTCTGGATCTACTCGATATTATGATTCATTTATGGATGGGTGACCCCTGTCCTCTCTATTTTTAATATTTTCTAAAACCATGTTGTGTAA
This sequence comes from Viscum album, assembly GCA_963277665.1. Classification (NCBI taxonomy): domain Eukaryota; kingdom Viridiplantae; phylum Streptophyta; class Magnoliopsida; order Santalales; family Viscaceae; genus Viscum; species Viscum album. The sequence goes on from OY728145.1 coordinate 1,711,875,679, forward strand.
CCGTTAGGCTGCCGAATTTTTGTAAAGAATTTCTCAATTATGCTTTTATTTTGAGTTCCTTTCGCATTATTTATTTATATATTCTTATCCAAGAGGCATGAAATATACAGAATCATTTATATTCTAGTTGTTCTAATGTTCATGGAAAATTCATCATCATTTTTTTTCTCCTCTCCAACATATTCAAAGAATTAAAAATATTGTTCGTGATGTGTCAAATTACCGACATTGTGGACGATGTGATTTCAATTTCCATTAATTCTTTCAAGTCTAGTCATGAAACCATTTATATGGTTTAAAAAGGTTATAATATATGTGTTATGACTCATCCATGGTTCTGTAATTCTTTTTTACTCATGGTTCTAATTTATAAGACAAAATGAGGTTGTTATTATCAAAGAACCACTAAAATGATCTAAACGAACATCATTAATGTTTTAACTTATGAATCATCCTCAAATTAAACATCAAAATGTTAAATGGTATAAATTATGGTACTGTAAATATGTAAATACCTTTCTAATACCATTCTATAATTTCACTTCCAATCGACAAGAACATCCACCATGAACCAATCATGGAAATCATGTTAAGAACTCACCCAAAAATAGTGCAAGGAGAAAAATACAAACAATTAAAGGGTGAAATGATGTTATTAAATGATAATATAAGATGTTATAAACATGAAAATGTTTCTATAAACTACTAATAACACTCTTTTAACCATTATAAAGTAAGTTTAAACAAGTTTTAAGTAAGAGATACCCGAGGTAGGGGAATTCTTAACCTGATTTCCATTCTTTGGGTTAACATTCTACTTCATTATTTATGTACTATTTAAATTGTTTGTGTGATGGGTTCTATTTATATTATGTTTTATTATGTTTATTTATAGTATATATACATACTCCATCCACTCTATTAAGTCTCTCTTCAATTGTATGATATTTATAAGGGGCTTTTCAATAAAAATCCTCTTTTTAAATTCAGTTTTACGAAATTACAAAGTAATGTTTTTATGGAATTATTCATATTGTATGATTATGTTTCGGTTCTTGGGAATTATTTATGATGAAGTGTGGGACCTATATTTCCCTCCAATGCATCGGGTATGAGTAATCTGGAGTTCGACCATATCGTTACTCCAAGTGTAACTACGATAGTTACACAAAGTAAGGTAGCCGTGATGGTTACAAATTATAAGGTAGCCAAGAATGGTTACAAGATTATGTAAGTAATGCCCCAAGATACCTTTATGATTATATTTATGTTCTCATGTTTTGTGCATATCTTTTATAAATATCATTTTACACAAAGTAAGTATAAATGGGTGTTAAGAATGTCTTTTGAAAATGATTTCATACATTATGAGTATTGATGGACTAATGTGATCTTTCCTTATTTTCCATCCTTTGCTGAGATTTGGTGCTCATCCCAAGTTTTAAATGGTTTTTACAGGTTAATGGATGTATAAGACAAGGAATAAATCCATGTTAAATGTTGAATAATTGTCAAGGAGTCTTGTTTTAAGTTTTAATGTTTTATATTTTGAAGAAAAATGGAAACTATTTTTATGGAATCCACTCTGTAATAATGTGTAATGTTATGAATTTATTGTCCTAATTCTCTAAAGATATAAACTTGAAAAGATCCTCAATGAAAAAGGAAGTGTTTTCTGGATTAAATTCAAGATTATGTATGTAAGAAGGCTGAGTCCTTATAGTTGGTATCAGAGGATACTTTAGATAACTTTAGTGGTTAGGGTGATGTTAATAGAATACCATAAATGATTTTCACTCTATATTTAATTTGAAATGTTTTAGAATTTAAATATTTCCATGTTTCTTCATCGAAGACATGTTTGTTCAGAATGGTTGTCCGCAGAAGGAACATGGATGCTGAAGAGGAGAGGCACTAAAAAAATGGAATCCTTCCGAAACTAGATCCCAGAATGGTAGGGATTGTAACCGAGCAGTTTGTGACAGTAATGGATCAACTAACACATGAAATAAATGGTGGTGGAATCCATTCAAGATAACCAATAGAGGTACCACAATAGAACATGACAGTAGTGGATCATTTTATGAGGCAACATTCTCCTACATTCAATGGATCTTCTGACCTAGTAGCATATGAAGGATGGATCAAAGCCCGTGAAAAGATATTCGATGTTATGGGATGTTTAGACAATCAAAAGGTAAGTATTGAAATTTATCGTTTTGAACGGGAAGCTGATTAGTGGCGGTCAATGGTAAGGAATATCAGTAGTAGAGAGGATTTTGATGCCATAGAGTGGGATGAATTTAAAAGTCTTTTCCTTGAAAAATATTTTCCTAAGGTGGTGATACTTAGAATGGAGAAGCAATTCCTTGAATTGAAATAGAAGGAGGAAGATTCAGTGGCCATGTATGAAGTGAACTTCACCCGATTGGTGAGGTATGCTCCAAATCTCATTCTACATCTTGATAGAAAAATCAACCACTTTTACTCAGGACTAAAACCAAGGTATCGAAAGGCGTTGGCCTCCCGTGAATTCAAAAGTTATGAGAAACTTGTCCAATGTGTTTAGAGTGTAGAGTTGGAGTTTGTTTATGATCATGTGCATTTTTGAAACAAAGATAAGAAGAGGTCTAGTTGGCAAGGAATGGGTAAGAATCAACCAAAGAAATATGATGTTAAGAAAATCCAATTTCCAATTTGTGAAAAGTGTGGAAAGAAGCCCCCTGGGGAATGTCTTATAAAAACTTGGAAGTGGTTTAATGTGGTAAGTTTGGACATATGGCCCGAGATTACAATGAAAATGATCCTAAGACTAATTATAGAAAGCAAACTATAAAGTGTTTTAAATGTGGTGAGATGGGTCACTATGAAAATGTCTGCCCAAAGAGAGATCCGAATGATGCAAAGAATCCAGACTATAAGTAGAAAGGTGTACTGAGATCCTTTGCGACTACGTCTATAGATGTCAGTCCATCCAATGAAGTCGTATCAGGTACTTTGTTTGTTCACTCAGATTTTTCTAATGTTTTGTTTGATACTGGGTCTATACATTCCTTCATCTATTAGAAATTTTATGGTAAATTGGAAATATCACCTCAACAAATGAGACCCAAACATGTTGGTAAAACACTAGGGGAAATGTTATAACAAATAGGAATTATAAGAATCTTTCTATTGTGGTCTGTGGAAAGACTTTACCTGCAAACCTTGTTGTTTTACCCTTAGTCGAGTTTGATGTTATTCTAGGGATGGACTAGCTTTCTGATTATAATGCTAAGATTGACTGTAGAGCTAAAGAAGTTGTTTTTCATAAAGAGTTTCAGTTTGTATAAAATAATGAAACAATATAATTTATAATATATCAGGAAGATGAGAAACTATTTAAAGATGGAAATGAAATTTATCTTGCTCATATTGTTGAAAACAAGGGAACTATTCAAATTAATTATGTGCCAGTGGTAAATGAATACCTTGATGTTTTTTCTGATGAGTTACCTGGTGTCATACCTGATCGAGAAGTCAAAATCACAATTGACTTAGTTCCTGATGCTAAGCCAATTTCAAAACCCCCTTATCGTATGTCTTCAATAGAACTTCTTTAATTGAAAAATTAGTTGCAGGATTTGCTTGAAAAAGGCTTAATTCGTCCCAGAACTTCACCATAGGGATCCCCTGTTTTGTTTGTTAAAAATAAATATGGTTCCATGAGACTTTGCATTGATTATAGAGCTTTTAATAACATCACTGTTAAAAACAAGTATCCTTTTCCTCATATCAATGACTTTTTTGATCAGCTCTAGGGAGCTCAGTACTTTTCCAAGATTGACTTGAGATCCGGATACCATTAGCTTAAGGTGAAGGAGGATGACATCCCGAAAATAGCCTTTCGTACTAGATATGGGCATTATGAATTTGTTGGTATGACATTTGGATTAACTAATGCACCTGCTGTATTCATGAATCTTATGAATAAAGTATTTTATGAGTTCTTGGATAAGTTTGTGGTTTTATTTATTGATGAAATTTTGGTATTTTCTAAAAATAAAGAGGAGCATGAAAAACATCTAAGGGTTGTTTTACAAAAATTAAAATAGAAGAAACTTTACAGAAAATTCATCAAGTGTGATTTTTGGTTGCAACATATTTCTTTTCTTGGGAACATTGTAAATAAGGATGGAATAAGAGTTTATCCTACCAAAACAAAAGTAGTTGATGAATGGCCAAGACCCAAAAATGTTATATAGATTTGTAGTTTTCTTGGGTTAGCAGGTTATTACAGACGGTTTGTTAATAACTTTGCACGGTTATCTAGCCCGATAACTAAGTTAACATGAAAAGGGGTTAAATTTGTTTGGACAGAGGAATGTGATGTTTGTTTTCAGAAACTGAAGAAGAGATTGGTGAATGCTCCATTTTTGGCCTTACCTTCCCAAAATGGTGAGTTTGTCATCTACAGTGACGCTTCTTTGAAGGGACTTGGTTGTGTTTTGGTGCAGAATGATAAGGTAATTGCCTATGATTTGAGACAACTTAATCCTCATGAGCTAAATTATCCCACACATGATTTGGAATTAGCAGCTGTAGTTTTTTCTTTGAAAAAATAGAGGTATCATCTATACAGAACCAAATTCCAAATAGATACTGACCATAAAAGTCTAAAGTATATATTCACTTAGAAGGAATTAAACATGAGGCAGAGAAGATGGATAGAACTGATAAAGGATTATGACTGCATGATCAATTACCATCATGGAAAATCAAACAATGTAGAGGATGCCTTAAGTCGGAAACATCATGCATCATTAACCATGTTACATTTTCAACATGATCCCTTGATTAATGATTTGATGAATTTTGGCTTAGAAGTTGTTGGTGCAGGGAATACCTCTATTTTGTTTCAGGTTTCAGTGCAGTCTTTGTTGTCAGACAGAATTAAGCAAGCACAGAAGGAAGACCATGAGCAACAGAAAAAGGTAGAATTGGTTTAAATGGGTAAGTTTCCAGAATTTAAACTTGAAAAAGATTGTGTTTTAAGATTTGGGAAAAGGTTGTGTGTGCCTAGTGATTCTCAGTTTAAGAAATATTTGGTGTGCGAAGCTCATAGTTCTCCATTTTCTGTTCAACCTGGCAGTACTAAGATGTACAAATACCTTCGGGAGTATTATTGGTGGGATGGAATGAAAAGAGATATTGCTGATTTTACCATGAAATCTTTGACGTGTCAATAGTTTAAAGTAGAGTGGCAGTTACCGAAGGGGATGCTTTAGCCTTTTCTAGTGCTAGAGTGGAAATGAGAGAATGTATACATGGACTTTGTGGTGGGACTACCAAAGACTTCTCTAGGTAACAATGCAATTTGGGTTATTATTGATTGGATAACAAAGTCTTCACATTTTCTTTCTATTCGAGATACAATGACTTTGGATCAACTTTCTCGATTGTACCTTAAGGAGATTGTCAGGTTACATGGATTTCCTCTTTCCATTGTATCAGACCGAGATCCTAGGTTCACTTCTAAATTTTGGAAGGGACTTCAGAAGTCGTTGGGCATAGAATTAAACTTCATTACAACTTTTCATCCTCAATCAGATGGGAAATCAGAATGAACGATTCAAACTTTGGAGGATATGATTCAAGCTTGTTCAATGGACTATCCAGGAAGTTGGGATTAGCATCCTTATTTAGTTGAGTTTTCTTATAATAACAGTTTTCATTCCAGTATTCAAATATCACCTTTTGTGGCCTTGTATGAGAAGCGATGTCGGACTCCATCATTTTGGGATGAATTCAGTGAAAGAAAGTTGATGGGACCATAATTTGTAGAAGAAGTGGCTGAGAAAGTGAGGATGATCCTGCAACACATGAGGATAGCTCAGAGCAGGCATAAAAGTTATGCAGATAACAGAAGGAAAGACTTCTCTTTCGAGGTAGGTGACCATGTTTTCCTTAAAATCTCTCCTTGGAAAAGTGTGATGCGTTTTGGTAAGAAAGGGAAACTAAGTCCACGGTTCATCGGTCCTTTTGAAATCTTGGAGAAAGTTGGAACAGTTTCATACTGCATAGTTTTTCCACCGAGTTTGTTTCAGGTACACAATGTTTTTCATGTTTTGATGTTGACAAAGTATGTTCTAGATTCATCACATGTCTTGAGAGCCCAGAAGCAGTTCGGATGGAAGAGAACCTTTCTTATGAAGAGAAACTAGTTCATATTCTTGATCGGAGGGAACATGTATTACGGAATAAATTAATTCACCAGGTAAAGGTTTTGTGGAGAAACCACATGGTTGAAGAAGCAACATGGGAGTCTAAAAATTCAATGAGGGAAAAATACCCTTAGTTGTTTAATATGTAAATAAAATTGCGAGGATGCAATTTCCAGAAGGTGGGGATAATGTAACACCCCAAGTTTTTCTGAAAATAAATAGAAATGCATGTAACTTTGTTTAAAGTAGATATTTTTTTAACTATCCTTTAAGACATAACTTTTCCACTTCTATGTTTTGAATTTCAAGAAACTATCATCTACAATTGTGTTCAGTATGTTATTTGGAGTCTATTGGAACCAGCTTGTTTTTCTTGGTGAATAGTAACATACCCTTATGAATAGTAATATTAATAGTAATATGACCCTAATGAATAGTAAATTTTATTATTATTTTATTTTCTTAAGGATTTAAGATAATAACATCTTGGTTAATTTTTCATCGTGATATAGAAGTAGTTATAGAATTAGAATTGTTAATTTTTGAATTAAGTATGCTTGTATTTAAAAATTAAATTAATAATATTTAGAAAATTATTTTTAAAAAATGAACTTCATTTTTGAATTCTACTCATTGATAAATGGTTAGGGTTAATTTTGGGTATTTTTTTAAAACAGTTGATTTTTCGGTGAATATTAAAAAATACAGTTTTTAGTTTCAGTGTGTTAATGACATCATTAATGATATAATAATGATGCCATAAATCTGGTTGACTTGTTTATAGTTAAATAAGATGTGATGTGTCCCAATTGTCTTATACCATGGGCAAAGACCATGGTCAAGCCCATGGTTTTTCAAATACCACCCATGAGGTGTCCCTTGGAAATTATTAAAATATTCCCTTACTTTTCCTATAAATACCAATCCATTCATTAATTAACATCATTACCAATTCCTCCTCAATGAATCTCTATACTCCTTACCTTCATAGTAGTCCTCCCAAGGTTTCCTCAAGCTCCCAAGGTCCCAACATTCAAGTTCTAAGGGTTACTCTACAAGGTAAGAAAATTCTCAATTTTCTTCTTTTTCCATTCAAGTTCTCTTTTATGTGGTATAACTTTCAAGCTTCCATACCATGTTATTATTTCATTATTATTCTTGATCTAATCTATATTATGATTCATTTCTGGTTGGGTGACCCTTGTCCCCTATATTCTTATTATTTTCTAAAACCATGTTTTGTAGCAGTTAGGCTGTCAAATTTTTGTAAAGGATTTCTCAATTATTCTTTTATTTTGAGTTCCTTTCTCATTCTTTCTCCATATATTCTTATCCAAGAGGAATGAAATATACAGAATCATTTATATTCTATATGTTCTCATGTTCATGAAAAATTCATCATCATTGTTCTTCTCCTCTCCAACTTATTCAAAGAATTAAAAACATTGTCCGTGATGTGTCAAATTACCAACATCATGGACGATGTGATTTCAATTTCCATTAATTATTTCATGTCTGGTCATGAAACCATTTATATGGTCAAAAAAAGTTATAATATATGTTTTATGACTCATCCATGGTTCTGTAATTCTTTTTTTCTTATGGTTCTAATTTATAAGACAAAATGAGGTTGTTATTATCAAAGAACCACTAAAATGATCTAAACAAACATCATTCATGTTTTAACTTATGAATCATCATCATATTAAACATAAAAATGATAAATGGAATAAATTATGGTACTGGAAATATATAAATACCTTTCCAATCCAGTTCTATAATTTCACTTCCAATCGACAAGAATATCCACCATGAACCAATCATGGAAATCATGTTAAGAACACACCCAAAAATAGTGCAAAGAGTAAAATACTAACAATTAAAGGGTGAAATGATGTTATGAAATGATAATATAAGATGTTATTAACATGAAAATGTTTCTATAAACTACTAATAACACTATTTTAACCATTATACAGGAAGTTTAAACAATTTTGAATTAATACATACCCAAGGTAAGGGAATTCTTAACCCAATTTCCATTCTTTGGGTTAACCTTCTACTTCATTATTTATGTGCTATTTAAATTTTTTGTGTGATGGGTTATGTTTATATTATTTTTTATTATGCGTATTTACAGAATATATACATACTCCATCCACTCTATTAAGTATCTCTTCAATTGTATGATATTTATAAGGGTCTTTTCATTAAAAATCCTCTTTAAATTTAGTTTTACGAAATTCGAAGGTAATGTTTTTATGGAATTATTCATGTTTTATGATTATGTTTTGGTTCATGGGAATTATTTATGATGAAGGGTGGGACCTATATTTTCCTCCAATGCCTTGGGTATGAGTAAGTTGGAGGTCAGTTGTTTGCTTATTCCAACTGTAACTGCGATAGTTACACAAAGTAAGGTAGCCGTGAGGGTTACAAATTATAAGGTAGACAAGAATGGTTACAAGATTATGTAAGTAATTCCCCAAGATAACTTTATGGTTATATTTATGTTCTCATTTTTTGTGTGGATCTCGTATAAATCTCATGTTACACAAAGTAAGTATATATGGGTGTCAAGAATGTCTTTTGAAAATGCTTTCATATATTACGTGTATTCATGGACTAATGTGATCTTTCCTTATTTTCCATCCCTTACTAAGATTTTGTGCTCATCCCAAGTTTTTAAATGGTTTTAACAGGTTAATGGATGTGTAAGACAAGGAATAAATCCATGTTAAATGTTGAATAATTTTCAAGGAGTCTTGTTTTTAGTTTTAATGTTTTACATTTTGAAGAAAAATGGAAACTATTTTTATGGTATCCACTCTGTAATAATGTGTAATGTTATGAATGTATTGTCGAAATTCTCTAAAGATCTAAACTAGAAAAGATACTCAATGAAAAAGGAAGTGTTTTCTTGATGAAATTCAAGATTATTTATGTAAGAAGGTCGGGTCCTTATAACATTGGTTTAGATACAATTTTAGATTTTCCATTAATGGTAGATATAACCAAGATTACGCATTTTAACCAAGTAATGGAACTTAGACACTTAAGAATATTAAGATAGGAGTTATGGGATTTGAATTGAACTTAAATACATTAAAAAATCAAAGACAACATTAAAGGGGGGGAACTGTAGGAAGCTGGAAATGCTGTTCACATCTGTCTCACCGACAACACTGTTCACAAATGACTCACTGATAGAACTATTCACATATGAATCACTGATAGAACTGTTCACAAATGAATCACCAACATCACTATTCACAAATAAATCACCGAAAAAAACTGTTCAAAAATGACTCACCAACAACATTTTTCACAAATGACTCATCGACAACATTGTTCACAAATGAGTCACCAAAAACACTATTCACAAATGACTCACTGACAACATTGTTCACAAATGACTCACTAAAAACACTGTTCACAAGTGATTCACTGACAAAATTATTTAAAAAACTGAGAATACTATTCATAGAACTGGAATTATTGTAAAGTGTTGGGAATATGCCACCTTGACCTCCCAGAACACCTCAAACACATGATTTTCACAAAGGAATGGACCAGAGAGGTCTGTGACATTACATCAGATACCTCTCAAAACATTCTCGTCCTTGAGAATCCAAAACCAACCCAGAGAGGAAATATAAAAATGGGTCCGAACAACCACCCTTTGAGATACCTATCAGGGATCTTTCCACCAAAGGAGGTCAACTGCTTCAAAAAGGAACATAAAAAACTACACGACAACCACAACTAGATTCTAAGCACTCTCTCGGGGAATATACCTCTCAAATGTGATCAAGCTATAACAAGAATCAAAATAAAGTCATCTCATAAATAGGAAAGGTCTACAACCATAAAATAAACATTATTATAAGAAAAGAGATAAAAATCAAATAACTCAGGGTAATGATCACATATATGTGACTCACATTCCCAGGTACTCTCCTATACACCACCGTGCTTCCACAATAAACAAACCAAGAGGATAAAATTCTCGCACAACACCTTATCCTTGCGGTCCTCGATCTCTACAGGCCACTCCTTGAAGATCACATCATCATCAACATTGATCTCACCCCAATCAATTATGTGAGAGTCATCATGAAGATAACAATGAATCTGCGACACATGAAAAACATCATGTATCCTGCTCATCCATGGGGGAAGTTCTACCTAATACACCATGGCTCCAACACAAGACAACACCTAGAAAGTCCCAAAAAACCGGGGATAAAGCTTACTCCCACAACCAAACCATCACTTCCCATGATGGGGAGTCACCTTCAAAAACATGTGATCCCCGATATCAAACTCCAAAGTTCTCCTCTGATGATTGAAATAGGATTTTTGATGATCCTGTGCTAACTTCAACCTCTCATGAATCAACTGAACCATCTCTTTCATATTCTATACTAGTTTTGGCATGAGAATTACTGACACTCTGACCCCAATCTAGCACAATGGAGAATTACAAGGCTTGAAATAGTTCCATACTGATGGTGGAGTGGAAAATATTATTGTAGGAGAACTCTACCTAGGTTAAGTGCCTCATCCACAAACCTCCAAAGTCCAGGACACAAGAGAAAAATATTTCTTCAAGATTCTAGATGGTCTGATCTGTCTGAACATCCATATGTAGATGAAATGTAGTGCTATGTCATATTTGGGAACCAAAAGAATTATGGAGATCTCTCCACACCCTGCAGGTAAAATGAGGATCTTGATCATAAATGATAGTCCTAAAGACTCCATGGAGTCTCACAACCTCCTCTAGATACCGCCTCAACAAAACCTTCACTGAGATCGAATCCTTGATCACTATAAAGTGGGATGATTTCATCCAAAAATCCACTGCCACCCATATAACATCATATCCTCCCTGATCTTGAGGTAAACTAGTAAAAAAGTCCATTGAGATGTCCTCAAACTTCTACTGAGGAACATCTAATGGACAGAGAAAACCGTTGGGAGCACGACGCTTGGTCTTCACCTTCTGGAAGACCAAGCATCGAGGCACAAACTCTCCAACTGCTCACTTCAACCTAGACCACCAAAACTGACTCCTCAAAGATTGGTACATTTTCATAACTCTAGGATATACTATTAAAGGAGAACAATGGAACTCTATGGGAACCATATCACAAATCAAAAAAGGAATGAAAATACATCCCTAATATAACACCCAGTGTTGTTCATCCTCATAACATCCATTAGGGGTCTCGCCAAAAACAACTTGGTCTCTCCAGACCTCTACCTCAAGATCCCCCAACTAGGAATCTTCTACCTTATTTACAAAAGATGACTACACCATCATCTAAAAAAAATTTCTACCCCCAACTTCTCCCATATAGATATGTAATAATGAAAGTTCTTCTATTACTCTCTAGGAATCACCTGATTCACACACTACATCACTACATAAATTATTGCTAAGCCCACCAGATACAAAATTCCCTTACTAGGCTTATATGATATTTCAAAGTCTTAATCCTATAAGAACTCCATCCACCAATGCTATCGCAAGTTCAAGTCACACTTGGGGAAAACATAACTCATGATTTTATGATTGCTGAAGACCAAAAAGCATTATCTGATGATGTAATGTCTCCATAAATTTAGAGAAAACAACACTGCTGCAAACTCTAGATCATGGGTGACATAGTTACTCTCATGGGGAAAAAAATACTGAGAACCATAAGAAATGACCGATATCTTCTTCATCAGAACACATCCTATACCGATATGTGAAGCATAAAAAACAACGTCAAATAGAACTCCTTGTGCTGGAAGACAAAGAACTAGATCACTGACCAACTTCTCCTTCAGATACTGAAAAACTTCCTGACATTGATCAGTCCATATGAATGCCTGATCCTTTTTGTTCAACACTGTTAGAGGAGTCACAAACTGAGAGAAATTGGCTATGAACCTCCTATAATAGCTTGCAAGACCAAGTAAAATGTTCACCTTTGCCACTTTCTTGGGGGATACCCAAGACACAACTGCATCTATATTCAACGGATCCACAAACACCCCTATTGGGATACAACATTCCCTATGAAACGAACTTCTCAAGCCCAGAACTCACACTTTGAAAACTTCCCAAATAGCTACTGTCTGCAATGAACTCCCAAAACTGCATACAGATGCTCTGCATTCTCCTCCTCAGACATGGAGTATGGAAAGTATTTCATCGATTAAGGCCACCAATAACTTATCCAAGATCAAAAAGAACATAACATTAATCAACCTTATGAACATAGCTATAGGATTTTTCACACCGAATGTAATCACAATGAACTCATAATGCCCATGATGATAATGGAATGTAGTATTCAAGATATCCTCATCATTCACATGCATCTAATGATATCCTGACCACAAGTCAATTATTGAGAATGACCTTTAACCCTTCAGTTGATCGAATAAATCATCAATCTGGAGAAGAGGATAACAATTCTTCAATATCACTTTGTTAAAGAGATGATATTCGATAAACAACCACAAAATTACCTCAGCATTCTTCATGAAAAAAACTGGTGCACCCCACGGTGACACACTCGGCCGAACAAAACTTCATTGCAACATACCATTGATCTTTATACATAGATCCCACAACTCAGAAGGTTCCATCCTATATAATGACATTGATATAGAAGATGATCCTAGCTGTAGCTCTATCCCAAACTCGATCTCTCTTCGAGAGGGTAATTCTAAAAATCCTTCTAGAATTACATCTGGGTACTCTTCCATGACCCTAGGAAAAACCAACTGCTAAACCTCCAACGAACTCAACATCAACCCAGACATTAAAGATGATAAGGACAAAACATGCCTACGACCCATCTGAGGGTCTCTCTCTCCAACAAAAACCACTGGATCTCCATCAGCATAAAAAAACACCATCTATCTCTTGAAGCGATCCACGATAGCCTACATTGAATACAACCAATCCATGCCTAGGATGAAATCATATGTTTATATCAATAAAAATAGAAAATCTCTTCAATTACAGTGCTCCCCATCACTAGCTTACAGTATCTATATACTTTAAACAAGTCAGCTCGAACTCCAACTGGTGTAGTCAATGCCAAGGGCACTGGAAGCATCCCTACCTCAAGTCCCAAGGCATGGAAAAGGGTAGGTGATTTGAAGGAGTGTGTCGCTCCTGAATCAGAAAAGGCATACACCCCAGTATAAAATAAGAAAATGGTACCTCAAATGACGTTTGGATCACCTTGAACTAAAAACTCTAAAGAATGAAGATAACCAAGAACTTCTCTATGAACTCTCTAACCCTACTAATGACCACCACCAAAGACACACTCTACTCTCTGAGGAAGGGGAGAATCATGGGGCTATCATTTTACTGCCCTATCTACTCTCTATTGATCCAAAGCTGGTGCAACCTGCTGTTGCTACCTTAGCTAAAATTGCCTCAACAGAGGAACTTGAAGTGGAACACTTGGCACATGATGACTAGTTAAAAAGGTTGTAAACTCTCACTTATAATAAACTAGGCCTCCAATAGAAAAAAAGCTCAAGATCCCTTGTTATAGGTCTGAGAGCCGCTACCCCTGGAGAAATGAGACACTGAGGGATGGGACCTACCCCCATCTGAATGGAAAATATCCTACCCTAAAAAAGGGAACCATAGACCACAAATATGCTTTGTGAGGAATCCTAAAGAGTCCCCTATTATGATGATCTAGTCCTAGATAACGTCCTCTCGATGACCTCTACCCTTTCCAGCACCTCAAGATATGTCTTTAGAATAATTGGGTTGACTTGGTGCTGGATCTCTAAATGCAAAGCCTCATCAAAATGCCTCACCCTAGCCTCCTCATTTGAAAATAGGTCCGAATCATATCACAAAAGGTTCCTGAAATGGATTCCAAACTCTCAAACACTAGAGCTCCCCTATTGAAGGGTAAGCAGCTCCTGGAAACTTGAATCCTTCACGTTAAAAGAAAGAAACTCAAATATGAACCTGTCTTGGAACTCCTCCTACGAGACTGCCGACTCCTCATGACCCTCAAGGAGCAATAACCACCACTACCTTGCTACTCCATGAAGTATATTCAAAACCAATGACACCTAGTTCTCCTTTTGAGCATAGATCTAACTAAAGGCTATCCCAACCTACTCCAACAAGTCTTCCATGACAACATCTAAAATAGATCCCTTATACTTTTGCAGACTCTAGAACTGAAACTCTTGAAATTTCCTCCTCCAAGTGTCATCGTATTCAACCTCTTCTCTACGACGATCGACTGGAACAACCTACTAAACATCTTATGTGAAAACTTTATGAGGACGTCGACCTAGATCCAAACCTAAAAAAATAAAAAAAATTAGATCTCCTTAAACTAGAATACATAAGACTTAACATTAATTAATTAATAATTTTCTTTTATTCATTTTAGGATAACCTATCCAAAGGTCTACCCATTAAAACACAGGTGAAAATAAGATGATGCATGATAATTTCCTAGGTCTCTACCATGAAACAATTATCACCTCGTTTAGTATCCACTTTAAACTTAAAGGTTCATGCATCAGAACATAGAGGGCCTTAAATACCATTATCTCATCCAGTCTCCCATGTTTACAGTGCTTGATAAACTTAGCTGACACTATTTTCCTACCAACCTATGTAACCTCACCTATGACTAATTCCAAACTCCATCCCATCCCTTAACCATACCATTGATACCACTCTGTCATGACCCCTTTGCAACGACCCAAACATTCATTAATGAAAATACCTCTTGATATAATTAAATGTCTCTTTATGTAAATTTTTTATATAAAATATCAACTTCTTTGGTTTTATGTTTTTGTATTTTAAAATACTATTAAGAATTGTGACCATTTCTAATATAGCTATTGAATAGTGATCACATGATTAGTATAAATATAGGGCTTTAACAAATCCAATTTACTCAGACAAAGGACGCGATGACGTCATCCAGTAGACATGCCCCATACGAATCCCATTTGTTAGAGCTCATAAAGGAGGTTGTTTTTTTGGGCTTTGCTCTTGACCAAGCCCAAGCTGAGCTTGAATATGTTAATCTCAAGTGGGACTGCCTACGAGAGAAGTGGATGTTTATAAAGATTACCATCCGAGCAATGTTATCCGAGCCACCCCAAGATTTTTTCACCATAACACACCATACTCTTCAGTCTTATGAAAGTGTTATAAGGGGTTATGTAACAAGACCATAATACTATGGTTATGTACATTATTTTTTTATATAATAATGAATATAGTTTCATTTTATTATTTTTACCTTGTAAATAGTTTTTAAACTAAAAATAATATTTATAGTTAATGTTCAACTAAGAAATCTATTTGGATGAATTAATATATTTTTGAATTAAATAATATTTTAATAAAATAATAATAATATTATTAAGTTAATTTTTATTAAATATAAATGATCATATAATTTTATGAATGTAATTATAATTTTTATTATTGTTTGAAATCCAATTTTGTCAAAACCCATGAATTTTCAATAAATGTCGTTTTTTATTTTAAAAGTGAAAATTAACATATTTAGAAAATTATTTAGATTAAATGAATATTATTTCTGGAATCAGGACTTCGAAATTATCTAATGGTGAATTTTTTATTATTTTCTGAGACAGTCAAATTTTTGGTTAAAAATTAAATACCGTTTAAATATATAATGTGTTTTATGACATCATAATGTCCCAATAGTGATGTACTAAAATTATATAAACTTTATGTTTGGCCAATATATGTTTTACCATTACAATAATGTGATTTTGGGTTTGTTTGATTTATTTTACAAAGATTTAGTGGACCCTTCAAGACTTATTAAACATTTTCTCTTTTTAAATTGTTTTCCTTGGGAGTGTGACTCACCTCCACATAAGAAACCCCATTATTTTAAGAATTTCGGACTTTATACTTATAAAATATTGTTTTCCACTTCCCTTTTCCAAAAACCATGCGCAAAAACCATGGGATGGTTTGTGTTTTGGATTAGTTTAATGTGAGGTGTCCCAAACCTAAACAATAAAGAATCCCCCCACCTTTCCTATATAAACTCACCCAAGCTCCCACTTCCTCCCCACTAAAATCATTTTAGTTCATCCAACCTCTGACATCCTCTCTCTAAAATTATTTCAAGGTTCCCCAATCTCCCAATAATCCACCCTCAAGCCTCTTTAAATCCTTTGGAAGCACACTTCCAAGTAAGAGTTTTTCTTCCTTTCTCATTTTTGACCAATATTCTTTAAATTGTTACGCCAGTTAATTTAAATTATAAATGTTTGGGTATGGTTTAGAACCTCCCCAATACTTCCCTCTTTATGTTTAAAAGATTGGAGACCCCTTTTTCTCTCAATAAATGCGTCCCATGTACACTCGTTACTATGCCAAAATTCTGAAAGGAATTTCTCTCTCCTCATTTAAATTCAAGAAATTATTTTGTATCATGAATCTAAATTCCATTAAATTTGTTGGTAAATGTATCAATATGACCCACTTACTTTCCATGTCATCTAAATATGATGAGACACCCCTTTCTCTCTCATCAACTATTTTTATGAGTTCTTATGTCTCGTCGTTATGCTGCCAAAATTGCACCGCGCTTTTCCAAGCCAAAGTCATTGTGTAGTGAATACCATGCCCATTTCACTATCAAGGGTATTAAAATTTATGCACATTTACTTATTGTTTAAAGAGTTTAATGTATTACTTCCACATTCGTTTATCATGGAATAATTGATTATGTTGAATGATTCAATGTTTTATGATCCATGTGGCACACTTATGAATGAGATAAAATGTTTAAGAAGGGTGCGCCCTGATAGCACTCCAATGCATTGGGTAAAGTATTGTATTGTGATACGTCATGTGAAATGGGGTTTTACTCATGCTAATTCAAGTGCAAAGAGGTTTTACTCATGCTTCATATGAAATTAGGGTTTACTCATGCTCCATGTGCAATGAGCCTTGGCTCATGCTAATTCCATGTTAAGTGTTGTTTCCACATTTCCATGTTATGATTATCCTGATTTATCATGCATTTATGTTTATGCTTCTATTGTGATCTATTGATATTTTTATTGTCTAAAATTTATTGTATTCATCATGTTATTCTATGATTATTCCCTTATTGGGATTTATAGCTCAGCCTTTTCTTATGCATGTCCTCAGGTTATCCCATGCAATGATAAGTACGTGGGAATGTAGTGGTCATGTAAAGGAAGTTTTCAATAAAGATGTTTTATTTCATGTTTTAAGTTATCATGTAATGATCTTAATCTCCAAAGACACTGGACCTATCGATATTCTATGTTGTATCAAGTGAATTTTATGTAGTAAATTATGTTTAATTGTGTAATAAAAAGTAGGGTTGTCATAGTTGGTATCAGAGGATAGGTTCAGTTATTATTGGGATTAGGATTTGAAAACACTAATAAAGCCTTAGATACAAGACTGAGTATAATAAAAACATCTCTAAGTTTTGGTGATTATTGAGTAATTGGTTTATCAAGAAAATACATCCCTGTCTGGATACGAGCAGGTAGAGGCGGCTCTGACATAGATGTATCCTAGGGGTAAAACACGAAAACACCACTTTGAGCTAGACTCGAACGTGAACTGGTGCACGAAAATGGGTCTTTATGTACTCTTGGTTACGACACTCCCGGGGGATATGCTTTGGTAAATTTACAAGTTTAGTATGAACCATTATTAAGGGAGAAAAAAATGCCCTAAGAATATACGTTTAAAAGTAGATCATGGATAACATATATTGAATCCAATAGATTCATATGTTAAGGAAATAAAAGTTATTTATATGTCATCAATTTTTGTATTACCCTTTATGTGTTACCCCTAACTTTCCTTTTATTCCATCCAAGGGCCGGTAATAGGAGGAATCGGGCTAACAACCGATGTGAAGATCAATGTGATGACTGTACCAATGAGATGCCCGATCCAATGGGAGCGAGAATCGCAAACTTTGTCATGCTTCTATATCAGATAACTCAAGCTTTGAATAGAAACATGGGTTAAGAGGAACGTTAAACACCCCTAAGAAAGTACAAGTCGCTATTGAGAGCTTCATGAGACAAAGGCCTCCTACTTTTAATGGATCATCCAATCCCTCAATCGCAGAACAATGGATCAAATCCATTGAAAAGATCTTCTCCATCCTTCAATGTTATGAACAAGAGAAGGTCCTCCTGGCTGCTTATCATATAGAGGGTGAATCTGATCAATAGTGGATGTTGATAAAAAATACAAATCCTGAGGAGGAGATCGAGGCATTGGAATGGAAGGATTTCCTGAAGAAGTTTTTCGATAAATATTTTCCATGCACCCTCTGGCTTAAGATGGAAATGGAATTCATTTCCCTCAAGAAAAGAGAAGACGAATCTATTAGAGTGTATGAGGAAAACTTCACAAGGCTTGAACGATATGATTTCATCTTTTTCATTACCCCTGAATGTAAGGTTGACCACTTCTTTGGTGTGCTGAAACCTAGCATTCGGAAAGTGATGACGATCCGTGACTTCAACAGCTATGATAAAATTGTCTGATGTGCCCTCAAGGTTGAAATGCAGATCAAAGAATCTAAGGGGTATCATGGGGATTAGAAGAATAAGGTGGAATTTAATGCTGGTGGTCTGATGGATAAATCCAATGGTGCTAAGAAGATCCAGCACCCCACTTGCCAAAGGTGCAGAAAGAAGCACCCTAGAAATTGCCTGAAGAGTATGAGGAAATTATTTAGGGGTGGAAGAGAAGGGAACCTTGTTGTTAACTATCAGAAAGAAAGACCAATGGCTACGACAGAGGATAAGAATGCTCCGTTCTAACCACAACGCATGGTTCATTGCTACAAATGAAAATAACCAGGGCATCTTGCAAATCAATGCCCTAAGCCAAGGGTTTTCGGAGGAAACAAACAAACTCCAAGGTAGCAAGGGTGAGCTTTTTCCATCACTACTGTCGAAGTGAACCTTGAAAATGAAGTGGTGATAGGTACTCTAGTTATTCATTCAATAATAGAGAACACACTTTTTGATTCAGGTTCTACACATTATTTTATATCTCAAAAGTTTAGAAGAACAATCCCAGGACCACTATAAATCATGGAACTGAAGATGTCAGTGAGTACAGAAAATGGGGAAATCCTTGAATCCCATGAATATAACTCCTCCCCTGTCATAATCTATGGATTGAACTTCCCAATGAACCTCATCATACTCCCTCTGGTGGAATTCGATGCAATTCTTGGAATGGATTGGCTTTCCTTATATAGAGCCAACATAAATTTCCACGAGAGGGAAATCACTCTCCATGTAAAGAATCGACCCCTGATTATTTACAAGTGCAAGGAGGAAGATAAACCTTATTTAGCTCCATCATCTCAAGCATGGATATTACTGCCCTATAAGAACGCGTATCTGGCTCAGATGATTGAGTCTAAGGAGGCAACCATCCTAGAAGACATGCCTATTGTGAGGGAATTCATTGAAGTGTTTCCTGAGGAATTTTCTGGTCTTCCTCTTATAAGAGATGTTGAATTCTCAATTGATATTATACCTGGGGCATTGAAAATATCCAAGAATCCATATATAATGACTATTGTGGAGCTTGAGGAGCTGAAGAAACAACTACATGAGAATTTTGATAAAGGGTTTATACGCCTAAGTGCTTCACCATGGGGTGCACCGGTCCTCTTCATCCAAAAGAAAAATGGGTCAATGCGCCTTTTCATCGATTATTGTGAGCTCAAAAAAATCACGATAAAGAACAAGTATCCTCTCCCATGAATTGATGAATTGTTCGATCAGCTGCATGGAGCACAACACTTCTCCAAGGTATATTTACGGTCAGGATATTATAAAGTAAGGGTGATGAATGAAGATATCCCCAAGACTGCTTTTTGTACAAGATACGGGCACTATGAATTCATAGTAATGCCTTTAAGACTCACTAATTCTTCAGAAATATTCATGGACTTGATGAATAGAGTCTTTAGATATTACCTCGACAAATTTGTGGTAGTCTTTATAGATGATATTCTGATATACTCCAAAACCAAGTAGGATCATGAGGAGTATCTAAGAACCGTACTAGAGACCTTGCAGAAGGAGAAGCTCTATGAAAAGTAAAGCAAGTGTGAGTTATGGTTGAAGGAGGTCTCATTATTGGGCCATATCATCATAAGCAATAGGATATCTATGGATCCCTTCAAAAAATATGCAATTGAGGGATGGCCGAGGCCAACATCGGTAACAGATATCTGTAGCATCTTGGGGTTAGCTGGATATTATCGACGATTTGTGAGAAATTTCTCACGATTTTCCAACCCTCTTACCAAGATAACTCGAAAGGGAGTAAAGTTTTCTTGGAGTGATGAATGCGAAGAAATATTCAAGGAGTTAAAAATGAGGATTATCACTGCACCCTTGCTCACTTTACCCACAAGTGGAGAAATTTTTGTGGTGTTCAGTGATGATTTGAAGGAGGGCCTGGGATGTGTGTTGATGCAAAATGGCAAAGTCATTGCCTATGCTTCAAGGCAATTGAAATTTCATGAACAGAACTATCCAAACCATGACCCCGAGTTGGCTACAATGATCTTCACTTTGAAAATTTGGCGGCATTATGTCTTTGGGGAGAAGTGTGAAATATATACGGACCACAAAAGACTCAAGTATATATTCAAACATAAATAATTGAACATGATCCAATGGAGATGGTTAGAGCTGATCAAAGACTATGACTTCTCTATCCATTACCACCCTGTGAAAGCGAACAAAGTGAAAAATTCCCTAAGTAGAAAGGACCCAATGATTCTATCATTGATGATAATTGAAAAGGATCCAATCTTTTAAGATTTGATGAAGATGGACACAGGAATCATAAAGAAGGGAACATCATCAATCCTTTCACAAATTATTTCTCAACCGTCACTTTTGGAAAGGTAAAAGGATGCTCAAAAGGATAATGTGGGAATTCAGGAAAAAGTGGAAGCTATCAAAAAAGGGAAATCCTCCTAGTTTAATGTTAATGAAGAATTAATTGTGAGATTTTGAAAAAGACTATGTGGTCCATAAAGTCCAGAGCTGAAGAAGTAAATTTTGGATGATGCACATAGTTCGAATTTCCCTATTCACCCAGGAAACACAAAGATGTATCGAGATCTACGAGAGCATTATTGGTGGGATAATATGAAGAAATAGATCGCTAAATATACATTAAAGTGCCTGGTGTGTAATTAAGTTAAGGAAGATAGGTAGAAGTATAAGGGTATGATGAAACTATTGCCCATACCAGAATTAAAATGGGAGAACAACACCATGGACTTCTTCACCGGACTTCTGAATACATACAAAGGCAACAATACAATTTGGTATGTTTTGGATCGTCTTACAAAGGCTACACAATTCATTGCTATTCAGGAGGATTTCTCATTGGATAAACTGGAACAGATATATATTAGGGAAGTGGTAAGGCTTCATGTAGTACCACTATCTATTGTGTCTGATCGAGATCCAAGATTCACATCTAATTTTTGGAAGAGTCTTCAACATGATATGAATACTGATCTGAACTTCAGTATGACCTATCTTCCTCAAACTGATGGAAAATCCGAGAGGACTATCCAAACACTTGAGTACATGTCGAGAGCATGCTCAATGGACTTTAAAGGAGGATGGGATCAACATATTCCTCTGGTAGAGTTCTCTTATAATAATAGTTTCCACTCGAGCATCCTAATGGCACCATATGAAGCCATTTATGGGAAAAGGTTCAGAACACTGGCGTGTTGGGATGAGTTCAGTAAGCGTAAGCTGCTTGGACCAGAAATGGTTGAAGAAATGGAAGAGAAGGTGAAAACCATTAAGCAACATATCAAGGTAGCCCAGAGTCGACAGAAGAGTTATACAGATAACCATCGATGATACGTTGAGTTTAAATTTGGAGACATGGTATTTCTACACATTTCTCCATGTAAGAAGTTCATGAGGTTTGGAAATAAAGGAATGTTAAGTCCAAGGTACATCATCCCCTTCGAGATTCTTGATCGGGTCGGGGTTGTGGCCTATCGACTAGTACTTCCACCTACCATGGACAAAGTACATGATGTATTTCATGTATCCCTCTTAAGGAAGTACATACCGGATCCTTCAAATGTACTCTCTTCAAAGGTGGTACATTTAGAGGATGATCTTTCTTATGAGGAGAAACCAGTGAAGATCTTAGATCGTAGAGAAAAAGTTCTACAAAATAAGACAATGCCCCTCATCATGGTGTTGTGGCGAAACCACAAGTTTGAAGAATCGATGTGGGAATCATAGGAAATGATGAATCATAGTTACCCACATATGTTTTAGTGTGGGAAAAGGAAATTTCGAAGGTGAAATTTCTTAAGGGGGGAAGATTGTAACGATCCAAAATTTCATTAATGGAAAAAACTCTTGATCTAATTAAATTTCTCTATATGTAAAATGTTTATATAAAATGTAAACTTCTTTGGTTATATGTTTTTGGATTTTAAAATACTATTAAGAATTGTGATCGTTGCTAATATAGGCGTTGAACAGTGATCACATGATTAGTATAAATATAGGGCTTTAACAAATCCAATTTACTCAGACAAAGGAAGAGATGGCCTCATCCAGTAGACGTGCCCCATACAGATCCCATTTGTCAAAGCTTGGAAAGGTGGTTGCGTCTTTGGGATTCTATTATGACCAATCCCAATTCGAGCTTTAATATGTTAAGCTCGAGCGGGACTGCCTATGAGAGAAGTGGAAGTTGATAGAGATTACCACCCGAGCAATGTTATCCGAGCCACTCCAAGAGTCTGTCACCATAACACACCTTACTCTTCGGTCTTATGTGGGTGTTATAAGGGGTTATGTAAAAATACCCTAGTACTATGGTTATGTACACTATTTTTTATATAATAATGAATATACTTTCATTTTATTATTGTTACCCTGTAAATAGTTTTTAAAGCACAAATAATATTTTTAGTTAATGTTCAACTAAGAAATCTATTTTAATAAATTAATGTATTTTTTAATTAAATTATATTTTAATAAAATAATAATAATATTATTAAATTAATTTTTTTAAATATAAATTATCGTATAATTTTATGAATGCAATTGTAATTTTTATTAAGGTTTGAAAGCCATTTTTGTCAAAACCCATGAATTTTCGATAAATGTCGGTTTTTTATATTAAAAGTGGAAATTAACCTATTCAGAAAATTATTTAGATAAAATTAATATTATTTCTGGAATCAGGATGTCGAAATTATCCAATGGTAAATTTTTCATAATTTTCTGAGATAGTCAAAATTTTGGGTAAAAATTAAATACCGTTTAAATATATAATGTGTTTTATGACATCATAATGACCCAATAGTGATGTAATAAAATATTATAAACCTTATTTTCGACCAATATATGTGTTAACATTAAATTAATGGGATTTTGGGTTTGTTTTATTTATTTTACAAAGATTTAGTGGACCCTTCAAGACTTACTAAACATTTTGTCTTTCTAAATTGTTTTCCTTGGGAGTGTGACTCACCTCCACATATGCAACCCCATTATTTTAAGATGTTTGGACTTTGGACTTATAAAATATATTTTTCCACTTCCCTTTTCAAAAAACCATGGGCAAAAACCATGTTCTGGTTTGTGGTTTGGATTAGTTTAAAGTGAGGTGTCCCAAACCTAAATAATAAAGAATTCCCTCACCTTTCCTATTTAAACCCACCCAAGCTCCCACTTCCTCATCACTCAAAGACTTTTTAGTTCATAAAACATCTTCCATCATATATCTAGAATCCTCCCAAGGTTCCCCGATCTCCCAATAATCCTTTCTCAAGCCTCTCTCAAGCCTTTGGAAGCACACTTCCAAGTAAGGGTTTTTCTTCCTTTCTCATTTTTGTCCAATATTCTTTAAATTGTTATGCCCTTTTAATTTCTATTAAAAATGTTTGGATATGGTTTATCACCTCCACCCATAATTCCCTCTTAATGTTTTAATGATGGGATACCCCTTTATCTCTCATTAAATTCCTCCCATGTACACCCGTTACTATGCTGAAATCCCAAAGGAATTTCTCTCTCCTCATTTACATTCAAGAAATTATTTTGTATCATGAATCTAAATTCCATTAAATTTCTTGGAAAATTTATTTATATGACCCCCTTAATGTCTATGTCATTTAAATATGATGATACATCCCTTTCTCTCCCATCAACAATGTTTATGTGTTCTTATGTCACACCGTTATGCTGCCGAAATTGCACCGCACTTTTCCAAGCCAAAGTCATTGTGTAGTGAATACCATGCCCATTTCTCTATCAAGGTTATTCACCATTATGAACACTTATTGTTTAAATAGTTTCATGTATTTATTCCACTTTAATTTGTCATGGAATAATTGATTATGTTGAATGATTCAATGTTTTATGATCCATGTGGCACACTTATGCATGAAATGAAATGTTTAAGAAGGGTGCACCCTGATAGCGCTCCAATGAATTGGGTAAAGTATAGTATCATGATACTTCATGTGAAACAAATGTTTACTCATGCTAATTCAAGTGCAAAAATGGTTTACTCATGATTTATTTTCAATGAGGTTTTACTCATGCTCCATGTGCAATGAGCCTTGGCTCATGCTAATTCCATGTTAAGTATTGTTTCCACATTTCCATGTTATAATTATCATGATTTATCATGACATTATGTTTATGATTATATTGTGCTCTATTTATATTCTTATTTTATAACATGTATTGTATTCCTCATGTTATTCCAGGATTATTCCCGTACTAGGATTTATAGCCCACCCTTTTCTTATGCATGTCCTCTGGTTATCCCATGCAATTCTAAGTACGAGGGAATGTAGTGGTCATGTAAAGGAATCTTTCAATAAATATATTGTATTTCATGTTTTAAGTTGTTACGTAATGATCCGAAGCCCCAAATACACTAGACCTCTCAATCTTCTATGTTGTATCAAGTGAAGTTTATGTAATAAATTATGTTTAATTGTGTAATAAAAAGCAGGGTTGTCATACCCTTACCCAAAAGGTTTATCCCTCCTAGTCTGGTAATGTGAGAAGGGAGATAGAGATACTTGAGTCCCACCTTCAGTAGCCCTCGGGTTGGAGACTACCACCGAAGGTATAGTAAACACACAAATGGGTGACATTATCCTGTAAGAGAACACATGCGAAAGAGAGAGATAAGATAGTCACCAAAAAAATCCAAATCAGAATATGACATAAAATAAATCCCAAGTACACATATGTAATGTAATATAAGAACTACTAAAACTAAAAGAAAAAATGAAACTACCAAAAGAAAGTAAAATGTCAGCGACCACAAAGCCCAAACAGCTCCTATAACCCCAATATAGTAATAACCAGACCGATCTTTAAACTATTCCATGTGACATGAAAAATAGTTTATATATACGTAGGGTGAGTATAAAAATATAATTAGTAGGATCCTCCCCAGAGCTTCTCGTGAAAAAGTAATGAAATCATGATAAATCATAGTGAACAAGAAGTGAAACTAACACGTCACCTAAATAGGTATACTATGTTCCTAGCCTCACAATGGATACTCACACCAAGTATCGCATATAAGAGTATATAATATAATAAAGAATATCAAGGTTACCCTGCTACCAATTCCCCATTATTTTCTGCTTTTCTCCAATGTTTCAAGTCCAAAGCATCTCTCTCTAAAAAGGATTTCCCATAGACACCTAGGTGTAACACCACAACATGAAACCTGTGAAACACAACCACTACATCCACATAACCAAAGTAACTAGGTAGTTTCTAAGAGCCACCACAGCTCTCATAACATGTATCCTACATCAGGTATTATACCTGAAGCCATTATAGCCCATACACCGAGTAAGGATCGTCAATCCATCACAGCCTACACATGTTACACCTATAGTAGTCTATAAAAAACTATATCCAGAAAATATGTGTGTGAATAACCACAATCCATTACATCCCTCTACACACATATATGGGTGAAACTAACCGATGTGAATACCAACACAAGTAACTACCAAGAGAAGAGAGCAGGGCCAAAGGGGTAGTCAACCATCCATCCTCCCATCGAGATATTGGAGAAAACACCCCCAGGGCTCGGAATCCCCGGGGTGTTAGTTTACCTAACTGATAGGGTGGAGTAACATATAGAAACATAAAAAGTATAGAATATAATATAGATCACAACCACACTATGGGAATAACCTAGTAATATACTCAACTGCAGCTATCATCTACTGGACTTCTGGATGCCAGTGCTAAGACTAGATATCCTATAATAACACAACCATTCAAAGAGATTTATTACATTAATTATCCCTTTTTATCAATTTTACTTTACATTAATTAATTATTTAAAAATTAATTAACCATTATCAATTCCACATTAAATTTCATTATCATCAGAATAAAGTTGTATGCCCTCCGACATACACAAACCAAGCATATAGTTAATCTAAATTGTAACCTCAGCATTGCATCTCAACAAACTCCAAAACCATGGGTTAACATAATTTATTAATAGCATTATTACTTTCCCATATCACCATGAATTCTATAAAATCATTATAAGCTACCGAATACAAGGGAATCAACATGGTGATTAGGTGAACTACTCATTGAGTCTTTTCCACCTATAGAAAGAGCATAGAATCATTCATGCTCGAGAAGCTAAACATGGAAAGTACATGGAATAACCCACATGTATTTGCCTCTTTTGGAAGGAGAGTAAGCAAAACCAGCTGCCTCAAGTATCGGGGAAAGTAAATAATATAATAAACAAAAGATTCAACAAGAATCCAACATTCACATCCAACCTGTTTTATCATCTTCAGTGTCCTCCCCAACACCCACATGCATAAACTGATGCATATCGCCACTCTAATAATCAAATTCTGCCACAAACACTAGGAATCCCTACCCCCACATACCCCAATAGATATCTAGGATCATCCATCCCAGGCTCACACCATAACACAAGCAGTAGGAAACAAATACCATAGAAACTGGGCTCTTGGCCCTAAACAAGGTATTCAACCTTCACACACAATGATAACACATAGCTCCAAAGCATACAACTCTTGGACTTTAAAATCAATAGGGTAACTTAGAACCCTTCATGGCCTTATCTCTATCACACAACTAGTTCATTATTCCATATTTAATTAACCTATTTATTTAAACATGCATAACTACATCCATTTGATTATTATCAAAGAACACAAACAACAACCAGATTCATTAAACATGTCTCTTTAACTTTGGAATATTAATTTACAATTAATCCAAACATTATGTTCTTTACCAATTTCTATCCTGAATGACATGATAAATAATAAAGGAATAAATATCATGCTATCTAGAAAAATAAGAGGCAATAACATCACTAAGAAAAGATGCCAATTCATTAATCAATTTAAAATATTTATTATTTCAATTTCATTGTGATCTAGTGGCTAAAACATGCTAACTCTATAAATGCACATAAAAGAATATATAATCTACTAATAACATACATCAAATTTTTCTTGAAATTTTTTACATTAGAACATTCCAACATAGTGGACCACAATCACCTCTCCTAGAAGACTGCATCCACCCGAGGATGTAGAGACACCACCACACCAACCAACACCCAAGATAACTCCATTAGAAACATGGATATCACAAGCCATGACATGGAAAGGATAAACAGAAGGAGAGTAACCTAGAATAATGGAAGTAGAACATAACTTATATCAGAGAACGATCAACACATTCTTATTGAACCAAAATAGGGGATGCACTTATAGCAGGAAGACTCCAAGAAAAACGATACAAAGATCGCAGTTCGATCGCACGAATCCTATGCGAGGAAGAAATTTTGGATTCTAGTGCCAGGGAAAAACAAATAAGGAAGAACAAGGAGGAAGGTATCTCAACCTTTTGAAAATCTAAACGGAGCATTGGTTTAGATATAGTTTTAGATTTTCCATTAATGGTGGATCTGGTCAAGATTACACAGTTTGAGGAAGTAAAGTAACTCCAACACTTAGGAGTGTTAAGATATGAGTTATGGGCTTCACATAAGAATTAAACCCCTTAAAACAAGGTCTTGAATGTATTTTACATCAAATAAAACATTAAAGGGGAGAAAATATAGGAAGCTATAAACATTGTTCACATATGTCTTTCTGAAAACACTATTCAAAAATGACTCACCGACATCACTGTTCACAAAACTAGAAACACTATTCACAAAACTGGAATTCTTAAAAAGTGTTGGGAATAAGCTACCTTGACCTCCCAGAACACCTCAATTACCTGATTTTCACAAAGTAATGGACCAGAGTGGTCTAGGCCATTGTAATCTGGGTCCCCCGGAGTAGTGTCAACTATGGGAAGTGGGAAATCATCAGAGAAAAAGAGGAATTAGGTTGAGTAGGGGATAAAGAGAAGTGGTAGTTTTTTCAATCCATCCTGGTAGTCTTCATATGTGGCTTCTGATGCAGGGTCTACTATGTGACACCAGTGTGGGAAGGTGGGACACATTTAACCTCCTTTCACATCTCTTCCAAAACCCTGTCATCAATGTGGAGTGATGGGGCACTTGTAGTGATTCTACAAAGCCACACTTTTATATCAGGGTGGTGCAGGATCAATTTCTTCTAGTGGGATGTCATCCCAATCAGAGCCATCCATGACAGTGGGATATTAGTTTTGCGGTCATGGAAGAAGAGTTGGATCATCTTCTGGGAAGAGTTAGTTTAGCGCAAAAACTCATAATAGTGGTTTTTCTTAGGTTATGGCTGAGGCAAAGCAACTTCATATAGTGGATTAGACACTAGTAGGATCATATGTAGGTCCTTCTATAGTTCAAGGTACCATTATGATTGCATCTTCTATAGCTACTATTTTATTTGATACCGGTGCTTATGTTTTATTTATCTCTACCCACCTTGTGAATCTATTGAACTTTACAATCTAAATTATGTATTTTTCGATGGATTTGGCAATGGAATTGGGTTGGAAGGAAGTTTAGGGCCTAACATGCCCGTCTTGTGCACTCTATGTGTCAGGGGTTGAGATGGAATGGGACTTCCTAGTCTTGGATATAGACCTTTTTGATGTAATCCTTAGAATGGATTAGATGGTGCGCTTCCAAGTGAATATCTATTATTATTGGTGGTGGATAAGTTTCATGGAACCTAATGGGAGTTTTCATATTTTTCTTAGATAATGAGATCCTCAGTCGGGTCTTACTGGATCTCCACTCCCAAAATTGGGTAATGTTGTTTTTTAGTTATCATTGCTTGTGTTGGAAGGAAATAGTGGTGTTCTTAAGGGTGGATTACCTCCTATAGTGGATGAGTTCCCACAGGTATTTCTAGATGAATTTTTAGGTTTACCCTCAGAGCAAGATGTGGAGTTATCGATTGATTTGGTGCTGGGGACACAACCTATATCTCTTCCCTAGTATCATATAACCCCCACCGAGATGAGGGGATTAAAGATAAAACGAGACAATTTGTAATCCAAAGGGTTCATTTTATCGAGCATCTCTCCTTAGGCCACCCCAATCTTGTTTTCAAATAAGGCTAACAGATTTCTCTAGTTGTTTATCGATTACCAAAAACTGAATAAGGTAACCATCATGAAAATATATCCTTTACCCTGAATTAATGAGTTGTTCAAACATATGAAAGGGTAAAAGTGGTTCTCCAAGATAGACTTGAATTTTGGTTACCACCAAGTCAGAGTGAAAGAGGTGGACATGCTGAAAAATTATTTCTGAAGAAAGTAAGACCACTTCAAGTACTTGGTCATACCTTTTGGATTGACGAATTCTCCAGCGATCTTCATAGTGATCATAAAAAGGGTGTTCCACCAGTATCTCGATTCTTTTGTAGTGAAATTTGTGGATGAAATCCTATTTTATTATAGATGATAGGAATAGAATGAGAATCATCTCTTGATCATACTAGGTACTTTGTGGGATCATCATCTCTTTGAAATGTTTTCAAAGTGAAATTTCTAGATGAAGGAAGTGAAGTTTCTGGGCAATGTAAATTTGAAGGGGTTTTGGTGGACCCTGATAAAATCTGTGCAGTTATTTCATGGGGGGTAGCCAAAGAATGAGTTTGAAATCAGGTGTTTCCTTGACTTGGAAGGTTATTATAGGTGGTTCATTCGAGATTTCTCTCATCTTGCTTCTTCCATGAAAACGCTCACTCAGAAAAGGGTGAAGTTTGAATGGAGGCCAGAATTCCAAGTGTCATTTGAAGAGATGAAGCAGTGGTTAACTACCGCACCCATGTTGGTCTTTCCAAAATCATGAAAGGGGTACTTGGTTTATTGAAATTCTTTAGGTATGGGTCTCAGGTGTGTGCTTTTGCAAGATGATAATGTGGTGGTGTATGGTTCTCACCAACTCCGAACACATGAAAATAATTATCCAAACCACGAATTGGAGTTAGAAGTGGTGATTCATTCCATGAATATGTGGCGTCATTATCTTTTTGGGGATAAATTTATGGTCTATTATGATCATAAATCATATCCTACATCCTCTCCCAAAAAGATTTTAATTTGAGGTAGTGTTGTTGGATCGAGTATTTGAAGGGGTTCAACTTTGATATTGTCTATACCCTTGGAAAGTGTAATGTCATGGATGAATACCTGAGAAGGAAAGTTCTAATGTTGGCTTTAAGAAATTCCAGTGATGACTAGGCCTTGATGGGGATCTTTGACCAGATGCACTTGGAGACCAAGGAGCATAGTGGAGGTGAGTTCCTGGCTAGTGTTCAGTTATCTACCTCTCTTCTGGAGTTGATTCTTTTGGAGTATCTTGGTGATGAGATATTTCAGTAGTAAATGTATTTAATTCATGGTAGGGATATACCTGGTGATTAGTTGTTGTCTCCTGAAGGAATCTTGTGTTTTAAGGTCCGTTTCGTGGTGACATTGTCTCTGAGGAAGGTGGTAATGTAGGATATCCACTAGTCTCAAAGGTCAATTCACCTCGGGGCTACCAATATTTATTATGATATTTGTCGGTAGTTTTGGTGGCTAGACATGAGGTGAGATATATCTAAATTTGTATCGATATGATATACATGTCAGCAGGTGAAAGAAGAGCATCATGGACCCTCTGGTTTGCTTCAGCTGTTACCCATTTCTACCTAGAAGTGGGATGGGGTCACCATGTATTTTAGTATTGGCTTGACTCATACACCTTGGAGAAGGAACTCCATTTATGCAGTAATCAACTGTTTGACCAAATCATCCCATTTCATTATAATCAAGGACTCAAAAAAAGTGGATGAGTTAGGCTGGTTGTACATTCAGGAAGTGGTAAGGATCCATGGTGTGATGCTAGTAAGTGTTTCATATAGAGACCCTCATTTTACCTCTTGGTTTTGGGAATGTATTCAAAAGGAATTGGGGTCATAGATTAAGATGATCCTGACATAACATCCTCAAACAGATGGTCAGACGGAGCAGGCACATCAGATTTTGGAAGACATGCTTCATGCATACATCTTGGATATTAGAGGTTTTTGGGATAGACATTTGGGATTGGTCAATTTTTCTTATAATAAAAGTTAACAATCCTATCTTTGAATGGATAATTTTGAGGTGCTCTATAGTCATCCATGTCAGTCTCATCTTTTTTGGGATGATGTTGGTGAGACCTCACTGCTAGGGCTGAGACTTATGAAAGAGACATCTAAGAAAGTCAAGTTGATCAGGCAACAGTTGTTGAAATCTCAAAGCCTTCACAAATCTTATGCTAATCAGAGGCACCAAGATCTTGAGTTTTCTGTGGGTGACTAGGTGTTCTTGAAAGTGGAACCCTGTTTGGGTCACCATTTTTTGGGAAAGTAGGGAAAGCTAACACCAAGGTATGTCGGGATTTTTTAATCATCGAGAATATTGGAAAGGTGACATATAAGATATCTTTTCCTTCTCATTTTATGTCAATACATGATGTGTTTTATGTCTCCCAATTGAATATGTATAATCTGGATCCGTCTCATGTGTTGAATTGGGAAGAATTGGAGTTGGAACCTGATTTATCTATGTTTGAATGACCAGTGCAGATAGTTAATTCCCAAGAGAAGGTGCTTTGTGGGAAGTCTATACCACTAGTATAGGTTATTTGTAAACATGATAGTTATACACATGAGAATTGGGAGTGGATATCATGGTTTGAACAAAAATACATGTTAGAGAGAATTTTCACATCTGTGATTTTATTTTGAGGTATTTTTCTTTCATTTTTAGTCTATCTTTTCCCCATATATTTATTTTGGGTTTTTAGAGTTAAATAGAAAATTTTGGCTGGAAAGACCCTGGCGCACGATTGGCGCACAATTAGCAGCAACCGTGCACCCTGCCAAGGTAACCGTGTGGACAAGTGTGGTTTTTGGATAGAGTATTATCACATGGTTAGAGAATTGTTTTTAAACCATGTGGGATAACCATGAAGCATGTTCTGGGTATAGAGTGGAAACCACACAGTCACCAAATGGTTTGACAAACTGTGCGAACTAACCGTGAGACCTGTCAAGAACATTGAAAATGTGGATTTCCCCCCTTTTCCCCTCTCTGGATTTAACCCCAAATCACCACATATATCCCCCACTTGGGATTTCTAACCCTAGGCACACATCAAACTTCCTCCAACCTCCCTTGAGCTTCATTTTGGTGAGGTTTTTGCCTTAGTTTCTTCAAGGAAACTTTAATTAGGTGTCTTATTTCTTGTTTTCTTCCGCTTTTATAGGGATTCCTTCCTTATTCTTAGGGTTTCGTATGTACAGTGAGTTGGGTGACCAATTTAGGGTTGGATATTGTTTTTCGAGTTTTGATATTTATGTTTTATGTTTGATATTTCCTTTATAGGGTTCGATTGAGGTGTGGTTGAAGTTTTTGACCCTTTTTCGAAAGCTTATTTGTTCAAGGTAGGTGGTTCTGTGATTAAACATTGTTTGATGAATTTAATGTTCTTTATTGAGTGTTATTGTGTGTTCTATGTTTTATGGGTGTTGTGAGAAAGGTTTTTTTTGAAAGTATTTGATATTCATATGGATTAAAAAGGGGTTTTGTAAAGAAAATTGGGTGTATTTCATGAGTTAAACCATGTTGTGCTTCCTGAAGATTTTTATAAATTGTTCAAGATGGTTATTAAATTATGAAAGTGATGTGAATCATGGTATAAAAAAGTTTTAGTGTGATTTTGATTTTAAAATATGATTTTGGGTGTGCAAGTGATGGTATATGTGCATTTTTCATTGTTTGGATTGTGAAATGTGAAAATGATGTGTTATGTGAAATGTGGAACATATTTGTGCACAAAAGGGAATCCCAGGTGACTAGGTGGGAAGAATAGGACCAATATACTAGTGATTCAAAAGTGGATCTGGCCCAGATTCACCTAGAAGGACTATCGATGAAAACACTAACTAAATTTTTATGTTGATTGAAGACCACTAGAATTTTGGATGTTTCTCCTCTCTAGTGGCTTGTGCATGAGGATATGGATGGTTTTGGTTTCTATACCAATTTTCACCAAGATAATATGTATCCAGGTTCCCAATATTAGCTAGTTACTATTAGGATCTCCCATGATTTAGCGCCATCTTGTGATATTGTACACACCATCAACATATGGTGTACTTAGTTGGTTATTTTAAAAGCAAGCATGTTTTCCATTGAAAATGTTTTCTATAAAAACTGTTTCCATCATTTTCTTAAAAACTTTCATTTTACTTTGTCTAATAATGTTATTAGCATGTAATCTCTTGTTGGGTGTCATCCTTCTGGTCTTTGTCTCACACCCTACTTACACCTTTGGATGTAAGTAGACTGGGTTATGCTTGACCTAGGTAAAGGAAATATGTTTGGAGATGGTGGTTCGAGATGCTAGTGGTCTTACCATGTAGGTGTTGTGGTGGTGTCTTGAGGACAATGTTCCTCTTTTCATATGGTGGTTTTTGGAATGGGTTTTTATCCCTTTTTTGTAACCTCATATTTTTTGGTTTTTGTTTAATGTTGTAAACATTAAATCTGAAAAGTAGTTATGCCTTGTTTGGTTATGAAATTTCATATTTTTATTTATTTATTTTTTAGTTGTTTTATATTTATTAATTCAGGTAAAATCATTCCCAAGATTATTATTGATACCTGAGAACTTGTTTCCAGCCCGTGGGGATCGAGAATGCCCTTTAGGCCATGCCATGGACAGGGTCAAGCACTGGTTCAGATGATGACCCAACTTGGTTTTGTGACAGGCTGGCTATGAGGTTGGGACCTCACAAGACTTGGAGTTTGAGATGAGTATATCTAGGATGTTCTAGGAGTCCATGTAGTGATCTCACATATTTGGTTTACCACACTATTTAAAGATGAGCTAGTTGGTCATGTATAGACAAGGAGTGATTGGGATAATGTTTTTTTATTCTCTCTTACTTGGATTTCCTCCTCTGGATCTGGGTTGAGAAAATTGTTTCCTTTCATTTTATTCCTTTTATTTTTTATTTCTGGGGTGCCTACTGGGTATTTTTGTACTTAGTTCTTCATGTTATCTGCCCTCACATTTTGTGTATTATGCAGACGAAATAACTTTCGATGGAGTCAAGGGAGGACCCAAAGAAGGTGGAGAATAGAAAGCTAGATAAACCGAGGTGTGCATAAGTGGTTTCATTTTATAGTAGTACCCTCCATATGAGAAGGTTCGATGCTTTTTTAGTTTTTTGTGGGCTTGTATTTTTCTATTTTCATGCTTTCAATACTTTTTCTATGCTCTGATTTGTGAGATAGATTTATGTATGTATTTTTTGTTTTAATAATATTATTATATCTGCATTTTTTCATGATGATGTATGTGTGCACGTTCATACAGGTACTATAGGCTAAGGCCTCCCACGTGTGTGACATGCCTACTTGGCACCAGTCGCTAGCGAATGGCCTATTAGAGGTAGGATTTGGGTTTTCACACATGTCTCATCGCCGACCAGACATGCCTCGTTGGTTCGGGTTGTAAAAAATTTATTCATTTTAATGTTTTTATACATAATTATTCATTAATATATTTAATATTTTGGTAATTTATTCATTTTCAAAATTTCATTGTTCAATTTTTTTTTTAATTTTATCCTTTTTCTAATATTTATTTATGCATTCCAGTTCATTAACATTTAATGTTTTTAATATGATTTTAATTTATAATATTAATATGTATTAATTTCCATTTTAATGCATATAAATATTCTTTTCTATTTTTTAAAAATTATATGTGTAATTAATAATAGTTATTCATTTTTTAAATTTATTCATTATTATTCTTATTTATTTCATTAATAGATGATGTAAATTATATAATGTCACTGTTCAATTCAACATATATCAAATTTGTATTAAGACACACACATTAATTTCTCACACTAAAATATTTACATAATTAATAAAATCTTATATAGAAACACACACACACACCTAATATTTATGTAATTTATTCAAATTTTAATATTTATTTAGAATTTCATTTAATAACATAATATATTTTATATATTATGTTTTTAATCGGTAAATTTTATTTATTTACTTTTAATATTACTTCGGTTAGTATTATTTAATCATTTTAATATTTTTTTAGAATTTAATCTTTTTATAATATTTATTTACACATATTTATTTTTTATGTTTTAATATTTTCAATATGTATTCATCTTCATTTCAATATATATTCATATTTTTTTTAATAATTGGTATAATTCATAAAACTTATCTATTTTTTAAATATTTTTAAAGTCTACTCATTTTTAATTATTCAATTTTAATCATTTTTAACATTCATGCATTTAAGATTATATATTCATTAATAATGTTAAAAATAAATTTGTAAATAAATATTTATAAATAAATATATTTATAAATGTATATTTATAATATTTATAATATTATATATTTATAATTGTAAATAAATAAATAAATAAATTTTAAAAAGTATTTATATAATTATAAATAAATAATTATATATTTAAATAATCATAAAATTATAATAAATATATTTAAATAATGAATAAATTTACTATATATATATATATTATATATATATAATTATAAAAATATATAAAAATATATAAATATACATAATTATATAAATATATTTATAATTAAATATAAATATTTATAAATATATTTAAAAATATATTTAATTATAATTATAATTATAAATAAAAATCTATAATTGTATTTATAAATACATATTTACATATCTTTTAATATATTTAAAATTATATACATTTATAGTTATTTATTTATTTATAATTATATACATTTTAATTTTTTAATTAAATTAATTATATTATTAAAATTAATTTTATATTTCTTTATTAGCACTGATAAATATATATCTTTATCAGTGCTAAGAAAGTGTTGATAAAGAGGTCTTTTTTATCAGCCCTTATTATTTTATCACAGATAAAACCCCTCTTTATTAATGTTATTTTGGAGGCTCTGATAAAACCCTTCCCAATCATTTAAATAGAACTATAACCAAACTAATTTCCCTCACGTCGTTCAAGCTCTTGCAAAAGTTCAGCTCTTCCACCGCTCCTCCTTGACCTTCTCTTGAACAAATAAACTCTCTCAAATCTAAGGTATGTTATTATTTCTCCTCATCTCTCATTTATTAGTCCCATTTATCACCTCTCTCGTGCATACCTGGTCCTAACTATGTTATTGTTTCTCCTTTATTTCTTACTTTTGGCTTCCTTACCTCCTCGCCATCATTGCCTTCATCCCAAGCCAACCACCCACAGTCGTGAAGCAGCCCTC
This sequence comes from Viscum album, assembly GCA_963277665.1. Classification (NCBI taxonomy): domain Eukaryota; kingdom Viridiplantae; phylum Streptophyta; class Magnoliopsida; order Santalales; family Viscaceae; genus Viscum; species Viscum album. Next base: position 1,711,912,824 of record OY728145.1, read on the forward strand.
TGATGACCACCCATTCCCCATCTTCCACTCCCTTGGTCGAATAACGTAGTAAGACTTGCCCTCTCCCTTTTTGACCACCTTGCCTATAAAGGATTTAATATATATTTCTTCATCCATATAATTATAGTTTTTATTTTTTTTTCATATTGGATTTATATAGTTATTTTAATATTATATGTGAACACTAATTTTGATATATTTCCTTATTTTTATGATATACTACCATTTTAATTAAAATATATTCATATTATACTTCATTTAAGTGATTTTCATTGAGAAATAGATTTTTTTGAATGGAATTGGAATGAAAATTAAGAATTTGTTAATAATATTAATGTGATTACATTAATAATTTTTATGTGTTTTCATTTTTTTATATTATAAATAATATTAGTATATATTTTTAATTTCTTTAAACTAATAATAACATTTTGGATCTCAGATGTGTATTTTTACCTGAATTGTTCTTAAAAATTTGTAATAAATTATGATTCTAAATTTGAAATTATCAAAAGAATAATAATGCGATAAAAGTATAATGGATGTCTAGAATTTATAATTGTAAAGGATATTGAGGAAGCACGGACATGCTTTTTTAATCCCATTTTATCATGACACTTATTGTTTAAGTGTTGAATATAAGTTTCCTTATTATGTTTTAATGTGTATATAGAGAATGATTTAAGGAATATAATAAGATCGAAACTAAATGAAAAAATGAAATTAAAGGTTGATAATTCATGTATTGTAATTTGGAAATTTTGTTCAGTGTTATCTTAGGAATTATATATGAGAGGATTAAATATAAGGTTGTGTCATTAATTTAAGTGGTTGTGTTTAATTCATGTGGTGATATTAAAATAAATAATTAATCAAATAATTAAGTGGTGAGTTGTGTATTAGCATGAAATTATAGTAAAATTTAATAGCAATATCTTGTATGAGGATGAAATTTTTATTAGATCATGAATTGATAAGAATGATTTATCAACTGTTTCTTTATTTTTACATATATTAATTCACTATGATCATTCAATTACTTCTCCCTTGCATTCAGATTTCTTGTTGTTTTCTCTGTGTGACCTTGCTCCAACTTTTAATAAAAATTGTTGTTGCGGGTTTTATTTTGGTTTTCTTGAGTTTATAATAATTTGGATTTAATGGAAAAATCACTCAATTAATTCTATTATATGTTCTTGTCCACTTGATTGATTTTATGTGTGATTGTTTTCTTGTTTTAGGGAACATTCAATTCTTAGGGATATTTCAAGGTGATTTAGAGTGTTATATTTATTTTTTTATTAGAATATTAATCCTAAAATTGAAGGTTTTTTGAGTTTTCCTTGATTAATATAGATGTTGAGAAAATGATTTTTATATTCATTTTCTTATCTAGTCACCTCAAATATGAGGGGTGGACAAGTAAAAATTTATTCATGGTTTGATGTGTGTGGGTATGTATAAGTTTCATATTCTTAGTTATAACATTATTTATTTTGATCAAGACATTTAAATAATAATAATATTATTTTTATCTATTTTGTATTATTAGGAATGGTTTGAGTGTCACCTATAAAAAATTCTAATTGAAAAAACATTTATATGAGACACATAGATGATTAGAAGACCGTGGAATAATTTTTTAAAGTTTATTATAATCTCCCCTAACCATACATTTGGTATAGATTTTATTAATAATGAGTACACTCTTTTGGATATAACTATGGAGGTTTTTACTACTAGATACAAGATAGAGCTTATAGTGATCAGGGTCATTTTTAGTGATGGAATCCGAATGTTTTGGATCTCAATGATGTGAAATCCATGCTAACAAATTTTTTTGGAATATTTATTAATGGAAATTATTTGTGGTATTTTTAAGGAAATCAAATATAGGTTTTGGATATTATAGGATATGTGAAATATACCTAAGATTCATAACTATACTATTTTTAAAATAGGGGTTCATTAGTGGGTTATAATAAAAATACATTGGTTGGTATTCTTATAATACATGGTCTAGAATAATATATATAAAAATAGAGTAACATGGAATCCAAATTAACTTTATTCATAAATAAAATTTTCTTCCATTTGTTTCATGAAATTCTAATCTCCTTGACTTTATGTCAAAATTTGGTGATCAAATGACCTTGTATGTTCTGATGAAACATATTTTTACACAAATTTAGAAAGCTAGGTCACCATTTTTTTAATTGAAAAAGCCAGGTCACAATTAAATGACAAGCAAGAACAAGAATTTTAAAGGGAATTTTCCATATAATAATGAATAATTCTTTCCAACATATTTATTACCAATTTTTTCCCACATAATATCAAATATATAACCTAGAACAAAAAACATGTTTACCAACAAGTTGTTTTTTTTTTCATGTCACCCTTGTATAAAATGATAACTTGTCAGAAATCATAACCAATAAAATTCAAATGTTGGGTTCCCCTTATTAGAATTGTATATAAATTTATCCTTTGATTATGAATAGCCTATGTTTCTTTATTTTATTTTAAAAATGAATATTTTATGAACCTAATAGGATGGATTTGAATCGAAAATGGATGCAATCTAATTGTATAAAAAAAGAGTATGAAGATGGAGTTAAAGAGTTCAGCAAGTTTGAAATAGAGAATGCATATGACCCTTCTCAAATCCTTTGTCTATATTAAAGTTTTTTTATTCAAGACAAATTAGTTTTTAAGAGTTGTAAGAACATTTGATTTTTAATAGAATAGAGTATAGTTATAATTGTTGGACTAAACATGGGAAAAAAACTGAATGTTCACATCCATTGTGATGATATTGTGAATTATATATCACTTGATATGAATTTCAGTGTAAATGATGATAGTGATAATATGGAAGAAATGGAAATGGAAATTTAATATGACCAACATGATTATAAAAAGTTGTTTGAGAAGTTAAATAACTGTTCTAAGAGACCATTTTATATCTATTGTACTAAATACACAACATTGTATGCTGTATTGAAGTTATATAATTTGAATGATGGATGTAGATGGAGAGAAACCATATTTATAGAACTATTTGGTTTCATGAATGATATTCTACTAGATTAAAACGAACTTCCTTGTAAAACAAATTATGCTAAATGAATGCTACGTTCAATGGAAATGATCTCTAAAAAAATACATGCATGTAAAAATGATTCAATATTGTTTCACAAGGACTATGAATCACTCATAAAATTTCCTAAGTGTGGCAAGAATCAATACAAGAAAGATAAATCAAGTCCTTTAAAAGCTGTATGGTACTTCCCTATCATACCACAATTTAGAATACTATATGGATGTCAGGAAACTATAAGACAATTGACATGAAATTAAGATACAATAATTAAATATGAGAAACTATATAATCCAACATAGTATACTTAGTAGATGAAGATTCATTATGGGTATCCTGAATTTGGAAATGAGCTGAGAAACTTTTTTTGTACATTATCTACATATAGAAGAAATACTTTTGGTGTACAGAGTATTACTCAGAGTATATGGCTAGTTATGTTAGTAAATTATAACTTGCTATCAGGGTTATGTATTAAGTGAAAATAAATTATGTTGTATCTAATTATATATGAACCAAAAACAACCTGGTAATGATATTGATTTATATTTGGATCCATTCAACCAATATATGAAATTAATGTGGGATACATGTGTTTTAATGAATGATTCTCATAGAAGTTAAGAATTCACATTGAGGGAGATGTTTTATAGGATGATAAATGACATTCCTAATTATGTAAATTTTTCAGGCTATATAATTAATGTAATTTCAGAGTGTACTATTTGTGAATAATTAACACACTCAGTTTCATTAAAACATTCCTCAAAAAATATGTTTTTAGAACATTATAAATTTTTACCCCGATGACATAAATACTGATCTTGGATGATAAAATTCAATGATAATAACAACCAAGGTACAAAACTGTCTCCACTAATGTGTGATAAATAGTTCGAAAAAGTAAAAGGTATTGATATTGTTTTCAGTAAAACATTTTCAAAAAAACTTAGGAAATTAGGTTGGAAAAATAGAAAAATTTTCTTCAAATTAACATACTAGAATTGTTTGTACGTCAGACATTTTCTTGATTTCATTCATGTGTAACGTTATTAAATGTTCCTAAAAAAATAAAATATGGAATCAAGGCTAGGTTGGACATGATTGACATGGGGATTAGGGAAGAGTTGGAATTGGTGAAGGGTAAAAGGTGGGATTTTCTTCATTCGACAACTCTCACTCTATCCAGACAAGAAAAATTCTAATTTTGTATTTTATTTAATGGTGTAAAAGTTCCAGAGGGGTATCCACCAAATATCAAAAATTTCATGTCAATGACTAATTTAAAGTTACATGGACTAAAATCAAACAAATTTTATGTTCTTATGAATGATTTTATGCCCATCTCTTTACATTACATTCTTCTTAAAAATATATGACATACATTAACAAGATTATGCTTCTTTTTCAAATCCATATGGAGTAAAGTTATAGACCAGACTATGTTTCCAATAATGAATAAGGAGGTTTTAGTCATATTAAGGGAATTAGGGATGTTCTTTCCACCATAATTATTGAATATAATGGTCTACCTGATGGTTCAATTTATTATAGAGGTTCAACTATGTGGTCCAATCCATTAGAGATGGATATACCCCATTGAATTCTATATAAAGATTTTGAAAGGGTACATCATGAATCAAATTCTTCCAAAAGGTTGTATTACAGAATAATATATTGTTGAAGAATATGTTGAATTCTATACTGATTACCTATCATATATTGATAACATAAATCTCCCAAAGTATTTTTATGGTGGATTCCTTATGGGTGAATGGATTTTTGAAAGATATGTTGTTATAGTTACCATTATATAGTGGGAGAAATCTCACATTTCATTTTACATAATAGATGTTTATCCATACATTGAATCCCAAAAATCAATTCTTATACATTTGAATCCATCAAGGGATGAAGGATGGATATAAAATACACATAATCAATAGTTTATAGGATGGTTTTGAGATCATATTTATAAGCATTTATCTGAAAATATGAATTCAATTTCCAAAAGACTTTGATGGCTAGCCAGGGGACCAAATGAAAATGTTATATATTACAATATTTTTGTAATTAATGGTTATAAATTCTATATAAAATAACACAATAATCTTAGTATGATGCAAAAAAGTGGAATTATGATTATAGCGAAAGCGAAGTGCATATTTGGTTCTAAGGCTAAAAATACAATTTATGAAAATATTTCATATTGCAGCATTATCAAACAGATATACGATTTAGATTATACAACATTTCAAGTGCTGATTTTCTATTATAAATGGGTTAACAACATGAGTGCAATGAAAGTTGATGAAATGGGATCCATGAAGGTGAATTTTAGTGCTGAAGGGTATAAGTACAAGCTATTGATAATGGAATCGCAAGCAGTGCATGTATTTTATGTCACAAATCCAATAAACAATAATTGCTCAATTTTTCTATTGGTAACTAAAACAATTATAAGGTGAGATGGAAATTAAATTGAGGACCATCCATTCATTGGGAGATCATAATCATTTCATGGAGGTCCTAATGTAGACAATTTATTGTATATTAGAGTGAACCATAAAGAGGGGATTTTTATTCTCAATAGAGGATATAAATCCCTTCAACCTTTAAATAAAAAAAGAGGGTTTTATAAGTAGGCTAAAGTGATTTTTAATATATTATTATTTTACACATAATATTATGTGTTCTCTACTGTATTAACATAATATAAATTAAAATTTTGACTACTTATGTAGATAATGAATTCTGTACATGATGATGTTACCAATATTGAGGAAGAACATATGGTTTATGCAAAAACTATATAATTATTAGGGGATAAAAAACATGTTGATGAAAAAAAAGAATGACATAAAATCATTTTGTTGATTAAAATTATCAAGGGAAGAAGTAAGGGTATAAAATTTGAGGTTGGATGGAATAAACACGAACAACCTATTGACCCCAATAATTCAATGTTCAATAATTATGTTAGGGTCACAATGAGAATGAATATTCCAATTGATATAGATTCATGGTACCATGTCCAACCTGTAATGAAGGAAACCCTTTGGGAATATATTAAGGTAATGTTATGATATAATTTATCTATTTTACCAAAAAATTATATAATGAATCATTGATTTAATTTTCATTATCCCTTGAATATTTCATTTATTTTAAATGATTTCCATATGAAATATTTCTTAATGGTTGTTGGAAAATCCCATAGAGGCTTCTAGAAACTTCTTACCAAGTTTCATCTTAGGGATGATGAGGGGAAAGTAAATCCCCACACACCAGTTACTTATGCACACATTATAAAAAAGGAAACATGAAATAAAATCATTATTCATCATGATGATAAATCATTTTAGGTTCATTATAGTTGATAATATATTATCTAACATTATTTATTTTATCTAATTTGATTCAAAAAATTTAATTCATAAAATAAAAAAGGAGTGTTGAAAATAAAAAACATGCATCAAAACCAATGTACCCCAATCAAAAAGAAAGGATGGGGCATGATTAACTAGAGAAGAACTTGATATGTATTTTAAATCTATAATAAATGTTTATGTGACATGTCATGTGTTATGGAAGGAGGAACGAATAAATAAATAGGGTAAGAAAGTAGATTAAAACACAAAAGTCGTATGGTAAACATGTTCAAGTATGAAATAATAGTGATTTGTTATGCTTTATAAGATTATTACATAAAAATATCTATTTATGTTTATATGTTTTTATATGGTTTAAAAATAAGAATTGATATCAAATTTACCTAAATAAAAACTAATTTTAGTATATTTGAAGCAGTAAAAACAATATGGTCATGTTAGAGGTGTAGTTTTTGGGGCTTCAACTCGAACATATTTTGAGAATAAAAAACCATAAGAAGATACATTTCAGATGATGAAAGTATTGCATACATAAATATATTCTTTTAAAGATATCATTTTTTGATCTAGTTTGGAAAAAAATATATGTGAAATGATCAAAGAAAACTTGAATCAGAACAAATATTATTACATGAACAACCAAATGACCCCACTATCTTTGAGTCTAGTCATTCACCTCAACCACATACCTTACCTTAGGTAGTAATTTTTTTCATTACTCCTTCTTTTAATTGTGAATCAAATAAATTTCGATAAATTTTTATTAGTAAAATTTTAAAGGGTAATTTTTTTGGGATTTTTATCTACCAATACCCACACATCACCTTGTTATGAGGGGTATGGTGTATAATATCCTAGGATACATGTTACACAAAAAAGAACTCAAAAAATATCACATGATAAAAGGAATTTAAGTAGTTCAAGAGCTGAGTGCTAAGTTTCCCATTCCACTTGATGATCTAGATATTACAATGGTCAATTATGCTATTGTAACTTTCATAGAATGGTCATCTAATCTTATAAAGATACAGGAGGTATGTTCTTAAAAAAAATTTTGAATGAAAAAATATTAATAGTTGATAAAAAAGGTCTTAAGTGAGTTATGGTATTATAGATGGATAAAATGATGGGGAAACAAAAGGTCAGATCAAGAAAATCTAGTTAATTGACCAAGAAAAAAAAGGACCTTCCAAGAGCACCTCGCAATGACCTAAAGTTTCATTAATGGAAATCCATCTTGATATAATTAAATGTATCTTTATGTAAAATGTTTATATAAAATTTCAACTTCTTTGGTTTTATGTTAAGAATTTTTACCGTTTCTTTTATAGCCGTTGAATAGTGATCACATGATTAGTATAAATATAGGGATTTAACAAATCCAATTTACTCAGACAAAGGAAGTGATGGACTCATCTAGTAGAATTGCTCCATATGAAGCCCATTTTTCAGAGCTCGAAAAATAGGTGGTGTCTTTGGTCTTCTCTCTTGACCAAGCCCAAACTGAGATTCATCATGTCAGGCTCGAACAAGACCATCTACGGGAAAAGTGGAAGTTGATAGAGATTACCACTCGAGCGATGTTATCTGAGCCACCCCAAGAGTCTGTCACCATCACGCACCTTACCCTTAGGTATTATGCGGCTGTTTTAAGGGGTTATGTAACAAATCTATGGTACTATGTTCATTTATATTATTTTTTTGTATATAACAATGAATATACCTTCTTGACATTATTGACACTTTGTAAATAGTTTTTTTAAAGCACAAATATTATTTTTTTAAGTTAATATTCAGATAAGAAATATTTTTTGATGAATTAATGTATTTTTGAATTAAATAATAGTTTAATAAAATATTATTATTATTATTAAATTAATTTTTATTAAATATAAATGATCTTATAATTTTATGAATGCAATTGTAATTTTTATTAAGGTTTGAAATCCATTTTTGTCAAAACCCGTGAATTTTTGATAAATGTCGGTTTTTATTTTAAAAGTAAAAATTAACATATTTAGAAAAAATAAATGTTATTTCTTGAATCAGGACGTCAAAATTATCCAACGGTGAATTTTTCATAATTTTCTGAGACAGTCAAATTTTTGGGTAAAAATTAAATACCGTTTAAATATATAATGTGGTTTATGACATCATAATGACCCAATAGTGATGTAATAAAATATTATAAGATTTATTTTCGGACAATATACATTTTACCATTAAAATAATGTGATTTTGGGTTTTTTTGACTTACTTTTCAAAGAATTAATGGACCCCTCAAGACTTATTAAAAATCTTGTCTTTTTAAATTATTTTCCATGGGAGTGTGACTCACCTCCACATAAGCAACCCCATTATTTTAAGAAGTTATGACTTTTTCCTTATAAAATATTGTTTTCATCTTCCCTTTTCCAAAACTCATGGGCAAAAACCATGATCTGATTTGTGGTTTGGATTAGTTTAATGTAAGGGGTCCCAAACCTAAATAATAAAGAATTCACTCACCTTTCCTATATAAACCCACCCAAGATCCCACTTCCTCCTCACTCAAAGCCTTTGTAGTTCGTCCAACCTCCGACCTACTCTCTCTAGAATCCTCCCAAGGTGCCCCAATCTCCCAAGAAGACTCTCTCAAGCCTCTCTCAAGCCTTTGGAAGCACACTTCCAAGTAAGGGTTTTTCTTCCTTTCACTTTTTTGTCGAATTTTCTTAATTGTTATGCCCTTTTAATTTCAATTATAAATTCTGGGGTATGGTTTTTCACCTCCCCCATACTTCCCTCTTATTTTTTTAATGATGGGAGACCCCTTTCTCTCTCATTAAATTCCTCCCATGTACACCCGTTACTATGCCGAAATTCCGAAAGGAACTTCTCTCTCTTCATTTACATTCAAGCAATACTTTTGTATCATGAATATAAATTTCATTAAAATTGTTTGGACATGTATCTATATGACCCCATTACTGTCCATTTCATGTAAATATGACGAGACACCCCTTTTCTCTCTCATCAACCATTTTTTATGAATTCTTATGTCACACCGTTATGCTGCCGAAATTGCACCGATTTTCTAAGCCAATGCCTTTGTGTAGTGAATACCATGCCCATTTCTCCATCAAGGGTATTCACCTTTATGCACATTTACTTATTTATTATAAAGTTTCATGTATGAATTCCACATTCCTTTATCATGGAATAAATTATTATTTTTAATGAATCCATGTTTTATGATCCATGTGGCACACTTATGCATGAAATGAAATGTTTAAGAAGGGTGTACCCTTATAGCGCTCCAATGCATTGGGTAAAGTATAGTACCATGATACGTCATGTGCAATAGGTGTTGACTCATGCTAATTCAAGTGAAACTTTGGTTTACTCGTGCTTCATGTGCAATGAGAATTTACTCATTCTTCATGTGCAATGAGCCTTGGCTCATGCTAATTCCATGTTAAGTGTTGTTGCCACATTTCCATGTTATGATTATCATGTTTTATCATGAATTTATGTTCATGCTTCTCTTATTATCTATTGATATACCTATTTTCTAACATTTATTTTACTCCTCATGTATTCCATGTTTATTCCCTTATTGGGCTTTATAGCTCACCATTTTCTTATGCATGCCCTTAGGTTATCCCATGAAATACTAAGTATGAGGGAATGTAGTGGTTATGTAAAGGAAGTTTTCAATAAAGATGTTGTATTTCATGTTTTAAGTTGTTATGTAATTATATTAAGCCCCAAATACACTAGACCTCTTTATCTTCCATGTTGTATCAAGTGAATAGTTTATTTAATAAATCATGTTTAAGATTGTAATAAAAGTAGGGTTGTCATAGTTGGTATCAGAGGATAGGTTTAGTTATGTTTGGGATTAGCATTAAAAACCCCTAGTAAAGCCTTAGAGACAATACTAAGTATAATAAAAACATCCCTAAGTTTTGGTAAGTACTGAGTGAGTGGTTTATCAGGCAAATACATCCCTGTCTGGATACGAGCAGATAGAGGAAGCTCTGGCACAGATGTATCCTAGAGGTAAAACCCGAAAACACCGCTTTGAGCTAGACTCGAACGGGAACTAGTGAACGACAATGGGCCTTGCTGTACTCTTGGTCACGACACTCCTGGGGGATATATTTTGATAAATTCAAAATCTTAGTATGAACCCTTATTAAGGTAATTAAAAATAAATGCCCCTAAAAATATATGTTAGAAAGTAGATCATGAAAATCCTATATTGAAGCCTATAGACTCATGAGTTAAGGAAAATAAAAGTTTATTTATAAGTCAGTAACTTTTGTCTTTGGATTACCCTTTATGTGTTACCCCCTAAAATTCATTTTATTCCAGTAAATGGCTGGTAATAGGAGAACTTAGGTTAACAACCGATGTGAAGATCAGTGTGATGACTGTACTAATGAGATACCCAATCCAATTGGAGTGGGAATCACGAACTTTTTCACGCTTCACTCTCAGTTAACTCAATCTTTGAATAGAAACACGGTTCAAGAGGAATGTCCAACCCCCCTAAGAAGGAACAAGTCACTATCGAGAGCTTCATGAGACAAAGGCCTCCTACTTTTAGTGGATCATCCGATCCCACGATCGCTGAAAAATGGATCAAATCCATTGAAAAGATCTTCTCCATCCTTCAATGTTCTGAACAAGAGAAGGATATCCTGGGAGCTTATCATATGGAGGGTGAAGCTGATCAATGGTGGACGTTGATCAAAAATACAAAGCCTGAGGAGGAGATCGAGGCATTGGAATGGAAGTATTTCTAGAAGATGTTTTTCGATAAATATTTTCCACGCACCCTCTGCCTTAAGATGGAAAGGTACTTCCTTTCCCTCAAGCAAAAAGATGAAGAATCTGTTGGAGCGTATGAGGAAAACTTCACAAGGCTTGCACAATACGCTTCCTGCTTTGTTGTTACCCCTGAATGCAAGGTTGACTGCTTCTTTGGTGGGATGAAGCCTAGCCTACGAAAAGCATTAGTGATCTATGACTTCAACAACTACGAGGAAATTTTACGATGTTCCCTCAAGGTCGAAATGGAGATCGGGGAATAACAAGGGTATCATGGGGACAAGAAGCATAAGGTGGACTTCAATGCTAGCGGTACTATGGATAAATCCAACGGTGCTAAGAAGATCCAGTACCCCACTTTCCAAAATTTGGAAAGAAGAACCCTGAAAATTGCCTCAAGGGGACGAGGAAATGATTTAGGTGTGGAAGAGAAGGGCACCTAGCTGTTAACTGTCGTCAAGAAAGACCCACGGATGCAACAGAGCAGAGGAATGCTCCGTTTGAACCTCAATGCATTGTTCATTTCTACAACTGCAAAGAACCAGGGCATTTTGCAAATTAGTACCCTAATCCAAGGGTTTTTGGAGGCAACCAACAACCTCAAAGGCAACAAGGAAGAGATTTTTCCATCACTTCTGCCAAAGTGAACCCCAACAACGAAGCAGTGATAGGTACGCTAGTTATTCATTCAAGAATAGCGAACATACTTTTTGATTCAGGTTCTACACATTCTTTAATATCTCGAAAGTTTAGTTAAACAATCCCAACACCACCACAAATCATGGAAGTGAAGATGTCGGTGAGTATGGAAAATGGGGCAATCATTTCATCCCATGAATATAACTCCTCCCCTGTCATAATCTGTGGATTAAATTTCCCGGAGAACCTCGTCATACTCCCTCTAGTGGAATTTTATGCAATTCTTGGCATGGATTGGCTTTCCTTATATAGAACCAACATAAATTGTCAGGAGAGAGAAATCACACTCCATATGGAGAATCGACCCCCGATTATTTAAAATTGTAAGGAGGAAGATGAATCTCCTTTAGCTCCATCATCTCAATCATAGATATTGCTGCCCTATGAGCATGCGTATCTAGCTCAGATGATTGAGTCCAAGGAAGAAACCATCTTTGAAGAAATGCCTATTGTGAGAGAATTTGATGAAGTATTTCCCAAGGAACTTCCTGGTCTTCCTCCTAAAAGAGACGTTGAATTCTGAATCGAACTTATACCAGGGGCGATACCAATATCGAAGACTCCATATAGAATGTCTATCGTGGTGCTTGAAGAGCTGAAGAAACAACTACAAGAGAATTTGGATAAAGGGTTTATACGCCCAAGTGATTCACCATGGGGTGCACCATACCTCTTCGTCAATAAGAAAGATAGGTCAATGTAGCTTTTCATCGATTATCGTGAACACAACAAAATCACGATAAAGAACAAGTATCCTCTCCCACGAATTGATGAATTGTTCGATCAGCTGTGTGGAGCACAACACTTCTCCAAGGTGGAATTGCAGTCAGGATATTATCAAGTAAGGGTAAAGAAGGAAGATATCCCCAAGACTGCTTTTCACACAAGATACAGGCACTATGAATTCATAATAATGCCTTTTGGACTCACTAATGCTCCAGAAATATTCATGGACTTGATGAGTAGAGTCTTCAGAGATTACCTCGACAAATTTGTGGTATTCTTTATAGATGATATTCTAATATACTCTAAAACCAAGGAGGATCACGAGGAGCATTTAAGAATTGTACTAGAGACTTTGCGCAAGGAGAAGCTCTATGCAAAGTATAGAAAGTGTGAGTTCTAGTTTAAGGAGGTCTCATTATTGGGCCATATAATCACAAGCAATGGGATATCTGTGGATCCCTCCAAAACATATGCAATTAAGGGATGGCCGATTCCAACATTGGTAACGAATATCCGTAGCTTCTTGGGGTTAGGTGGATATTATCGACGATTTGTGAGAAATTTCTCACGATTTTCCAACCCTCTTACCAAGCTAACTCAAAAGGGAGTAAAGTTTTATTAGAGTTATGAATGCGGAGAAATCTTCAAGGAGTTGAAAAGGAAGCTTATCACTACGTCCGTGCTCACATTACCCACAAGTGGGGAATCTTTTGTGATATTTAGGGATGCTTCAAAGAAGGGCTTGGGCTATGTGCTGATGCAAAATGATAAAGTGATATCCTATGACTCAATACAGTTGAAAATCCATGAGCGAAACTATCCAACACATGATCTGGAGTTGGCGGCGGTGATCTTTTCCTTGAAAATATGGCGGAATTATCTCTATGGGGAGAAATGTGAGATATATATTGACCAAAAGAGTCTTAAATATATATTCACACAGAAAGAGCTTAATATGTGCTAGAGAAGATGGATAGATCTCATCAAGTATTATGACTGTTCAATACATTACCACCCTGAGAAAGAAAACAAGGTGGTATATTCCCTAACTAGAAAGGACCCATCGATTCTATCAATGATGAGAATATAAAGGGATCCAATATTCTTAGAATTGATGAAGATGGACATGGGAATCATAAAGAAGGGAACATAATCAATCCTTTCACAAATGATTGCTCAACCGTCTCTTTTGGAAAGGTTAAAGGATGCCCAAAAGGATGATGTGGGAATTCAGGAAAAAGTGGAAGCTATCAAAAAAGTAAAATCCTTGGAGTTTAATGTTAATGAAGAAGGAATTATGCGATTTGGGAAAAAACTATGTGTTCCATCAAGTCTGGAGCTGAAGAAGGAACTTTTGGATGATGCACATAGTTCAAATTTCTCTATTCACCCAGGGAGCACAAAAATGTATTGAGATCTCTGAGAAAATTTTTGGTGGGATAATATGAAGAAGGAGATCGCTTTATATACATCAAAGTGCCTGGTGTTCCAGCAAGTGAAGGCAGAGAGGCAGAAGTCTAAGGGGATGATGCAACCATTGCCCATACCAGAATGGAAATGGGAGAACATCACCATGGAATTGTCACTGGACTTCTGAAGACATCCAAAGGCAACAATGCAATCTGGGTTCTGGTGGATCATCTTACAAAGATTGCACACTTCATTGCTATTCAAGAATATTTCTCATTGGATCAACTGGCACATATATATATTAGGGAATTGGTAAGGCTGTATGGAGTACCACTATATATTGTGTCTGAACGAGATCCAAGATTCACCTCTAAGTTTTGGAAGAGTCTTCAACATTCTCTGGATACTAAAATGAACTTCAGTATGACCTATCATCCTCAAACTGATGGCCAATCCGAGCAGACTATCCAAACACTTGAGGACATGTTGAGAGCATGCTCAATGGACTTTAAAGGAGGATGTGATCAACATCTTCCTCTGGTTGAGTTCTCTTATAATAATAGTTTCCACTCAAGCATCCAAATGGCACCATATGAATCCCTTTATGGGAAAAGGTGAAGAACACCGGTGTGTTGGGATGAGGTTGGTGAACGTAAGATGCTTGGATCAGAAATGGACTAGGAAATGGTAGAGAAGGTGTAAACCATTCAGCAACATATCAAGGAAGTCCAGAGTTGACATAAGAGTTATGCAGATAATTGTTGATGAGACCTCGAGTTTAAAGTTAGAGACATGGTTTTTCTATGCATATCTCTATGGAATAAGGTCGTGAGGTTTGGAAAGAAAGGTAAGTTAAGTCCAAGGTACATCGGCCCCTTCGAGATTCTTGATCGTGTCGGGGCTGTGGCCTATCGACTAGCACTTCTACCTACCATGGCCAAAGTACATGATGTATTTCATGTATACCTCTTAATAAAGTACATACTAGACCCTTCACATGTACTCTCTTCTGAGGTGGTACAGTTGAGGATGATCTTTCTTATGAGGAGGAACCAGGGAAGATCTTAGATCGTAGAGAAAAAGTTCTATGAAATAAGACAACTCCCCTCATCAAGGTGTTGTGGAGAAACAAAAAGTTTGAAGAAGTGACTTGGGAATTGGAGGAAATGATGAAGCTCAGTTACCCACATATATTTTAGTGTGGGAAAAGAAAAATTCGAGTGCGAAATTTCTTAAGGGGGTAATATTGTAATGACCCAAAGTTTCATTAATGGAAATCCCTCTTGATCTAATTAAATGCCTATTTATGTAAAATGTTTATATAAAATGCCAACTTCTTTGGTTTTATGTTAATAATTTTGACCGTTTCTTTTATATCCATTGAAGAGTGTCACATGATTAGTATAAATATAGGGCTAACAAATCCAATTTACCCAGACAAAGGAAGCGATGGCCTCATCCAGTACAATTTCTCCATACAAAGCACATTTTTCAGAGCTCAAAAAAGAGGTGGAATCTTTGGGCTTCGCTCTTGACCAAGCCCAAACTGAGATTCATCATGTCAGGCTCAAACGAGACCATCAACGGGAATAGTGGAAGTTGATAGAGATTACCACTCGAGCGATGTTATCTGAGCCACCCCAAGAGTCTGTCACCATCGCGCACCTTACCCTTAGGTATTATGCGGCTGTTTTAATGGGTTATGTAACAAATCACTAGTACTATGTTCATTTATATTATTTTTTTGTATATAATAATGAATATACCTTCTTTTCATTATTGACACTTTGTAAACAGTTTTTTTTAAAGCACAAATATTATTTTTTAAGTTAATATTCAGATAAGAAATATTTTTTGATGAATTAATGGATTTTTGAATTAAATAATACTTTAATAAAATATTATTATTATTATTAATTTAATTTTTATTAAATATAAATGATCTTATAATTTTATGAATGCAATTGTAATTTTTATTAAGGTTTGAAAGCCATTTTTATCAAAACCCGTGAATTTTCGATAAATGTCGGTTTTTATTTTAAAAGTGAAAATTAACATATTTAGAAAATTATTTAGATAAAATAATTGTTATTTCTGGAATCATGATGTCAAAATTATCCAACGGTGAATTTTTCATAATTTTCTGAGACAGTCAAATTTTTGGGTAAAAATTAAATACCGTTTAAATATATAATGTGTTTTATGATATCATAATGACCTAATAGTGTTGTAATAAAATAATATAAGCTTTATTTTTGGACAATATATGTTTTACCATTAAAATAATGTGATTTTGGGTTTGTTTGACTTACTTTTCAAAGCATTAATGGACCCCTCAAGACTTATTAAACATCTTGTCTTTTTAAATTATTTTCCATGGGAGTGTGACTCACCTACACATAAGCAACACCATTATTTTAATAATTTATGACTTTGGACTTATAAAATATTGTTTTCCTCTTCCCTTTTCCAAAAAACATTGGCAAAAACCATGAGTTGATTTGTGGTTTGGATTAGTTTAATGTAAGGGGTCCCAAACCTAAATAATAAAGAATTCACTCACCTTTCCTATATAAACCCACCGAAGCTCCCACTTCCTCCTCACTAAAAGCCTTTTTAGTTCGTCCAACTTGTGTCCTACTATCTCTAGAATCCTCCCAAGGTGCCCCAAGCTCCCAATAATCCTCTCTCAATCCTCTATCAAGCCTTTGGAAGCACACTTCCAAGTAAGGGTTTTTCTTCCTTTCACTTTTTTTCCAATTTTCTTAATTGTTATGCCCTTTTAATTTCAATTATAAATGATGGGTTATGGTTTCTCACCTCCCCCATACTTCCCTATTATTGTTTTAATGTTGGGAGACCCCTTTCTCTCTCATTAAATGCCTCCCATGTACAACCATTACTATGCCGAAATTCCGAAAGGAACTTCTCTCTCTTCATTTACATTCAAGCAATACTTTTGTATCATGAATTTAAATTCCATTAAAATTGTTTGGACATGTATATATATGACCCCATTACTGTAAATTTCATGTAAATATGATGATACACCCCTTTTCTCTCTCATCAACCATTTTTTATGAATTCTTATGTCACACCGTTACGCTACCGAAATTGCACCGATTTTCTAAGCCAATGCCTTTGTGTAGTGAATACCATGCCCATTTCTCCATCAATGTTATTCACATTTATGCACATTTACTTATTGATTATAAAGTTTCATATATGAATTCCACATTCCATTATCATGGAATAAATTATTATGTTTAATGAAACCATGTTTTATGATCCATGTGGCACACTTATGCATGAAATGAAATGTTTAAGAAGGGTGCACCCTTATAGAGATCCAATGCATTGGGTAAAGTATAGTATCATGATACATCATGTGAAATGAGTGTTGACTCATGCTAATTCAAGTGAAATTAGGGTTTACTCGTGCTTCATGTGCAATGATAATTTACTCATGCTCCATGTTCAATGATCCTTGGCTCATGCTAATTCCATGTTAAGTGTTGTTGCCACATTTCCATGTTATGATTATCATGCTTTATCATGCCTTTATGTTCATGTTTCTCTTGTGCTCTATTGATATACCTATTTTCTAACATGTATTTTACTCCTCACGTATTCCATTATTATTACCTTATTGGTCTTTATAGCTCACCCTTTTCTTATGCATGCCCTCAGGTTATCCCATGAAATGATAAGTACGAGGGAATATAGTGGTCATGTAAAGGAAGTTTTCAATAAAGATGTTGTATTTCATGTTTTAAGTTGTTATGTAATGATCCTAATCCCCAAATACACTATAACTCTGGATATTCCATGTTGTATCAAGTGAATAGTTTATGTAATAAATCATGTTTAAGTTTGTAATAAAAGAAAGGTTTCCATACACCTTCTCCCCATGAGTTATACTATAGCATATATTAACATTAGTATTTAATGAAAAAACCAAATTAGAAGATTGATATGTGTCTTACATTGAATAAAATAAAGAAATATTTGGATATGTCATTATAGACGTGGTTGGTTTTGAGAGTTTAAATTATATTCTCAAGTTTGAATAGATGGGAATCTTAGTTGTGAATACATAGATGAGGTTCATTAAAGTTAATAAGTAATCATATTTTCTATAGGCATTTATATTACTCATATATAAAGGTAAAAACCCATTAAGGATGATTTGGATTCATTAATCCTTGAATCATTTATATAGAAAAAATATCTATGGGGTTGGAAGATATTGATAAAAAAAAGATGATCTAACCAAGGTGTTTGAAAAGAAAATAATAAACTATAGACACTTGTTGATACTAACAATGTAGGGTTAAAACTATTTAATCTAATCATATAAAATATATTTTTATTTTTTTCTTTACTTATTTTTTTAAGTACTGGATACTAATCAAAATCATTTTAGACACCCCAAATATTTATTTTTTAGATTCAATGAATGGATTTCCATAAATCCGACCACACATGATGTGTATTCTAAATTTCTAATGCATTGAAATCAATATTTTATAGATAAAATTCAAATTGTATGTTTAATTTTGTATTTTAATGAAAATTTTTTTATGATAGGGTGATCAATAAATATAGGATAAATCATATTATGAGTTCGTTTTCGGAACATAATAAGCCTATGTACTCAAAAGACTATGTACTCAAAAGACTAGAATCCCTAAACGTGAAAGATATTATGATGCCTTTCTCTGAACATAATAAGCTTATGTACTCAAAAGACTATCATCCCTAAACACGAAAGATATTGTCTTTAATTTTGTGTTTTAATGAGAATTTTGTGTATTGTGAAGTTGTATTATTGATATTATGTGTTAAAATTTATGAAAGATATCATATACCATCAAAAGACTAGCATTCATAAACATGTAATGCTTGAAGGTAATTATAATTTCATTAAAAATATTTCTTAATCATTTTTTGTCTATATTTTCTTAGTACTACCATAATTTCCAAAAATATATGTACTAAAAGTTGGAAGTAAATTTTTATAGAGATGAGTGAGTAGAGTACATGGTGTCAGAATGTTTGACGACATCAAATTTAGGTGATTACCTATTATATTTGTTATATAGTACTGGCTGTGACCTTATAAATATCTTTGGGATGTGAAGAATTTGTATCATAATTCTTATATATTATTTTTGATCTATTTATCAAGGATAATTATAATGAATGAAATAAATTTATTTATAAATGAATGGAATGAATACATGGTTTTAGAATGTATACAAACATCATGAATATTTGAATTTGTGATACTTATTTAGTTAATTTTATCATCATTTTATCTACCTTTTAAGTTAATTTCCTTATCATTTTTTTGATACTTATTTTTATAAATATACATATTAATTAGAAACACACATCACATGCTAAAAACCAAGAAAAAAATTCATATTGTTTTGATACTTTAGGAAAATGATCCATAAGTCATTTTTGACATGTAGGAATTGGACGCTCATCAATCTGAAATATGATGTGGTCGGTATGACTCGAAGTGTTAATTTCCAATACAAGTGTCATTTTACCTTGTAACACATATCACATAGACAAAAATAATAAAATGAGATCAAATTATCTTCAAACTTTATGATAATGATCCTTAATTAATTTGTGAAATTTAGGAGTTAACCAAACATCAATCCAACACCCGATGTGGTTCGTATGACTTGAAGTGTGTGTTTTCAATAAAAAATATCATTTTAGATTAAAACATGCATTAAATACCCAAAACCTAGAAAATGAGCTCATATTTTTTTAAACATTAGGAAAACGATCAATAATTTATTTGTGATGTGTATGAATTGACTGCATGTCAATCTAACACCCAATGTGGCCAGTATGACTCAAAGTGTGCATTTTCAATATAAAAGTTCCATTTTTGTTTAAAATATGTGTCACATCACAAAAAATGATCAAAAAAGATCTAATTATTTAAAAACTTTATAAGAAATAATCCATAATTCATTTTTACATATATTAATTTTCTACATGCTAATCTGACACATGATGTGGTTAGTATGACTCAAAGTATGTGTTTTCAATATAAAAGTTTCATTTCAGTTTAAACTGCATAAGATAGACAAAATTGAGAAAACAAGATTAGATTAGTTTCAAACTTTAGGAAAATAGTCCATAATTTATTTGTGACATGTATAAATTGACCAAACATCAATCCGACACAGACTTGAAATGTGTGATTTCAATACAAATGTGTCAATTTCATTTAAAACACACATCAAATTTCTAGAATCAAGAAAAATATATCAAGTTGTTTTCAAAATTTATTAAAATGATTAATAATTATTTTGTGAAATGTAGGAATTTACTGCACATCAATCCGACACCTGATGTGGTCAGTATGACTTAAAGTGTGTGTTTTTAATATAAAAGTGCCATTTTAGTTTAGAACACGCATCACATCACCAAAATGGAGAAAATGAGATCATATTATTTTCAAAATTTAGGAAAATTATCCATAATTCATTTTCCACATGTATGAATTTACCGCACACCAATACAACACTTGATGTGGTCGGTATGACTTGAAGTATGTGTTTTCAATATGAAAGTGTCATTTT
This sequence comes from Viscum album, assembly GCA_963277665.1. Lineage (NCBI taxonomy): Eukaryota > Viridiplantae > Streptophyta > Magnoliopsida > Santalales > Viscaceae > Viscum > Viscum album. The sequence continues at coordinate 1,711,933,583 of OY728145.1, forward strand.
AGTTTAAAACACATATCAAATTGCCAAAACTGAGAAAAAAAGCTCGTATTATTTTCAAAATTTAGAAAAACAATCCATAATTCATTTATGACATCTATAAATCGATAACACATCAATCTGATAGACTATGTGATTGATATGACTCAAAGTGTGTGTTTTAAATATAAAGGTGTCATTTTAGTTTAAAATGAATGTTACTAGACAAAACCAAGAAAATGAGGTCATATTGTTTTAAAAATTTAGTATAATGATTGATAATTTATTTGTGACATGTAGTAATCAACCATACATCAATCAGACACTTGATGTGGTCGCTATGACTAAAAGTGCATGTTTTCAATAGAGAAGTACCAATTTAGTTTAAAAATCATGTTACATCGCCAAAATCTAGCACACAGGATTGAAATTGTTTACAAAATTTTGTAAAACAATAAATAATTCTTTTTTCACATATATTTATTGACCATATTCCAATATAATAAACGATCTGGTCAGTGTGATTCGATGTATGTGTTTTTAATATAAAAGTGTCATTTTTGTTTAAAACACACATTAAATAGCCAAAATTGAGAAAAAAAGATCAAACAATTTTAAAAATTTATGAAAATGGTTTGTAATATATTTTTTAGGTGTATGAATAAACCAAACATAAATACGACACATGATGTGACTGATATACCTTGAAGTGTGTGTTTTCAATATAAAGGTGGCATATTAGTTTAAAACGTACACCACTATACAAAATCAAGAAAATGAGATTAGATTGTTTTCAAACTTTAAGAAAATGGTCTATAATTCATTTTTTAATATATAGGAATCAACTGAACATTAATACAACACCTGATCTGGTCGGTATGGCTTTAAGTGTTTGTTTTTAATAAAGAAGTTCCATTTTATTTTAAAACACATGTCACATATCCAAAACTGAGCAAATGAGCTCAAATTGTTTTCAAAATTTATAAAAATGATATATTATTCATTTTTCATGTGTATTAATTGAATTTATTCTAATATGGCACACAATGTAGTTGATATTACTTGAAGTACATTTTTTCAATATAAAAGTGTCATTTTTATTTAAACCACACATCAAATATCCAAAACTAAGAAAACGAGTTTGGATTATTTTAATTTTTTTGAAAAATGACCCATAATTCATTTTTAACATGTAAGAATCAACCACAAATCAATTCAATACATGATGTGGCCAATATGACTCTATGCACATGTTTTCAATATAAAGGTGTCATTTTTGTTTAAAATGCACATCACTTTCCAAAACTGAGAAAACAAGATCATATTGCTTTAAAACTTTTGAAAAATGATTGATAATTTGTTTCTGATGTTTATAAATTGACCACACATCAATCTAACATACGATGTTATCAGTATGAATCAATGTGCGGGTTTTCAATATATAAGTGCCATTTTTAGTTTAAAGCATTCATCACATTGAAAAAATGAGCATAAAATCTTGGGTTGTTTTTAAACATTAGTAAAATGATCCATAATTCATTTTCCACATGTAGGAATTTACCATGCACAAATTTGACACATGATATGGTTTGTATGAATCAAAGTATGAATTTTCAATATAAAAGTGTCATTTTAGTTTAAAATACACATGAAATAGCCAGAAATGACCAAAAGCACTCATCTTGTTTTAAAACATTAGGAAAATAGTCCATAATTCATTTGTGACTTGTAAGAATCGACTAAACATTAATCTGAAACGTGATGTGACGGATATGACACGAATTACGTGTTTTTAATATAAAGGTATAATTTTAGTTTAAAACACATGTCACTATCCAAAACCAAGAAAATGAGCTCGGATTGTTTTCAAAATTTTGGGCAATAATCCATAATTCATTTGTGACATGTAGAAATTTACCACACACCAATCTGACACATGATGTAGTTGGTATGACTTGAAGTTTTTGTTTTCAATATATTAGTTCCATTTTAGTTTAAAACATGAATCACATTTTAAAAACTAGGCACAACAAGATTATATTATTCTACCATCATTTTATCTTCTATTACTTAATTAATTTTATTATCATTTTTATTTTATACTTAATTAGTTACTTTTAATAGAGATAATTCTTGAAGGTGAATATAAAATAATGTGACCATTGAAGGTTTTTTTTCTAAAAAAGGAAGTTCTCATGAATTTTATTACATCCATAGTGAGTTATTTATCTCCATAGATATGATCCAATTCAATAGATCCTTCTTTTGAGAACAATAAGAAATGGTGTGATGAGTAATAATTAACCGCAACTAAATCTGATATATGATGTTATTGGTATGACTCAAAGTATATTTTTTCAGTTTAAAATTAACACTTTGTGTTTAATTTATTTATTTATATTATTAATAACATAATAATTGTTTTTATATAGGTGACCTATTTTTCTCAAGTTGGGGTGATTTGTTTGGAAACTAATTGCATGGACAGGGGTTTGGGGCTAAAGACAAAGGAATACTGATGTTTTTGAATGACTGTGATAAATTGTACTTATTCATGTAATTTTACAAAACAATATTCTAAATATATATAATATAGTTTTTTTCTTGTACTTGTGCTATATATTTTATTTCAATTACATTATGTATTTTGTATGATCTTTGCTCCCTGTTTTTTCTACTGTAGTGTGTTGTAATTTTGAAAGAACACTATAACAGTATGCCCTTTTATCAATGCTTTTCCAAATATTGATAAATGGATCCTTTATCAGTTCTATACTAGCATTGATAAAGGACTAGGGTTTTTAAGGGTGATCTGATTGTCAGTGCTTTTTTGGGATGATAAAGCCCCTATTATAGCACTATTAAAGGCCTTATGTGTAGTAGTGTACACAATTTATTAAATTGCGTGGAGCTATAAGATACCCTAATTTATTTACCCTTAAAATATTTAATTAATATTATCCATCATAAACCCTAAATTAGAGAGAGATATCTGGAGGATTGTGGTTCCCATCCTTAGTGAAAAAATGAAGACATTCACAGATAAAGGGAATGATGGTTGGATTTAATGGCATCAACAACTGAAATGATTCAATGATGTTGAACAACAAGAGGTAGGAGGGTCGGACCACAAGTAATCCTATTTTCTTTTGAGTTTACCGATTTATAAATTTATAAATTATCTACCCTAATCAAAACTAAAAAGGTGTTGTGCGTGGTTAAGTCCACAGTAAAAAACATAGAGACAATGTTGAAAACTCTTTAAATAATAACTAAGACTATAATTTAATTTAAAATAAATATTTCCATCTTATAAGAAATATCAATAAAGATGATGGTACCATGAAACTGAAAATCCATGTTCATAAAGTAATGAAGAATAAAATAAATAATGAATATCTGTGAAATTATTGGAATCAAATCTATGTGAATCCCCTGGTTTGAGTAGACACTCTCCAATAACTAAGCTCTCATTTTCTCATGGTTACATACTTAATATTACTTAATTATTGGGTAACCCAAAACTATGTTCAAACATATAATAAATATAACAAAATAGTCACGGTGGAAACTACACCTTAGATAATGCACTAAAAAGTGATCTCTCACTCAAAGGAAATGGTCTTGCTCAAATAAATGAAAGAGATATTTGAGAAAAAAAAATGAACACAAAAACCTATCATGAAATATCATTAAAAAATAAAACATAATTTAAATCAATACCCATTCATAAAAAAACCAAACAAAAAACCCACCCTCTCATGGTAGCCATGATAGGAATAAAAATAATAACTGAAAACAAACACTAAGATAATCCAACAAAATCACCTCCAACCGAGCAGGAGCAGTGGTCCTACTAGGATTCGATGTTTTTCAGTACAAAACACCCCCTATATTTATAGGAAAAATTATCCTTCTATCTTCTATATTTATCTTTTATATCTCCATTCATACTTATCCCACCTTGAGTTTAACTTAAACTCCGTAGATATGTGGAAAAACCCACATCCAATATTCCACTGTAAAATCCCCAAGATATATCTCTAAAATAATCTGAGGAGAGTGGGTGGATGAATTATATATCTTTTTAAGATATAGGGTTTAGAACACGTGGTGCTAGTCTCAATCATGAACATCACTTTCATGCTTACTTCCTTGCATGTTTTTCATGGGTGTAACAAAAGTAATGTGAATTGCAGCAGAAAATATACCTTCTATCATTAATAATTTAGTATCTCACTCATAATACCATAACCATATCATGCACGATTCTATGAAAATTCCTCTAAATCCATTTTTTTGGTATTTTATAAGAATCCAATTTATAGGTAAGTGAAAACCTCACATTCAATTTGTTCATCCATCACACCCCCCACATCCCAAATTTTAAATTCCAAAGAGAGCCACAAAAAACACATTTAAAATTCAAAATGATGAACCTTGGACCAATAACCATCAAACTACCTCGAGTCATGAAATCTCGAGTAGCGTTCCACATAGAGCCATGACCTTGACATATGTTTCACCAACTTCAACAAAAAATGACAACTACCGGCAAGGATCACCAGCAATAATCCCACTGAATCTAAAGACCCTGGACACTAAAGACACCAACATCCTTATCATCGTAGAATCACCTTCATAAAAAACCAAAATACATACCAGTGTCATCTTTCAGAATTATTACTATTTGAGACAAACATTGAAAAAATGGAAACAAACTAGATTCGTTAAGAACATGCCCAGTGGAGATTTGAAGTCAGAGAAGATTCCATCACGAACAACACCTCCAAGAACACCATCGAATGCTCGAACTACACATCCCAAAACACTATGAAAATTATCACTCAAGCCCGACTAGGAGAAGAGTTTTGGGATCCTAGTGCCAAAGAAGAGGAAAATAACCAACAAAAATCCACAAAACATCACCATGACCAACAACCTCTTCCATTAGAAACACCATCAAGCATAGAAATCTAGGAAACCATCGCTGACCATTGGAAGAATCACCAAAATCCATCTCCTAAAGCACTCACCGCTTGCGTAGACACATCCCAGAACCTCCTCTTAAACCTTACACCCAACCAAATTGAAAAAGAGTAAGGGATCTGGAATCTAGAGTAGAGTAAGGGTTGAACAGACCTCTATAGTGATCTTTGAAGACTCCAAAACCATCATTCATACATAAAACATCATCGACAAAGGCGGTCGTCGCAACGCGACGCTAAAACCCTAGTGTGTGAGAGATAATAACGTACAGGATGATGTCATATCACATTATTTTACATGAATTTTAAAATGTATATAGTTCCACTAATAAACACGTCCCACATCAAAAAATCATGTGGTTTGGAACTACTTCATTACCTAGTCTACTTATTACCTCATCATTGAATTTCCATAGTGTCTTTCTGCACTGCAGCCACCACTCGACCCACACCACCCCATGTTAGGGCTTTCTATCATCCTATCTTCCACTTGGCCATGCAATGTGGTCAAGTCTGGATGGATACCTCATGATTACGGGTCAAACACCTATGGTTCTAGCTATGCCAACATATGTTTTCATACTTCTTCAATGAAATTCCTTATCCAAAAATTCATTCTGTTTCCCTTATATTTCCTATTTTACCAAATTTTCTTAATACCCAAATATAGATAAATTATTTCCATTAACATATAAAATAATATTTAACCAGGAAAGAATACCCATTAAATAATTAATATATTAATAAAAATGTATACAAGAGTTATAGCTATCAAATCCTCCATATTTAAACCCTTGATTGTCCTTGTGCATGAAATCTCAATATATAAAAAAACTCCACCCTATAATGGTTTAAATGTCCTAGTAAATAAAATAAAATAATTACCAATAGTTGATAAACTTTCAAGAACCCATGAAATTATCTTTCAAATTATTCATTTTTCAAGGAAATGAAATCAAATATATATTTGAATCCCCCTTTAAAAGGATTAAACTCTTCCTAAATTCCATTCAAATTTTTTGAATAATTATTATCATGCATTAAAATTTGTAATCTACCTCAATATAAAAATTTTATCTCATCACTAAAGGTAAAGATTTACTAGATTTATGCTCATACCTCAACTATATGCATCCTAACCATAATCTTGTACTGAATATCAAATCTCCACTCCATAAACACAAATATCAATATTACTCATGAGGAATTTTATGAAAGGATCAAATTACTCTAAGGTTTATGGTTGGTAGGTAATTGATATGAAAAAAATAAAAGATCAAAAGGAATTTATCTCTAAATCATAAAGAATGGTGAAAAATAGAAAAGCTCAATAAAAACTCCTTAAAAATGATATCACCCCCACTTTCCAAAACTCAAATAAAAGTCTCATAAACTATAATAATAAGTATAATGAAATGTACATCCTATTTTTTGAACACTTCTAATTGTTTTTCAAATCATGCATTTTTTTCAATAATTTTTTTATTTTCTTTTTATCAATGATTTTTCTAAATATTTTTAGAGGGTAGTCAATTAATCCTAATGAAAATAAATCAATGAACCTTCCCTCACACCCAATAAAAACACCCCACATCTTCTCCACAATACAAAGCATCCCCTTGCACCATAGAAAACATATCCCCCAAACTTTTCCATTATATATATTAAAAAATACCAAGAGTAGGGTAAAAAGGATAAAATAGGATTATAACATGGCTTCTCTATCAAGGTAATTCATGAATTCCATCGGACTAAAAAATGATTCAATGTTAAGGTAGTTATCAAAGGAATAAAGGGAACAAATAAAAAATTAATCAATCATATTAAGGTGACTTTATACTTTCATAGATTTTACAATATCTAAATGTAAGTTCTAATAGGTCTATATTCCCCAAATATCTCTCAATAAATGGGTATTAAGATGAATACTAAAAATTGTATTAGAACCCTCCCATGAATTGAAAAATTATGACTTAGGAAAATCACTCATGATATGAATAATAATAATAAACAAATAAACATGAACTCCAAAAAACTAAAGAATGGAATAAGTGAAAGAGGAATTTCATCTAAATAAATCAACTAGTCCCCTGAAATTATGATTCATAAAATTAATACCATCATGCTTATCTCTTATCATTCATACCCCATATTACTCATTCAATCTTATTAAAAATAAAATCTAAAACATGGTGTCATGAACTATCCCAGGTACCCTTATAACCCGATAACTGATCCAACTTTGACATAGCCCGAAGGGTATTACAAATCCCCATAGGTCAAAGACTAACATATGGCATCATACAAACTGAAGGTGTGAGTAGTTTTCCCATAAAAATCGTGGAAGTAAAAGATAAAAGGTAATATGCATATCAAAGGAAACTCCACTGGGTGTAATGTACCAAAAGTCAAATAGGGATGAAAACCTAAAGTACTACTACCAAAGTACCAAAAGAGGGAAAATAGACCAAGACCCAAAGGAAAAAACTCACCAAGTCCAAGTATAAACAACTGGATCCACCTCTAAGAGACCCTTTTCCCTTACTTAAACCTGGAATGAGATAATCTAAAAACACCTAAAGGAATAAGTAGGGTGTGATCCAAATCCCAATAGGATTTCACCAAAGATTCCATAACAAGATGATAATATAAAATTTACCAAGAATGTTATTTAAAATTTTAAATAAAAAGGTTTGGTATGTCAAGAGAATATTTAAAAAAATCCCGTTTTACAATTTAAAAGATGGAAATTAATTTATCAATTCATGCTTCACATTTCAAATACTGGAAATATATTTCAAAATATGGAATTTACCTTTAATCAAAGAGTTTCATTACACAAATAGAACTATTTATAAAATAGATTAAATAAACACATTTATATAAAACAGTTTATATAAATTATCAAGTCATGTAAAATAGTTTATAACAATGGAATATGCATTTTAAATTTTAACAAAAGAGAAACATGGTAATGTTCCAATAGTTATGAAAGTTCTAGTCTATAAGAACCCAACACTATGAAAAGAAAAGTATGTACATATTCCAATTTGGGACTATAGAAAAGGGGACTCATCACCATCACCTAAGGAATGGTATGTGATGATATGATGTTTTAGAACATTGTAAATCATAATGTGTTGTCCAAATAACACACTAACCACATAAGGATTTCATGTGATCAAGTACAAACAATGATGGGAAATTTATTTCAAGACCTTTTAAAATACAATTAAGTCCTATTATCTATTTCAATATTCCAATTTTCCCTTCAAAAACCATAATTAATTTTTAATAAAAAACAATCTTTTTGAAAAGACGAAACCACTGGGTTTCCATAAAAACCATTTTTAGGCCATTTTCACAAACATGAATTTGAAATAAATTCATTAAATTTCATTAAAACCCCAAAATTCACTAGAATTGGGTTTTTTCTTAATTTCCCATAAAATCCACAATTAAATTCAACAGATTATTTTTTCAAACAATATCCATCAATTTGACAAATACACCCAAATTCACTAGAATTGGGGGTTTTCTCAATTTCATGACAAAGAGTACCAAAACCCCAATTCACAGGAATTGGTTTTTTAATAAAATTATTGAAAGTAATTTATTAAATTTATGTATTTCAAATTTAAATCAATCTGAATCTAAATTAATAAATTTAAGGTTAATTAAATTGGCATCCAATTACAGAACCACCCACCATCCTCAACGAAACACGACACCTGTAACAAAACCTGCCAACAAGAATAAAGGAACAAAAGATCTAGGAACTCAACCTAGAAATGAGATTCAACAACCTGAGGATTAGATCCATCAAACTCAAGATGATCCATCAACCACCAAGGAAGGAATGGATATAGAGATGGAGAGGTATGAAGACCGCTTACCTGAAAAGGAATGTCGTGATCACCACAATGATAAATCACAAAAGAAAAAGGTCTGGAGGGGTTGTAGGCTCCCAAAATTTCATGGGGAAGGATCTTGGTCATGATCAATGAATCCTGGAGGAAGAAAAATGAAGATTTCAGCCGGACTACCTGTTTAAAAAACTACCCTTGGGACTTTACATGACCTGTAGCCCAATTACATGTTGTGTATTTGATAAGTTTCATAATCACCAAAAAACCCATTGACATTTCATGAAATAAAAAATTGATTTAGTTTTAGTTATGGTTTACACATTGTGTAACCATATTACATGGTATTTAAATCTACAACATGCTGCAGAACTAATATATTTCATGCTAGAAATTCCAAAAAATATCTGACTTCACCCCTATAGATATCCTCACATTTCCTTCTCAACCCTACCTAGACAATGAAAAAGGAAAACCATGGCATGGTTAGAAACTTACCAGTTATAAGAGTAATTGGATGTTACAACCTCCCGGCCATAAAAATTTTCTATCTCTAGAAAGCATACGAAGAAGCATCCATGCCAAAAAGATGAGACCTCTACTTTCTCATCAGTGGCTCCCTATCCCACTTCTCATGAGAATTAAAACCATGATACCATATCACATAAAATAAATGTATCATCCTCCCATGAAGCACCTTAGTTTCAGAATCAACTATCATGACTGGCTGTTCAGTCATAGATAAATCATGTTCAACTTCAAGATCAATCCATCTCAGAACATGAGATGGACCAGATATATACTTTCAGAGTTGATATACATGGAATTAATTATGTATCGATGTCAACTACAATGGTAGTTTCAAATGATAATAAACTTTACCAACTTTCTGAACAACCTCAAATGGTTCAACGAAATAAGGAGCAACCTTTCCTTGACTCCCAAGACATTGACGACCCAACCAAGGTGAAACTTTCAAGAACACCTGGTCACCAACTGAGAATTACAAAGGTTTATGATGAATATAAGCATAAGAATTATAATATATTTTTTACATCAACATCTTCTAATGAATCAATTTAATCATTATAGTCATCTCTTAGACCAAGCTTGGTCCAACAAATAAACCTTCACCAATCTATGACCAGCACAATAGATATTTACATGGATAACCATACAAGGCCTCAGAAGGATCCATTTTGATCATGGAATGGTAACTATTTTTATAAGAAAACTAAACTAGACCCAAATAATCATCCCATGCTCTACCAAATTCAAGAACAGAAGCATGAAGCATATCCTCAAGAATATGTATATCACTTTTTGTCTGGCCATCCGAATATAGATGCTATGCCATACTCAAATAGACATGAGATCCCAATGCCTCTTAAAAGACTTTAAAAAAATGAGAAGTGAACCAATGATCTCTATTAGAGACTATAGAATATGGAACTGCGTGTAACCAAACAATATCTTTCACATAGAGATTTCCCAACTCCTCAATATGGCTGTATCACAAATGGGTATAAAGTGAGTCGATTTAGTAAGACAATCAATAAAAAACCATATCACATTCTTCTTTATATAGGTATGTGGAAACCCAAACAAAAAGTCCATAGATATCTCATCCCACTTCCAAGTAGGGACAAGAAGTGGCTGAAAAAAACCTGAAAGTTTCTGGTGCTCGACCTTAACCTGCTGGCATGTATAACAAGGAGAAACAAACTCAGCAATGCCCCACCTCATATATGGACACTATAACTACCACCACATTTTATAAAACATCTTCATGGTTCTTGGACATATTTACCACTAGGGTCTAAGGAAATCCACCATCACAACTTTCCTTACCAAAGATGGTACCACAAAATGATTTTGATAACATAGAATGCCCTCTTTGGAGAACAAAAACTGGGAAACTATCTCACCACCATAAAGAGAATCTATAATTCTATAGAACTCACCATAAAGATTTTGTTCTTATATAATTAATTTAATAATATTGTATGTCAACTAATGACTGGCCAAGGAAACTTTATCCCCTTTCTCCAGATTTCCAATATGCATATGTGAAAAGGGATCCATAAAATTTTACTCTTCATATATTTTTTTACAACCTGGGTCATAAGTTTTCTAATCAAAGAATTTGAAATGAAATTATCTTTCCCCATGGTATAAGTGATTTCAAATTAGAAATATTTCATGTATTCCCCCCAACAACTCTAGAGGAGATTCAAATATTTTTGAGAGAAGATATAACTCAATCTCTTGTGTTCTAAAAACATAGTAAACCCTTATCCATAAAGTTAATGCCATAAACTCTTAAGTGAATTCATCATAGCTATAAGTTTAAGGTCATGAGCCGGATAAATCTTCTTGTGTGTGCTAAGTTGGAGAGATCCATAAGCAACTACATGATTACCTTGTATAAGAACTCATCCAAAGCCTAAACCTGATGAATCCTAAAAGACAACATAGCCTTGACTGACCTCTGAAAGTGTCAACACCGACACAATTGTCAAAATATGCTTTATCTCAACAAAATAACTTTTAAATTTATTATCCCAAGAAAATATTACTCCATTATAAGTTAGTGCAGTCATCAGAGAATCCAACTTTGAGAAGTTCTTCAGGAACCAAAAATAATATCCAAATAAGCCCTAGAATCTCTAAATCTCAAAAACATTCCATGGGTATTCCCATGTCATAAAAACCATAACCTTCTCAGGATCAATTGATATACCCTTTCCAGACACCTCATGTACCAAGAAAATAACTTCTTGTATCCATAAATCACATTTCTAAAGTTTGGCATAAAGTTGGTGATTTATCAGCAAACTCATAACTGTGATCAGATGATTCACATGATCCTCCTTGGATATAGAGTAAATGAGGATGTAATACATGAAGAATACCACAAAGGTATCCAGATACTCATGAAAAATCCTTTTCATTAACTCCATAAATACTACAGGAGCATTGGTTAAACAAAAGGGAATAATAAGGTACTCATAATGATCACACCTACTCTAAAAGATAGTTTTTTGAATGTTAGATTCTTTTATTCTTAACTAATGGTAACCAGAGCGAAGATCAATTTTTGAGAACCACTTTTCCCCTTTAAACTGATCAAATAGATAATCAATCCGTGGAAATGGATATTTTTTCTTCACCGTAACTCGATTGAGATTTCGATAATCAACACATAGGTGAAGTGAACCATAATATTTCATAGAAAAGAAAACTGGAACCGCCCAAGGTGACACACTTAGGTGTATAAATCCTTTCTCTAGAAGATCATCCAATTGGGTCTTCATCTCTTTTAGTTCATCTGGTGCCATGTGGTAAGAGGGAATTGAAACTAGTTGAGTATCAAGAATTAAGTCAATGGTAAAATCATCGACCCTTACCAATAACAAACTAGAGAAGTAAGAAGGAAACAAGTCATGAAACTTGGTGACCACATGAGAGATATCTCTGCTCAGATATTCCCACTCCTGATCAAAAGAAAAATAAAATATCACTTTCCCTAACTCTAGATAAGAAGTTATAGATTTTCTTGAACTTGGTTCCCATTTTCATATGAAGACATGGAACACACCACTGGGTGTAGTGAAGGAGAGTCATCGATGATAAAAACCAATACAAGATTTATTGGTAATGATCCAATACACCCTAAAAACGAATTCAGGAGATTTCATGTAAAGAACTAGAAAGCTCCAAGAAATCTCAACATCTAATAGAGAGAGGACACAAATAGGACTATGGAGACCCCGATCACTATTCATACCAAGGTGTGTAGTAATATCCATTTCTCAAGTTAAAATATCCATAGGATGATTTAACAGATTAAAAATATGGGTTGAAATAAATTAGTGAGATGAACCAGTATCAAATAGAGCAGTCACTAATGAAAATTCTATAGTAATGGTATATCTCACAGTCACTAGAACCATATTCACTTCCTCTAGAGACTCTTCCACAATAAAAAAATCTTCCTTTTTGATGCTTGTGGATGGAACCATTTTTTACATGAAGCATATAATTTCACTACATTTTTAGGAGGAGATAATGACCATGTTCCACTATGAAGAGTGGAATAAATAGGGTAGAATCACTGAAAGTTCCCTGAATGTCCATAGGATCCATATTTCTTGGGTACCTCCATGAAGACCATATTCTAATTTCCTACCTTGCCACACTAGTATAGAACCAAGAGACCTCTACCAGGTACTCTAGGATATCTATAATGACATTTCTATCAAGAACTACCATGTGAATCATCATGTTTCCTCTTTCCCTTGAAGAAAATCATGCTGCCACTTGTAGAGAAAAAAACTCTTGATAACCCTAACCTTCCAGCCAGGTCCATTTCAACCATAAGTTCTCAATCCAGCACATCAACATAAGAAGTAAGCTTCAGCAATAAAACATGATAACAAATATCATGATGAATTCCCAACTCGAACCATTGATCCTTCATCCTCTCATTCAATACTATCTCAGGGAAAAAATTATCAAGCTCAATAAAACAGTTTTCATACTCTGACATGGTCCTATCAGCCTACTCATGTTTGAAAAACTCTATAGACTTGGATAAGAACATCAAATCTGGATAGAACTGGTCAGTGAAAATAACCTTTAATTCCTTCCACTATAAGTCTTCATGTTTCTTCACTGTTACTATCATCTCCCACCATCTCCTACTCATTCCTTTTATCATAGAGGTTACACACTTTACTTTGATTTCATTGGGTGTGTTCAAGAACCTAAACAAACACTCTATACTTCTAAAACACTCCTTAGCCTCTTAGGGATCATTTTATCCTTTTAATAGAGTTATCTTCTAATGAAGGAACTCTTGAGAACTAATCTTGAATGCATCCCTATAAGGTTTTACAGTTGGATCCTGAATAGTAACTGAAGGTGGTTCTTATCCTAGATATTGGATAGTGCACACAATCACCCCTACTAGATTCGTGTCCACAAGTGGATTCACTCACTAAGGTTCATCAACAACTTCCTCCTAGATCCGATTCACACATCTTCTCAGAGTCATGATGCTACAAAACATCAACATAAAACAATAGATACATTAGGTTACAATCAAACAAATAAAAATGGAATATTAATCCCATCAGATAGAAAAAATAGTATTTGTATTTCAATCTATCCAAAAAAATATAAAATACTAGAACTAATCCACAAGTTGTCTTTAACTAACCACCCTTGGATACTTAATGTTCGTTTCGATGAGATATGGCTAAGAACTCAATCAAAACTACCTATTAAGTCATGAAAATATTTCACAAATGCATACTGACTTCAAGACAAAAGTTCAACCCAGAGCTCTGATACAACTTTGTCACAAACCAACCCTGGTAACATGGTAACATGATAAAAAATATAAACCTAACATAGCCTATAGGTAATTCTTGATCTCCATAGGTTAGAGACTAGTACCTAACATCATAAAAACTAAATGTGGGAGCAGTTTTTTTATAAACATTACAGAAGTATAGGAGACAATGAAGTATAAATATCAAAAGAAACTTCATCGGGAGTAATTTAACATAACTCAAATAGAAATTAAAGCCCAAAGTACTACAACTAAAGTACCAAAAAAGGAAAATATCCCAATTCCCAAAGGATACAACTCACTATTCCAAGTTTCAATAGTTATATCCACCTCTAAGATATCCTTTTATATTGATCTAACCTAGAAGGAAATAATCTAGAAACACCAAACGACATAAGTAGGGTGTGATCCAAATCCCAGTAGGATTTCACCAAATATTCCATAACAGGATTCCAATATCAAATTAACTAATATTGTGCTTTCAATTTTCAAATAAATAGTTTTTTCATGTTTAGAGAATATTTTAAGAAATAATGATTTACAATTTAAAAGATTGAAATACATTTATTAATTCATGATTCACATTTCAAATGAAGAAAATATATTTCAAACTATGGAATTTACCTTTAATAAAAGGGGTGCGTCACACAAATGGAAATTTTCAAAAAATCGATTAAATAAACACATTTATATAGAACATTTTATATAAATTCTCAAGGCATGTAAAATAGTCTATAACAATGGAATATAAATTTAAAATACAAAAAAGCGAGCAACATGGTCATGTGCCAAATAGGTACAAAAGTTTCAGGCTATAAGTACCCAACACTATGAAACATAAATTATGTACATACCCCCCTTTGGACCTAAGTAAAAGGGTACTAATAACCATTAAATAAAGAATGGGATGTGCTTATATGATGTTTTAGAATGTTGTAAATTCTAAATTGTTTTTCCAAATAACACACTAACTACCTAAGGCTTGAATATACTCAAGTAAAAACAATGATGGTAAATTTATTTCAAGATTTCTTGATATAAAATTAATCCACAGTCTCCATTTCAATATGAAAATATTACCTTTAAAAACTATAATTAGTTTTTAATAAAAAACATGCCTTTTCAAAAGATGAAACCACTAGGTTTCCATCAAAACCATTTAAAATCCATTTTCAAAAACAAGAATTTGAAATCAATTCATTTAATTTCATCAAAAACCCACTAATTCACTAGAATTTGGGGTTTTCTCAATTTCCCATAAAATACAAAATTAAATTCAATAATTTATTTTTGCAAAAAAATTCCATCCATTTCAAAAATATACCCCAATTCAATATAATTGGGGATTTTCCAAATTTCATGCCCAAGAGAACCAAATCCTCAATTCACTGGAATTGGTTTTTTAATAAAACTATTGAAAGAAATTTATTCAATTTATGCAATTATACTTTAAATAAAACTGAATCTAAATCAATAAAGTTAAGGTTAATTAAATTAAAAACCAATGACGAAACCACCTACCTTCCTAAAAAAACACAATGCCCAAAATGAAAGCCACCAACAAGAACTAAGGTGTATAAGATCTAGGAACTCATACTATAAATGAGATTCAACAACACATGGATTATATCCATCAAACTCAAGATGATCCATAAAACTCCAAGGAAGAAATAGATAAAGAGATCAAGAGGCATGAAGAACACTTACCCAGAAAGACACATCGTGATCACCATAATGATAAATCACAAAAAAAAGGTCAGGAGGGGTTGGAGGCTCCCAAAATCACATGGAGAAGTCTATATGTCAAGATTGTTGAATCATGGAGTAAGAAAAATGATGATTTCATTCGATCTGTCTATTAAAAAAATCAGCCTTGGGACTTTAAATGACTTGTAACCCAATTACATTTAGCATAATTGATACATCTCATAATCACCGAAAAATCCATCACATTTTGATAAAAATTGATTTATTTTCATTTATGGTTTACACATCGTGAAACCATATTAAACAGAATGTAAATACCTATTAGGCTACAAAACCAATATATTTCTTTCCAGAAATTCTAATAAATCTTTGACTTCACCATTATAGGTATCCTCCCATTTCTTTATCGGCCCTACCCAAAAAATAAAAAATAAAAACCATGATAAGGTTAGAAACATACCTAACATAAGAGTAACGGGATGTTACACATGGTATGGGGGGATTCCAATGTATGTTTTTTTTGTATCGTAGATAAAAAACAAAGAAAGTATTCTAAGTGTGGAATATGGATTTCCTTAAAAATACCAAATAAAAAATAATGTAAAAATATATGGAAGTAAAAATAAATAATTAAAAATAGAACCCCCTTTCTGATGAAGCTCTTCCCTTTATTTCTTATCATTTTCTTCCATACTCATCACATACCTACAAAAGTAACCAAAAAGTGAAATTTTAAGTTCCATTATCTATTAATCTCAATGATATTAATGGGAATTAAGTCTACTTACTAAAATAAATTCCTAAAATAGAAAACTAATTTTATAGAAACTAATTAAAAAATTTCATGGAAAATAATAAAATAACTCTGGTTTCCTCCCACAAATTTATTTCTTTAAGGTCTTTTTTCTATATTTTACCTCTTTAATCACTTAACATGATCATGGTAAGAAGTTACCCAGTCTATATTTATCCAAGTCTGATTTTTCATCTCACCCGATATATAACTTATCCTCCCATTCATTAAAATAATATTAATACTTTATTGAGGAGAAAACTTGAATTTGGATATTCCTAGTAATTAATCAAGTAACTCTGGGTACATCCACACTTGGTGGTACTCATATCTTACTTATTCTTGTTGTAATGTTTCTTTAAAATATTTAATATTTATAAATATTTTAACATTCATCACCTCCTATTATTTTTTATCTTCTTCAATTGAGGCTTCTTCTTCTTTTTCCTCCCTTGCTTCTATAGTGGTGATGGTGTCTTCTATAGATTCTTTATATTTAGCTTCATCCTTAGAGGTTACCTTATATTTATCCTCAAACTTATAATTCCCCTTGGAATTCTCCTCAAGTATTCTTTGAAGTTGACTTCATCCTTTGGAACCTACCTGGATTCCTTAGGTTCCTTCTCCAGTACGTCCAAGTCTCAAAATGCTTATCTAAAAACATGCCCCAATCCATAAAGGCGTTCCTCATCATTTCTTATGCATGGTTGTTGGGTATGTCTTCCTTGACTTTGGATCTTCTCCTTGAGTTAATCTATTTGATGTTCTAGATATGCAACTTGGATGGAAAATCTGACATGTTCACTTATTATGAAATCTATTCCCTCTATCAAAACACTCTATGCATAAAATTAAAACAAAATAAAAAATATAATCTAAAATCAGAAAACATAAACAAGGTGGGAAAATACATGTCCTAAGCTATTGAATTAAAGGACTTCCAAATGAAGTCTATGAAAACGTCTATAAAAATTTGTTCAACCCATAAAGCATCATTGTTTTATACAGGGTTACCAATTTAGATATATATAAATTCCCCTTCCTAATCACAACTAAAAATGTGTAATACATGGTAAAGTAAAAGGTAAGACCCACATAGACATGGTTAAAAAATATTTAACCAATAGCTAAGACTATAATTTAATTTTATAGATAAATACCCATCCTAGAAGAACTACCAATAAAGATTATGGGACCAATAAATTTAAAATCCATGTTCATGAAGTAATGAAGTGTAATATATATAATTAATATCCATGAAGTTGTCTAAATATAGTTTAATTTAATCCCTTGGTCTTAGTAGTCAATCTCCAATAACTAAGCTCTCATTTTTTCATGGCCATGTACTTTGTATCACTTAGAAATTAGGTAACCTAAAACCATGTTTAAACATTGGATATATCTAACATAAAGGTCATGGTGGAAACTAAACACTAGTTATCTCACTAAAATCACTCTCTCACTCAAAGTCAATGGTCATTCTCAAATAAATGAAAAATATATTTGAGAGTGAAAAAAATGAAAATGCCCAACATGAAATATCATAAAAAATAATAAAACTTTAATTAAATCAATTCAAATTAATTAAAAAAACCCAACACAATACCTAACCTCTCATGATATTCCTAGGAGGAATATAAGATAAACAAATAAAAAACCCTAAAAGACTCTAGTAGACTCCCCTCCAGCTGAACATGAGTAGTGGTCCTCCCATGATTCGATGCATTTTAGTGCACAATAATCCCCTCTATTTATAGGCAAAATTCTCGTTATATCTACCATTCATATCCTCTATATATCTATTTATATCTATACCACTTTGATACTAACTTAAACTCCTTATATATATAGAAAAACCCTTGTGTAATATTTTACCTCAAACTTCAGAAGATATATCTCCAAAATAATTCAAGGAGAGAGGGTGGATGACTTATGTATCTGTTTTAGATATTATGTAATAATTGGGCCCCACAAGAACCCCAGTTTCCCAGTATACATGTGTTTTCCCCTCCCTAGGTCCCAACCATCTACCTGAATGGTTCATCAGACTAAGGCTCGTCCCCATAGGCCAATACATGTTCTTTTAGTGTATTTCTTCTTTACTTACACACACCCTGAGAAACTTCCCAGGAGGTCACACATTCTAACAAATACTCTAGGATTAACCTCTTTAACCATGGGGTTCTAATCAGGTAGGTTCTAAAAAAGAAAGGTTCATATTTTTTCATGGGTAATTACATCTAGCCCTTTTAACCCTTAAACATTTTGGGATGTTACATTCACCCCTTTTAGAGAATATAATCCTCATTGTGGACCTTACATCTCAACCCAGGAAGTGCCACTGCAGTTCCTGCTGGGTTCCTGATCTGACACCATTTTCTAAAACCTAGACCCAAACCATCTATTCCAATCTAGAAAGACACATGATCTCAAGAATTCCTACCCATAATCTAGTGGTTTTTCACTATCAGTGAGCGTATTGAGTGAAACCATGGGGAGACTGTACCCTCTATTATATTGCACAGTAAAAAAAGAAATAACCAAAAATATAACAATATAAAATAAGAGAAAATAAAAAAAATGTAAAAATACCCCATGTAGTATCAATATATATCATAAAATAAATAAACAAAATATAAAAAAGGATCCAAGGTATGGAGTAAAGACCATAAATAAAAGCAGCAATAGATTTCCTAATCAAACTCTATATAGTAACATCCACATCCTCCTAATCCACCTACTCAATCATCCACCAGAGGGACCTTACCCTTCAATGAATCCCTAAGCATGAAATATACAAGTGCACAAAAATATATGAGCAGGGTTTGATTATAAGACTCAGTTTTACACCACCAAGGGCTCTTAACATCAGTTCATATGATATAAAAGTGCATTCTTGGAACATAAAGAGTAAAAATATAAAAAAAATATATCTCACAAGTAGAAAACATATTTTGGGTCTTTAAGGACTAACTATACCTGTTTCGACACCATACACGAAATTAAATCACCAACCATGTATGACACATCCCCCTCATAAAAAAGATAGTTCACAAAACATGTTTAACTCATACCACTAGAAATGATAACCCTCTCACATGTCGATCAATATCTTACACATCCCTCAAATAAGGGGATAGTCTATATTGATTCACCAAAATAAACTACATATAAAATAATAGTACATGAAAACATGTATACAAGATGACAGATAAAACATCACATAAAAAAATTATCATAATCAAAACAACCCATATGAATGAAAGAAAATCATATGTTAAGGCTACACACACACACACACCTCATGTTATCAAAATCAAACATATGTATCACAGGATACACACACATGTAAAAAATCATGACAGTGACCTATATAAAACATGCGCTAAAGATAAGGAATTTCTACCTCAAGGTTAATTAAGAACTCTAAGGTTAATCAAGGAAACATCACCTGAATTATTTCGTAATGTTCGTCAGATCAAAAAACTCATAAAATATTCCGAGAATTGAATCTAAATATTTTATTTCCAAGATAAATAAAATATCACATGTGGTAAAAAATTATCTATCCTAGAAAATCTATAATAAACATGATAATTCTGTATTATCCTTCTTGGCAATTCCAAATTATTTCTTAGAGAATAAATATAATTCTATTTTTGATGATAATACCTCTCTCTAAGATAATCTAAGATAAACCAAGAATAATTTTCATTATTATTTTCTATATTTTTGGTTTATTATCATTTTAATAATTCTTTATCATTTTTACAAAAATATTTGGAAATCTTAAACCTCTAACTTATTATGAGAATATTATAAATAATTCTTACCCGGTTTTATCCTTTAAGAAACACATCACCGAAAATAGAGGAGAGAAGGTGAGGATTTTTTCACGCAAGGAAAACATAATAAAAAAATCATATTGGTTGAATAAAGATTCAAAAATATTGAACAAGGAAAATAATGAACTACCTAGACTCAAGAGAATATCCAAAACAATGGTAGAAAGTTTGGAATATTTTTAAGAAAGGAAACTGTGTACAAGTCCGTAGTATTAAATCCACAAATTAAATTAGAAATTTAATTTTTATTCCAATTGTTTCTTAATAGTGGAGTGTTTAAGTATTCATAAAAATTTTAATTAAGGGAAAAAATAAAAAGAATTTAATTTCCAGTTTTTTGGAATTTAAAACCATTGAAATGCATTGTAGGTGTGATCTGGGGAAGGAACGAAAATGGAGGTTTTTAGAGTATTTCTCTAAAAGGGTGTTGAATAAGGAAAACCTGGTTTTACCCTAATTCATATCCTAGGTGTCTTTTAATGTTATTTGGTTCCCCTTAAAAAACCCTTTATAAACTAATGCTACCCTTAGGTTGTAACGACCCAAATTTCATTAAAGGAAATCCCTCTTGATCTAATTAAATGTTTCTTTGTGAATATATAAAGTGTCAACTTCATTGGTTTTATGTTAATAATTTTGACCATTGCTAATATAGCCTTTGAATAGTGATCAAATGATTAGTATAAATATAGGACTTTAACAAATCCAATTTACTCAGACAAAAGAAGCGATGACCTCATCCAGTAGAATTGCTCCATACGAAGCCCATTTGTCAGAGCTCAGAAAAGAGGTGGCATCCTTGGGCCTTGCTCCTGACCAAGCCCAATCTGAGCTTCATCATGTCAAGATTGAACGAGACTGTCTACGGGAAAAGTGGAAGTTGATTGAAATTACCACTCGAGCGATGTTATCCGAGCCACCCCAAGAGTCTGTCACCATCGAACACCTTACCCTTAGGTCTTATGCGATTGTTTTAAGGGGTTATGTAACAAATAAGTAGTACTATATTCATGTATATTAGTTTTTTTTATATAATAATGAATATAATTTCTAGTCATTTTTGATACCTTGTAAATAGTTTTTAAAGTACAAATGGTGTTTTTAGTTATTATTTAATTAAGAAATCTATTTTATTAAATTAAGGGATTTTTTGAATTAAATAATATTTTAATAAAATAATATTAATATTATTAAATTAATTTTTTTAAATATAAATGATCTTATAATTTTATGAATGCAATTAAAATTTTTATTAAGGTTTGAAATCCATTTCTTTCAAAACCTGTGAATTTTTGATAAATGCCGGTTTTTATTTTAAAAGTAAAAATTCATATATTTATAAAATTATTTAGATAAAATAAATGTTATTTTTGGAATCAGTACCTCGAAATTATCCAACGGTGAATTTTTCATAATTTTCTGAGACAGTCAAATGTTTGGGTAAAAATTAAATACCGTTTAAATATATAATGTGTTTTATGACATCATAATGACCCAATAGTGATGTAATAAAATACTATAATCTTTATTTTCGGCCAATATATGTTTTAAAATTAAAATAATGTGATTTTGGGTTTGTTTGACTTAATTTTCAAAGCATTAATGGACCCCTCAAGACTTATTCAACACTTTGCCTTTTTAAATTAATTTCCATGGGAGTGTGACTCACCTCCACATAAGAAACCTTATTATTTTAATAAGTTTGGACTTTGGCCTTATAAAATATTGTTTTCCTATTCCCTTTTCCAAAAAACTTCGGCAAAAACCATGGGATGGTTTGTGTTTTGGATTAATTTAACATAAGGGGTCCCAAACCTAAATAATAAAGAATTCCCCCACCTTTCCTATATAAACCCACCCAAGCTCCCACTTCCTCCTCACTCAAAGCCCTTGGAGTTCGTCCAACCTCTGCCCTACTATCTCTATAATCCTCCCAAGGTGCCCCAAGCTCCCAAGAATCCCCTCACAATCCTCTCTCTAGCCTTTGGAAGCACACTTCCAAGTAAGGGTTTTTTCTCCCTTTCTCATTTTTGTCCAATTTTCTTTAAGTTGTTTTGCCCTTTTAATTTCAATTATGAATTTTGGGGTATGGTTTCTCACCTCCCTCATACTACCCTCATTATGTTTTAATTATGGGAGACCCTTTCTCTCTCATTAAATTCCTCCCATGTACACCCATTACTATGCCGAAATTCCGAAAGGAACTTATCTCTCCTCTTTTACATTCAAGCAATAATTTTGTATCATGAATCTAAATTCCATTACAATTGTTGGGACATGTATATATATGACCTCCTTACTGTCCATTACATGTAAATATGATGATTAACCACTTTCTCTCTCATCAACCATTTTTATGAATTCTTATGTCACACCGTTACGCTGCCGAAATTGCACCGATTTTCTAAGCCAATGTCATTGTGTAGTGAATACCATGACCATTTCTCCATCAAGGGTATTCACCTTTATCCACATTTACTTATTTATTTTAAAGTTTCATGTATGAATTCCACATTCCTTTATCGTGGAATAAATTATTATATTTTATGAATCCATGTTTTATGATCCATGTGGCACACTTATGCATGAAATGAAATGTTTAAGAAGGGTGCACCCTTATAGCACTCCAATGAATTGGATAAAGTATAGTATCATGATACATCATGTGAAATGAGTGTTGAATCATGATAATTCAAGTGCAACGAGTGTTTACTCATGCTTAATGTGCAATGAGGATTTACTCATGCTCTATGTGCAATGACCCTTGGCTCATGCTAATTCCATGTTAAGTGTTGTTGCCACATTTCCATGTTATGATTATCATGCTTTATCACGCCAATATGTTCATGTTTATTTTATGATCTATTGATATTCCTATTGTCTAACATGTATTTTACTCCTCATGTTATTCCATGTGTACTCCCTTACTGGGCTTTATAGCTCACCCTTTTCTTATGCATGTCCTCAGTTTATCCCATGCAATGCTAAGTACGAGGGAATGTAGTGTTCATATAAAGGAAGTTTTCAATAAAGATGTTATATTTCATGTTTCAAGTTTTTATGTAATGATCCTAATCCCCAAATACACTAAACCTCTCAATATTCTTGTTGTATCAAGTGAAGTTTTATGTAATAAATCATGTTTAAGTTGTAATAAAAAGCAGGGTTGTCATAGTTGGTATCAGAGGATAGGTTTAGTTATTTTTGGGATTAGGAAACCCTAGTAAATCCCTAAAGACAAGACTAAGTATGATAAAAACATCCCTAAGTTTTGGTAAGTACTGAGTAAGTGGTTTATCAGACAAATACATCCCTGTCTGGATACGAGCAGGTAGAGGTGGCTCTGGCACAGATGTATCCTAGGGGTAAAACCTGAAAACACCGCTTTGAGCTAGACTCGAACGGGAACTGGTACACGACAATGGGCCTTGCTGAACTCTTGGTTACGACACTCCTGGGGGATATTTTTTGATAAATTCACAAGCTTAGTATGAACCCTTATTAAGGGAATTAAGAAAAATGCCCCTAAGAATATATGTTATAAAGTAGATCATGAAAAGCCTAGATTGAAGCCTATAGACTCATGAGTTAAGGAAATAAAAGTTTATTTATAAGTCATCAACTTTTGTCTCTGGATTACCCTTTATGTGTTACCCCTAACTTTCCTTTTATTCCAGCCAATGGCCAGTAATAGGAGGACTCGGTCTAACAACCGTTGTGAAGATCAGTGTGATGACTGTACTAATGAGATGCCAAATCCAATGGGAACGGGAATCGCGAACTTTGTCATGCTTATCTCTCAGCTAACTCAAGTTTTGAATAGAAACATAGGTCAATAGGAACGTTCAACCCACCCCCCCCCTAAGAAAGAACAAGTCGCTATCGAGAGCTTCATGAGACAAAAGCCTCCTAATTTTAGTGGATCATCCGATCCCATGATCGCTGAACAATGGATCAACTCCATTGAAAAGATATTCTCCATCCTCCAATGTTCTGAACAGGAGAAGGTTCTCCTAGAGGCTTATCATATAGAGGGTGAAGCTGATCAATGGTGGACGTTGATCAAAAATAAAAAGCATGAGGAGGAGATCGAGGCGTTGGAATGGAAGGATTTCCGGAAGATATTTTTCGATAAATATTTTCCACGCACCCTCCGGCTTAAGATAGAAAGGGACTTCCTTTACCTCAAGCAAAAAGATGAATAATCTATTGGAGCGTATGAGGAAAACTTCACAAGGATTGCACGATATGCTTCCAACTTTTTCGTTACCCCTGAATGCAAGGTTGACTACTTC
Organism: Viscum album; assembly: GCA_963277665.1. NCBI lineage: Eukaryota > Viridiplantae > Streptophyta > Magnoliopsida > Santalales > Viscaceae > Viscum > Viscum album. The sequence continues at coordinate 1,711,958,412 of OY728145.1, forward strand.
TTTAGTGGGCTGAAGCCTAGCTTGCGGAAAGCATTAGCGATCCGTGACTTCGACAGCTATGAGGAAATTGTCCGATGTTCCCTCAAGGTAGAAATAGAGATCGGGGAATCACATGGGGTATCATGGGGACAAGAAGCGTAAGGTGGACTTCAATGATAGTTGTCCAATGGATAAATACAATAGTGCTAAGAAGATACAGCACCCCACTTTCCAAAAGTGCGGAAAGAAGCACCCTGGAAATTGCCTTAAGGGGACGAGAAAATGCTTCAGGTGTGGAAGAGAAGGGCACCTAGCTGTTAACTGTCGGCAAGAAAGACCTGCGGCTGTGACAGAGGAGAGGAACGCTCCGTTCGAACCTCAACGCGTTGTTCAATGCTACAAATTCAAAGAACTGGGTCATTTTGCAAATCAGTTCTCCAATCAAAGGGTTTTCGGAGGCAACCAACAACCTTCAAGACATCAAGGAAGAGATTTTGCCATCACTTCTGCCGAAGTGAACCCCGACAATGAAGTGGTGATAGGTACTCTAGTTATTCATTCAAGAATAGCGAACACACTTTTTGATTCAGGTTCTACACATTCTTTTATATCTCGAAAGTTTAGTAGAACAATCCCAACACCACCACAAATAATGGAAGTAAAGATGTTGGTGAGTACGGAAAATGGGGCAATCATTGCATCCCATGAATATAAGTCCTCCCCTGTTATAATCTTTGGATTGAATTTCCCAGCGAATCTTTTCATACTCCCTCTGGTGTAATTTGATGCAATTCTTGGAATGGATTGGATTTCCTTATATAGATACAACATAAATTGTCGGGAGAGGGAAATCACACTCCATATAGAGAATTGACCCCCGATTCTTTACAAGTATCAGGAGGAAGATGAATCTCCTTTAGCTCCATCATCTCAAGCATGGTTATTACTACCCTATGAGCATGCGTATCTGGCTCAGATGATTGAGTCCAAATAAGAAACCATCCTTGAAGAAATGCCTATTGTGAGGGAATTCTCAGAAGTGTTTCCCAAGGATCTTCCTAGTCTTCCTCCTAGAAGAGATGTTGAGTTCTCAATTGAACTTATACCTAGGGCGCTACCAATATCCAAGACTCCATATAGAATGGCTGTTGTAGAGCTTGAAGATCTGAAGAAATAACTAAAAGAGAATCTGGATAAAGGGTTTATATGCCCAAGTGCTTCACCATGGGGTGCACCAGTCCTCTTCGTCAAGAAGAAGGATGGGTCAATATGGCTTTGCATCGATTATCATGAACTTAACAAAGTAACGATAAAGAAAAAGTATCCTCTCCCAAGAATTGATGACTTGTTTGATCAGCTGTGTGTAGCACAATACTTCTCCAAGGTGTATTTGTGGTCGGGATATTATCAAGTAAGGGTGAAGAAGGAAGATGTCCGCAAGACTGCTTTTCGTACAAGGTACGGGCACTATGAATTCATAGTAATGCCTTTCGGACTCACCAATGCTCCAGAAATATTCATGGACTTGATGAATAGAGTCTTTAGAGATTACCTTGACAAATTTGTGGTAGTATTTATAGATGATATTCTAAGATACTCCAAAACCAAGGAGGATCATGAGGAGCATTTAAAAACTGTACTAGAGACTTTGTGCAAGGAGAAGCTCTATGCAAAGTATAGAAAGTGTGAGCTCTAGTTGAAGGAGGTCTCATTATTAGGCCATATCATCACAAGAAATGGGATATCTATGGACCCCTCCAAAACAGATGCAATTTAGGGATGGACGAGGCCAACATCGGTAACGAATATCCTTAACTTCTTGGGGTTAGCTGGATATTATCAATGATTTGTGAGAAATTTCTCACGGTTGTCCAACCCTCTTACCAAACTAACTCGAAAGGGAGTAAAGTTTTCTTGGAATGATGAATGTGAAGAAAGCTTCAAGGAGTTGAAAAGGAGGCTTATCACTGCACCCGTGCTCACTTTACCTACAAGTGGGGAGATTTTTGTGGTATTCAGTGATGGTTCGAAGAAGGTATTAGGATGTGTGCTGATGCAGAATGATAAAGTGATATCCTATGCCTCAAGGCAGTTGAAAATCCATGAGTGAAACTATCCAACGCATGATCTGGAGTTGGCGGCGGTGATATTTTCCTTTAAAATATGGCGGCATTATCTCTATGGAGATAAATGTGAGATATATACTGACCACAAGAGTCTTAAATATATATTCACACAGAAAGAGCTTAATATGCGCCAGATAATATGGATAGAGCTCATCAAGGATTATGACTGTTCAATCAATTACCACCCTGGGAAAGTGAACAAGGTGGAAGATTCCCTAAGTAGAAAGGATCCAGCAATTCTATCAATGATGAGAATTGAGAAGGATCCAATCTTCTTAGACTTGATGAAGATGGACATGGGGATCATAAAGAAGGGAACATCATCAATCCTTTCACAAATTATTGCTCAACCATATCTTTTGGAAAGGTTAAAGGATGCTCAAAAGGATTATGTGGGAATTCAAGAAAAAGTGGAAGCTATCAAAAAGGGGAAATCCTCGGAGTTTAATGTTAATGAAGAAGGAATTGTGCGGTTTGGGAAAAGACCATGTGTTCCATAAAGTCCAGAGCTGAAGAAGGAACTTTTAGATGATGCACATAGTTAAAATTTCTCTATTCACCCAGGGAGCACAAAGATGTATCAAGATCTCCAAGAAAACTTTTGGTGGGATAATATGAAGAAGGAGATTGCTGAATATACAACAAAGTGCCTAGTGTGTCAGCAAGTGAAGAAAGAGAGGCAGAAGTCTAAGGGGATGATGCAACCATTTCCCATACGAGAATGGAAATGGGAGAACATCACCATGGACTTTGTCACCAAAATTACAAGGACATCCAAAGGCAACAATGCAATCTGGGTTGTTGTGGATCGTCTTATAAAGACTGCAGACTTAATTTCTATTCAGGAGGATTCCTCTTTGGATCAACTGGAACAGATATATATCAGGGAAGTGGTAAGGTTTCATGGAGTACCACTATCTATCGTGTCTGACCGAAATCCAAGATTCACCTCTATGTTTTGGAAGAGTCTTCAACATGTTCTGAATACTGAACTGAAATTCAGTAAGACCTATCATCCTCAAACTGATGGCCAATCCTAGTGGACTATCCAAACACTTGAGGACATGTTGAGAGCATGCTAAATGGAATTTAAAGGAGGATGGGATCAACATCTTCCTCTGGTTGAGTTCTCTTATAATAACAGTTTCCACTCAAGCATCCAAATGGCACCATATGAAGCCCTGTATGGGAAAAGGTGAAGAACACCGACATGTTGGGATGAGGTCGGTGAACGTAAGCTGTTTGGACCAGAAATGGGCGAAGAAATGGTGGAGAAGGTGAAAACCATTCAGAATCATATCAAGGAAACCCAGAGTCGATAGAAGAGTTATGCATATAATTGTCGACGAGACCTTGAGTTTAAAGTTGGAGACATGGTGTTTCTATGCATATCTCTGGGGAAAAAGGTCATGAGGTTTGGAAAGAAAGGGAAGTTAAGTCTAAGGTACATCGGCCCCTTCGAGATTCTTGATCGTGTTGGGGATGTGGCCTATCGACTAGCACTTCCACCTACCATGGCCAAGGTGCATGATGTCTTTCATGTATCCCTCTTAAGGAAGTACATATTGGACCCTTAACATGTACTCTCTTCTGAGGTGGTATAATTGGAAGATGATATTTCTTATGAGGAGAAACCAGTGAAGATATTAGATCGTAGAGAAAAAGTTCTATGAAATAAGAAAATTCCCCTCGTCAAGGTGTTGTGGAGAAACCACAAGTTTGAAGAAGAGACTTGGGAATCAGAGGATATGATGAAGCTGAGTTACCCACATTTGTTTTAGTGTGGGAAAAGGAAAATTTCGAGGGCGGAATTTCTTAAGGGGGAAATATTGTAACGACCCAAAGTTTTATTAATGGAAATCCCTCTTGATCTAATTAAATGCCACTTTGTGTTTATATAATGTGTCAACTTCATTGGTTTTATGTTAAGAATTTTGACCGTTGCTAATATAGCCGTTGAATAGTAATAACATGATTTTTATAAATATAGGACTTTAACAAATCCAATTTACTCAGACAAAAGAAGCCATGGCCTCGTCCAGTAGAATTGCTCCATACGAAGCCCATTTGTTGGAGCTCAAAAATAAGGTGGCATCCTTGGGATTCACTCTTGACCAATCCTAAGCTGAGCTTCATCATGTCAAGCTCAAACGAGACTGTCTATGGTAAAAGTGGAAGTTGATTGAAATTACCACTCGAGCGATGTTATCCGAGCCACCCCAATAGTCTGTCGCCATCGTACACCTTACCCTTAGGTCTTATGCGGCTGTTTTAAGGGGTTATGTAACAAATAAGTAGTAATATGTTCATGTACATTATTTTTTTTGTATATAATAATGAATATAATTTCTAGTCATTTTTGATACGTTGTAAATAGTTTTTAAAGTACCAATGGTGTTTTTAGTTATTATTTAATTAAGAAATCTATTTTATTAAATTAAGAGATTTTTTGAATTAAATAATATTTTCATAAAATAATATTATTATTATTAAATTAATTTTTATTAAATATAAATGATCTTATAATTTTATGAATGCAATTAATTTTTTTATTAAGGTTTGAAAGCCATTTCTGTCAAAACCCGTGATTTTTTTTATAAATGTAGGTTTTTATTTTAAAAGTAAAAATTCACATATTTAGAAAATTATTTAGTTAAAATAAATGTTATTTTTGGAATCAGGACGTCTAAATTATCCAACGGTGAATTTTTCATAATTTTCTGAGACAGTCAAATTTTTGGGTCAAAATTAAATACCGTTTAAATATATAATGTGTTTTATGACATCATAATGACCCAATAGTGATGTAATAAAATACTATAATCTTTATGTTCGGCCAATATATTTTTTAAAATTAAAATAATGTGATTTTGTTTTTGTTTGACTTACTTTTCAAAGCATTAATGGACCCCTCAAGACTTATTCAACACTTTGCCTTTTTAAATTAATTTCCATGGGAGTGTGACTCACCTCCACATAAGCAACCTTATTATTTTAAGAAGTTTGGACTTTGGCTTTATAAAATATTGTTTTCCTATTACCTTTTCCAAAAACCATTGGCAAAAACCATGGGATGGTTTGTGGTTTGGATTAATTTAACATAAGGGGTCCCAAACCTAAATAATAAAGAATTCCCCCACCTTTCCTATATAAACCCACCCAAGATCCCACTTCCTCCTCACTGAAAGCCCTTGGAGTTCGTCCAACCTCTTCCCTACTCTCTCTAGAATCCTCCCAAGGTGCCCCAAGCTCTCAAGAATCCCCTCAAAAGCCTCTCTCTAGCCTTTGGAAGCACACTTCCAAGTAAGGGTTTTTTCTTCCTTTCTCATTTTTGTCCAATTTTCTTTAAGTTGTTTTGCCCTTTTAATTTCAATTATGAATGTTGGGGTATGGTCTCACACATCCCTCATACTACCCTCATTATGTTTGAATTATAGGAGACCCTTTATCTCTCATTAAATGCCTCCCATGTACACCCGTTACTATGCTGAAATTCCAAAAGGAACTTCTCTCTCCTCTTTTACATTCAAGCAATAATTTTGTATCATGAATCTAAATTCCATTACAATTGTTGAGACATGTATCTATATGACCTACTTACTGTCCATTACATGTAAATATGATGAGGAAACCCTTTCTCTCTCATCAACCATTTTTATGAATTCTTATGTCACACCGTTACGCTGCCGAAATCGCACCGATTTTCTAAGCCAATGTCATTGTGTAGTTAAAACCATGCCCATTTCTCCATCAAGGGTATTCAACTTTATGCACATTTTCTTATTTATTGTAAAGTTTCATGTATGAATTCCACATTCCTTTATCATGGAATAAATTATTATGTTTTATGAATCCATTTTTTATGATCCATGTGGCACACTTATGCATGAAATGAAATGTTTAAGAAGGTCGCGCCCTTATAGCACTCCAATGAATTGGGTAAAGTATAGTATCATGATACGTCATGTGCAATGAGTGTTGACTCATGCTAATTCAAGTGCAACGAGGTTTTACTTGTGCTTCATGTGAAATGAGGATTTACTCATGCTCTATGTGAAATGAGCCTTGGCTCATGCTAATTCCATGTTAAGTGTTGTTGCCACATTTCCATGTTATGATTATCATGATTTATCATGCCTTTATGTTCATGTTTCTTTTATGCTCTATTGATATGCCTATTGTCTAACATGTATTGTACTCCTCATGTTATTTCATGTGTACTCCCTTACTGGGCTTTATAGCTCACCCTTTTCTTATACATGTCCTCAGGTTATCCCATGTATTGCTAAGTACGAGGGAATGTAGTTTTCATATAAAAGAAGTTTTCAATAAAGATGTTGTATTTCTAGTTTCAAGTTTTTATGTAATGATCCTAATCCCCAAAGACACTAAACCTCTCGATCTTCTTCTTGTATCAAGTAAAGTTTTATGTAATAAATCATGTTTAAGTTGTAATAAAAAACAGGGTTGTCATATAGGTAGAGTTATGTTACACATACAAAACCATAAAAAAAATCTACTTACCATTACACGTGTGACTCAAGTTACCATTAAGTAACTATTAGGAACCATGATCTTCCCTTAAAAAAATCATACCTTACTCATACAAGAGAAGAGGAAAACTAATATTACCCTCACGTAGTGGATATATACCCTAACACAGCTCCTGGAACTCATGGGTTAACCATATGCAACTCTAGAGGTACCCTTACCCAGTACTATCTACCCATACATAGCCCTTAAAAATAGTGATATAACTTTATTTAATGGATGGTACCATTATGTAGTGGATGGTACCCATATATATCCCATTGAAAGTAGAGGTTACCTTTACATAGACTTAGTAATAAGTGTCCTACCCTTAAATGGTGGCTGGAACCCTTACACAGTGGTTGTTTCTTCAACCCATCCTTATACAGGTTATAAAAAAAGGCCTCTACCCTTACACATCCTATTGAAAGGTAGATTTATGCTTACAAAAAGTTTTGGAAAACTATTTTTCCATTATTAAGGCCTTAAAATAAATGATTAATAGTAATATTTAATAGAAAAAAAATCTTTACATAAGGATACTTATGAGTTAAAAATAGAATAGGGTTTAAAAGATCATTTAAAAATTTAGTATGTTACATATATGGTTCATTGAATGTAGTGTTACTCGTGACAACAAAACTCACTTTCATATGTAACACCTTTCATTTTTTCAATGGGTACGACATGAGTAGTGTGAATATCATCATGAAATATCCCTTGAATCCTTGATAATTTAATATCTTCCTCATTGTGTTGCAATAGTATGATGCATGAGATCACAACACTTAACCCCATGTCTTGACTGGTTCAATAATGGCTACAACACGAGAGTCCCATGCATGACCAAAAATGCTTCTCCAATGAAATTCATCACCATAGTTTCATTCTTATGAAGTATGAAACAACATGAAATCAATACCATGCAGTGCATCCCTTCCATGGAATGCATTATGCGACATGAAATATTGGGCCGCACCACATGTTCTTTTCTATATAATCTTCTCTAGCGTGCTCTGTGGCACAACACTCCATGGACATGAAGCATTCCTATTCTCAGAGTAGTGGCCCAAGATCCTTTACTAGATCGAATGGAGATATGTGGTGTGAAGGCAGCTAACATGATGTGACACTTCAACCCTAGGACATGCATGATATAAATAATATGAATGAACTCTTGTGGTGCTAGCTTAATGAAATTCATTTTCCAAAAATTCATTTTCCTTCCCTTGTATTTATTCTTTTCCAAAGTTAATTCAAACTAATATATATATAAATTACTTCCATTAACATATAAAACAAATTTAATTTGACAAAATATCCATTAAACAATGAAAATATTAATAAAAAACAAATGCATGAATTTTAGTTGCCATAGGATTCCAATTTGTGGCTTTCTATATCCTTTGAAATTAAATTTCTCTCAATTTTTTATTATTGATGTGATATATAAATCTATGAGATTTTTTGGATATAATGGGGGATGTGGGAGTATTCATTTTTATTTTTTATACTAATGAACTTTTATTGTTTGATTTGAATGCAATTGTTTATTAGTACTTTTAATTCGATATTTATCCCCTCCAAATGTTATCTTTTGATTAATGATTCCAAGTTATTTTAGGAATTTTTCTACCCCTTCCCCCCTTTGTTTTAACTTCTCCATATCATGAAACATATACATCTTCAACCTTCCCAATGTTTGTAGGATTGTTCGTGATGTAGGAAAATAGGTAGGCAAATAGAGAAGACAGATTGAATCTCGATGCGTGAATTTATTTCTGCAGAGATCTAGTTTTTGTCTTGTAATAATTTGAAATATTTCTAAATATATTTCTAGATCTAGTTGCTAAGATTAGGTGTGATTTTAAGGCTCTATATTCCCAAAATTAATTTTATAAAAATAGTAAATATATTTTATATTGCGCATGCATGGTTAATTAAAGAAAATAGGAAAAATATTAAAGGTTTGATTGTATTACCAATATGAGACCACTGTTAGGTCTGGAATGTGGTGTTTTTCCTAGGTTCAACATAAAATGAGTTGGTGGAGGGTGTTCAGACCCCTCTCTCGTCAGTGGTGTGCTTAAGTGAATTAATTAATTAATTATTTAATTTTACTTTGACCTAATTAAAAGTTATAAATAGGTATTTAGGGTAATTTTCCAAGGTTTTATCACATTACACTATTAACTGGTGGGAGATCTCTCTTACACCTCTATTGGCGACAAATGAAAAGCCTATGACTCAAGGAAGATCAATGCGGAATGAATGCAACGGCTTCTCTTGAAATCATTATGGAGAACATCCTTCAACAACGATCAATCTAAAATGAGTTAGGACTTGTATTTTGGTTTTTAATCCATTATATTAAAATAATTTATTATTTTCATTCCTTTTAATGAATCTGTGCCTTTGACAAACCTTTTATGTTTCCAAGAATGAAGAATCATATTTTTTTCTTTGGTTTATATAACCCTAGAACATGTTATTTATCGTTGTCCAATAATTCTTGTAAAATGATCATAAAAATATTATTTTTGTTCCTTTATTACTCTATTATTCACATTCTTCTCCTTTGTAACCATGTGGTTCCCGATTTGATAGTTGTCAGGCGTCCTGAGCTTGATCGGGTGCCCGAATTTGTGGCAGATTAATGAATCATCAAAGGTTTTTCAAGATGAGCACAGATTTGGAAATCCTGTGAGGTGAGGATGACTGATCCAGTTATTAATATTTGATATTTTGATGAACAAAGGTGCGACAGTGTATGGAACGATCATCCAAACCCTCGTTGAAGAACGTGGCTGATTTGCAGAGAGAAATGATGGAGATTCATGTTCTTCGATCAGATCCGTGATTTTTGAACTGATTCCAGGCATTATCTAAGGCATAATGTACATATTCAACCATGGGAGAGATGATCTAAGGTTTCCTGAAAAATCTCGACTACATGCCGTGTTCAATGATGAACACACAATGTGTAGTCTCGTTCAGTGGCAATGCTAGGGTTTGGGAAAATTAAGGGTAACACAACATGTAACACCCCCTCACACACCGTGTTCCCCTTCTATGATTAGACAACCCATGTGAAAGGTCACATGGGTGGGGAATTCATGTAAGAGAACATGAACATGGTTTGACCACATAGGTGACATCCCGTGTGGACCAACTTGTCATGTACCAAAGTACACGGACACAGGGTCTGAGTACACGAACACGAGGTCCGATTACACGGACATGGGGTCCAAGTACACGAACATGGGGTATGAGTACACAAACATGACCATCATACAAGGCCCGGTCCTTAGATTGGTGAGACACTCCATGTATTCCTACTACCTGTAATGTACCCCTAGACAGATGGAACTCATGTACTGACTATAGACATAGTCGAGATGCGAAGAAGGACCACATGCTATGTGGGTCTCCTCACGTGCTATGTGCTATTTGAGATCTTCCGATAAAACTTCAAATATTTGTATCTCCTTTTTTTTTAACTCGGATTTTGGCCCAAGATATTACTATACCAATTGTTTTTCCATATAGAAAGTGATGGTTCCCTTAAAAAAGGATTTTGAGATATGATGTGAATGTTCTAGGTTTGGAACATGTTGAGGCAAAACCCGATGAAAGTAGTGACCATACAGAATCCATAGATCATTACTGGGCTTACCCTCCAACTGGAATGGGTAGTGGTGTTCCCGATGGTAGTTATGGGGTTACCCTTCAATAGGACTGGGAAGTGGCGTTCCACGATTATCTTTCTAAGTTACACTCTAGTAGGACCGGGCAGTGGAGTTCCTCAATGTTCTGGACTTACCCTCCATCTAGGATTGGCATTTTAATTCCCTGATGATGTATTCTATTCATAACCATCCATCTAGGATGGGAAGTGGAGTTTCCTAGAAGACTCACTGATCTTACTCTCCAGTAGGACTGGGTAATGGAATTCCCCGATGATCTTCCCAATGGGTACCCTCCAGTTGTGTTGGTCGTTAACCTTCCTCAATGACTACCAGAGTAGGACCCTCGTATCATACCAGGTCATGATATACTTTTATAAAACTGGTGATACCTTGACTGTGCGTTATAGTGGATAGGTGTGGTTTGACGTACCTTGGACTCATGAGAAAGAGGTACACTTTCCCCACTGAGACGCGTTCATGTGACGTGACCTAAAACCGTGTGGGAGATATAGTTCCACCAAAAGTATATAGTATAAAGGTGTGGCGATTGAGCCCCTTAAACTTGTTTGAATTGGGAAGACACATGAGGTTTTGGGCATCATTGATAGACTTACTTTGGAACTATTGGGTATTCTTCTTCCTGGACCAAGCTGTGGTATGGAGATCCCTTTACTATCTAATTTGGGATTATTTGACCGATCATATATATATATATATAACCTATTTCATTACCCACTCTATGGGTTCTGGTTACTCTCCTTACAATAGAGAAGAAGACGCATGAGGTATTTCACATGCTTTCTGTGTCTAGTTTATTATGGTTGTAAAAGTCTACTCTCCTACTATAGGTAGATATGACTCAACAAGAAGTTCATATTCTCACCATTTAAAGCTCCTTATGATTGTATGAATCTACTATCACTCTCTTGTTGGGTTGAACTGTATCATTTAACCACACCTTGTTATATATACTACTTTCCTCTTCAGTAGTATCTCTTACTACCCCCTTCAAATTTTTTGGGGCATTCCAATGGGTAAGTATATACTCACCCCTTCATGGGATTTTCCCAACACATTTCGGGTCTTTTTTAGATGGTGGATAGGTTGATCATGACTTTATAAAATCTTAGGGATACATACTGCTTGGACCACGCACAATGTTCATAGCATTGGATACAAGAGTTGGCCTCTCATTTGTGTACTCTTTTCTAGTTCAGTTAGGTTGGGATATATTTCTGGGAGGGCATGTATTTTCCCTTTTCCTTTAATTTTATACTACCATATTTTGTATTTTTTAGAGGTCTATGCACATTTGGTTTATTTATAGCAGTGTTTCATATTTTATTTCTTTCCCTCTACACTTTTGCATTGTGTTGGATGTGTGTGTGTGTATAAGTACTTAAACCCCCCCCCCATGTTTATTTTTGCCTTCAAAACATGTTTCCACTCCCTGAACTATGGAGGTAGGCTTGGGGTAGTTACAACTTGAGCCCCGACATGGGTCGGGTTGTGACAGATTGATATCAATGTAAGTTCATTCCTTGGGATTTTGTTTTGACATTTCCCCTTAATAGTAATGTTTGGTTTTATGGAAAAAGTTTCAAAGTTCTCAAGTTTAGCTCTCAAGCTAGGGAGACCAATGATGGTGTAGAAGACCTAGACATCTATTCATCAGGACCCTGATTAATATCTTGTCAACTCAACACCCTGAGACATTTTTTCAGGGAAAAATTGTTAATGCATAATGTATGATTGAGTCTTTGACTATCCTTCTTGAGTAATCTCCCCATTTTCATTGATATATATATATATATATATATATATGATCATCTGACCATGGTACTCTTTAATAATTTTTTGGATGCCTCAGCGACGACAGCTAGCCAAGATACCAGCTCCAGTTCGTGAAGATGACCCTATGAGAGACAAGACCTTTGTTCAGGGTCCATCATGAAATCCCTTTCCTCTAGGTAGGTAGGTAGAAGAACCTACACCAATTGAGTAGTAGATCATCCCAATAGAGCAGGATGATAAAATGAACAGGTTTATCACACTCAGTGAGTTCTATCATTAGAGACCACTTAGGTTCTACTGTGATCTGGATCCTTAGGCCGCATAGGATTGTCTAGAGTTGGCGGCCTATGTATTTAGGAACATCTGGACACTGATAGATCAGATGGTGTCTTTGGAAGCTAGTATTTTCCATGGATCAGTTCAAAATTGGTGGAGCTCAGTCTCCCAGATAAATGATGAGTTGACACTCTCATGGGACGTGTTCTAGCAGCTGGTTTGTGAGGAGTACTACCTCTATTTCTTATGATCCATCTAGATTCAAGAGCCTTTGGAGATTAAATAGGGAGGGATGAAAATTTCTGAGTATGTATCTAGGTTCACAGACCTTACGTGCTACTATCTCGACATAATTAGAGACGACTACTTCTGAGAATGGAATTTTGAGCAGGGACTCCGTAGGGAGAGCCGAGCCATCATAGTTCCCTTGTGAATTCCCACATATGATGGGGTATTGGATCAAGAACTTTTGATAGAGAGTTTTATGTCAAAGGGATGCCAGATAGCTGGAGCTGGCAGTGGGTACGATAGAGTTGAGTCATCTACAATAGTAGGGAAATGCTAGAGATCTCAGAATAAGAGACCCTTCCATGAGAAGACCCAGGGACATGGTTGTATAGTAAAGGGGCAACGTAGAGCACCAAAGAAACTTGGGGAGGGTTGGTGCTATTCTTGTGATGGGAGAGGTCCCATGGAACATGACTTCCCAACCAAACATATTGGGTATCCCAATAATAGTAGATGTACCACCATGGAAGAGACAATTCCATGATATCAGATCTCCCAAGTGTGGATAGGGTGGTCCTTAGGGAGTCAGAGCTGGAAGAGGAGAAATATTAGATACAAGTTGGGGGAAATGATATGAGGTCCTTCCACCACCACCACCACCAGGCGATCCATATGAGGCTTCAGGAGCTAGTGTTTGGGGCCGTAGATAGATGTAAGCTTCGGACGTCTATGATTTTTCAGCACACGAGATGATTTGAGGTAAGATATGTGTTTATTCTACTCTTGCCTCAGTATTAGTAGACACAGGTTCCAACCACTATTTTTTCTTGACACTCTTGGTATTGGAGCTGGAGCTCCCAGTGGAGGCGCTAACACAACCTCTTTGTCTTTAGGTTCCCATAGGGAACACTTCTTATCTATCCTTTATCTATCTACATTGAGAGAAATATATTGGAGGATGGAGGTTCATGTGGGACCTACTAGACATCACAATTAAACACTATGACATTATCTTGATCATGGATTGGATTTCCTTATTCAATCCCAGATCGACTATCACTGTAGACTAGTTAGATGCCTACTGACTGATGGTACTAGGTTATCCTTTCTCAGTTAAAGAGACCTCGTAATAGGGAAAACAGATGTTGTAAGTAGGATGATGCATCTTATCAACCATTAGTTATCAAGTGTAACCCTCAGTGTAGAAGAATCTTAAGGCATTTGGGTTCCTTGAGTTGTGAAAGAATATATGGATGTCTTACCTGAAGATATTACGGGACTACCTCTGATATGGAAGATAGAGTTTTGTATAGACCTACATCCTAGAACTTCCCTGATATCTTATATTGAATATTTTATGGAAACCATAGTGCTCCAAGAGATATGGTTACAGCTGGAGGACCTTTGTGAGAAATGTTTCATCAGACCCAGTGTGTCCCCCTAGACACCTCCAATTCTGTTCATGAAAAATGAAGATGAGAGCTTACAAATTTTTGTAAATTATCAGAGCCTTAACCAGACCACAATAAAGAACATGTACCCCTTTATGGGGATTTATGACCTCTTTGACTAGTTTTAAGGTGCAATATGGTTCACTAAAATCGATCTCAGGTTTGGATACCACCAATTTCCGGTTCTCGAGGCTGAAATTCAAAATTTGGATTTCTGATGTCACTATGGACACTACGATATCCTAATGATTCCATTTGGTGTGAAAATACCCCTTATGTATTTATAGATTTGATGATCTAGGTATTAAATCCATACTTGGGCCAATTTTTTGTTGTCTTCATCGATGAGATACTCATTTACTCTACAATAGAGGAGGAGCAAGTAGATCACTTGAAGATGGTTCTTAATTTACTTCGAGAGAACTGAATTTATGGAAATATATATAAGTGCTAGTTCTAGATATATGAGGTTCACTTTATGGGTAATTTAATTTCTAAAAAATGTTTATCCATGGATCCAAAAATGATATAAGCGGTGCTTGCTCGAGATCCACTCAAAAATGTTTCATAGGTGCAGAGATTTCTTGGTTTGGAGGGGTACTACAAGATGTTCGTGGAATACATATCTAGAATCGCATCCCCTTTGACTGACCTGGCATGGAAGGGACATCCATTCACTTTGTCTGAGTATTTCTAGAAGGCCTTTGAGGAGTTGAGTTAGAGGCTAGCAAGTGCCCTAGTTTTGTGACTACCAGAGGAAGGCATTGAGTTCGTAATGTATTGTGAGGCCTAAGGAGCTAGGCTCAGTTGTGTGTTGATGAAATGATAGGAAGTCATCACATATGAGTTGAGGTATTTGATACCAAATGAGATGAATGAAAAGACTCATGACCTAGAACTATAAGTGGTAGTGTTTTTCTTGAGAATATAGAGGCACTACCTTCTGGGAGAGTGCTTTGTGGTTTACTTAGACAACCAGAGCCTTAGGTATGTATTCACTCAATGAGACCTGAACTTCAGGTAGTGATTCTAGTTGGAGTTTTATAGGACTACAAATTTTAGATAGTTTATACTCTAGGAAAGGGAAATGATATAGAAGATGACCTTAACAGGAAGTCACAGGCTCTCATAGTGTGGGAATCTTCAGAGCTGTTAGTATCCCTGCAGCGGACTCTGGTAGGGTAAGAGGGTAAAACTATTCTATAGTCGATGGTGTTGAATCTTTTTATCCTCAATCATGTGAATGACTCATAGTTGGGAGACATATACTGTGAGGTTATTTGTGGTCCGATATCTACTGGTGACGCACCAAATAGATATTCTAAAGGATAGATTAACGAGATCCTATTATAGGGGGAAAATAATGGTTTTAGTCATGATGCATGAAGAGGTGGTGTGGGAGTTCCACACTTCCCCCTTAGCTATACATCCAAGTGTGGGGAAGATTTACATAGATATTCAGTGGCGGTTTTGGAGCTCTGACATGAGATGAATCATATATGAGTTCATCTCATGGTTCCTCACCTGTCAGTAGTTGAAAGTTGAGAACCAAGTTCCAGCGGGTTTGTTGCAGCCTCTTGAGATCCATAGTGGAAATGGGACGAAATATCCATAGGCATAGTCACAGGTATTTCACAAAAAACTAAGGTCCCTGACACCATTTGGGTGATAGTATACTAAATCAAGAAGTTGTCACACTTACTTACTATCAAGGATCAGAGTTCAGAAAAGTGTTTGGGGAAGTTGTACGTATGGGAGATCAGCCACATTCATGGGGTAACCTTGATGATTGTCTCCAATCGTAATGTGTAGTTTATGTCATTATTGTGGAGAGACATGAAGGATACATTCAGGACCTATTTAAGGATGATTACAACCTTTCACCCTCAGACTAATGGGTAGACTGAGCGCACTATCTAGTTACTAGAGGATATGCTGAGGGCTTGCGTATTGGATTTCGATTGAAGCTGGGAGGATTACTTACCATAGGTAGAGTTTTTTTAGATTAACATATACCACTATACCTTGACATGGAACCTTTTGAGGCCCTATATGGGAGACCATATAGGTCACTCTAGTACTAGATGGAGGTTGGCGAGTCATCTCCTGTGGACCCAGAGTTGGTGCGGGCGACCATAGAAAAAGTGCAGGTCATCCATGAGTAGATGAAGACGACCTTGAGTAGACAGAAATCCTATGTAGATCACTATCGTACTCCCTTGTAGTTTTAGCATGGAGACCAAATCTTATTGAGAGTCTCCCAAAATAAGGAATGTAGAGATTCAGTTAGGAATTCAAGCTATCCCCAAGGTTCATTGGGTTGTTTGTGATCATATAGAGGGATGGAGAGGTTTCCCAATGCTTCACCCTACCCCCCAGCTGGAGCAGGTTCACAACGTCTTCCACGTGTCACATATAAGGAGATACAAACATGGACCCATGCATGTCATCGACTAGGGTGAGATAGACATCGAGGATAGAGCCACCTTTTCAGAGCACCTGATGACTATTGAGGGCTGACAGGAGTGGACCTTGTATGGATGAAACATCCCTTTGGTTCATGTGTTGTGGAAGCACAGAAACATGTAAGAGTGTTCTTGGGAGTGGGAGATCCAGATGCGAGCTTAGTATCCTAAGTTTTTCTCTTATATTTTATTTTTATGGATGAAAATATTAAAGGAAGTAATGATATAGAGACCCAATTTTTTATTTGTAATACTTTGAAATATTTAAAAATATATTTTCAGTGATATTCACTAAGACGACATGCTATTCTGAGGCCCGATGTTCCCAGAATTAATTCTATAGAAATATTAAATATATTTTATATTGTGTGCACATGTTTAATTAAATAAAATGGGATAAAAATTAAATGGTTGATCATATTGGAAATACTGGACCATGGTTGGTTCTAGAATGTGGTGTTTTCCCTAGGCATGACATAAAATGAGTCGGCGAGGGACATTCGAACTCCTCACTCATCGACTGTATATTTAAGTGAAATAAATAAATAATTAATTACCTTTTTACTTAATTAAAAGTTAAATATGTATCTAGGGGATTTTTTTCAATGTTTCCACATATTCCACCATTCACTGGTCTGATCTCCCTCTTTATCCTTCATTGGTGATGAATGACGAACCTTTGATTCAAGGTGGATCGAAGCGCAATGAATGCAAAGACTTCACCCAAAATCATTAGAGAGCATGTCCTTCAATATAGATCAATCCAAATTGAGGTAGGACTTGAATTTTATTGTTTTTACATTCTGCTATTAAAATAATTTAGCAATTTTACTGTTTTTCTTGAATCCGGGCCTTTGAAAAACCTTGCATACTCCCAAGAATGAAGAATCACATTGTTTTCTTTGGTTTATATAACCCTAGAGTACGTTTTTGATAGTTGGCCAATTAATATTGTCTAATTATCATAAAAACTTTTTTGTTCCTTTATTACCCCATTATTCACATTCTTCTCTATTGGAACCCTACGGTCCCCGGTTCGATAGTTGTCTGGCATCTGAAGCTCAATCGGGTGCCTGGATTTATGGTAGATCGACGAATCGTCAACGATTTTTTTGAGATGAGCATGGATATAGAAATATAATGAGTTGAGGATGATCTATATGGTTATTAATCTTTGATATCATGATGAACAAAGGTGCAGTGGTATGCAGAACGATCCGCCACACCTTCATCAACTAATGAGGCCGATTCGTGGAGAGTGTCGGTGAAGATCCATGTCATTCGGTTAGATCCCAGATTTTTGGACTGATTATAAGTGTTATACAAGGAGGTGTGGATATTTTCACTCATAAGAGATATGATCTAATGTTTTTGTAAAAACCCAACTACACTCCGTCTTCAATGAAGAACACACATCGTGGAGCCTCCCTCAACGGTGATGCAAGGGTTTGGGAAAAGTAAGGGTAAGAGGGTGTGTAACACTCACTCACATGACGTTTAGCCCTTCCCTAGTTGGAAAACCCATGTGATGGGTCACACATATGGGGAATCCATGTAAGGGAATATAGACATGGCTTGACCACATGGGCGACATCCCATGTGGACCAGCACTCCGTGTACCAAAGTACACAGACATGGGGTCCGTGTTCATGGACCTGACTAACAGACATGTCCCGGTCCCTGGATAGGTAGGACACGCCATGTAGTCCACCTACACAACATGTAACCCTACATGAACAAGACACATGTACTGAAAAAAGACATGGTTGGGCTGTAAAGAGGGACTACTTTCTCTGTGGGTCGCCTAACACGCCATGTGTTACTTGAGCTCTTCCAAGCGACCTTCAAATCTCCATATCTCCTTTGTTTGAACTTGGATTTTTGTCTGTGAGATTTATATACATAGTGTTTTTTCACATAGAATGTGGTGGTTCCTTTGAAATCATATTTTGAGACATGATGTGAATGTTTTTGGTTTATCACGTGATAATGTGACACACAATGACAACAAAAATCATACAGAATCACCAGAGATGTACCAGGATTACCCTCCAGCTGGGTTGGGTAGTGGTGTTACTTAATGGTAGTTCTGAGCTTACCCTCCAGTAGGACCGGGCAGTGGAATTCCCCGATGATCTTTTTGAGTTACCCTCCAGTAATACTGGGCAGTGGAGTTCCTTGAAGTTCTGGGATTACCCTCTAGCTAGGCTAGGTAGTGAAATTCCCTAATGACATATTCTAGGAGTAATGATCTATCCAGGATGGTTAGTGGTGTTTCTATTACTACTCATTAGGATTACTTTCTAGTAAGACTAGGTAGTGGCGTTCCTTGATGACCTTCCTGAGTGGCACCCTCCAGATTGGATGGATAATGGCGTTCCTTGGTGACTACTAGAACATGACCCTCCTATCATACCAAGTCACATGATCCTTTCCTAATACTAGTAACCCCTTAACTATGTGACATGGTGGTGAGGTGTGGTTTGACATACCTTAGACTCATAAGAAAGAAGGATTCTTTCCCCATTGAGACACATTCCTATGACGCGACCTAAAACCGTGCAGGTAAGACAACTCCACGCAAAGTAGATAGTATTAAGGTGTGGTGATTAAGTCCCTTAGACTAGTGTGTTCTGGAGAGAAACATGAGGTGTGGGGAATCATAGATGGATTTAAATTGGAAATGTTGGCTACTCTTCTTCTTGGACTGAGCTGTGAGATGGATATCCCCTTACTCTCTTGGTTTGGTCTCTTTAACCAAGAATATATATATATATATATATATATCTCTTTTCTTCTATACCCACTCCTTGAGTTTAGGTTACTATCTTTCTAGGAGAGGCGAAGACGCCTGGGGTATGCCATGTGCTTTCCATGTCTATATTCTCGTGGTTGGATGAGTCTACTCTCCTACTATAAGTAGAGAAGAATAAATAAGAAGTTAATATTCTCTCTATTTTGATCTCTTTATGTTTGGATGAGTCTAATTTCCCTCTCTTGTTACTATAATATTTTACCACACCTTGTTCAACATAATTCTCTCCCCTTCAATTGTAACTATTTATACCCCCTTCACCTTTTTAGGGTGTTCTACTTAGTATTTATATACGCACCCCTTCATGGGATTTTTCCAACATTTGTAGTGTCTTTTGAAGATTGTGGATAGGTCGATCATGACTTCAGAGGATCTTAGGGATACAAACATCTTGTATCATGTATAGTGGTCATATCTTAGGATATAAGAGCTGGGCTCTCAGTTGTTTACACTTTTCTAGTTCTACAAGGTTGGCACATATTTCTTGGTGGGCGTGTATTTTTCCATCTTATTTTCAGTTTACACTATCATACTTTGTACTATTTATAGGTCCGTGCATATTTGGTATATTTATAACAATGTTGCATCTTTTATTTCATTCCCTCTGCACCTTTTCATTGATTTGGTTATGTGTGTGCGTACAGGTACATAAGAAAATTCCTCCCTGAGTGTAGTTGTGCCTTCGGTGCTTATCAAATCCCCTTGTCCAATGGAGGAAGGATTGGGTAGTTACGGCTTTAGCCACAATATGGGTCGAGTCATGAAAAATTCACTATACAAAGGGGTTTGATCCACCCACACTTTTTTGGTGTAGGGATCTCAGTGGAAGTTTCTCTTAAATATTTCACTAATATTTTGAGGAAATTGAACACCAATTTTCAACAGCCACACAACACTGATGTTAAAAAAAATATCTCGACAATTTTTTGGATTGAAAATAATTAATTAAAACTTATATCATCATCACTTATTTATAGATCAAAATCAGTGTGAATCACACTAATTTGATATCACTTTTTTCTGTCAAAGAATACCTTGGTTTGACCGAAATGAGACAACTTTTGGTGGTTGACATCTATTCGTATTTCAAAAAATATAAATCCAACAATTACAACTAATAAAGTTATTAGTAGTTTTTATAAAATGTTTTTTTTTTTATTTTTATTATTTATTTTGTGTTATATGTATATAATTAATTATTTTACTAAATATATACATTTTAAAATAATTTATAAAATCATTTAGGAATATATATAAATTTTATGAGAATCCAATTCACAAGGTCTCTTTTTATAAGAGGGGAGATTTAGGAATTCTAACCACATTTCCAATGTGATATTCCCAAATAATGTCCACCTCATCAATCCAAAAAAAATGTTTTCCAATCAATTTTTTTCCATTATTATTATTTATGAATAAATTATAACAAACCCCCACTATTATTCATACATATTAACTCTTCATATTAAAAGTGAATCATTATACATAATAAATGTATACTTTGATTTAAACATTTATTTAATATCATTATATTAAATTATTATCATATTTACAAGTTTTTGAAACATTAAAATTGATATTCTTAAAGATAAATCAGAGATATCATACATAAAATGATCATTCCTTCTAAAATATCATTTTGTATCACTTTTATGGACATGTTCTTGTATCCTATTCATTAACTCTCAAATAAGTAAACCCATTAACTATTTTAGGAAGAGACACCAATCTATATTTAAAAAAGGAAAAATATTGCAATGTGCTTCCATTTTTAGAACACATAACTCATCACATCTTAATATTTTATTAAGAGTTTATAACTCAAACCCCAATCATAAAAGTTTATATTGACACCAAGTAGAGTTATAATTTTTAATATCAACAATCATCTTCATAACATTTTTTACCCATTAAAAACTTTTATTAGGATCTACCTAAAGAAATTGTTGGATTTACATTACAAAAAATAATTTATTATATGGGTTTTAACTGCTTCTCATTATTAGTTTCACAAATGATCTTTCTCGATAGAGATTTTATATATGGATATGAAAAGTTTTTACACAATCTCACATAGAAAATTGTTATGGTTCCATATTGTAAAAAGTTTCTCACATAATCATGTCACAGAATTATATGTCTTGAATTTCCATTGTACATGAAACTATATTCACCTAATATAGTTTCTTCACTATCAAAACTGATAGATATAAGAGGAATCAAACTTGAACAAAATAGAATATCCAATAACATATTCATAATCCATTCATATTTAATTCCACATGTCACGAAGGCGATAAACTCTGACTCCATGGTCAAATATAAAATACATGTTTGTTTCTTGCTTTCCTAAGAAACAGAAAAACCTTCAAGAGTAAACAACCATACAGACGTGGATTGGTTGTCACCAATACTAGTAATCCAACATGCATAGGTGTATCCTTATAATACAGCCAGATAATCATTAGATTGTAAAATTAAATCTTTGGTCTTTCTTAAATATCAAATGATTCTTGTAATACATCTCCAATGATCTGCACTAGGATTGCAAGTATATCTATTCATTTTACATACCAAAAATTCTATATTAGGTCTATTAAAATGCATTCCATACATTAAAGAACTAATTTCACAAGTATACTCAAGTTTTTCTACAACTCTACCCATATTTATAAATAATTTAACTCTAGAATCAAATTGATTATTCGAATCCTTGAAACCAATATGATCATTTTTTTAATATTTTTTTATTTAATAAGACTGACTTAAATAATAACCCCCACTATTTTTTATAACTTTATTACCTATATTATTATCAACTATTCCAAGAACCTTCATTTTAAACATATAAGATAAGTAATTATTTTTCTCAATTAAAATAATCACATTGGTTCCAAAAACTAATGTATTATCCACATATTGACATAAAAAAATTCTATATTCTTTTGTAAACTTTGAATAAACACATTTATCCACATTTTTATGAGTAAATAAATTAGATAAAATAATAGAATCAAATTTCTCATGCCATTGATTTAGATATTGTTTAATAATATAAAAATATTTAACTAGTTTACATAATTTTTATTTATTACCTTGTTAAACAAACACTTGTAGTTGTTAGAAAATAAGTTTTGACATCCATCTGATGGAAAAACCAATGTTTAGTTGAAGATAAAGTAAATAAAATCCTTATTGAATTAATCCGTACTACAAGATCATTAGTATCAAAATAATCAATCCCTTATTTTTTTTCTGAAACCTTTAGTAACTAATCGAGCTTTAAATTTTTTAATGTTACCATTGGAATCATATTTTTTCCTAAAAACCCATTTACAACCAATAGTTTTTATCCTATTGGTAAATCCATAATGACCCAAGTATTATTTCACATAACATGATCTATTTCATTATTAACTTATTATTTACATAAACAAATTTATTTAGATGTCATAGATTCTGTATATGTCTTTGGGTTATCTTCTATAGTCAATACTACATGATACTTATACATAACATGATTATATTGATGCCCCTCAACATGAAAAACTATGTAATCTAGAAAAATAAAAACTATATGTAGATGTTTCTACTTCCTAATTATTTTACTTCATTTAGGTTTAACTCAAGAATCATCATTATTCTATAATATTTTATTTGAACTAGATGGAGTACATGAGATAGGGGCACGAGGAAGAACTTCCTCCATGTCATCTTTATAAATATTATTTTAAAAAACTCTAAATCTATTGATTAAAAAGTTATATTAGATCTAAAATCCAAAATTATATATTCTTTTCCATTTTCTACATATCCAATAAAAAAATCATTAATTGATCTTGGACCAATTTTAATTCTTTTAGAATTAGGAACTCTATAGTAAGATAAATTCCCCCACACTTTAAAATAATAAAGATTATGTGTTTTACCTCTCCAAATTTTATAAGGGGATAACTTAGTTTTTCTAGAGGAAATACTATTATGAATATTTCATAAAACCAATAAATATCTGCCCTATAAATTTAATGGTAACATAGATTTATTAATCATACAATTTAATATTTATACAAAAGTACACTTTTATTTCAGCTAATCAATTTTGTTGTGGTGTGTATGGAGAAGTACTTTGATGAATTATACCATTTTCTTCACAGAACTCATTAAACTAATTCATAAAGTATTAAACACCTTTATTTGAGTGTAATAATTTAATCCTTTTTTAAATTAGTTTTCAACTTTTGATTTATAATTATTAAATATATTAAGGGATTCGTCATTTCTTCTAAGAATATATAGATGTAAATATCTACTACAGTCATTAAAAAAAGTAATAAAATATCATTTTTCCTCTAAGAGTTAATAAATAATTTATTTCAAAAATATCATAATGTACTAATTATAATATATCGTAATTTATTTCAACATTATGAAAAGTCTTCTCAACTATTTTACATTCCACACATGTTTCATATTTATTAAATTCATTTACAAAGTTAATTAATTTTATCTTTTTCATTAATTTTAATGAATTATAATTAACTTGTGCTAAACTATCATGCCATAAATTAGAGGACATAATCAAGTAAGCATAATATTCAATCATATTATTAATTGATAGTAGATACATTCCATAATTTGAGTACCCTTTCCTCACAAACATGCCTCTCTTCGACAAGAAAAACTTTTCAAATTCAAATGAAACAAAAAATACCTTCTTATAAAGAAGATTTATAGAAACTAAATTATTTCAAATTTTGAGTATATACAATACATTAAGAAGAGTCAACTTCTTCCCAAAATGAAATTGTATCTCCACACTTTGTTTTCCACTGAAATTGATTCATTCATTACTTCCAAGGTGTATTTCCTTCTCGATAGTACAATCATCAAATATTTTTAACATCGAATGATCCTTGCACACATGAACCATTGCTCCAAAATCACGACATAATCCCATCTTCATTTAAGTAGTATCTAATTTGGATATCATTGTAACTAGATTCTCTCGAGTAATCGTGTTTTTAGTGGGTTTATCAACTTTCTTCGATAGTTAAATTCTCTTGAAAAATTCCCTGGTTTTCCATAGACAATGCATTATCCTTTCTTCTTGGAAGGGTTTTCTTTATTCTTGAATTGTTTAATTTTATTTTTGACATATAAGGAAGATTTTGGTTATGAAATTACTTCAATGATGTAAATCTTGGTATCAAATTGTGAATCCAAACCCACATCCCTCAACATGTATTCTTATTTAATGTAACAAATATTTTGTAAAATTTTCAAGGAAATATCATCACTCTCTTTAATAAGTGATTTAACATAATATTTACATATAGGTAAAAATTTAGCAATAATTTCACCAACATGAAAGGTTTCTAGTATATTAATCATAAGAGAAATAAGTTTATTTGTTATAAATTGTAGTTCATGAACTTTCTACAACCCCATATAGTTATGAACCATATTTATATTTTGATAATTTTCAAAAAAAAATTTATTGGTACCTTCTTCCTTGAATTTTTACTTGAACTTAAGTGTATCCCATATCTCCAAATCAGTATTCATTTGTTATAAATAATCATAAATATGATTTGATAATGTGTTTATAATATGTACTCAACACAAAACTTGATAGTATTTGTGTTTCTTCATCATTTTACAAATTTTATTGACATGAGTCATGTCAAAGGGTGTACTGTTGGGTTTTGGAGTGGTCTCATCAAGAATGGGAGGAAGATTCAGTTTCTGAATGTAAAAAATATTCAACATTGTAAGAAGAAACTTCACCTTTTTTAGCCACTAGGTGATGTTTTTTCCAATGAAACAGTCAAGTTTGACAGTGTATTGGTTCGTCACTTTGAGGGATTTAGAATCCATCTTAAAGGCTCTTCCTTGGGATCAAAACCTTTTGATTATAGGAAAATAGTTAGGCAGATGGGGAAGATAGATTGTATCTCAATGCATGAGTTTAATTCACAATCCAAAAAGGTTTGATCCACCGCCAGTTTATTGGTGGAGGGTTCTCAATGGATGTTTCCATCTAGGATTTCACTAAGATTTAGGGGAAATAAAACAAAATTTTTTGACATACCTGCAACACTGATATTATGAAAAATATCTGGAGAATTTATTTGATTAAAGAAGAATTAATTATAAGTGATCTATTTATCACTTATTTATAGATAAAAATCTGTGTGAATCACATCGATTTGATCTCACAGTTTCGTTGAAAGAATACCTTTGTTCAAAAAAATGTAAAAAACTTTTGGTGGTGGAAACCCATTTGGATTTTGAAAAATAAAAATCTAATAGTTACAACTAATCACGTTATTATAAATTTTTATAAAATATTTTATTGTATTTTTCTTTATTTTTGTTTTATTATACATAATATATATAATATACATAAATTTTTTTTTACTAAATATATATATTTCTAAAATAATTTAAAATAATTTATGAATATATAAATATATTTTTATGAAAATTCAATTTCCCAAGGACCATTTTTATATGAGGGGAGATTTAGGAATCATACCCACATTTCCAATGTGGGATTCCCAAATAATTCCCACCTCATCAATCCAAAAAAAAAGTTTGGACAATCAAATTTTTTATTCTATTATTAATATTAATATTATTAATGAATAAATTATAATGAGTGATATTATGAGGTGTTCAGGTAGATGACTCGCCCTTTACAGAGGGTTCGAGGGGTGATGAAAATGGGAGGCTATCGACAATGATGACTAGTGAGCCCAAAAATGGGACATGGAATGATGATGGAAGGGTAGAATAAGGATTATAGGTGATGGTATAGTGGAGTGATTTTATTATAGTGATTGGATGTAGAATGGATGGTGACTATAATTGAGTCAATCACTAGGGCACAATCAAAAGTTGCAGCATGACTACCGACAAGATTTGTGACATGAAAACCATTAGACGAGAAGATATGGTGTGAGGCCTCTTTGGGAAGAAAACATGAATACATGTTGTGTAGTCTCCAAGACAAATGGGGCATAGAGTATTCATTTGTGATGCTAGGGGTTCAATAGTGTATAATTATAACATGGTATGTGGAATGAATATACATGTCATGTAGGGATATATTACATGACCTGGGTTGATAGAGTACATTCCCAATCACTATGTGTGGTATACATGGAGTGTAGTTAGATTACACTCCAGGATACATGACATAGCTTGGGAAGGGTTAAACATCCAAGATGATAATCTTAGAATATACACCATGTGTCTATTGAGACACATCATTTATGTATAGGGATATTCGACTCAGGACATGACTCAGTACACCCCAAGTAACCCTCGAGTTGTAAATGATATATGTGATGAAAAGACATGCTGTGTATATCAAGACAATATGGCTCCTTGTATTGGAAATATACACCGAGTACACCCACTGGTTCCACTCATCACATATATTAGTATACTTAATGGGGGGACCACTTTAGGAAATTCTCAACACTAGGGGGGGGGGGGGGTTAATTAGTGTTCATAAAATTTTAACCAATTATCTCTTTTTATACCTCTACCTCATATGATTCTTAAAATATTAATTATATAATTCTATTTTCTTTATAGAATGTAAGTATATGAAAGAAAGGAAAAGATAGAGCATGATATTTTTACATGGTTCACCACTCAATAAGAGTAGTTAGTCCTTTCCATGTATGGTGGTAAAAATTACATGAATTATATAATATAATTTGATCCAAAGTACAGTGTTGTGGATAGAAAATAATCCTTATACAAAGTATGAGTCCCTAGAATTTTGGAGGGGAGATATAAACAATCTTGAATCCTTGTGTTAGTGAAGATATTGAATAACTTATATCTCCTCAATGATTTTTATACTTTCTGTAAAAAAGTCTCCAAATTCTTCATTTAGGTACTTTGAAACATCATGTAATTATTTCACCATATGGTAATTCTATTGGATTTTACAGTGCTATTTTATTCTCCATTTCCATCTTATTTACTTGTTACATGCACAACAGTGGGAAATAAACATTCCTTTTTCTTCTTCTTTCATCCATAACATATTATTTTGATCATAAGTATGATCTATTCATTTGATATGTTCATATTATAATGATTATTTGGTGATTATATGTCTGATGATGGTATGTTCAGTGATATTTTTTCTGATATCTATTCTTATTTTTGTTTGTCTGATCCCTAATTGATATAGAAACTCTATCTGGGTATCTTTCCAATCCTTAATTTTTCTTGATAATCTGGTACCTGTTTATCTGATGAAACTACTCAATATGATATATTCATTATAGTGTAGTTCCTATATGGATGATCATTTCTTATTCTTTACTTCATCTGATGCTTTAGTCCCATTTGGTGATTTAGATCTGTTTGGTACCCCCTACTACGTCTGATAATCTTCTTTCAGAACTTCACCCCAGATGAGAATATCTCTCACACATTGAGGTCAACACTTTCTTATAATGTTTTAATTATTCATAAATTATGATCCCATGTATATGAATACTATTCCACTCATTCTCTATACTATTTCAACCCTTTATATAGGTGTTCTTCTAGAAGTTTGGACAGGAAACCAAAATAAATTTTCCCTCTTAAAGAAACATTTAATTGTAAAGATTCCAATAAAGTGTATTTCATGGGATGATTCTAAAATATTCTATAATATTTTTGGGGATTCTTAATGGTTCATGAAAACACCCCTTTCTTTGAAATTCTTTAAAACAAGTGTTAATAAATATAAGAACCTGATTCTTCTTTGAGGTATATATCACTTATTTTTTTGTTAATACTTAGTTTAATGGATTAAATATGGCCTATGTTTGATGCCTGTTGAGGTCATAGAGGGCTTGAAGGTGTATGAGGAATGTTTGGAACCTAAAAATAGTTTTTAGGGTGATTTTATCCTGGAGAATGGTTAGTGAAAACTGTGCAGGGAAAGCTACACAGTTTGGAAAAACTGTGCGAGGATGGACAAGAGGAGAGTATAGGATTCATAGATTGAGGAAACTTACAGGAGGATCTGCACGACCATGCATAATGTCTACTTCTTTAGAAGACATTGATAGAGGGGTTTCAAATAATTTACACATGGTTAGTAAACTGTGTGGGTAAACCATGCACTATTCCTCAAGCCTATAGGATTCCATGCACAGTTTCCACAGAGTTTGAAAAACTGTGTGGGTAAACTATGTGAATCCTCCTATGCTGGAAATTTTATAATTTTTAGTTAAATTAAAAATTCTTTTAAAATTTATGTTCGGTTCTTTGGAAATATGCACAACAAATGGAACTGAGGGAAGCTCCCAACCTTGCATATTCTTCAAATCCATATCTATTATCTATTCAAACTCCAATTCAAGTGTGGTTTGTCTCATCAGATCTATATCATTAAGGCCTTAATTCATTTTTAGTCATTCTTGATTCTTTTGGGAATCGGTTTCACTATTTATATTTAAGATCATATTATCTATTTTCTCGTTCTTCATTTGTTATTCATATTTCTCCTAATTTGGACTAAATTAGAGTCTGACATAAGATGATCTATATAGAACATACCTAATATAGGTGATCTCATGCCTTTTTCTTAGAGTTGATCTATTTATATATGCCAAGTTTCAGTGCACCTAATTTCTAGGCATCATCTAAATTGAATTTTAATACTAGAATTGATTGGTATTACCTATTCATTTAAAGGGGATTAATTATGCTTGTTACAGGTTTTATACCTTGAATAAACCACCCATTTGGGTGTTTTTTACTAAAATATATCTTTTATGGATTTTATCCTTGGATTCCATGAGGCATACCATTTACCACATGTCATGGGATGTCAAAATTTGAGTTGGTTTGTGAACTAAATTGCAATGTTATAAATTGTAAATTAAATGAATTAAGGGTATGGGACGGATACCTTTCCCTTTGACCTGTGTATTCCATTTCTTGTTTAAATCATGTTTCCTTGTAATGCCATGCCCATGTGGGTAATGTGGAGGCTATACTATGATTTGATGAAGTTGGCTTGAATTGCTATAATTATTGATTTTCCTATGTGATATATATGATAACTAAACAATGTGATAACATGATAGGATTTTTAGGATTGTTATATTAAAAATGGTCATGTTAGTATTTGAATGCACTTTGAGTTTCTTTCCTATGTGAGTTATGTTGAGACCATACCGTGTGATGGATTGATTAAGCATGGGGATATATTTATCATGTTATTCCCATGTGATTAAATGAAAGGCCAAGCCTTTATGGCAGGTCATTTTTTGAGTAACCCTTGAGGCGAGTTATATTAAATGCCTTTGGTTTTGACTTTGGCAAGTTAAATGAAATGTAATTGATTAAATTATTTATAGGTGAGGGTGATACATAGATTCAAATTGGAATGATATGGACAGACTCTTGTTCCTATTGACTTATAAACCTTTGGTGATACGTTGATTCACCTTATAATTCCATGGATGGACTCAATGGATTGAACCTATATATTCCATGAGTGATACATGGATACAAATTAAGGATTCCATGGACAAAATCAGTGAGACTTGAATTCTATGTTGATTGATACATGGATTAAATTGAATGATTCATTGAATGGACTAATAGAGGGAATTTACTATTATGTCCTTTGGTGATACTCGAGATCCCATGTTGGACCGCTGAGGATGGAATCATTTGGCAGGGAGTTTATACCTCACCTAGAGTGATACCGACTTCCTAAGAGGTTCATCAGGGATGGTCTTGTAGGGGGTTGGTTGAGATTATTCCTAGATAGATACTTGAATTCCAACTTAGGAATTTCAAGGAAGAGCTCTGGTTCTGAATTGAATTATAAATGAAATGAATTATGACGCATCTTCTAAGCCAAAGCACAAGCTTAGATTTCGTCTTGACTAGTATTATTTAGATGGATTTATGAGGCATATATTGTGCTTTTAATTACATGGGGGATGTCGGTTTTGAGATAGATATTTAGACTTATAAATTTAATGTAATTGAAGTGTTAAATTAATATTAATTGAATGAAAATGAAGGCCAGTGCCTATGGGATGTTTACTTTTAAGTATTTCATTGCATACTACTTTTCTTATTACACACTGCCCGTTATTTATATTCACTAACTAATTGGAAAAGACCTTGGGTGGTTGTCTACTGGGATTTTATCTCACACCTTATTTGGGTGACCTTTTGGATCTAAATATATTATATGATTTTAGGTAATGATAAGTTCAAGTTACCTCTTATATGTAATTGATAAAATACTTAAGAGTAAGAGAGCATGTGACCAGGCCGAGGCTTGCGATTCTACTGGGATACCTTTTAGGAATTTTGTAAATTTTTATATAGATTATATATATGACTTATATTCTTTTTTTGGATGCTTTATTAGTAACATATCACATGAAATATTATTTTTTATATGAGGCGTATTTTTCTATTGTTTATTTATCATTCTTTAGATGCTTACATCTGGTTGTATGGTTTATTTATTCCGATACTTGTATGATATTGCATTTCTACTATGTTATACTCCACTAATGAGGGAATAGTCTCCCATAGACACATATAGTCCCTCACTTCTATTTGAAAGCCTATGGAATTTGGGGATATGCGTTTGTGATAATGTGGCCAACCAGGTACAAAGCACCTTTGAGTGGAATCCAGAACCAAGACGTTACAAAGTGGTATCAGAGCCTCTTTTTTGGTTTTATTTACTATTTATTTACAATGTAAAGAAATAGAAATGAAATGGAATTTGGTAATGAGTTGTGCCCAGGCATAGATAACCTGTGTATAGGGAGAAGCCAAATTGCCTCAAATTGAATTGTAGTTTCCTGGATTTTGACTATTATATTTGATTTGATTTCATCATTGGGTTCCAAACATGTATTGTGCTATTATTATTGATATGATTTTGGGGTTTTATTGTGTTGAAAACCAATGAGATAAGGGCATTCCATCTCATGCATCAAATATGAACTTGTTATAAATCACATTTCATGCATTTTTTCTTATGCCATTTAGAAATAATTACTTATTGCATAATGTTGTGATACATTCCGTGATAGATATACCTACTGTTGTGATAAGTATATTGAGTTGTGTTTTGGTATGGATTGGATGGACAACTGTTTTTATCCTTGAGGTGTATGGGACCTCTTGGATTGGAATTTGGTAGATCATGGTTCAACCTTAAAGTGAAAAGTGCTATGATGTACCATAGGTGGTTGCAAATATTTGAATCTTGGGGAGTATGGACCCCCATGGATGGGAATTCATCATACCATTGATTTAAATTTTTAAACTGACTCCATATTTAGGAGTAGGGTTAGAAGCATATCAACAGGAAGGAATCTGGGGTGTAGTAGGCCGTTCTGTCTAAGGTGGTGGTCATGGATATGGTAGTCAGACCCTAGGTTCATAGAGATGGTAGGGTGGATCAACTCAGGGTATTCAGCTAGTGACACATGGAAATGGTACATTCTAGACATGTATAGTGCAACATACCCATTAGGAGTAGGATCCTGAACCATCTACTGTTAGAGGTATAATTCTAGTAGCCTCTATTTTAGCTTTTATACTTCTTGATATAGTTTTTTCACATAGTCTCATATCTATGCATGTTGTGGAGATCCTTGGTCTATGTGTCTACACTTCTGATGGATTTATGACATTAGACACTCCGTTAGGGATCATAACAAAATGTGTACATCAGTGTAGAGAGTTCCCCCTTGAGGTTGGTTGGTTTCACTTTGTATGGGACCTCTACATCCTCGAGATGACAGATTTTGATGTCATTATAGGAATGGATTGGTTGGTTCCCTTTAGATCCTTTTTTGATTGATATCACTGCACGATGAGTTTCACATCACCAGAGGGTGGAGAGTTTCTTCCCAAGGATGAATGGGATGTCTAGGAAAGCCAAGATGGACCTGAACATATTGGGATGCGAAGACGACATCATAGATTTCTAGATTATATATGGATGATTAGGGAACATGTCAGATTGATTTTTCTTCAACAGTTGACCAGTTCATGGATGTTTTACCAGATGACTTTTAAAGGTTCCCTCTGGTGAGATAGGTAGAGTTCTCTACTGAGATAATTCTAGGATATTCACCTATATCCATTCCTCCTTATAGGATGGTTACTACTGAGCTGTAAGAGATCAAAAAGTATCTAGGAAATTTATAGGAAATGAGTTTTATAAAACCTATTACTTCTCTATGGGGTTCACATGCCCATTTTTGTGAAAAAGGTAGATATAAATCCCAAGCTATGTATGTATTTCTAGAAATTAAATCAATAGACTTTTAAGAACCATGATCCTCTACCGTGAATAGATGATCTCTTCAACCAGACCCAAGGATCTAGAGTCTTCTAAAAGATTTATTTGAGATGAAGTTATCATTAGGTGCATGTTATACCATCATACATACCTCAAAAATCCTTTCATAGAAGGTATGGTCTATATGAGTATTTGGTAATGTCATTCAGTCTCACAAACATGCCAACAGTATTCATGGAACTGATGAAATGAGTGTCCATACTTATCTTGAATAATTTATTGTGGTTTTAATGGATTATATTTTGGTGTATTATCACAATCAAAATGACCATTCCAAAAAAAATTAGCTCGTTTTGAATACATTGAGAGAGAATTAGTAATATTATAAGATCATAAAGCACTACTTTTAGATGGATCAAATTCACTTCTCGGGCCACATCATCTCATAGATAGGAGTATCAGTGGACCCATATAATGTGAGAGCTATAGTTTATTGGTATCATCCCAAGAATGTCTTTGAGGTGTGGAATTTCTAAAGTATGGCTGGTTACTATATGAATTTCATACAAGACTTTTCACGCTTAGCAGCACCATTGATAGGATTGACTAAAAGGGTGTGTTTCAACGGAGTTTTGTGGTGTGGAATGGGTTTATCTTGTTATGTTACCATTTTTACTTTTCCCAGAAACTCCTAATGGTTCCCCCATACATAGATGGGTACAAACCTTCCTTCCAAAGGCTGAAGGTTGTTTGTATTTTCATTCCTAATGACTCTTGGGGACTTTCATTGGTCGAGAGGATGGGATGTCGAGCTCATCATACCCTTTTGGGGGGAATTTTCACCTACTACAGGACTCTCTTATAGATTTAATACATGTTCATGAATCTATTCCTAATCCTGATGTGGGAACTATTACCCTAACAAAATGGTTATGGGTAAACTGTCTTTTATGTGAGACAGACTTGGATCTATTTTGTGAATCCATTTGTATTTATCTGAAATTCCTCATCAATTTACTGTAATGAGAATTCTCTTATATGATAAAACCATATGACTAAGTGTTTCAGTCCATGATCCCTTTTTTGGAGGCAGTTGATATTTTGAGGATGGGATTGAGTCATTAAGAGGTTTCCTATATATTCTAGTTATTATAGGAATGAAAACCCACATAGTTTAGTTGATCCATTTAGTTTAACATTGTGTAGTAAGGAATAATATGGGGAGGGGGGTGATGAAACACCAAATATTTGAGCTCATGTCTAGAAGAGATATCTTACATATCCTGGTTATGTAAATAATCAAGGTAATCAAATTTCGGTTGATATTGGGGCTTACAAACCATGGCTTCCTTGGTGAATGGGTATTTTATTCTTAATAAGGTGTTCATTGCGTCCCCCTATGACCATATGAGCCATTCTCATTGTGAGAAACAGGGGGGATTGCATGATTGGCCTCATGGTCTATGGATATGGGGCTTGTGTGTTGGGGAATTCCTTGGAGTGTTTGATATGGATCTTGGTCATTTAATGAGGCATCCTACATATCCCAATTATGGTGGGAATCAGAAGCCTCGTATTTCTCTTAGAGATGTTGGGGCTTACACACCGAGTCTGCCCTGGTGAATAGGGGTTTGATACATAATGAGGTGTTTATTGTATCCTCCTAAGCCAACATGATCCATGCTTGTTGCGAGAAATAAGAGGGAGTGCATGATCAACCTTATAGCGTATCGATACAGGATCTGTGTATTGGAGTAGTCCTTGGAGTGTTTGATATGGAGCATGGGCCTTTAAATAGGCGTCCTACGTATCCTAGTTATGGAAGGAATCAGATTCCCCATAGTTCTCTTAGAGATTTTGGGGATTAGACACTGAGGATTCCCTGGTGAATAGGTGTTTGATTCTTAATGAGGTGTTCATTGAATCCCCTAAGCCCATGTGAGTCAGGATTATTATGAGAAACAAGGGAGAGTGCATGATCAACCTCATAGAGTATAGATATGGGATATGCATATTGGGTAAGTCCTTGTAGTGTTTGATATGGAGCTCGGGCTATCAAGGAGGCATCCTATGTATCACAGTTATGGCGGGAATCAGGGTCTTTTTAGTTATCATAGAGATGTGGGGGCTTACACTTTGAGGCTGCCTTGGTGAATATGCCTTCTTATCTAGAAGGTGTCTCGTGACCCTATTGGCATACCCTATAGGTCATCAAATGACCTAGATCGACACATACATAGTGTTTCACGAGATCCATGGTGGCATAATCTGAGGGGGTGTCACATATCTTGATGACAAATCATAAATACATTGCGAGACCATGATGACATGTCGGGGGGTGTCGCATGTCTTGGATAACGCCTTAGGGAGACCTCATAGGACAAGGACGACATGTCCAGGGGGTGTCACATGTCTTGGATGACACCTCAGAAATACATTGAGATACTAGGATGACATGTACTAGGGGTACACTGTTAGAGTTAGACTATCATGTCTAGACATGTCGACTAGACTCGGCTGACATGAGTGGGAGCTGTTATATGAGTTAGGCAGTGCATCTTAAGGATGTTACAAGTCCATGGCGATGAACCCAAAGGGTTTGTAGGATCTAATTGGTGCTCATGAATAGTCCTCAAGACTCATCCTGACATGTCTGGAGCATTCTAAATATCCCAGATGACATGTCGAAGGGACGTCGCAAGGTCCAGGTGGCATGACTTGGTACCGTCGCATATTCTTGATTAATACATGCGAAGCATATAGAGGTCCATGTTCATGTCTATCAATTGGGTTTTACACCTTGAATCCTAGTTTTTCCCTTGTGTTGTGAGTGCCTTAGTTCGGTTCAGTGTCAGTTTGTTTGGGTCTCACATGATCTGGAGGACATAGGATATGGTCTTCACTTATCTAGCCATAATTCCTTCACATGATCTTTTATTGATCATGTGGATGGATTTATACTTGGTGCATGACTGATTTGGAAGTAAAACAGTGTATTACCTAGTGGAATGTCAACTTATCATGTGATTGAATGTGTGAAAAATCCTAGAGTATGACCACCAAGGTGTGTAGTGGTGGTATGGGTCCAAACTTATAGAATTCGATCAACTAACCAATGAACCAACCAACTGAACCCTTTTTCTAAGTCGAAGTAGAGAATTTATAGGTGTATCCATTCGTGTACTCACCGGTTTGTGTGAGGAATCTAGCGCGAGTTCAGTATAGAGTCGACGTGGGGTTTGTCGCTATGCAGTTTCATGAGTCTTTGTGGTAGATCGTGTTAAGGGAACCACCTATTTTCTATGGTCGCAATTCCATCCATCCTTTATCAGATTATTTAAAACTATTGAGGAATTTCACTTCGAAGGACTTTCATGCCATCATGTCAACATGTCCAAGGGTCTTTGCAAAATTAAAATGACTTTTGGAAGGAATCCATGATTCCTTGTATGGCTTGTCTTGGGGTCTTGTGGGACTAAACAGAGGGTGTGCTAGGTGCATCACAGGCCCTTCAGTGACCATGAACCCTTTCCGCCTTCTCCTTTACTATCTTCTTTGTTTTATGTGATGAAGGTCGGGAGTCATGAGATATTGAAAATATGATATTGAGAGTATTTCCTCTATTTTTTGGAGATGCATCACATGAACAGTATGGGTTGTATGATGCATGAGTGTTTTCTGGACATTTCCTCGATCCAAAGGGATTCTGTGAGGTGAGGCAGGCTGTCAGGGGCACGCCGCATGTCTTTCCGTAACCACATACCCCTCTCGCTTCCACCTTTTCTATCTCCTTTGTTTTATTTTAAAAAGTTCTAGGGCAATGTGGGATTTCTTGATCAATTTCTAGGTTTTATTCCCAATTTTTGGTTGATGTGTTGCTTGATTAGTATGGGGAATATGAAGATCATGTGAGCATATAGGGGAAAAGTCTGTCCATTTGTCTTTAGAGAATCGTGGAGTCATCTGGATGCACATGTGGGTTTCTGAGTGGAGAGGCTGACAAGACAAATATAATTCAAGTTTTAATATCTTCATGATGCCATGGTCTCTTGGTGTCTTTCGGATCGCTCGAGGTGCACGTCGCATGTCCTTTAGCGACCACATACACCACTCGCCTCCCCCCTTTTGATCCCCTTTGTTTTATGTGACAAGGGTTGGGAGGTATATGAGTTTTCTCGAGTAATATATGTGTTTTTTAATTGATTTTACAGTGGTGTTTTGAATGACCAATTTGGATCTTATAAGAGTGAACAAGTATTGTTGAAAAAACTATGCGCTAGTCCTTAGAGCGTCGCATAATTTTCCAGAGGTTTCCATGTGGCGTGACTGATGAACCGAAGGGGTTTCACAAGGCACACCAAACAAGTCATGGTGCATCACATATCTTCTAGGGTGCTCCATATCTACTTAGTGAATGAGATCCCCTCTTACCTCCTCCTAGTTATCTCCTTCGTTCTTTGTGATGAAGGCTTGGAGGTCTCTCAAATGTGCCAGATATCATCTAGGGATCTTATTTTTTCTAATGATGATTTGGTGCGTGATATATGTGACCACCAGGGGTCTCTTCTTTGAAATGTCACTTCCCTTGATTTTTGAAGAATTTTAGATGGTTTTTAGGTACTTTCCAATGAAAAAATGCATGGCCTAGGGTATTCTCATCCATCTATCACCGTTCAACCACTGGTGAGAAATGGTGCTCGTTGGGGAGGGCTCCGTGGGACTTACTGTGGGTTAGGCGCCTTGCATGGAGACTTCTCTTGACCTTATAGTGGTCACACAATCGTGAGTCTTTAACCATCCTCTTCTTCCTTACTCTCACGGGGAAAATAATATCCACATTTGGATGTTTCTTCCATTATGGTTTTTCTGACACTTACTTGAAGGTCATCAAAAAATTCCCCCCTTAGGAGCGATATCTAAGGGGATAAGGAATCGATCTTGAGGACAACTAAATGCCTTCCAGAGTCCTTGGTGGTGTCACGAACCTGTGATCTTGGGAGAAATTTAGTCTAAAAGTAAACATTTGATATTCTATGATCCAGGTATATATGGGGGGGGGAGGACATTTTATTCCACCCATCGCCACATTCTTCAGAGTGCTTCTGCTGATTCCTTATCACAAGACCTCACCATAAACCATGATCACAATTCCTTCCCACAAGTCAACATCGCAAGTCCTGAATGTGAGTCTCAATCTTACACAAGAATTATTTCTACTCAGACACTCATCTATCTCAACCACAGACTATTCTTCGACAATTCCTTAAACTTAGGTGGTTTTCATGAGGACTTTGCGAGTTCCATTGGTCTGGACTCTCAATCGATTTGCATAACCATGTCCAGGTCACATGAACGTTAGCCTCCAAAGAGGTCATGTGACATTCTTAGGGCCTCATAGGGGTTATTCACCCCACAAGCCTTCTAGAGACTAGGTGGTTAGCGAACTCCTTGATTTGGATCATGGACCCTTAGCTAGGTCATGTGATGCACATGATTCCATCGGGGCATTCTCATGCCTTTATATTTGTAAATATTTTATATTTTTTGGTCTAACATGTGATACTTACTTATTTCCAAATGGATTATAGATCTCTTAAAGGTTCCTTGGATATGGATAATCAAAGGGACATGATTTCTAGGAATCAAAATGTAAATCCCCGCTATCATGTGCGTACTAATATCGATATTTTTTAGAAGTTACTTTCACCCATCATCCAAGATTATCCCTTATCTGACCGAATTACATTGTATGATTTTGGTTTGGTGGATGATGTATCTATTCCCTCCCCGAACACCAATATTCCATCTCGTTGGGTGTTTAGTTCCTCCGAATACATTCAGATGATGATTACTAAGGATTGTCAGCTGGTACATGCCCAACCTCATGAATTATCCTACATACTGGCCAACTCCCTTCTGATCCTGGATATCCTTGATCTTTTCAAACATCCAATTTCTCAGAGCTATTCAATCATATTTTCATCTTCCCTAAATAATCTTGGTGGTGGATGGTACTTGAATTGGGACCTTCACCCCAGTGGGAACTTCTCCAATAAATGGGAATGGCCATCCTGGGTATGACAAATTTGCTTAGAATTTTTTGATGATCTATACAGGGTTTATCATTATGAAGTTGTGTTGAAATCTCATTTCATCTTTTACCACTATCTTGACATCCTTTGAGAAATGATCATCTATTGGTTCCCTGGGATCATCACATTCCACCTTCCCCATGGATAGGTGGGTATCAGCCTATGGGATATCCATCAGTTATGCAGAATCCCTCCTCTTGGAGATATGTATGATGACTTACTCCTTTATAAAATCATTTGAGACGATACCCTTAATAATTTGTCTTTATAGAGAGGGATAGTTGTCCTAATGATGAAGAAACTAAGGAGAGAGTTGACAGTGCACTTTCTTGTTTCCTTCACTGACTGGATCAAAATCTTCCTCTATAGCAGTGGGGTTAATCCAAGAATTATTCTCTCTTATCAGTGTCCCTACTAGTACATTCATGAAAATGATGTCTCATATTGGGCCATTTTGGAATACGGGGATCATACTTCATGGGGATATCAAGTGAACATAGATATTTCTCCAAACCATAGGCTAGCGGATTTTCTAGCTATGTTTCTAAACATATGGATCTTCCCTACTTAAGACTTGTTCTCCAAAATCCATGTTAGAACCTTGGTTATGACAGCACATCTCGCAGAGGGGAGACATCTCAACTTGGTGGTACTAGTCCTTGATCACCTTTACCAAATACTGGGCTATATCCAGCAAGGCATCACTCCTTATAGAATTGGAGGTCCCCTTCAGTTCCTATTTGGTTGGATAAGAGATCACTTTTTTTCTATGAGTAATACAATACTTCTTGGATTCTAGACCCCATATCCTACCCTATACTGATATATGTATCTGAAGTTTTACCCATGTCCCTAACCCCTACAGAGGTCAAAGGCACGCTGTGCCAGTCTAAATTTTTTTTATTTCTCTACCTTGTTTATACTGGCTAGTAAAATCAATGATGATGGCAGTGGCTCTCTTGATGAGAGATCTTATATAGTTTCCCTTTATGATGGGTTCCTTGCATCCAAGGTAGACGAGCTTAATATTTGTGAATCGTACTCACCGCATCGGTTTGATCAATAGTTTTGCTGTGTGTAAAGGGTTTCCCCCATTCCCTTGTCAAGTTTCCATGAGGAATGACATCCTAGAATCATCCTCCAATTTTGGAAGATGCTATCTCAAGAAGACACTAGGGGTTTAATTATATTTCTTCCTACCGATTATCCTACTTGCGTCACCCATGATTATGCTCGGTCTTGGATAACAGATTATCCCAATGGTGTATTGGGATAACTGGTCTATCATGTGGATATGACTCTGGCATTGATGACTACCCTATCTATGGAATCTATGGATCTGATTATAGATTTGGACAAGGCATCCCAGAAACGACCTCGCTTGGATGATAACTATTCTGACATTGAACCAGATTCTATTGAGGAAACCAGTTCTTCCATTTAGGCTACAAATGATTATCCTATTGAATGGAGGACCTATGGGTCCTCTTATTCTATTTCATCATTGATTAGTCTGGTTGGTGATCCTTCTACCATACCTACTTCATTAGCTGTTGAGGATTGATTATGACATAGGCTGGTCTGGGAGAGTATCCACGCCTTGATTACTAAGACCCCTCTAGAGACATTCTATCATCAAGGGGAGTGGCATCTCCAACTATTCCATGATCTGAGGTCATATGGTTTTGATTGAAATTTCTATTCTAAATTATGAAACTTATTATTCTAACCTAGAGATACTTGGCTGCACATGAGAGGATCTTGCATGATTTTTCAAATGAGGCCTCCCTCGCCCAACAATTGAAAGGGAAAATAGAGGAACTAGATAAGGGTCATCAACTATCATAAAGACTATAAACCCAGATGGATTCTTTGAAAATATAGATATAGAGGCATGGAGAGATGATTTATCAGTTGAAGTTTAATATTTAAACATCATTATCTTCCTTGGACACTACTAGAAGGAGGGTTAAAGATATGGTTACTCTAGTCAAAGTTCATGATCCTACAAAATAGGTGGAGGAAGAAGGGAGGGAAACACTTTAACACTCTATTGATGCATCCCACCAAACCCTATCCGATCTTTCTAGCACTGGTGATATATTTTTTTTCCATAATTTAGTTTTCTTGCACCAGAAACCATACTTTTTCACTAAATCCCATTTTTTTGATGTTTTTGGAGAGACTCCAAAATGTGGAGATTCCTACCTCCTTTACATACTATGAATGTATGAGTTTAGTTTACTATCCAATCTTCTTCTTTGAATGAAATTTTACAATTTTGTTGCATTAGGAATTACTGTAAGGGTCTATCTATTACATTGCGATATATGAGCGTGAATGTTTGACGTGTGGGGAAATCATTGGAGTAGGTGATATGTTCTGAAGGATGAGTGTTTTTCACATAAATGGATAGTAGATCAATTGTGGTAGGGCCGTATAGTTTTCCTCATGAAAAATGTCACATGATATATTTTAGGTTCTTTAGATCGGACCCTGTGTTGCTTTTGTTTAGGGTCTTTTAGCACATACCTTTTTTTTCTTTAGTTTAGGGTCTTTAGATTGGACCTATTGTTACTTTAGTTTAGGTTATTTTAGTTTGGAACTTCATGGAATATAGGGTTGGAAGGACATAAATGACTCAAAACACTATGGGGTGCTATGTTTTTCCATGGTACTGATAGGGATCATTAGGATAAGAGTTCCTTTTATGTAAAGGGTGAAATACTTTTAGCTGGTAGGTTAAGTCCCTTGTGAGTCGATAGCATGGCTAGGAAAAGATAATATCCACTCTTCTCCAAGGGATACAAAATATTCATGGGGTGAATATGGTTGAGGGTGAAATACTAAGGAATTTAGGATTTATTGGATAGTTGGAATGTGGGTGATGTATTTCATAATCCAAAGGTCTGAGCTAGGTCATATGGAATGGGGTAAATATGCCTAGTATGTCCCTTAACACTATGGGGTGTAATGTTCCGCCATGGTGTTGTTGAGGCTCACATGGATTAGGAGTCCATTTATACCAGGTCAAGATGTTTCTGCTCGGTGGGTATAAGCCCTTTCATCAATAGCATGGCCAAGCTGAGAGATATATTTTCCTTTTCTAGGGGATATGAAATATTTATGAAGGCTTAAACATCAAGTTGGGTAAGGAAGGAAGGATATCTAGGAAGGGTTCCATCACCCTAGGGAAACATATCTCATAATTGAATAGATCAAGCCCTATGCCTTGTGTGTTTGAATCATGAGGTTGGATCCATCAAAAGGTTCAATAATGAAGGGTCACATTCCAACATTGAGAATGGGTACAAAACACGATGATGTAATGTCGATGATATTGGATCTACTTGGATAGTGTGATATGGAGACTATAAATCATTATCCAAAGTGCTCAGGTCATGAGGAAGGTGGGGGACAGTCACTCCAGAGAGAATTTATAACATAATGGGGCGCTGGGTTCCATCGTGATGATTCCAGGCTCACAAAAATTAGAAATCCCATTACACCGGGCAATGATGTTTTCAGTTGGTGGGTATAATCCCTCACTTCAATAACATGGCCAATTGTAGAGATATATTTTCTTCTTCAGGGGTAATGAATGATTTACGATGACATGAGATGCTTCAGATCATGAAGTAGGGTATATGGAATATGTAAGATCCAAGAAGTGTTCAAGCACCCTAAAAGTTTCACCACCACCTATTGAACATATTCTCATGATGAGGAGGTGTGAAGAATCATTGCTCTCATTTTTTCCTAGACCAGGGGGTCTCGAAAGCATATATTGGATTTTAGTAGGGATATATAATAGACCCTATAAGCTTTATACCTTATTTACATGTGCACTAATTTTTTCCTAAACTCTGAAGGTGAAGATTTTAGCAGGAGGAGACTTGAATTTTCCTCAAGACACCCTTCATGGGTTTTCATCCTAACAAGTTTTATGTCCTTATCATTGGAATTTTAAGGTCTCCAAATTTGGACAATTATGTTCTAGATTTTAAGGTCATACAACTTTGACCAAGTTGTGAGCAGTTTACGTTCATTCCATTCGAACCTGGTATGGGTATGTTACACAAGAGGCTCATTAGGATACCTAGGGTTAAGATTACTCTATTGTCTCTCTGAGAAGGTGGTGGAGGAGTTGTAAATCATGTATCAAGGTTCTTAAATCATGAGTGATGATATGGGACAATAATTATAGGGATAACCTATAACACAATGGGGTGTTGGGTTCCACCTTGGTGACATCAGGCTTACAAGAATCATAAATCCCTTTATGATGGGAAAAGATGTATCCGGCTAGTGGGTTTGAGCCCTCACATAAATAACATGGACCGGTGGAGAGATCTATTGTCATTTTCATGGGTAATGAATGGTTTGTGACAACCCGAGATGATTGATCCATGAAGTTTGTAACATGGATGGAGGTTCTAAAAAAGATAACGGTAGTGATCTGTTCTTTGGTTGGATGAGGTAAAGAACCTTTAGTCCTTTGAAAAGGAAGGGTGATGGATGATGACCTATGCAGTTTATCTTCATGTAGTAGGGACATTCATATTTTTTCAGTTTAATGTCATGCAGTAAGGATGTGATAACTGATGTTAAAGGTTGTAATTCTATGGCTGGGCCTGAGGATAAGAACTTGTGCATCATTATGTATCTCATGGGGGTGAGAATCAAGAAGCATGTAGTTCTTACAGGATAATGCAGTTTAACATCATGCGGTAAGGAATTAATTTCATGAAGTTTAACATCATGTGGTAAGAATGACGTGTTGCTATTTAATGTCATGTTTTAGGGACATATTCAGATAGTTTAGGGTCAATTGATTCAGACCGTAAGATGGAGTCCCTGATGGAGATGCACAATGCAGTGCCATGAAGTGACTCAACGTGAATGAAGACCAAAGAGGTATCAGCCACACCACACATCTTTTTGAGTGGAGTCAAGCCAATGGGGACAAATTAGGTTATACCTA
Organism: Viscum album; assembly: GCA_963277665.1. Lineage (NCBI taxonomy): Eukaryota > Viridiplantae > Streptophyta > Magnoliopsida > Santalales > Viscaceae > Viscum > Viscum album. The sequence continues at coordinate 1,712,002,159 of OY728145.1, forward strand.
TGGTTGTGATGAAGACAAAATTTTGGGGCGTTACTACGTATCTCATGAGGATGAGAATCAAGATATATGTAGTTCTGAGATCTCCATGTAGTTTAACATCATGAAGTTAGGACATATTGCCATGATATTTAATGTCGTGCGGTAAGGACAGAGGATCACCCATTATGAAAGTAGAAAATCCTATTACTTGGCCTAGAAGTAGGGGTCTGGGCATCACTATGTATCCTATTATGATAGGAATCAAACCATATGCAGTTCATAAAATTCCTTGTATTTTAACGTCATATAGTAAGGAAAAAGATATTCCATTCATTTTGACATCATGTGGTGAGGAAGAAGGTGAACTGACATGAAGACGATGAAACATATAAGGTTCATGAAACATTAGTCTTGAACCCTAAGGAAGTTTTCTACATATCCCAACTGTTTTGGAATCCAAGTCCACATATTTATTGGAAAAGGATGTACACAATATTGGTCTAGCCCATACGTAGAGGTGGGAATTATCTCATATTGATAGCTGCAGTTGGGCATAGGATTTTAGATCTAGGTGATACTACATATCTTAAGGGAGTGAGAATAAAGATACATGTATTTAGTATAATTCCATGTAGTTTAATGTCAATAGGTAAAGATGAAGGTGGGGGGATGAGGTCCTGAAGGGGATGTGCATGGAATTATAAAGCATACCAGACATGAATGAAGACAAAATTGAGTTACACCATGCCATACATCCTTGAAAGGGGATTAGGAAAAGAGGATAAAAATAAGGGAAGTTTTGTGGAACTTAAGGATAGACCTAAGGATTAAATCCCCAATCATTCCTACATATCTCGTAATGGTGGTAATCAAGAAACATGTAGTTATATAAGCACCGTGCAATTTAACATCATGCCGAAAGGATGAATTTCCATACAGTTTAATGTCATGTAGTAAAGATGAAGGTATTCTAACATGATAAGAAGATAATCCTATTGTTGGGCCCATAAGTAGGGGTTCAGGCATCACTACATATCCCATAAGGATGAGGATCAAGTCGTTTGTAGTTCTTAGGATGGTAGTGCAGTAGGAGATCAAGAACAATGATGATGTTACTCTCATACAGTTTAATTTTGTATAGGGGACATCAACCACGCAGTTTAACATCATGCAATGAGGACTCATTGCATACCATTTACCTCCTTGTACATAGGATGATAATTATCTTATATCAAGCCTTCATGCCCTATTTTTTTGTAGGGAAACCCTTTCTGAAATTCCTAATCTCATGTGATCTTTGCTCGATGCGAGAAATAAGGATTGACAAGGGTCCCTTCCAGTATTCATAGGCATGAAGGATAGGATATGAGTATTTATATTATATGGTGTCTAGGCCAAGATATGGGATCAAGGTGTCCCTATGTATCCCACTTAAAATGATAATCAAGCCGCACATAGTTCAAGAGAGACCATGCAGTTTAACGTCATGCAGTGAGGACATGCCTGCATAGTTTATTGTCATGTGAAAGACATTCCATGAATTTTAACGTCATACAGAAAGGATGAATTTCTATACAGTTTAACATCATCTGGTAAGGATGAATGTGGGACTTACATGAATGAAGATTCTATATTGTTGGAAATTATGAAAATTAATTCATGAGAAGTTTTACTTTGGTGGGTGGTGTGATACGCTCCCCATCCATGGTGAACAATGAACATGATCCATTATGATAGACTTTATGTATGAAATAAGGTCCCTCCCACTTGGGTTCCAAATTCAGGGCCTTATTTCCATGAATCATTGGTTTTCTAAGAGTTAGCACCATTTTTACCTTAAGGAGTGAACGAAGGTGAACCTTTTTATTAAAGGTTCATGCTATTCGGTTCTGTTGGTCCTCAAGGTTGTGTAGTGTGCACAACCTTTTCTCATCTAGCCACTACAACTCACCTAGCCATTTATGTTCTCATTAATAATTTGAGAGTTTCCCACAAATGGCTATTCTAATTAGAGGAAAATGGTCTTATATGGATAACACTTCCTCGGTTCCGAACACCAATGAGTATGGTGTTGCTTGTGTAGCATTACGCATGGTAGAATAGTAGGCCTATAAATCATGAGGGAGTTTTTTATGTCCAAGACTTATTATCCTTGTTCACCATCTTCTGGAGTATGTTCAATAGGGTCTTATTTAAGGACTCTATCTATCCATTCACTGCCACATGATATAGAGATGAGTGATTGGATTCAATGTATACACATGGTATAACTTCTTCAAATCTGAAAAACAGAATTTGGTTCTATTTTCCGTCAATATCGTGTGAGGGAATATGAACATGGTGATGATATGGGACATTACGAAGTTAATGATATTCTTTGTTCTGACTTCTTTGAGGGGTATCGCCTTAGTCCATTTGGAGAAGAATTAAGTGGAAGTAAGGATGTACTTTAACTTCTTTGCGGTGGCTAGGGGATATGGTCCGACAAAAAATCCATCCCCCAAATGATGAATGTACAAGAATATTTGGTTGCATGCTATAATTACGGGGGTTAATGGATGAAGATTTCAGGAATCTATCACACATGAATTTTCTTAGTGAATTCTACACAGTCTTGTATCATGGTATGCCAGTAATACTCTAACCATCTAATATGGTGGGAGGGCCTAGTTCTAGATTGGTGGGTACAACAAGATCCTGCGTCAAAATATTCTATGACGATGAGGATTTCTACTTCTTCTATGTACCTTAGGATAATTACATCAAAACCATGCTTGTATATAATTTTTTTGATCATTTTTCCCATCCTGCAAGGTGAAGCTTATTACCCGATGTCATATATGTTCCTTTCCGGCATGATCCATTGAGAGAGTTCCATCCCAAAGATAGATAATTTTGGGCTCGATCTACTCAGAGTAGGTTGCTAGTTCGTCACACTATGGGGTAGTGATGACATGATTGATCTCTTTAATATCACATATGATGATCAATGAGACCATTATTCAATGTGTTATGCAGAAGGTTTCTTCCTTCTGATCAGGGTATGCTAAGATGAAGGCTACGTTAGCAAGTGTGTCGGCATGTGCATTCTATGATCGAGGGAAATAATGAAATATGGGCTCAATGGGGAACTCCATTATTAGTCCCCTAACATAGCCTTTGAGGTGTGATAATCCTTCAATCTCAATGGAATATTCACCATTAATCTACTTTATCATTAGTTCTGAATCCCCTTTGATGTTCAGGCAGGATATGTGCAGCTATAAAGCTAGTTCCAACCTAGCGATGAGGGCTTAGTATTCAGCCTCATTATTCATGTAGCCTTCAGATAATGAGAAAGAGTAGAGAAGAAATTCTTTGTCTGTAGAGACAAATATAACCCCTAGTCCAACCCAATTGGGCTTCGTGTTTTCCATTCTTATGATGATAGGACTCTGGGAGGTGCCATCAAAATACATCTCCCATGTCTGGGGAGTGTCATGGGCATTAAATAACTCTTCGTCTGGAAGTTCAGTGTCCTCAGGTGTATTTTATAAAGCAGTATGTTCCACCATGAAGTCATATAGATCTTTCCCTTTTACAGAATTTTGGGATATGAACTGAATTTCATACTACTGCAGAATGACCAACCATCGATCCAAGTTCCTGATCAACATAGGGAACCCAAGGATATACTTGAGTGGGTCTATACGAGAGGCCAGGTGGACCTCATGGTGCTGTAGGTAATGCCTAATCCTTTTCACTATGAAGATGAGCGCAAGGCAATTAATTTTACATCATAATATCTGGTCTCAGTACCCAACATAGTCTAGTTGAGGTATTAAATACTATTCTCACTCCTCATGTCATTCTTCTATGAATAGAGGGTGCCTAGAGAGCATTCCATGGAGGCCAAATATAATATGAGTGGTCTCCCTTCCACCAGAGGCATCCAAATTGGTGGGTATAACAGATACTTATTAAAATTTTTGAAATATTTTTAACACTCATCGTTCCATTGGTAGGCGTCCCCCTTCTTCATTAACCTCATAAAGGGTAAGGCTTTGCTGACCGAGCTGGCTATGAATTACTGAATGTAGGTAAGGTTCCATTGGAGCCCACTTTGTTCTTTCATATTACTAGGGGAAAAATTTCTAGTATAACACTGGTATTTTCTAGGTATTCTTTGATACCATAGTGTCATACCAAAAAACCAAGGAATTTACATGATGTTTGATCTCTCCCAAATTTACCAAAGATTTTAGGGTTAAGCGGTCGCTTGAAGTTTGGCTTGGGTTGTCGAATCCTCAGAGACCTAATAAGTAACCTACGAACATGTATATTCTATGGATTACTTTTGGCTATGAAGTGGACAACATGGGTTGATTTCATATGGGTTTAAGTGAACTATAAGATACTTATGTGAATTCAAATTAAAATAATGAGTTGATCCTGGGTTATCACTTGGGGTGGATTGGATGAATTCCCCATTTTTTAAGAATTTCAATTTCATTAACTCAAGAAGGATTCATTTAATTAATTCAAACTAAACTCATCACATACTGGTTAAACACCTTCAAAAACACATGATAATCCCCTATACACTTCTAGGATCATTTTCATGAGCACTCTAAGGTAAAGGATCTTATTAGAATATAAAAGTGGGGTGATAAAATTCAATATGGAAGAGGAAGAGAGAAAATCCTTGAATAAAAGAAACTCATGTAAAAGAAATCGATAAAATTTATAGATTGAGAAATAAAATCCAATACATCCCCTTTCTAATCCCTTGTATCAACCCATAAAATAGTTATCCCTCCATTGATGACATGTTCTCAACAGAATCAGTAAGTAGACTCATAAGAGAAAAATTGAAGAAGTAAAAACAACAAAATAACGATCACTCCACCATTATGTAAAGAATATCACAAGGTATTGTGTGAATAAATTAAAACATTATGACAATGGTATCAATGTGATATAGATAAAAAATATAATAATAGGAAAGGAAGAAGTTTTATTAAAAAATAATGTGATTCGAACAACTTACATGAGAAAGAAGAACGTTACAAAGACAAATCGACATAATAACATTACAATGAAAAAAAGCTCCAGATGAATAAATACTCCAACAAAAATTCCTTAATTATGAATTTTAGGAGACTTGGGTAGATCCTCAAATAGTGAAAGTCATCCCACTAGAATATGGTAGGCCCAGAGTGGTGGAAAGTAAAGAAGAGTGGACTTCTTTATCCTTGATCTGAAGTGGCATCCAGCTTTCATCCACCGAATAGAGGTGCATAAATGTCCTTCTATATGGATGAATTTGAGTAGTCCATAAACTATTAACATGAATATCCTGATGTATCCTAGCACTATGAAATGTTTTAGCCCAAATTAATATATGGTTGTCGAGATATGATTAAATTGGTGGGATATTTTTCTGGGCTATAGATTCTGGCTAATAATTTTATCTCCAACTTGGGACACCTAGAACTCCATTAAAACATCAAAATTATCTTTGTACACTATTTAATGAAATGTTACCCATGATTTAATATATATTATGTTAAATTTTGAGAATCATTGGGCTTGGATACTGGCCAATACAGTCTCTTTATTGGCCAATTGTCCATTTTACTTTGCCCAGAATGTGTTGCCATGAAAGCCCATTTTGGTGGTCTTAAAATGTGAATATTCAAATAATTAAAAAGTATGAATTGTTAATTGTAGAACTAGAGACCTAAAAATAATATATGAAAATAAAATCAAGGATATTTTGTATTTTATGAGGTGTTAAAAAATGTACCATGTAATAGTGCATTTTAAGGGGGAATTAGAATCATAATGTGAAATGCTGTTCAACGTGTAAAATTCACTAAAATGGTGTTTATGAATAATAAATCACATGAATATTATATATTTAAAAAAAAAATATTATCCTCATTCAGTGGATAATCACACCCCCCAACTTGAGTTTTGCTAGTCTCGAGAAAAATATGTCTCAATAATATGAAATTTGAATTTCCTTTTCCTAAAAACATTTTAATACACGTTGATCTCTAAGAACCCTTATACCAAAAAATCACAAAACCTGTCAAAATATTTTAATACAAGATAGTTTCATAAGAATATCCCAATCCCAAGCCCATTCCTTTGTTCAAATTCATCACCATATTTCATAAAATATCAATTAAGCGTGATGATGTGTTGTGCATCGCAATAGACATGGGGGTTAATCTTTATTCAAGTGGGAAATGGTGGAAGGGCTAGATGGAATCACATTTCAATATTAAGATGAGTATTTAATTTTTTTTATTGTATTTTTTTTGGAAATTTTCCATGGTAATTTAAATTTCACTCAAAAGAGTCAATCCATGTAGCGAGACTTTGCCGGTGACTCCCAGGCTCAAAGACCTTAGGGAACCAAAAGAAGCCCACATACTCAGGCATCATATCGAGTTAAATCAGTTAAAAACACAATTAAATTACAAAAAATAGAGAAAAAAATATTAAATATGGGCTAGAAAACTATGTATTCATGATCCCCAAGTTCTAAAAGCCACACATTAGGTTATTTCATTTCTCTACACATGAATTAATTGTTTTCTTTTTTATTTTATTTTTGTTTTTTTGGAATACTCTTATTAAAACTAAAATAATCACCAAATCTAGGCTATTTATTTGGGGGAACCCATGAAATAAAACTAATACCCCACTATCCAAAGGACATGAGTTGTGAATTTTTTTTATTTGAATGAAAATATAAATGATGACAGATCACATTAGACATCCACACTTTCCAAAATATATGCACATGAAATTATACATGGATTAAAATTAGAATAAGGGCATGCTAAATTATTTGATATTCAATTTCAAAGTGTTAAATGTGTATTATCATTTTCATAATTAAATGAACTTTTCCTTCCATTAAGGAACAATTTTTTTTCAAATCATTTTTTTCATAAAAAAGTAATTTTTTTAACAAAAAATTAATTTTTTTATTTTATCTCCCCCCCAAATTAAAATTACACTGTCCCCAGTGTTTGAAAAAAAGAAAATTTAGAAGGGGGTAGAGGCATAGAAGGGGAGTTCAAAAAGGAAATTGAAAATGAGTATCATGGAATGAAGTCACCTGGTGGTTCAAGTTGAAGTTTATGCTACTCCAATTTAGTCCTTTGATATCCATGTCACTCATAGAGTTCCCTAGTGGATAAAGAAAAAAAACAGACAAAAAAAAACAATATATATATATATAATAAAAATGTAAAATATAATTATATATACACAAATTATAGAATAAGGAAGCACTATAATACATAAGTCAGTGGTAAGCGCGTGCCCCTGTCTCCCTTCGGTCTCGGGTTTGAGTCCACGTGGCTTCGCCGGTTGTGACGGGGTTTTCCCCATGACCTATGATGTGTGCTTTTAATTTTATTTTTTTTAATTATTATTATTTTTTGTATTTTTAATTTAACCTTAAAATAGATAAAATAAAATAAACTGATGATACATTTTCTTCTTTTTAAATTTCTTGGTAAGGTATTACTCAAGGATCACACCACCTGACACAGATGAATATGGTGATCCCCTTTCATACCCATCCATAGTCATAATAGAAGAACATGTCAATAGTATAAGGTACTATAATATTAAAATTTTATTAATTAAGTAATTTTTTTAAATATCAAAATGATTCATTAATCTTATTTGGAAAAAAATAAAGACGATTCACAAAGATTAGAAACATGAAAACCACTGATTGCCTCCTGTGTAATGCTTTTGTTTAACATCATTATAATGACATAGATACTAAATCTATCAATTGTTTCCATCTTCATAGGTTGGATCTACTAACTCAACCTTTGTTTCATGTTTATTGAATGATTAATTGAATGGTTTTAACCTACAACCATTTACTTTTAAAATGTGACCACTTGTGGGATCTTGGATCTCTATTTCCCATGGGGTACACATGATGCACTATTAGTGGACCTGGCCATCGTGACCTTAACTTTCATAGGTATAAATGACGTTTTGAACTATACAAGATAAAAAAATTTCCTTGTTCAAAGTGTTTAACTTTGAGATTCTTTGATTGGTAGGCTTGATATTTAGCTTTATTGATCCTTGAATTTTCATAATCCTCCATCCTAAGTTCCTCAAGTTCATTGAGATCTAATTTCCTTTTTGTTCCAACCAATGAGAGGTCATAATTTATTTTCTTAATTTCTGAAAATTACTTATGCTCAACTTAAATTGGTAAATAGAATGATTTTCCATAAACCAACCTATATGGTGACATTCCTAGTATGGTTTTGAATGCAATACGATATACCCAACGATCATCCAATAGTTTCTTGGACCAATATTTCCCAGAGGTATTGATAGGTTTTTCAAGAATTTGATTAATCTCCCTATTTTCCAATTCATCTTGACCATTGGTTTTAGGATGGTATGCAGTGGAATCTTTATGAGAAATCCCATACTTAGACATGAGTGAAGAGAATAGGCGGTTGCAGAAATGGGTTCCTTGATCACTGATTATATCCCTTTGAATCCCAAATCGAGAAAATATGTTCTCTTTCAGAAATCAGATCACAACATGATGGTCATTATACTTGGTTGTAATGTCCTCAACCCATTTAGATACATAATCAACAACTAAGATAATATATAGGTATCCCATAGAGTTTGGGAAGGGTCCCATGAAATAAATTCCCCCATTATCAATTATTTCAATGACCAGAATGGGAGTGAGGGGCATTTGATTCATTTTAGTAATGAATCCTAATTGCTGACAATGAGGAAAACATGTTTAGAATTGGAAAGAATACTTAGTGAGGTTATGCCAGTAAAAACCACTTTGGAGAACCTTTTTTATGGTTTTCTTTGTGAAAAAGTGGCCTCTGCATGCCTCTTCTTGACAGAATCATAGAATGAACTCCTGCTCAGACTTAGGAACACATATATTAATTATTTGATCAGTACAAAACTTGAATATGTAAGGATCATAAAACACATAGTGTTTGACATCAAAAATGAATTTCCTCTTATCTTGGGTCCTAAGAAATTTTGGAATGTCACCCATAACCAAGTTGTTTTCTTTTTCAACATACCATGGGAAATCACTCACAGAATAGAGGTGCTCATTAGGAAATGAATTAGTCACAAAAAGGTTGGGCGAGTTTTCTTTTAATTCCATCATAGAGAGGTGACCAGTTACAACATTTTCAACACCCTTTTTATCCTTAATGGTTAAATCAAACTCTTGAAGAAGATGGACTCACCTAATCAATCTAGCCATGATATCTTGTTTTTGGAAAAGGTATTTCAAGGATGAATGTTCTATGAATACAATGATGGGTGATCCTAAGATATGAAACCTAGATTTCTCTAAGGCAAAGACAATATCAAGAAACTCTTTCTTAGTGGTGGTGTAGTTTATTTGTTCATCCTTTTAATATTTTCATGCATATTCAATGACACATGGAGTATTCTTACACCATTGTCCTAATACTTCACCTGCAACAAAGTCACCAGCATTACACATGAGCTCAAAAGGAAGTTTTCAATTTTGAGATTATATGATAGGTGGAGAGATAAGATCTGACTTGAGTCTAGAGAATGATTATTCACATCTTTTTGTCCATAAAAATGGATCATATTTCACTAATAGAACAAAAGGTGGTCAATAAATAGAGTTGAAATTACTAATGAACCTTCTATATAAACCAGAATGTCTTAAGAAGGACCTCACTTACTTAATAGTTTTTGGAGAGGGAAGGTGAAAAATGTTGTTGACTTTACCTTTATTAACTTCAACCCCTCTACCAGAGACCAAATGTCTTAGAACAATTCCATTCTTTACTATAAAATGGAATTTTTTCCAATTTAGGATGAGGTTCTTATCCCCGCATCTTGAAAAAACACCTTCAAAAATCATAATTCATCTCCCAAAAGTATCCCCAAATATATAGAAGTCATCCATGAAGACCTCTAAACAATCCCCCACCATGTCTGAGAAGATTCCCATCAGGCACTGCTGGAAGGTACCAGGGGAATTACATAACCTAAAGGGAATGTGCTTGAAGGAAAATGTGCTGAATGGACAAGTGAAGGTTGTTTTACCTTAATCCTATAAGGAGACCTAAATTTGATTATACCTTTAGAATCCATCTAGGAATCAATATAATTGATGACAAGCCACTCGCTTGAGGACTTGATCAATAAAGGGAAAGGGTAAATAGTCTTTCTTGGTACAAGATTTGAGCTTCCTATAGTCAATACAGACTCTCCATCCACTACTGACCATTGTGGGGAGAAGTTCACCATTATCATTGGTGATCACAATTATTCTAGCTTTCTTTGGGACAACTTGAATTGGGCTTACCCACTCACTCTCAGAAATGTGGTAGATGATACCCACTTTCAACAACTTAAGAAGTTCTTTCCTTACCACATACATAATATTTGGATTGATTCTCCTCTGAGGTTGATGACATAGTTTAGATTTAGATTCAAGAACAATCCTTTTTGTTCCAAAGAGTGGGCTAATTTTAGGAATATTTGAAAGATTCCATCCAATTGATTTTTTATCCTTTCTTAGGACATCCATAAGCATCATCTATTGATTGGATTAAAGAGAGAAAGAAATGAAAACATGAAAGGGTCAATATTACCCTAAGAATTCATACTTTAGTGATGAAGGTAGAACCTTAAATTCGAGATTAGATTGGTTATCACATTCCTAGGAAGGATGGGGCTTTGTATTGAACATGGTTTCTTTTTCCAGTTTTATTGATAGAATTGGTTCCTTGTGAATATAATTTTCATCCACTAAATTATCTAGATTAGTGTCATGAATGGGTATAGAATCAATGATATTGATTTCACCAATGGTATTATTGATTGGTGATTTGATAAAATCATCAATAGATATTTCTGAAAGAGATTTAATCCAAGGAGACAAATTTACCTCATGTGAGAAAAGAAAATAAATCTCTTCTTGACTTAAACATCCTTCAGTAATCTCTTGATGTTACTAAAGTTCAATATCAACACTACCAAACCAATTAATCTCATGTATCTCTTCGTCATCCACAATCTGAGAGTTTGCATTGTAGATGTTAAAGTCTATACTCATGTTTCCAAAGGTGATGGTCATGTTCCCATTTCAGACCCATATAATAGAGTTGATTGTTTCAAGGAAGGGATGACCAAGGATGATTGGGGTTTGCTTCCTAGGACCTAAGCTTGTGATATTATCAAGAAAAATGAAGTCAGTTGATTAAATGAAATTTTAAACTTTCACTAAAACATCCTTTAAGATCCCCTTAGAAACTCGAACACTATGATCAGAAAGTTGAAGAGTGAAAGATGTGGGTTGGATTTATTCAAGCCCTAATTCACAATACATTGCATAAGGAATGAGGTTCACATTGGATCATAGATCACAAAGGTCTTTGACAACTTTTTTCTATCCTAACCTAACATTTATGTATATACATCATAAATCTTTCAACTTTGGAGGAATGGTCCCTTTAATGGTGGTACTCACATTAGTAGCCAAAAGGACTTGGTTTTTATGTGAAATTTTTATTTTAAAAGTTCAGAAGTCCATAAGGAAATTTGAGTAGGTAGGAATGGTTTGGATTGCATATAGAAGAGGAATGTTTAACTTAACCTGAGAGAATATTTCCCTCAAATTCTCATTCAGTTATGGTTTAGTTTTTCTTCTCATGCATTGAGGGAAGAGTGGAAGTTGTTTAAATGTTTTTTTTTATTGTAGTTCCTTCACATTCTCATTGGTTTTTTCCGAATATGTGGGCGTTTCTTCATCATTTTCATGGGTTTTTGAAGATTTTAATGGTTCTGGAATGGTTTGTTGAGGTTTCTCAATGGATTTCCCACTTCTTAAAATAGTTACTGCTTTGAGTTTTTTATGAGGGGGTTGTGTGCAACTAGATTCTCCCATTAAAGTTGAGGATGATATTGCCTGCGTAGGTATGGGTGCCATCCCGGTTTTAATGGTTTGTAGTTCATGTTTAAGGTATGAGACTTCTGAGTTAATTTTATCCATTTGTTTACATAGGTTCTCAAGGATTGGAAGAGGGACAGATTGAGTAGGGGCTTGTGCTGGTTGGTTTATCCTAGGAGGATACCTTGGGTGATGGATGGGTTGTTGTTATTGGACATAAGGATGTTGGTATTGGGATGGTTGTAGTTTGAATTGGTTATGGTGTTGGAAATTTTTTATAGGGTAGGGGTTTGGTCCGTGTGGTTGGCTAGGTTGTTGGTCATCTTTCTAGTGGAAGCCTGGGTGGCCATTATACCATGGGTTGAATGTGTTTTGGTATTGGGGATTTTGGAAGTTTAGGGAATTGAATTTTATAGGTGGTCCTCCTAGAATAAAATCCTTTATGGATGTAATAGTTGGGAAGTTGTCTATTTTGTGGTTATGTTTGTCCTAAATTGTGCAAACATGGTCCACAGTTTGGATTTCATGGATTTTCCTAAGGTCTATCTCTTCAACTTTCTAGTGAGTGCTGTGAGTTTATCCCTAAGGGTTTCCTATTATCTAATTGTGTGCATTATAATAGTTTTTTTTGTGGATTTTATGAATAATGTTATGTTCCAAATGTTTTATTTTTTTCATAAATGCTTTCTAGATACTTGTAAGCATCATTTAAGGATTTGTTTTTGAAGGTTCAATTACACATCATGTCAATGAATTGTTTGTTTCCCAGACCCAAAACTTCATAGAAAATTAAAACTTATTCAGGAATAGAAAAACCATGGTTTGGAACCATGTTTAGGGTGTATTTGAACCTCTCCCATGTTTCATAGAATAACTCTACCTCTTTTTCAAAAAAGTTTTGGATGCTCTTTTTAAGTGCAATTGTTTTGTGGTGGGTAAAATATTTTTTATAGAATTCTCTTTGTAATTAGTCCCAAGAGTTGATGGATGATGGTCTCAAACATTTTATCCAATTTTTAGATTGATCTTTTAATGAAAAAATAAATAACCTCATCTTATCTAATTCTAGTTGATGTGGGGGATACATGGTTTCAACATTGTTGTTGAACTCTTTCACATGAATGTATGGAATTTCTGACTCCATCCCATAGATGGTTGGAAGGTGGTTTAGGACATGAGGTTTAAAAACATAATGGGATTATCCTAGGGTAGAATTCTTAATGAAAGAGGGTGCATTTTTCCTGGCTGGTGTGAGGTAGTCATTCATGGTTTAATCGACTGTATTTGCCAAGTTTGGGGCTGCCTCATTTGGATTTCCATTTCGGTTCTCACTCGGGTTTATGAGTTGGTTTATTTTAAGACCTTACATTTAAATGGGCTAAAATTTTGACTTTGTAGTATTAGGAAGATTAGGGTCTATTGTAAAGAGTTCCATTGGTGTACTTTACTCCCCAACCCTAGGACTATCCACCCTAACAAGACTGTTTGATTAGTCATGGGTGTAAGCGAACATGCGCCAAGAGAAAAAAATGTGAAAGGGAAAAGGTAAGATAATTTGGGTGAGAATATAAGAAATGGGGGATAATAGAATGGGTGTTGATATGACTTACTTGGTTCCCCGTAAATGGCACCAAAATTTGGTTTCGCCCAAAATTTCCCAAGATTTTAGGGTTAAGCGGTCACTTGAAGTTTAGCTTGGGTTTTCAAATCCTCAGAGACCTAGGAAATAACCTATAGAAACGTACATTATATGGATTGTTTTGGGCTATTAAGTGGCCAACATGGGTTTATTTTAGATGGGTTTAAGTGAACTCTAAGAGAATTAAGTTAATTCAAATTAAAATAATGAGTTGATCTTGGGTTATCGCTTGGGGTGTATTAGATGAATTCCCCTTTTTTAACAATTTAAATTTTATTAACTCTAGAAGGATTCATTTAATGAATTAAAAATAACCTCATCACTTACTAGTTACAAACCTTCAAAAACAAATTATAATCACCTATACTCATTTAGGATCATTTTCATGAGCACTCCAAGGTAATTAATCTTATTAGCACATAAAAGTGGGGTGATAAAATTCAATAAGGAAGAGAAGAGAGAAAATCCTTGAATAAAAGAAACTCAAGTAAAATAAATCAATAAAATTTAAGTATCGAGAAATAAATTCAATACACCCCATTGATACTCCCTTAGATCAACCCATAAGAGATTTATTCCTCCATTGATGACATGTTCTCAACAGAAGTGGGAAGTAGACTCATAAGGGAAAAATTGAAGAAGTTAAAACAAAAAAATAATGATCACTCCACCATTGTGTGAAGAATATCACAAGGTATGGTGTGAATAAATTCACACCTTAAGGAAATAGTATCAAAATAATAAAAGGAAAAACATAATAAATGGAAAGAAATAAGTTTTATTAAAAACTAAGGCAATTATAACAACTTACATGAGAAAGAAGAACGTTACAAAGACAAATCAGAAAAATAAAATTACAATGAAAACAAAGATCAAGATGAATAATTAATTTAACCCCACTACCATAAATAAAATTTTTTGGAGCCTTGGGTCGAGCCTCCAATAGTTAAATTCATTCCACTTGAGTATGGTAGGCCGAGGGTGGTGGAAAGTAAGGGATAGTGGACGTCATTATCCTTGACCCGAAGCGAAAGTCAGCTTTCATCCAACGAATAGATGTTCCTAAATGATCTTCTATATGGATGAATTGGAGTGGGCCATATAAAACATAAATGATTCTCCTGATGTCTCCTATATCTATCTAAAATTACTACACAAATGAATTTGTGGTTGTCAAGATATGATTAAATTGGTGGGATGTTTTTTTGGGCATCAGAATCTGGATGAGAATTTTATCTCCAACTTGGGCCGCCTAGAAATACTTTCAAAAATCATAATCAACTATTATTACTATTTTAGGAAATGTTATCCAAAATTTACTCTATCTTCAGTTAAATTTTGAGAATCATTGGGCTTGGATCCTGGCCGTTACAGTCTCGTTATTGGGCTGCTGTCCAGTTTACTTTTCCTAGAATGTATTTCCATGAAATCCAATTTTGGTGGTCTTCCAATGTGAATATTCAAATACGTAAAAATTATGAATTGTTACTTGTAGCATGAGAGAACTGAAAATAAAATATTAAAATAAAATCAAGGCCATTTTTTATGTTATGACGTGTCCAAAAATGTACCATGTAATAGTTCATTTTAAGGGGGAATTACAATCATAATGTGAAATGATGTTCAAAGTGTAAAATGAACTAAAATGGTGTTTATTAATAATAAAGAACATGAATATTATATATAATAACAATGAATATTAGCCTCATTTAGTGGATAATCAATTTTAATACAAAATATCACTTTAGCATATTCATCTTTAGACTATGCTATCGCAACTTCTTGAATATTGCTCAGAGATTCATGAAGTGATCACATCACTATCATGATTCGATGATCAGGTCATCCACATAACACTCATCTATCCTTCCCAAGAACCCTTGTTTCACAGTTCATTGAAATGTGTGTTCTAGTTTTAAGAATCACTGCTTCCAGGCGGTTTCCATTGGATTTATTCATTGAACCGAAAACTTCCTACCATTATTTACCCAAAGGGGACATGCATTCCAAAGGCATGTGCTCATTAATTTTTAACTTTATGATACTTAGGAATTTACATTGGTCAAGATGATGGGAGGTTAGACTCATCACACTCTTTTTGGGGGAAAATATTGTCTACTCTGTGACTCTTTATAAATTTAAGATATTTTCGTGAATCCTTATTAATTCACCAAGTATAACATAAGTTTCCCTTGGAATTTTAAATCACTTATTAACATGTGTAAAATTTAGAATCATCAGCATGTATTCAAGGTTCTTCATTAATGGAAATATCCATATGTGTTCGAGGTTCTCCATAAATGGTATACTTTCATATACTATTTAAATATTCATTTAATCATCGTTATGATGATACTGGTTTTTAAGCCACTCAGTGGGGCACTCTAAAATTTACTTTCATCTAGGGAGACGAATGTTTGTTTTGATCTTAGGACCGTGCCCATAAAATGGGATACCTATGTATCCTTGTGAAAGGAATCATAACCCTTTTTTTTCGGTGCTACTTAATGGGACACATCATACCTTTTAAGGTCATGTGATAAGAACCTAACCATACATTTTAATGTCATGTGGTAAGGACATCCACGAGAATGGTACTTAGTCAATGTTTGGTTTGGAACTTATGCCAAAACATCTCAATGAACTTGGAAAGGATATGGGTTTCTAAGTTAAATTAGACACTGTTGGCAATATGGCCCAAGGAGAACATGGTTAATTTGAAATGTTGGGTTTGAACCTCAAGGAGGCCTCCTACGTATCCCATATGGATGTGAATCAAAGCCCACGTAGTTAGATAATTCTCATAGGAGAATATAGTACTTTGAAAGAAATGAGCTTGGGCTCACTTCTTGAAAAAGGATGCATTGATGATTTGGGGGTTTAATTTTGAGCTTTATCCTAAGGCAAATTCTCAGATTAAGGGAATTAGGGTTGGATTCTTGAAGAGGATATCCAGTGAGCTCCAGCCCTGTGAAGGCTTCCTATGTATCTCAATTATGGTGGGAATCCGAGTTCTCGTAGTTCATTAGATCGTGAAAATGTTGTGACCATGACAAATCTCTAAGCCCACGCAAGTCATGCTCAGTGTGGGAAATAAGATAATTTCAAAATTTTAATAAAGGAACCCTCACTTTTCCTCCTCCGCTAGTAGATGAGGGAGAGCCTATGATGATGATTATGGAAGAGGATGAGGTGATGGTGGAAGAGGGCGAGGTGAAGAGCCCTACCTCTATTCACTTTACATTGGACAAGAGTCTAATGAAAGGAATAAGGGATTAAGGTTAGGGGCTTATACCAGGATGGATTCCCTAAAACTGATCCTAGTATGGGAGGGAGACTTATTCTTTACTTGAATGAAAGAGTAAGTGTGAACCTTACCTTCCCTACAAAAAATTTGAGGTTTCAACTCTTTTAGAAGGGAGAGGTCAGGACCCAAACACTTATTCTTAGAACTGAAAACTTTCCAGCACTGTTCCGGAGAGAAAGATCCATGTGACTGTGGATATACAAACCCACATACACTCCATAAATCCTAACCCCATTGTGAAAAAAATGTGAAAACCCTCTAACTGTGGAAATAAAAACCCAAATAGGAGACACGCTGATGTGCCTTTCCCAAAAGTTTGATAATTCAGGAGGTTTTGGTGGAGGTCTCAATAGAATCCCTTTCAAACAAGGGATACAATGAAGAATAATACTTTCTATGGATGGATTTGGAAAGGGATTGATGGCTAGTAGACTGAAGAGAGTAAGTGAATCAAAGAGGGGAGACCAAGTACGTAAGGGAACACAAGTATGGGCGTTAAAGTAGTCTTGGGCGACCTGATATTCACTTAAACGACGAACAAACTATATAGTAATACTTGGGAGAGACTTTTCTCAAGCCTTCAGAGGTATTCACAAGTGATCTTAGAAATGGGGAACTCAAGTTCCTGTAAAAATAATAGGTGGTGCACAAGTATTTCTGATTTAGGGAAGTTGGGAGCTTTAGGTGTGCAAGTGTTATGGTTTTACAACTCTAAAAATACTTAATTCCAATGATCCTCCATTAAATCCTCCGATCAAGGTGTTGAAGAACTACCATGATAATTTCAGAAGATTGGGAAAAAGTATTTTGGCAACCAGAGCAACAATTGGGCTTTAGGGAAATTCATCCATAAAAATGAAGGGCCCAAGGGTCTATTTATAGGCAAAAATAGAACCCTGGGTGAAAAGAGTTTGGCCGCGCAAGTGGGTGGCACACCAACTTTGTGGAATACAAGTGGTTGCAGGCTGGATGAGTATCTCCCAATTAGAATTGTGCACTACTGGTGATTTGACCTAACTAGGGCACCATTTTCAGGACTTCGGCAAATTTATTGCCTTATTCAAATCCATCATGGTGGTGCATATGTATTTTTTGTGCAGGTACCTTGAGTGACTCTTTGGATACTTAGCCAAAATAATTGATCTATACCGTGGGGGCTGTGCCCCCACACCCCTGCTTGGGATCCATGACAGGCTGTGGTCCCGACCCTTCAGGTTGGCGCCTTCTCTACCGTCACTGACCCCCATGAAAAATGCAAACTCACACTACAAATTTTCAAGCCCGGTTGAGGACATTTTAAAAAAAAGTTCATGGAACACATTTCATGGTGTCTACAAAAGACCCCACTATAATTTTATTCATTCATAATGAAAATAATATTGTTCTAAGGTAACAGTAGGGAATTTTGCCTCATTCCAACATTATTTGGTTAGATTTGGAGCTATGTCGAGTATGGAAGGATGGTCTAATTTTTTTCAAAATCCATGGGGCCTTGTGAGCATAGTTTATTTTTTTTAGGGTTATATGGAAAACACCACAAATTTTGTTTCTTTTTACTTTTTATTTCTCAATATTACCTAAATCATACAAAATGTATGTATAGTGAGTTGAGACTTGACTTTTGTTTAGAGTGTCCTTTGCGGGTTCCCAATCTGGTGAGTACCATGTCTCTTGTTGTTGGTAGTTTAGAGTCATGCATGTTGGACTATAAAGGGATAATGTTTGAGTACGAATAGATTTGACAATAAATTTTTAAATTAAATCCAAAAAAAGACTCAGTGAATAAGAATTGCTTTAATATTATTTAAATATTTCCAAGGGGAATCTTGAGCCATGATTTTTATGGTCACCAAATTTAAAACTTGTATCAACATAAGGGGAATCTTTTCTAAGAACAAAGTTACCATTATTTGACAAACCTGTAATGGGGTTTGAATTATGCAGGGCCAATTGGGGAATATTATGCATAGCCAAATAGTGGAATCTTTTGACTGGAAATTCCATTATTTAGGAAACTTATGCAGGGCCACCTAAGGGAACGTACTGTATTCTCAGGAAAAAGAGATCTTAGAATTTTGACATTTTATCATTTATAAAAGCCATAGAAAGTTTATGGAGATTCATATTTTATAATCACATATATTGGTTTATGGAGAAAGGTACCTTAATATTGAGAGGGTATTTCTGACCAATATTTCCAAATAATAGGAGGAATAATACTTCTACGAAGGTCTGACCCAAATTTAGAAGATGCGATGTCTTTAGTTTTAGGTCATACAACTAGGACCAAAAATGGGAACATTATATGATATGTGGCCAAGTTATTCCAAGGTTATTTCATATTTATTTGAACATATGGAGAGGGAAATTTTTAAAACATAGTCTTGAAGATTTTCAGATTGAGAGAAAGATAATGGTACAAATATACCTAAATGACTATTTTAAAATATATATTCTTGTATATTGTCATCAATGTTTTATGGGGACAAAGATACTATAACCATGAGCGAAATTACCATCAATTTATAAACCTGTTCTGGGGGTTGTATCATATAAAGAAAACCGAGGCATATGCTGCATGGAAAATAGATGCATCTTTTGACTGACATGCCCGTTATGTAGGTAACTTATTCAAGGCCACCTAAGGGAACTTTCTTCATAGTCAGGAAAAAGAGTACTCAGGTATTAGAAAATCTGTCACCAGAAACCATAAGAAATATTATGAAGATTTGGAAATATTCAAGATTAAGACTGTGAAATATAGAAGGGGGTTATGATCAATTCACATAAAAAATATTTGAATCAATATTGGCCATGAGTTTGACATCCTTTATATAGATATAACTCATATGTAAAATGGAGAATTTCTTTGTTTCTCTTTGAATTGACATTCTACAGTGCAATTCTGAGTCATGTAGTGAAAACATTATACTATGCAGTTTTTAAGTCATGTAGTGAGAACATTAAACTATACAGTTTTAAGTCATACAGTGAAGAAATTGATAGCCCCATAAGAAATTGAAACACCTTATTTATATAAATAATCCTTTTACCCAATTCCTAATCCCATGTGATTAATCATTGGAGTGATAAACAAGGAGTGGTAAGGGTTTATTCTATAAAACAAAGGTGACACAAGTAAAGAATAGGGGTGTTATATTTCCATGTAGTTTAAATGTCATGCAGTAAAGATAAAGATAAACCGAAGCGAAAAGATAGAAATATTGTAAATCGAGTAAGGAATTAAACCCAAGTGTCACTATGTGTCTTGTTGGGGGCAAGAATCAAGCTATACATAGTTCTTTAAACATTCCCTTTGAAGGTTTAATTCTTATATAAGGAATAAAGGGGTTTATTTTATCATGGTTGGGCTTAAGATTGGATATCTAAGCATCTCTACGTATCTCATATATATGAGAATCAAGTCGTACGTAGTTATTTAAACATTAATTTACCACACCAATCGAGTATGACATGGGAGACGGGGGATTTAACAAATTTTTGAAGAATGATTAAATTTAAGACACAAGTTGGTATGAAAATGAAATCAAGTATCTTAAAAGAGCACTATGTATTGATATAGTTCATAAAAAAATAAAGAAACGGGAAATAAAAATTTTTGGTTTCTTCTAGGCCCAGGATTAGATATCTAGGCGTCTCTACATATCTCAAATAGATAAGAATCAAGCCACACATAGTTCTTGAAACATGGTCCCTATGCAGATCTGACTTAGACAAAGGGAAGAGAGAGACTAATATGACACTAAGGAGTAGCAATGATGTCCATGATGCTTGCTTATGGAATCTCCTAACATCAAGTAGAGAAGACATTACTCATACAATTCAATGTCATATAATGAGGAAAAATGTTGTTATGCAGTTTAACGTCGTGCAACAAAGACAAAGATGCTACACATTTTAACATCATGCAGCATGGACACTTTTGGTTGTTACATAGTTTAACATCATGAAAATAGGACTTTGTACTATGCTGTTTTATGTATTATAGTAAGGACATGGGATCTGTGCAGTTTTCAGTCTTACAATGAGGATGTGGGAGCTGGGCAGTTTTCAGTCTTACAGTGAGGATGTTGGAGCTGTGCAGTTTTTAGTCTTTTAGCGAGGACATTGGAGTTGTGCTGTTTTTATTCATGCAGTGAGGGAGTTTTGTGCAATTATGAAAATTATTTCTTCAAGAAAACATCATTGGTTGGAGTTTTAATAAGCTCTCCATCCATTTAGATTAAGGCATAATCTATATTTGAGTAGAACTTATGTATAGAATAAAGTTATTCCCACTTTGGCTCATGATTTGGAGGTTTCTTTCCTGGTATCATTGGAGTCCTGAGGACCAATACTTTTTTTTAGATAGGGAATTCCCATGTTTGGACTTTTCTACCCCTCCTCACATGGTAACCCCCCCCCCCCCACGAAGAGGTCAATGTCCTAAGGTAGAGCCCCAACCGGGGAAGGAGCCGTTGCCAACCGAGATGGCAGAGCATCCCGGAGGGTGAAAGACCGATCGATGATGGTTCATCAAAGAAATCCGTCAACACATTGGGCCATGCCTCATGTTTTCCACCTTGTTGAGACTGAATGACCCTGTGAGATGGGTGGATCCCAGGGGAGAGGCTCACCCTGAAAGCAGACTCCCAAGATTCGAACCCTAAACCTCCCAAAGAACAGCTTTGTTGTAAACATGTTTTTGGGTAACGAGGTATTGGGGTGACCTCCCCACCTGTGCGCCACACATCCCCAGTGAGGCCCAAGGTGGCCAACCCTTGGTCTTAGGCTAGTTTTCAATGGGGTAGAGGGTCCCATGATAGGTTTGTTAGTATATAGTGCATGTTCACCTCCTTGAAGAAATGAATGGAGGTGAACTTTCTAATTAAAATATTGTTCCATTCTGTTCTGATAGAATTCTAAATGATAAAAAGTATGAAATCTTTTCTCATCTAATCATTCAAGTTCATTAAATTGTTTCTGAGACCTCTCATCTGTAGACAACTGATCACATATTGCAACTCTGAGTGAAGACAATTGCATTTCAATTGAAAAAACTACTTCTATTCCATATACCAATGAATAAGGAGTTTTCTGGGTGGTAGTACGAGTAGAAGTATGATAATCCCATAAATCATGAAAAAGATTATTAGGCCAATATTTATTATCTTTATCCACCATCTTCAGGAGTATATTTGATAAGGTCTTATTGAAATCCTCTATCTGTCCATTGGCCACTGCATGATAATAGGATGAATGGTTAGAATTGATATTGTGATCCTGATATAACTTCTTAACCTCAATAGAACAAAAATTAGTGCCATTTTCCATCAATATAGTATGCGGGACACCAAATTCGGTGATGATGTTAGTTTTGAAAAAACTAACTATGATTTTGGCTCTGACTTCTTTGAGAGGTACTGCCTCATCCCATTTGGAGAATAAGTCAGTAGTAGTAAGGATATACTTGAACTGCTTATCTGTAGTTGAAGGATAAGGTCCAAATATATCCATTCCCCATGTGGAAAATGGCTAGGAGTATTTAGTTGTATGTAAAAACTCCAGGGGTTGATGAATTAAGTTGGTATGCACTTGGCATGGATGAAATTTATTAGTTAAATCTGTGCAATCATTCGTCATTGAAGGCCAAAAGTGTCCAAGACTTTAGATTTGATCGGAAAGCCAATGCCCAGACTTTTGAGCACCACAAGCTCCTGAATGTACTTATTTTATGACAGTTGTAGTTTCTTCTCCATCAATACATTTGAAAAGTATTCCATCAATTCCTCATTTGTAGAGTATTTTCTAGTGATCTGGACTTCCATAAAGGGTAAAATTGGCCGCTTGTCATCAGATATGTTTTTTTCACCCCTATTTGGTGGAAGTACTCCATTTTGAAGATTTTCTATGATGGGTGTTATCCATCCCATGACATGACCATATGGATCATAAATATGGCTACTTTCATTAATTTCCTCTATTCTAGTTTGAACAAAAGGTAAGACCACATGACACTGGGCTATGCTGATGATTGTCTCATCCTAAATTAGATCTGCCAAGGCTGTAGCTGCATTATCCAGTGCATCAGCATGGGCATTTTTTGATTTCTGGACATAAGACAATGTTGGATATGAGGTAAATCCAGCCATTTACCCTCTGACGTAATCACACAAATGGATTAAATATTATTTTATGATAAATTATTCCCTGTTGATTTGTTTGATTACCAATTATGAATCACCTTTTACTTTCAAGAAATTCACTTGAACTTGAAGTGCCAATTCCAATCCTGCAATGAGAGCTTGATACTATGACTCATTGTTGGTTCCACCTTTGGATAACATGAAGGAATAGGGCAATACTACATTTTCTGGGGAGATAAGAACAATTCTTAACCCAACTTTGTTGAGTTTAGGGTTTTCCATTCTCTTACCTATTGGAATTCTGGAGGCACCATCAAAGTACATTTCCCATGTTTGGGAATTATCTAGAATATAGAAGAACTATTCATCAAGAAGTTCAGTATTTAATGATGTATCTTTAACATATGGATTTTCAATAATGATGTCAGCCAGATCTTGACCTTTTATTACCTTCTGAGGCACAAAATGGATATCAAAATGTTGCAAAATAATTTCCCACCATGCAAAATGCCCTGTAAGCATAGGACGACCGAGGATAAATTTGAGCGGGTTATTGCAAGATATCAATTGGACCTCATGATGTTGCAGGTAGTGTCTTAATTTCTAAACAACAAATATTAATTCCATACGTCACTTTTCAATAATTGAATACCGAGTTTTTTCATCAAGAATAGTTCGACTGAGATAGTAAAAAATGTTTTCATTCCCAACATCATTCTTCTGGGCAAAGAAGGCACATAGTGATCGCTCTAAAGGTGTCACATAGAGAATAAGTTGTCCTCCTTAAATAGATGGAATTAATACTGGTGGACTCAAGAGATATTGTTTTAGGGTATCAAATGATTCTTGGAAGTCTTCATTCTATTGATAGGTGACTCCCTTCTTCATTAATCTGGTCAAGGGAAAACACTTTCCTGCCAAATTAGCGATAAAGCACTGAATATAAACCAAGTGTCCTTAGAGTCCTCTTAATTCATTCAAATTTCGAGTAGGTGACATAAAAAGGATTTATTTTGTTTTCTCTGGATCAACTTTGATACCATGATGACATATAATGAAGCCAATGAACTTTTCTGAGGTTACCCCGAAAGCACATTTCAAGGGGTTCATCTTCAAACTATGTTGCCAATGTTTATTGAATTTGATCTCCATATCAGCTAAGTGATTGGAAAATTTTCTGAATTTAACCACCAAATCATCCACATAACATTCAAAAAAATTTCTTAAGAAGGGTTTAAAGATATGGTGCATGTCATGTTGGTATGTTTCACCTTCATTATTTAAGCCAAAGAGAATTACCTAATAGAAAAACACACCTTGAGGGGATCTAAAGGCTGTAGATTCCTCATCCTCTGGGGCCATATAGATTTTATTATACCCAGAGTAGCCATACATGAAGGAAAGACCTTAATAGATAGTTTTTGCATCAATTAAAAGATTTTAAATCAAAACTGGAAAATCATCTTTAGGAAAATTCCGGTTAAGATATCTAAAATCAATGAAAACTATGATTTTCCCATTCTTCTTTTTCATTGGGGCAATGTTGGCCATCCATTTGGGATATTTAAACTCCCTGAAAAAGTTATCCTTTATAAGCTTATCAACTTTAGCTTCAATTTTAGAGGCATGAGTTGGGTGCGTTCTTCTTATTGCCTGCTTGAATCCTCAACGTTCTTCTAGAAAACCCAAATGGTGAGTGGATACATCGAAATTAAGACCTGAAATTTCTGTATAATTCCAAGAAAATATATCTCAATGTTTATTTATAAATGAATTATACACCTCTTTCTCTTCAGATGTCATGGATGCACTAATTAGAGTGGGGTGCGGATCTTCTTATGTACCCAGATTTATTTCCTTGAGATCATCCACAGTGGTAGAGACACCATCCTCAAATGCTGGAGGATCATCCATGAGATCTTCCTCTTCTTCTTCATTACGTGGTACCTCTTATGTTTCTACTTGAATAGTAGATGATAAGGAAAAACATCTAGAGTTAGGGGAGGAGTTAGTATTTTAACATCCTCAAGAAGAGGCCACAATATCTGACCCTGCTAAGGATGAAGGGTCTTCCTATGGTAATAAAGAGAAGATGATGGATTTGGTATCAAATTTTTTGTCTTCCTCTAGTATTGCTATGAATTATTCTACTTTGATTGAAAAAGTAAAGCCTTGCGGTAGTTCGACAGATGTTATAAAGACATCTCTATTTTGTCTTCCATCACTACTCAGTGAATCAAAAATTTCTCCCATGCTGTCAGGCTCAGTTGCTAGAATTGACATTATGGAAGTTATTGGATGAATTCTTGGATTTGGTTTTACCCTTTCAATTAGATTGATGGGTATCACACAATATGTACTCAAATGTAAGAGTGGGTTTGCTAGAATCTTTTCCAGTTCATTCGGAGCATTAACTCTAGTTATCTCTTTTGTCATGAACCTCACTCCTTTTGTGTGATAAAACTCTGCCTCAATGTATTGAGATTCACATGTTTTGAATGGATACTTATCACCATACAATGTCCTGATTTGACCATTGCAATAGTAATTTAGACATTGATGGTATGACGAAGGTATGACCACATGTTGATGCAACTAAGGCCTTCCAAGCAGAATGTTCAAGGTCGTGTCCCGATGAACAACCATGAAATATGAATTAGACATAAGATCTCGAAATTGAGTTTTGAGTGTAATCTCACCCAGAGGTTCTTCATCATTCTCTTCATATACTTGAAACATTAAATTAGAAAGAGTTAGGTCAGATTCTGTCCAGCCTAATCGATGAAGTGTACGAACGTGAATGAGGTTGACTTTGGAGTCATTATCAACGAAGGCTAATCAAATGTCTATGTCATTGAACTTTCTAGATAAATACAAGGGTCTGATATGTCCATGCACAAAATCATCTTCATCTTCATCTATAAAAGATATGACAACATGATATTCTGCAGGATCATTCTCTATACGGTAAACCTTAGCAGTAGCAACTTCGGTTTCAAACACTTGAGGACTTGACAAAGCCTCAAAAAGTGCTTCTTGAAGATATTTTGATAGATTCAATGAATCCAAAATTGATCACTTGGATGTTACATGGGACAGTTGTTTCAAAAAATCATACTTTTGATCCATAGGTTTGTGTTTCCCTGCATGGAAATATGGTTTTGCAGGTGTCTTGGAAGTTGATTCTTCTAATGTAGAAGAACCCTGTTTCAGAGAAGAAGTTGGAAATACTTCTGGATTTGGTAAATTATACTAACTAGGTCTATATACTTGATGATAGGAATATAGTGTGACTTTTAACTGTTCCTCCAAAATAATCATGTTAGAACCGAACCTGTCTTGCATGTAAGAAACTCCTTGTTCTTATTGGGCCCGCTAAAGGGATCTTCCACGAGTTTCTACCAAATATATGGTTTGATAAGGGGTAGAGTTAAAATGGTGGTCTCTAGAATTCCTACATCTTCCCTTGTATCATTGACCTCAGTCGTTTCCTTTAATTCCCCAGTTAGGTACAAGGAAATCCATCTCATTATAATCAGAATTACCATTGGCATAAGGATATATTAAGTGAATAACGTTGATAGAACCAAAGATAAATTCGTCATCTAATAAAGATTCTGCCTGACAGGTAAGTTCTGGTTGTTCCGTTTGGCGGGATGGTGCCCATGCTTTTGAAACAGATGGCATGAAATCTACCAGGGCCAAGGAAAATATTGGCCTTGACACGAGATCAAATTATTCTGACTTCTCTTTATCCTTATGATCACTTCACATCTTTGAGGATTGAAATTTAGATGAAAGTGGTTTTAATGTGGAAGGGGTGGTAGAAGACACAATCAGTTGTTCTAAATATGTTCATAAAATGGCATGAGTTTGGTTGATCATTTTCTGAATCATCCAATCATCATATTTCTTCACATTTTTACTTTTGACTTCCTGCCATTCACCTTCGTTCTCTGGATCAGTAGCAGTAACATGTGCTACTTGAGTTGACGAACTTTTCATTTTCACTTGTACAAAGTCTACCATTTTTTGCAGGAGGTCTGTGAAAAGAAAACACTCCTGAATGGGATGCCCTAACATCTGGTGAAAGAAAAAATAATTCATAAGATCTTCAAATCCTTCTTTATTTGTTTTTTCAGCCTTGGAAACTAAACCAAATTATTTTCCAATGTTGAGATAAAGAAGAAGAGAACTTTTTCATTCTAGAAAGAATAAATTTTTTTCATTAATTCTTCAAACTATGTTTTCCTTTGACATATTTGGTCAACTTGACAAGGAGATCATTTCTACCGATGCTCAGGAGGTAGAGCCCTTAGTTATGATTAAGGTTTTGAAGTGGAATCAGGTACTGGTGCTTGCTTGAGTGTAACTGTAGAAACCTCTACTTTCTATGTTATCCTTCCCAGAGATGATGGAATTACAAAATATTTAGCCTTGGTTTCTATAATATAATCTTCTATCTGTTGAGAAATTGAAGTAAGGTCTCGAAACCCTCCTGTTTATTTAACAGGGATCATTGGTGTGTGTAGCTCATCACATAGATTTGCCACAAAAATTGGTAGTAACTAATCTTGAGAGAGTTCCAGAAGTAAGGAATATGTTGATCCTTTCCATCGCGCAGTGAAATATTAAACTCTTTCATTCTCCCATTGTTTACAATTGGTAAGAGAAAAAACTATCATCTTCGGTAGTGTTGAGATAAATTGAAGAAGTAATTTCTGGTAAAGATCTTCCAATCTAGTAATTGATTGAGATTGTAAACTTGTATACCAGACAAAAGCTAGTCCCTGTAATTACTGCACAAAACACTTAAGATTTACTGCTTCTTGTTGTTGAAGAGTTCCCATCCCAGGATCACAATGAGAAACAAAATTTGTTAAGTGTTGTTCCAGATCTTCCGAACCATTAAGGAATGGAAATGTGGTATTCACAAAATTTGGTGGGGGAGGAATCAGATCCACCCATTCAGGGTAAGCATTATTTTCTAGATGAACTAGCACACGTCATTTGTCCATAGCTTCCAATCGAGTCGTTAATGCCTCAATTGTATTCATAAGAACTTGGGGAATATTCGGATGAGATGGAACCTATGAAGGTACATAAAAAGGATCTTGATCTGGTGCAATGACCCAAAAAAACCACTGGTGGTGGTGCTGGTATTTTCCTTGGATAACCCACGAGAACAGGATTATTGGGATGTGTTTGATCCTACCTTGGTTGTGTACCCAATGAAGGGAATTTATTATCCGCATCTGCAGTTACTACAAATCCTCTTTCTTGTGTATATCCTAAAGGATGTACAAGTTGATGATCTTCATGGGGACTACGTCTAGTATAAATTATTCTTCGAAGTAACTTTGTATTGAGTCTTTTCAACTATTCCATATCCTCTTCGTGTTGTGCAAATATCTCTTCATGTGAAATAGATTGACCTTCTCCAGTGGAATTATGAGATGCAATATGACTTTTACCTTTCTAATTTTTAGATTCCTTTTTAAGGGGTGAGATTTGGTTATTTGAAGGCATACCTAGATTTTGGGTAAGCCTCTAATTTCAGGTATTTAAAACTTCTTCATTTGCCTTAGTGTGTACTATATTATGGATAACAACTTCATCTTCTAATTCCCCTGAACTAGAATCATTTTCTGAAGGGTCTTTTGTAATGGTGATAATTACATTTACTGACACATAATGCATTGATGAAATTCTGTCTGTATATTTGTAAGATCATATCCCTATATATCTTCCACGAGACTCTGATCTCCTATATGATGGATTCTCAGGAGCTGTTTGATAGACAATAACCAGAAGGAAATTCTTAGATAGTTCAGTTGTGCAATATATTTTTGGCTTCTTCCCTAATCGAGAGAAAACTGACTTCCATTGAGGAGGGGATTGTAAATGTGAAAAATTCCCTAGTCATGTAGGTGGGGTCTGTTCATGTTCTTATTCTTCAAACCTTTGAACTTTTTTAATAAAATTGAAGGTTTAGTAAAGCGAGCCCCCAAACATGCAAGCTGGGGTGGTTCTTGAACTGCAATGGCTAAGATTTGTGCAAATTCTCTTCTAATTTTATGAATTTTGGTCCACACATTAGCTAGGTGCATTATACGCCGACCACTCAAATAACTTGTTTTGGAAGATCGCTGTGTTATTTCATAAATTTGTGTTATTTGATGGTTGACATCCTCTAAGAGAGTGGCCTATTCAAGATTCTCATATGCTTGACGTAAAACTAACTCAAAAACTTCTTTTCATTGGTCCAGACATTGATGAGAGTTGGTTGAGGCCTGTTCTTGATCATACATTTGATTAAATACAAAATCTGTTGATTGTGGCTGACCGTGGGCAATAACATTGAATGAGACCACTTTTGGTGGACTTTGTTGATTCTAGAGTGTAGTGAAATGCAATTCTCTATGTGCACTTCATCCTCTGATATAAACACCAGATAGGGAATCAGAAATTGACTGGAATAGCCTCTTTTGAGCATTGAGGCATGCATGTTGAAGGGTTCTCTAATGTTTTCATCCTTTGGATGTTGGGAAACTGAGAGAGATGCCAATTCAATTTGGAGTTTCAACCCTTTTGTTACATTTAAATGATTTTGATATTCATCATATGGTAATAATTTGGTTTTCAAATGATGAATAGTTTTCTATAAGTTGAGGCGGATATGATGAATGCAATCTTTGGTCATCAATTCTAGATGTTATACTGAGAATTTTCCAAGGGCCAAAACATGAATGGTATTTCTCCTTTATCCTATTGTATTATAATGTTTAACATATCTTCATCATATTTCACTAGAGGTTTCTTTACTTGGTCTGACCAAAGTGGATGATTTGTATTAGAAGGAAAATGACCCAAGGGAGGTTCAGAGAATGAATGTTCCCTTAAGATGTCTCCCATTTGAGAAAGTGTTTCACCCATCAATGACAAGGCATCAGACATGATTGGCCTTGTCTTTGCAAGTGTCTCAAGATAGGAGGGATTTCTTATCACTACATTATCAATTATAGAATTATATCGAAAATATGAAATACTACCATATAGAGGACTTTCGCAGTGAATTCCATCATGGAGAGGACCTCCATGGTGGATTACAACAAGGGATGAATCCCCTTTCTCCCTAGTCTTCTGGCCACACAGAGGGTTGTCGTGGATCTCATCTAGAGATAGGATCTCTGGATTGACTGAATTTTCATGAAGTTAGCCTTCACGATGAAGTGCCCAATGGGGAACTTCATAATTACTACTAACACTCCCATAATTTGGTAATGATATGATATGAACTTGTGCTTCAACAGATAAATGTTTGAGGTCTTCAAGAACTCCAACATTAAGAGGATCCAAATTTTAGTTTGACTATGGATTATCCAACTGTGTTTGATGAGAATTATTCTTGGATGTTCTCTTACACTTATTTGGGGCCACTTGCTGGGATAAGTGGTTATCATGGGTAGGTGTCTGTTCCTGCCTTGGAGTGGCCATTAGAGAAGACCGATTACCTCTAATTGGAAAGGGTGTATGTTCTCGATCATGTTGTCTGTATGATATGGGGGAGTATACCCCATAACCCTCTTGGATTGGAATAGAGGTGTTTATCTTCTTATGGATGGCATGACGATGTGTAATCCCATATGTGGGGATAGATTTATGTGTCTGTTACCCTGGTACTACCGAATTAGTAGTTATAATATCCTAGTATACTTCCAGAATATGGGAAAGAATTTACATTTGACCTTTCACCATTGATAAGATGTGTTTGGTGACTTGAGAGGCAGGAAAGGGAATATACATCCATTCTGTATTGGTATTAGATGTATGTGCCTACTCTTGTCCTCATTTTTCTATCAATGGGTATTGATATTACTCATGGATGGGGGAAGAGAGTTGGGTCTACCCCAGATTTGTCATCGAAGCTTTCTGACTGACTTCTCTGGGTGCTGCAAAATGAGACTGTGGCTAGGCTTGATGAACGATGGCAGGTGTATGTGTCTACAAACTATTTTCTATCAAGTATGGTTGATAGACATCCTTTAATACTGGAAGACAAGACTACTTGAATAATTGGGGATTGTAAGCAGGTGTATGTTCCTGTTTACTAGTTGCCACCACATTGGATTGGTGGGATTCTTTAAATGCAGTCAGAAGAGCCATATGATTGGATGATAACTTGTAAGTAGGTGTATGTGCCTATTCATAGTACTCCACCAGATTTATCTGGTGGGATTGGTGGGTTGCTTCCAGATGAGTCTTCTGGACATCAAAAGTTGGACGAATGAGTGTATATGCCCACTCGTTGTTTTCCATCAAGTTAGGTTGATGGAATCCTCTAAAGGGGTCAGAGGTAAGAACCTGCTCCCTTTTGACTGGACATTATCCCCAGTGATTTTTCTTGCATGCCCGGGTCTGAGAGACCTGGGCTGAACATATAGAGGAAACACCCCCATCATGTTGGGGGTTCACTACCACACGATTATGTTGGAAGTGATTGTTGGTGGGATTCCTCAGGAAGGACCCATGAATACTTGAATCGAGGCCCTGAGTGACCTCTTGATCCACCTCCCTATAGTACAAGAGGGTCTGGTTGTTGTATTCCAGGGATAAGGACCTAAAAACGTTGAAGATGGTGGTTGGAACCATCTGCTTCTTTATCTTTGGTCGTTGTTGGCTGCATAATCGAGGATTGTTATTGACTTGGAGGGCCTATCGGGCAGCCTCCAAAGTTGGAATTGTACCGTGATGACGATACTCCTTTATAATCACATTGGAGACCTAGTGTTAAAGGCGCTGGGTGGGTGATTATGTCCTTCCCGTGGATGAGGATCCAACATGAGCAATGGTCGGGAAGTTCACAGATGTCATATGGAAGAAAGCCATTTTTGGACTGAAGGGAGTTCTGAGAAAAAACTGAGAAGCAACAAACTCCAATAAAGAAACATCTTTTATATTGATACATGCATGATTGATTCCTTTCTATATCCCTCCTTTATCAATTTATAGGGTCCTAATAGGTGGGTAACATTATTAACTTGGTTAGGAATTCACGTCAGGTTTACCATTTTTGTTTTGTAGTTCCATGAAACGTGTGTTTTAGCTTTAAGAATCACAACTTCTAGGCAGTTTCCATTAGATTTATTCATGGAACCATAAACATCCAACAATTATTTATCCAAAGGGGACCTAATTTCCAAAGGTATATGTTCATTAAGTTTTAACTTTATGATACTTAAGAATGTACATTGGTCGAGAGGATGGGAGGTCGGACTCATCACACCCTTTTGGAGAGAAATTATTATCTACTCTGAGAATATATTTATAAATTTAAGATATTTTCATGAATACTTATTATTTCAACATGTATAACATAAGATTACCTTGTAATTTTCAATCACTTATTAACATGTGTAAAATTTAGAATCATTAGTATGTATTCAAGGTTCTTCATTAATGGAAGGATTCGTATATATTTGAGGTTCTCCATCAATGGTATCCTTTCATATATTATTTAAATATTATTTTAATAATTCTTATGATGATACTAGTTTTTAAGCCACTCAGTGGGGCACTCTGAAATTTATTGTCATCCAAGGAGACAAATGTTTGATTTGATCTTGGGATCATTCCCATAAAATGGGATACCTATGTATCCTTGTGAAAGGAATCAGAACCCTCGTAGTTCAGTGCCTCTTAATGAGAAACATCATTCCTTTTAAGGTCATGTGATAAGGACCTAAACATAAAATTTAATGTCATATAGTAAGGACATCTTATTGGAAGGTTTGTAGTCAATGTTTGATGTGGGACTTATGCTGAAACAACCTAATGAACTTGGAAAGGATATGGGTTTCCAAGTTAAATTATACCCTATTGGGAATATGGCCCAAGGAGAACATGGTTAATTTTAAATGTTGGGTTTGAACTTCAAGGATGCCTCCTACGTACCCCATATGGATGGTAATCAAAGCCCACGTAGTTCGATAAGTCTCATAGGAGAGTATAGTCTTTTGAGAGAAATGAGTTTGGGATTAATTCCTAAATAGGTTTCCTTGATTATTTGGGGGTTTAATTTGGAGATTATTATTAATGAGGATGCTCAGATTAAGGGAAATAAGAGGATTTTAAAGATTAAATAAAGGCATACTCACTTTTCCTCCTCTCCTGGGGGACGAGGGAGAGCCTACAACGATGACCGTGGAAGAGGATGGGGCGAAAGTGGAAGAGGGAGAGGTGGTGATCCCTCCCTCTATTCACTTTACATTGGACAAGGGTCCAATAAAAGAAAGAATGGATGGAGGTTATGGGCTTATACCAAGATGGTTTCCCTAACATTGATCTTGGCAGGGTATGGAGAATTATCCTTTTATTGAATGAAAAAGTATGCATGAACCTTACCTTCCCTACCAAAAATTTGAGGTTTCGGCTCTTTGAAAAGGGAGAAGTCAGAACCCAAACCCTTATTCTTCGAACTAGAAAATTCCCAGCACTGTTCCAGGGAGAGAGGTCCATGTGACTGTGGATATAAAAACCCACAGACACTCCATGAATCCTAACCCCATTGTGAAAAAATTTGGGAAACCTCTGACTGTGGAAATAAAACCCGATATAGGAGACACAATGATGTGCCTTTCCCAAATGTTTGATAAGTCATGAGGTTTTGATGGAGGTCTCAATAGAATTCCTTTCAAACAAGGGATCCAATGGAGAAGAACCCTTGACATGGATGGGTTCGAAGAGGTCTTGATGGATTGTAAACTTAAGAGAGTATGTGTATGAAAGAGGGGAACCCTAGATGGTAAGGGAACACAAGTATGGGTGCGCAAGTAGTCTTGGGTGACCTAATATTCACTTAAGAGATGAACAACCTGTATAGTAATACTTGTGAAAGACTCATCTCAATCCGTCAGGGGTATTCATAGGTGATCTTAGTAGTTGGGCGCTCAAGTTTCTATAAAAGGATTGGGTGGCGCACAAGTATTTCTGATTCCAGGAGGTTGGGCGCTTTAGGCGTTCAAGTGTTATGGTTTTCAAACACTAAAAGGACTTAACTCTAATGATACTAATTTAAATACTATGCTCAAGGTGTTGAAGAACTACCTTGATAGTTTCGTAAGAATGGGGCGAAGTACTAGGGAGTCCAGAGTAGCAATTGTGATTTAGGGAAATTAGTTCGTACAAATGAAGGCCCCAAGGGTCTATTTATAGTAAAAAATAGGACCTTGGGTGAAAGGAGTTTGATTTCTCAAGTGGGTTGCACACAAACTTTGTGGTGCGCAAGTGGCTGTGTGCCGGATGGGTGGAACCCAAGTATACTTGCGCACTGCTAGGGATTTGACCTAACTAGGGCACTGCATTGGGGACATATCCCTATTTATTGCTTCATTTAGCTCCATCATGGTGGTGCGAAGGTATTTTTGTGAAGGTACCTTGGGAGCCTCTTTGGTGACTTAACCAAAATAATTGCTCTATACCGCGGGGGTTGCACCCTTGCACCCCCTCTTGGGATCAGTGTCGGGCTGCAGTCCCAACCCTTTGGGCCGGTACCTTCACTACCATCACTGACCCTCTAAAAAATGCAAACTTGCACTGTGAACTTTTAGATCCTGGTTGAGGACTTTTTTTGGAAAAAGTGTATGGAACACATTTCATGGTGTCTATAACATCATAAAAATGTGATTCATGACACACTGATATGTAGCACCGACATTATTTAATCCTAAGTACATAACCTGGTAGTAGAAGATCCCCTAGGGCCCTTAATGGTGGTGGCTTATTCATATTTTGGGACCATTTTGATCTGATTATACCTCGAGTACCCATCCACGAAGGGAAGTTCTAGAAATCCAGCAGTGGCGTCAATCAAGAGTTCTGTGATTAGAAATGGGAAATAATTCTTCAGGTAATGCCGATTAAGGTATATGAAGTCAATGAAATCCCTAATATTTATGTTCTTATTCTTGATAGGGATGACGTTGGTGATCCATTTCAGGTATTTCACTTATCACAAAGAGTTTTCTTTGATAAACTTGTTGACTTCCACCTCCACATTTGTAGCATGAGAGGGGTTAATTCTCTTTGAAACCTACTTGAATCCCCTATGCTCTTTGGGTAGGTCATGATGGTGTGCATCCACATATGGATTCAATTTGGTCATTTCTGTATAGTTACAGGAAAACACATATCATGGTTGCTTTATGAACATGATATACATCTCCTACTCTTTGGGAGGCATGGAGATTCTAATCAAGGTTGGTTGTGGGTCTTCTTATGTCCCTAGGTTTATCTATCAGAGATCATCTTGGTTGTTGGAAACACCTTCCCCAAATTCTAGAGGGGTGTTTCTGAGACCATCCGCATCTTCTTCCATTTATGAGTATTTAGGGTCAATTTTAGATGAGGATGGTAGTTTGGGGTCCTATCCATCACTTTTAGGGCGAGTAAGTTCATGAGAATAAACATAATCATCCCTTTCCATCTGATTTGCGATAGAGAAATGTTAGAGATAGTTATTGCTGAGGATAGGAGAGTCCTGGACCTTCGAGATTTGGTTTTCTATTTCAACCTTGTTTACGGGGATCACATAATTCTCATCGAGCATGCTCTAGGGATTTATATGGGAAGTCCCTAAACCATTGGGGGAGACAACTTGTATAACATCATATGCCATCAACTATTTTCCTCTGTTCCTATAGAAGTCAGCTTCAATATAGATGTCTCCTCAAATCTCAAAGGGTGCATTGTATCCATGAACTATTCTGAACTTTCCATTGATGGGGTACTTAAAACATTAATAGAATGTCGATGGTATCATCAAGTGTCCATAAAGATAGGGCACACCAAGAATAACATTATATGCAGTGTCTTCCTGTATGACCATGAAATCAGCATTAGATGTGAAATCCTCAAATTGGGTCTCTAGATTAATATTTCTGAGGGGCCTTTGATCACACTTATCATACCCTTGTATGGTCAGCTTTATAGTAGATAATTCCCCTTCACCATACCCCAAACTTCGGAAGGTTTGGACTGGGATAAGATTTATCCTGAATCCATTGTCGATAAAAACCCTTTGGGTGTTAAAGTTTTTGAGTTTTCCTGATATGTACAAGGGTCCGATGTGTCACTAGATCACCTCCTCCGGATCTTGATCAGTGAATGAGATGGTGACATGACATTATAAGCACATGGTCTCCACTTGATAGACCTCAACCACAATGACTTCAGTTTCAAATTCTTGTGGGCCTTAGAGGGATTCAATAAGTGCCTCCTTGAATTATCTTAAATGAAGAAGTGCATTAAGGATTGAGTGCTCAGTTGGGATCATATCTAGCTATTTTAGAACATCATACTTTTATGCCAAAGGTTTTTGCTTCATAACATGGGGCTTCTCTAGGGCATACGACTCATAAGCTAGAGTAGCTAAGGTCGATGGACCGGGTGCCTATGCATATTTTGAGGGAATATCTTTTTCCAGTGGCGCAGGCTGCACTGGCCTTCCCTATTGCCTATGTCTATTAGGTCGATCCTTCGTTAAGGGTTCATGCAAGATAATTGGGTGTGGGTGAATACTGGAGGGCTCTAAGGCACCTCCCTGCTTCTTTTGAACATGATGGAGTTCTTTCCCATGGGTATCAGCTATATAAGTTTCTTTTGTGGGGATATTGATATGATACTAACTGTGTCCATATCCACACTATCACTTGTATCCTCATATTCGGTGCATGTAGCCTCACATTTCCCAATTATATGTGGGAAAACCATATTCGGGGGAAAAATCATCATCATAGAAGGGGTTCTTCATGTGTATCATGTTGAAAGAACCGAATATGAGATCTTTAGCTGATGAGGATTCCATTTGGTGGGGTGGTTCTCATTCCAAAGATGTTGCTGGGATGAAATTTTCCAGAGTTAGAGTCTGATTGAGAGAAAAAGATTACTCTTCCTATTCTATTCCTTCTTGCTTTCGGTGGTCATGCCTAACCTTGGGAGGTACATCATACATATCCTTTTTGGTTGGTGGTACTGTTGCGAGTTTACAAAACTATGTCCTCAGGGCACCGTGAGCTTGATCAACTATTTTACGAGTCATACTACTATTGAACTTCTATGATTCCCTGGTAGGAACTTTCTACCATCCTTCCACTTCCTTTGATTGAGAAATGGTTATGCATGCCACTTATTCTAGAGGACCGTCTAATGTCACACATCTAGAGTCAACCATGGCATGACATAAATTCTTAAAGATGAAATAGTTCTGGATATTATGTCCCAACCTTCCGTGGAAAGGGCTGTAATTGGGAAGATCAGTGAGGTTGACTTCATAGGGCTTCCTGGGCTGTATGAGTGTGAGTACGTTATTGTAAATGGATTCCAAGTAGTATCCTGAGACTTTATCATTTCAGAAGGAGTACAAATTGTTCATTCATTCTTGAAATCCTATGTATTCATGGTTTCTTTGTTCTTTCGGCTAAGGGAGATTCTGCAGCTACCATGGATTAGCAAGAGGTGATGGATGTTTCAGATCTTTCCTGGGTTCTTGGACTATTGTGGGATTGAGGGTGAAAACTACAACTTCTACTCTTCCTTGATTTTTTCCTTATGCTATGGGCATGGGATGAGACTTGGATTGGGTTCATTTAATAGACTCTTAATGATGATGTGCTGTTTAAACAAACTCTATGAATCCACCTAGATATTTGATAGGGATTAGGGGTGACTGAAACTCATCCCTAATATTTTCAGCATGAGTTCTAAGAGTTGTTCTTATGAGAGAGGTATTTTGAGATAATAGGTCAGAACCTTCCACCTTGATATGAATTTAGGCACCCTTTTATTATCATGTTTCTTATAGTTCATCAGGTCGATGATCATCGTCTTCCTTAGTGTTAAACTATATTGATAATGGAAATGATGAAGATGGTCTTCCCATCCCATGATATATCCTACAGGTAGACTTATATACAAGATGAAGGTTATCCCTATTAATGTCTTTACAAAACACCTCAGCTTGGTCGCCTCATGATGATCCTGAGGTCCCATCATCGGCCCGCATCGAGACACTAAGTGCGTGAGATGCTACTCTAGACCTCCTACACCATTGAAGGTGGAAAAGGTATTATTTCTGAGGTTGTGTGGAGGTAGCGTATCATCTACCCATTTGGGATACAGCTTCTCCTCAGGATTCGCTAGCGCGTATCTCCCTTCATGGCTTCCATCCGTGTAGTTAGGGATTCAATGGAAATGAGAAATTTTGGAGGAACTATTGTTTGAGTCCCCTTCCATCTGTATGGAGCAGGTGGGGAATGATAAGATGGTCTCACTTTCATCTCCCACCAATCCAATATTTTTTCCAATGACCGAGGAGTTACCTTAATGAGGGAGAGGATACCGCCATAGAAGGGGGGAATTCACAATCATTCATGGATTCCTCATTTATATGATGAGTTTTCTAGACCAGATCCAATATGATATTTAGATACTGCTCTGGTTGGAGGATCAATGATAGGAGGGAAAATATTCACCTTTGGTTGGAGATAATAACCATAAATAATATTTATATAGAGTATCTCCTCATTGAGCTTTCAGAGAGCACGTATTTCACTCTCATATTACAACAATTTCTCTTCTGAAGATGGATTCCTAGGTGTGGTTTCTTCTTTAACTTTATCTTTAGAGGTATTCTACTAAGGAGGTGGAAACTAATTTTTTTTGGTACCAAATTCTGGGGCCTTTTTTGATTCCAGGTGCGCACAACCCCATTTAGTGCATCCAAATCACCCTCCTCCTTGGGTATGTCTTCCCTATTGTATCCCTCTGCATCCAGATATTGATCCATTTCTTCTATATTAATAGAGACGACGTTCACAATGGAATATCGAGCAATGGTGGTTGTGTTATTTCATTAGACATGGAAATCTGGTTCTGTAAGGATTTCATTAGGGTCATTATTTAAACCCTTGGCCTTATTGGGGTGTTTTGGATTGCGTCCCCGATGAGGCATGATTTATTTTAATCTAAACTCCTCACATATTTGTTTATGGAATGGTGACCTTAAGGGAATTTCTGGCCAGGGTTTCTAAATGAGTGCTAAACAACAGAGGTTTGCATTGCAGTAGGAGGAACTAGTGGATGCTGACCTTTGATCTCTTCCTACCAACTAGAGAATATTGATTCCCTCTATGGTGCTGATGATGATAAAAATTCCCCCATACCTATGGGTTGAGGTTAATCTAGGGCTGTCATTAAACATGAAGATGTAGCTATCCACATACCATTGGGGTTGAGGTGATCTAGAATCAAAACTGATGTCTCCCAATCATTTTTAGGGGATAATGAATTTGGAGATAGTGATTGAGATATAAATTCCTCCATCCCTATGGGATGGATTTTATTTGGGACTACGACAAGAACATCTTGAATTTTCCCTGGAAATGATGACCTGAGGGGTAGAGGCAATGGAAAATATTCTCCTATACTAGGGTACTAAGTCCTTTCTTGTATGAAATCTATGGTAACTGCTACTGCGGTCTCTGTGTTGTGGCACAATTATGCTTGCGTGAGAGCTGGGTGCGATGGAAGCCTATGATGAGGATCATTCCTTATGGTAAGTCGTCCAGGTGATCACAACTTCAATCTCCATATTCGGAACATCCTTTTATTATCTTGAGAGGACTAGTTTGAAGTCCTTTTAGTTATCCTCTCTCCCCATCTAGGATTTCTAGGCATTGTTGGATCAGGGGAATTCTGTTGCAGCAACCAACTAGCCTGAGAATTTACCACTCCCCTAACCACACCAAAGGCTATAACATTTCAGGATGCTGTGTTTGAGGGTATCTACTATTCAAGGGGAGTGGAAAAGCGTAACACTTCATACTTTCCCCATCCTCAAATTTGGATGTCTGATATAGATTTGAAGATCAACTGCCGAAGTGTCATGATACAATGGTGGAAATCATGTTGCCAATTTGCACTGTGGTTTTATGATTTTGGATCCTGAATCATGGAGATATAATCTAGGTTGAGATAGAAATAGTGTATCTTAATGGTCTTAAGGTGAAACTCATATCATGGATATGGGATATTCCGATCCTTCAGTCACTGATGAGTATCCCACATATTATGGATTTGATAAGGAATGCACTCATTTTTTAGCTCATCAGGGATCTCATAGCTAGAAGTAGTGAGGGGCCAAAACATGATAGGGAGGTTGTTTCCTACTAACTATCTATATATGTCAATGCCATCCAATTCTTCATCAGATTTACACACCTCCATCCAGTTAAACTATAGAAGATATATCTAATGGTCTCCTACTGACGGTAGTGGAGTGTTACTAGATGCTGATGGGGAGCTATATACAATTGGCCCTAGTGTTTTAAGTACCACTTTATATGAAGGTGTTAGTGTTCGGTTCACCTCTCTATACAGAGGTGTCTAGAAAAATTGAGGATTGCCTTGCCCATGGGATATATCACCATGGGGTGGTTGACCATGGTGGAAGTTAGGAGTAGAGTCCCTACAATCCATCTCCACATTACCACAAGGAGGATTATCATGGTAATGAACGTATCCTTCTTCTTCTTTGATAAAAGAGTTGGTGTTGATATTATGTCTCAAAAAACCTCAAGGACATTGGCATTGAGAATATTAGGAATATGAGTCTTGTTTTGTATCTCGGTCTAAGTATGCTGACCTACCTTTCATGGTTATGTAGGGATATTGTCCCGTTGTACGATGGTTTCTGTAACATATATATAACTAGATGGTGTTGTGGTATATAAGCATGTCCTAAGGTGTGTTCCAATATCACTTGGTGATCCTTAGTCAAGATGGGGGGTACGATCCCGATCTTGATCCTTTAGAATATGACTCCATTCTTTGTTGGTAGGAGTATGAGCCTTCCCCAAGGCATGTGCCACTCTCACCTAGTTGGCCCCAGTGTGATCAGAAGTATATTCCTAGTCCAAATATTCATTCCCTATCAGAATATGCAGACATACCTCGATTTTGGGAGAAGGAATATGAGCCTTATCATGTATTGCCATGGAATGATGTTGGTGAAATTGTTCATTTGAAGAAGTAGGAATATGCACCTTGCTTCTGTGATTTCATGGAGTATGCCAAGAAGATTCACTGACAGGAATATGAGCATGTCCTAAGGCTTGTTCCACTCTCACCTAATTAGCCTCAACCAAAATAGGTGTATGGGACCAATCCTGGGCCTCCAGATTATGATGTAGGACTTCATCGATAGGAATGTTCCCCTATCCCGAGGCACATGCTTTTCTCAAATGGTTAGCCCCAGTTGGAATGGGATTATGAGCCCGGTATGATGCCTCTCCCTTCTTTGGGATATACCGATAATCCTCTTAGGTGGGAGAAAGAATGTGTGCTTACTCTGGTACAACCACTTGATCATGATGATCAGAGTCTTTATTTTTCATGGATTTAGAGATAGAAGTATATGCCTATCCCTTGATCTACAACAGTTCCAAAATATGTCGACAGAGTTATTCAACTATTTCTAATATGTATTAGCATTTTAGAAAAGTGTGTGCGGGAATATAATCCCACACATTTTTCATCTCCATGACCCATGGACATATATTTTCTATTGGAGTGGGGATGTGTGACCATTCATGTCCTTTATGTTCCATCGAGATATGCAAATGGGATTCATGCATGGTGGTAGGAGTATGAGACACCTCCATTTTTTCTTTAGGGATACGCCCACAAACTTTTTTTGAGCAAGCATGGATATGATCCTACTAGCTGGTCCCTGCCAGAGTATGCTGGCGGGTACTGTCAGCAGAAGTGGAGATATTATCCCTTTTTTGGGTATCCATCATTTTTTTCTTCGATGATTTTTCTTCAATGAAGCCTGTGTATGGGTGTCTAAGTTGGTTTTCTGTTGGGAGGTACCCTCAGCTGGTGGCTGATAGGTATCAATACAATGTTTCTAGAAATGACAGTTAACAGGCTCCCTCCTAGATGGTGCCTGAACTAAAAGGGATCTGGATCTAACCTCCTTATTTGCCTTCATCAAGTACGGAAGGTCGAATTTGTCACACTTTGGGGATAGGCTCCTTAATTGATAAGTCATGGCGATGGGGGCCACTGGTTTAGTGAAAACCTTCATCGAGAAATACGGACTCACCGACTACTGTGCTTGAAGAATCTCATGAGCATATTTCATAGTTAGGATGGTTCCATATCAGTGGTACTCTCGAATCAATGTGATTGATACTTTTTTTTTGGATCTATTTGATAGGAAAGACCATTTTATGACCTGTGGAGTCCATGATAGTAGATGAAGTACCAAAATGAGTGGTGGAAGACTAAGACATTCTCTTATATTGGGAGTCTGAAATCATGTAGACAATAAGGAACAAGACCACCAATCAGTGCTATATCATAGGAACAACAATGCTAAATTAGATATGCATTGTTAACAAAATTTTCCTATATTCCCTTTACATCCATTCTACTCATGTGGACTTGTCGAAACAAGGATGGAATTATAAGAATCCTAGTTTATGATGGTCTTACCGCTCTTTTTGTATATGGTTTAGAAAAAAAAGTTTCTTAAGAAGCTCATGTTGAGCCTATCCATGTTGTTTGTGTATAAGGGTAAAGTAACATGGATTAATGGATTATAACCCAATTTTATGTTATTAGAGGGATTCAAATCAGATTTATTGATTTTATTTTCATATGGGGTAAACAGAATAATCTGATGGATTATAACTCAATGATTTTGTTATTTCATACATTCATGTCGGGTTCACCATTTTTGTTTCATTCAGTTTTTGTGGTGTGGAATGGGTTTCTCTTATTACATTTCCATTTTCAATTTTCCTTGAAACTCCTAATGGTTCCCACATTCGTAGCTGGGTATGGACCTGGTTTCCAAAGGCTGGTGGTCATTTGAGTTTTCAGGCCCATTGACACTAAGGGAATCACATTGGTTGAGAGGATGGGAGGTCAGGCTCATTGCACCCTTTTGGGGAGAATTGTTTCCTATTTCGGGGATCTCTTAATAATTTAAGACATGTTTGTGAATCTCTTCATAATACCTATGAAGGATCAGTCTCCCTAACAAAATGGCTATGGTTTAACACTATTTTATGTGCGAAAGACTAGGATCTATTTTGTGAATCCATCGGTATGTATTCGAGGTTCTTCATCATTTTATAGTAATGATCAGTCACTTATATGATGAAACCATATGACTAAGTGTTTCAGGCCATGCTCCCTTTATGGAGGTTTTTGATATTTCAACGATGGGATTGATCCATTATGAGGTGTCCTACATATTCTGGTTATTGTAGTAATCAAAACCCACAGAGTTTGGTTATCTGTATAGTTTAACAACATGTGATAATGAATAATATGGGGGGGGGGTGTCAAAACACCAAATATTTGAGCTTGAGTCTGGAAGAGACATCCTACATATCCTGGTTATGGAAAGAGTCAAATTTATCATAGTTGGGTTGATGTTGGGGCTTACACACTGAGGTTACCCTAGTAAATGGGTATTTTAATCCTAATGAGGTGTTCGTTGCATCCCCCTAAGCCCACATGATCCATGCATGTTGTGAGAAATAAGGGGAGTGCATGATCAACCTCATGGAGTATGAATATGGAACCTGCATATTGGGGTAGTACTTGGAGTATTTGATATCAAGCTCAGGCCTTTCAAAATGCATCCTACGTATCCCAGTTATGGTAGGAATCATAATCCTTATAGTTCTATTGGAGATGTTGGAGATTACACACTAAGGAGGCCCATGTGAATAGGTGTTTGATTCCTATTGAGGTGTTCATTGCGCCCCCTAAGCCCATGTGATCCATTCTCATTTTGAGAAACAAGGGGGAGTACATGATCAACCTCATGGCGTATGGATATGAGATCTGCATATTAGGGTAGTCCTTGGAGTGTTATATATATATCTCGAGCATTTAATGAGGCAACCTACGCATCCCAATTATGGCTGGAATTAGAGTCCTTGTTGTTCTCTTGGAGATTTTGGGGCTTACACACTAAGGATTCCCTAGTGAATAAGTGTTTTATGCCTAATGATGTGTTAGTTGAATCCCCCTAATCCCACATGATCCATGCTCATTGTGAGAAACAAGGGGGAGTGCATGATTAGATTCATGGCGTTTGGATAAGGGATCTGTACATTGGGGCAGTCCTTGGAGCGTTTGATATGGTTCTCGGGCCTTTAAAGAGGAATCCTATATATCCTACTTATGGAGAGAATTAGAGTCCTCATAGGTCTCTTTGAGATGTTGTGTCTTACACACTAAGGATGCCCTGGTGAATAGGCCTTCTTATATAGAAGGTGTCTCATGACCCTATTGGCATACCTTAAACGTTATCCTATGAACTGGATTGACACATGTGTAGAGTTTTGCGAGAGGCATGGTGTCATGATCCGAGGTTGTAACCTATCATGGATGACACATCGGGGAGAAGTCATTGGACTAGTCCAACAAGTCCTATGGGTTTCGTAAATCTTGGCTGACACCTTGGGGAGACATCATGAGACCAGGCCGACATTTCTAGGGGGTGTCGCATGTATTGGATGAAACCTTTGGGAGACATCACAAGAACACGCCAACATGTCTAGGGTGTATGCTGCGAGAGCTGTATTTTCATGTTCAGATGGGCCAATGAGACTCAGTTGAAATGAGTGGGCACCATTATATGAGTAAGGCGGTTCTACCTAAGGATGTCACATGTTTGGTGTGATGAATCAATAGGGTTATTAGGATCCAAGTGGT
The DNA here is from genome assembly GCA_963277665.1 of Viscum album. Lineage (NCBI taxonomy): Eukaryota > Viridiplantae > Streptophyta > Magnoliopsida > Santalales > Viscaceae > Viscum > Viscum album. Next base: position 1,712,046,990 of record OY728145.1, read on the forward strand.
TCTCCCAAAGGGTCCGTAAGAGTCATCCCGACATGTCCAGAGCTTCCTACATATCCCAGATGACATGTTTAAGGGATGTCACGAGGTCTGGGTGTCATGACTTAGTACCATAATGTATTCTTGATTGAAACATGTTAAGCACATGTATGTACATGATCATGTCTTCCTCTTGGGTTTTACACTTTGAATCATGGTTTTTTACCCATGTGTTTTGAGTTACTTGGTTTGGTTCAGTGTTAGTTTTTTTGGGTCTCATGTGATCTCGAGGACATATGATATGGTCCGATAATGTCTCATGATAAGTCCTCCGTGTTATCTTTTATTGATGATGCAGAGGGATTTATTCCTAGTGCATGACTTCTGTAGCCGTCCACCAGTGTATTACCTAGCAGAAAGTCGTCTGGTTACATGATTTGATGTGTGTAGAAGCCCAATGTCTGAGCACAAATATGCATATTAACAGTCATGATCCAAACTTCTATCATTTGATCAACCAACCAATGAAACAAACAACTGAACCCTTTTTTCGAGTTGGATTAGAGAATTTATAGGCATATCCATCTATGTAATCTCTAGTTTTTGCATGGAATCTAGTGAAAGTCCTAGCTGGAGTCAACACGGGTCTAGAGTTACATGGTTTCATGAGTCTCTGTGGTGAACTGCGTCTAGGGTGCCACCTAATATTCAAAAGTTGCAAGTCTAACCATCCTTTATTATATTATTTCCAACTATTGAGGACTTGCACTTTTAAGGACTTCAATATCGTCATGTCGACTTGTCGAATGGCCATTGAGAAATCCAAATTATTATTGGAATGCTTTCATGAGTCCTTGGATGGCTTGTCTCAAGGTCTCATGGGACCACGCTGAGGGTGCGATGGGCGCATCGTATGCCCTTCAACGACCGTGAACCCTGCTCACCTTCTCTTTTCCTATATCATTAATTTTATATGATGACGGTAAGAAGTTATGTGACATTGTACATATGGTATTGAGGTTATTCACTCTATTTTTTGGAGACTTTTTTCATGAACAATATGGGTCTTATGGTGTGCGAGCATTTTGTTGAAACGTACTCGAGCAAAAGGGATTCGACAAAGCAAGGTAGGATATCTGGGGCGCACTGCATGTCTTTCAGTAACTATAGACCCTTCTCTCTTCCCCTTTTTCTATCAAATTTGTTTTATTTCAAAACGGTTTGGGGTCATTTGGGATTTCATGATCAATGTATAGGTTTTATGCCTGATTTTTGGGTGACTTATCACATGACCAATATGGGGCATGTGGAGATCATTTGAGGATGTAGGGGAAAAGTATGCCTGTTTGTCTTCAGAGCGCCGCATAGTCATCTAGACGCATGTGTGGGCTTCTAAACAGAAAGGATGAGAAGCCAAAGGGACTTCACGAGGTGATGCAGTCATGTCACCGAGGTATCTTGGTGTCTCATAGATCGCTCGAGGTGTGCATCACATGTCCTTCAGGGACTTTAGACACCACTCACCTCCTCCCTTTTGATCCCCTTTGTTTTATGTGACAAGGGTTGGGAGGTATATGAGTTTGCTTAAGTAATATTTTTGATTTTTAATCGATTTTCCAATGGTGTCTTGTGTGACCAATGTGGATCATATGATAGTGCATATGTATTGTGGAAAAAACCATACATCTATCCTTAGAGTGCTGCAGAATTTTATGATGTTTTCCATGTGGCATAGCTGACGATCCGAAGGGGTTTCATGAGGTTCACCAGACAGGTCGTGGTGTGTCACATGTCATTAGGGGCATTCTGCATGTACTTCAATGACTGTGAGCCCCCTTCACATTCTTCTAGTTATCTCCTTCATTCTTTGTGATTAAGGCTCAAAGGTCTTGTGAGATGTATTGGATATCATCTAGGGATTTTATTATTCCCAATGATGATTTGTTGCATGATCTATGTGATCACCAAGGGTCTCTTACTTGAAATGTCTCCTACCTTTATTTTTGAAGGATTCCATATGGTTTATCAGGTACCTTCCAATGAAAAACCGCATGATATCGGGGATGCTTATCCAAATATCACCATTTAGAAACTAGTGAACAAGGGTTCTCATTGAGGAGGACTCTGTGATACTTTCCACAGATTATGAGCCCTGTGTAGAGAATTCAAGTGACCTTGTAGTGGTCACGCATTTGAGAGTCTTTAACCTTACTCTTCTTCCTTACTCTCATGGGGAAAATAATATCTACATCCAGATTTTTTTCCTTTGTGGGTTTAATGATGCTTATTTGGTGGGAATCAACAGGGTGTGAAGTATGTATAGACAGATTCCTACAAAATGGCCATTCAATAGATAAATGAGAGATTGGATTCAACGCTGATACTAATTCTTCCAGAGCTAGGAAGAAGTTACACTGTGTACTATGAGGCATATGGAACCATACTATGAGAAGTTCTTATGGAAGGGGGATTGATTCATTGCATATGAGTCTCAGTAATTAAGGCTACATGAGTGGAATTACTTGACACATGATCTCAAGTTAGTTGCTGTTGTTCATGCATTACACTGTTGGAGACATTACTTGGAGTGCATTTTGTGGTTTACAAGGACCACAAAATCCTCAAGTATATATTTAGACAACATGATCTGAATATAAGGAAGTGAAGGTTGGTAGAATACCTTTAGTATTTTGACATAGATCATGCCTACATTCTAGGTAAAGTCAATGTAGTGGACAATGAACTGAGTAAGAGGACTCAAATAAAGGCAGTGTATTAGGCCCGTAGCGAGTGGATCCTTATGTCCTTGTTCTATGAGATTCACTTGGAGGTGCAAAAAAGTCAGAGGAAGACGTTTCTATAATCCTTAGTTGTTACCTCCACCCTACATGACATAGTGAGGATGAGGTAGCTATCAGATCTAGAAGGCCTAGTTCTAAAGGAGGGTGTGTTATTTGAGGAACCTCCTCTTGGTTAGAATGTAGGAAAGGATGAAGTTTTACGATTACATGGTCGCATATGGGTTTTAGAAGACAAGCGTAAGGAACTAATGCAAGAATTATTTTCCTCTATATGAGAATTGAATCCTGGTTTCACCAAGATGTATCAAGATTTAAATCATCAGTATTGGTGGTTATTTATGAAAATGGATGTAGCTAGTTTTTTATTGAGGTATTCCACCTGTCACCAGGTGAGGTGAAACACCAACAACTGACCAAGCTTTTACAACAGCTACCCATTTATGATTGGAAATAAAATGATATTGTTATGGATTTTGTAACGAATTTATCGAGTTAACCTCAAGTTAATGATTCTATATGGGTTGTTGTTGACAATCTCTTGAAGGTTTTACATTTCTTATTGATAAAGGAAACCTTTAGTATTGATGAGCTTTAGAGGTTTTACATCTGTGATATTGTGCGACTTCACAGTGCCCCACATACTATCATTTCAGATAGGGACACCTAGATTAATTATTGATTCTAGAAAGGGATACATAGGGATTTGGGCACATAGGTGATTTTGAGCACAGATTAATACCCCCAAATAGATGGCCAATCTGAGTGCACGATTCAGGTGCTAGAGGACATGATTCGAGCATGAATCCTAGATTTCATGGGCTCTTGTGAGAGGAATGTACCCCTAGTTGAGTTCACATATAATAATATATTTCAGGCTAAGATTCAGATGGAACCATATGAGGATTTTTATAGTAGGCCATTACGATCAACCCTATGTTGGTTGGAGGCAGGAGAGGTGACTATGATGGGATCTCATATTGTCTAGGAGACAATGAAGTAGGTGCATTTGATTGAGAAGAATATGGATACTGAATAGTCTTTATAGAAACCATATTACAATAATTATAAATAAACACTAGTGTTTGAGGTTTGGGATTGGGTTTTCCATTGTATTTCACCGAGGTAGAGACATAAGAGGATCAGGAGATAGGGTAAGCTTTCACTGTGGTATATTGGACCATTGATGATTCTAGAGAGATTTGGGCTGGTATCCTATCAGTTGTCGTTACCTCAGAGGTACCAGGATATTCACAATTTCTTCCATGTTTCTCATCAGTGAAGTTAGTATTCAGACCCATCTCATGCCTTTCATCCTGAGGAGGCTGAGTTACAAGTAGATGAATCAATTTAGGATCATCCTATATGTATTTTGGATCATAAAAAAAGGTTCTCTAAGGACATCCCATTCCTTTAGTATAGGTGCTATGGAAGCATGGATTAGTGCAGGATGATACCTGGGAGAGGGAGGATTATGTACATCATAGTGGGTAGATTTTTTCTCCGATCATTCTCTACCACCCTTGGAAGGGAAATTTAGGGATGAATTTCTTTAAGGATGGAAGTTTGTAAGAACCCAGTTATTCTTTGAGATATAAATCTCTTTTTTCTATAATTACTCAATTTAAATGCTTAAATATGGCCTATGGTTGATTCCTATTGAGTTCATAGAGGGATCAGAGGTGTCCAGGGTTTTTTTCAGAGTTCAGAACCAGTTTTTAGGGTGTTTTTAGCCAGAAAAAAGGTTAGAGAAAGCCATATAAGGCAGTCCACATGGTTTAACTAAACCTTGTGAGGATGTATATGAGGGGAGTATAGGATGAAGGGTTTGAGGAAACCATGTGGGAAGATCCAAATGAATGTGTGGAACATATTCAATTTTCAGAAAACATTGACAGAGGTTTTCTGTATGGTTATTAAAACATGTGGGTAAACGGTGTGCTATGTCCCAATCCTATAGGAAGTCATGCAAAGTTTCCATATGGTTTGAAAAAATATGTGGATAAACTATGTGAGCCCTACTATTTTTTAAATTTTATAATTTTAATTAAATTAAAAATTATTTTACAACCTAAGTTATGGTCTTTTACATATGCACAACAAAGGGAACCTAGGGAAGCTCCCAACCTTGTATATTCTTTAAATACATATATCTTCTCCATCCGAAATCTGATTCAAGTGTGGTTCATATCATCAGATCCATATCGGTAAGGCATTAATTACTTTATCATTTTTCTTGATTATTCTAGGAATTGGTTACACTATTTAGATTTTGGCTAATATGCCCTAATTTATCATTCTTTTTCTGTTCTTATGATTTCTACTAATTTTTAATGAATCAGATACTGATATTGGATGATCTATCTTGCACAGACCTAAGGTATGTGGCCTCATGACTTTCTCTTGGAGTCAAAATGTTTATATATTCTAGGGTGCCAGGCGCCCAATTTATGGGCACTGCTTAAATTGAATTTAAATCCTAGAATTTATAGGTATTCCCTATTTAGTTGAAGAGGATTAATTATTCTTGTCATAGGTTGTATACCTTGAATAAACCAACCATCTATGTGTTATTTATTAAAATTGACATTTGATGGATTTTATACTTGGATTTCATAAGGCATGCCCTTTACCCCATTTCATGGGATATTAAAATGTGAATTGTCTTATGAACTGAATTGAGATGTTATAAATTGTAAATGAAATTAATCAAGGGTATCAGATGGATGGATTTCCCCTAGACCCATGTATGAAATTTCTTATTTAAATCATGTTTCCTTGTATTTCTTTTCCCCTGTGAGTTAAGAAGAGGATATATCCTGAGTTGATGCAATTGGCTTGATTTTCTCTAATCATTGATTTTACCATGTGAGATATATGACAACTACTCCATGTGATAGTCTATTAGGATAATTAGTATTATTATATTAAAAATAGACATGTGATTATTTGAATGGCCTTTGAGTTTCTTTCCCATGTGAGTTATGTTGAGACCATGTTGTGTGATGGATTGATTAGGAATGAGAAGATCATTATCATGTTATTCCCACATGAGTAAATGAAAGGCCAAACCTTTGAGGTTGGTCCTTTCTTGAGTCACCCTTGAGGTGAGTTATATTAAATCCCTTTGGTTTTGACCTCGTCATATTAAATGAAATGGAATTGATTAAATTATTCATAGGATAGGGTGATACATAGATTAAAATTTAAATGATATGGATGAAATCTTGTGCATATTGACTTATACTCCTTGGGTGATGCGTGGATTATCCTTAGAATTCCATGGACACATTTAGTGTATTGAACCTATATATGTTTTGAGTGATACATGGATCCAAATGAGGGATTCCATGGACAAACTCAGTGATAATTGAATTATATGTTGAGTGACACATGGTTTTAATTGAAGTATTCCATGGATAGACACATAGAGGGCATTGACTATTATTTCCATGGTTGATACTTGTGCCCCCTGTGGTGGACCTTTGAGGATGGACTCATTTGGTAGGGACTTTATACCTCACCTAGAGTGATACCGGGTTCCTGAGAGGTTCCTGAGGGATGGGTTTGTTGGGTGTTGGTTGAGATTATTCCTAGAGAGATACTTGAATTCAAAATTTGGAATTTCAAGGATGTGATCTAGTTCTGAATTTAATTACAAATGAAATTAATTATGGTACATCTATCAAGGAAAAATATAGGCTTGGATTCGGTCTATAATTTCATTGTTTAGATGGACTTGTAAGGCATATTTTGTGCTTCCAGTTACACGGTGGATGTTGGGTTTGAGCTGGATTTTGAGGTTTATAAAATTGAATTGTTAAATGAATATGAATTGATCAAAAATTAAATCTAGTTACTGTAGGATGTTTACTTTTCAGTATTCCCTTGATTATTTCTTTTCTTATTGTACACTACCTACTATATATATTCAATGACTAATTGGAATAGACGATGGGTGTTTGCCTACTGGGATTTTTCCTCACACCTTTTTGGGTCACCTTTTGGACCCAAACAGATTATATGATTATAGGTAATCATAAGGGAAAGAAACCTCCTACATGTACTTTATATTATTCTTATGAGAAGTAGAGAATGAGACCAAGACGAGGCTTGCAATGCAACTGAGATACCTTTTTGGAATTTTGAAATTTTCTATACGGATTGTACACCTGCCCTGTATTCCTATTTTGGATGCTTTATTAGAAACATATGGCATGTAGCATTATTTTTTATATGAGGAATATTTATCTTTTGTTTATTTATCAGTCTTCTTCTGTTTACATCTGGATATATGGTTTATTGCTTCAACTACATGTATGATATTGAATTTATGGTGTGTTACACTCTACTAATGAGGGAATAGTCTCCACACTGACACACCTAGGCCCATACTGCTAGATAGTAGCCTCTGGTTTTTGGGTAGATGTACATGAGTCCATGTGTCCAACCATATACGGAGGACCTTTGAGTGGCATCTAGAACTGGGAAATTATAAATAACTTCTAAAAAATTCATTAACCTAAAAAATATAGAAAAAATTGAATGATCATCTTCAACATCATCATTGTAACATTAATAACTTTTCATAAGATTGTAATGTTAGTCAAACTATCCATATGAAACAATTTCATAATATTTATTCAATCTGGAGAAAATTAGTTTGGTATTCTTTGTAAAATTTTAGGAACATCTCAAAATATTTCACAATATACCTCCTCTAACCAAGGACATTCTTCAAAAAACATTCATTTGATAAATTATTTATTATTATGAATCTATTTGATCAAACCTTTGAAAATTTACTCATTATACTTTCATAGTTATCTTCCTTTGTCCAATAGGTTCTCATATGTTTGTTATTTTTCCTTTATCCAATGAACCCTCAGAGATATGCTCGACTCCTTTTTTCCAATAGCTTCATGGACGTTTGTCATATAACTCTGTAATACTCAAACCAATGTATTTGTAAAACTTTGTATCTATTGACATTGCTTGGAAAATTCTATCTGATTCAATCTGTTTGGAAACCTCAGCAATATCTTTATGGTCATCTTGCATGGAAACTTCACTCTGATGAACATCACTTAGAAACATCTATATGATGACTTCATACAGAAACCTATATGAAATTAGCTCGGAAAACATCTTCCACCTCTGGTTGATGATATTTATATGTTTCTTATAACATTGTTTGGGAATAATTTTCTTATTATTAGGACATATTTATAAAAAACCCTTCACAACCATTCATTTGTCTAATAACCTTCTTTAGAAACTTTTTTTTATGATTATTCAGAAACACTTCTCTGATCAGTTGAAAAAATCTTCATCTGATGATCATAACATGTTTTCTAAAGATGTAAAATTTGTCAGTAAACCTGTTATTGATCATTTTAGAAATTCTATTTGGTAGTGTCTATCTGATATACTTCATATAGTTCATTAATCTACTTCAATCAAAACTTTACAATATTCTCAAATCATAGTTCCACTAACTTCTCCCACAACATTAATATCATTATAACTTGAAAATTTCTCATCAATTCCTCAATATTATTTAAAAGTAAACCAATTGAACTCTTATACCGAGGGTTTTATCTTTAGATAATCTCTACCTTGAATCACAACCATAGGTAATTGTGATGTTTGATCAATTAAGAACATTTCACTTAGAAACGTATGAAATTTGATTGTCTGATCATTCTCTATCTGATGTAACCTATGAATATAATTAGTCAAATAACTTATTCCTATTCTCATATGATCAATTCCATTAATTCAAATAAATTTTATTTTACTATGAATATTTATTCACTGGTCTCCTAAACTTTCCTCTGTGTGTTCATACTTTACATCTTAGTCCATTCAATGGGTTTGTTTGAAAACCTCAATCTAATAGTGCTACTTGGAATCCATTACATGAATACCCTTATGAAACCATTATATTACACTTACATGAGTATTTTAAATCTTATCATACCTTTATATAGTTCTATACTTAACCTTACATCGGTCTTTACTACCCTCATGTAGGTGAATTTTAAACATCAAGGTTACATTACACAAATATGAGAATGACCATTACATAACTTCAAAACCCTCTTATGATCAAATTTTTCTAATCAACTCGATCCAATAGCCTCAGTATGATTATATATTCAATCTCTATATGGTAACATTATTCTCATAAAGTTCTTAAGTAAAATACTTAAGGAAACTCTATCAATTTAGTTTAGAAAACTTCTTAAGGAAACTTCTTAAGGAAACTACCATAATGTTGATAACAAATGTGATTCACCAAAAATAATAACACGTATTTTATACCTTAATAAAAACTCATCAATATTCTTAAGTAAACTCAAATTCTTCAAAATAGCTTCCTCAAGATAATAAGACTTAATTACTTCAACCATAATTTCCAACAACTTCTTCCTTATAACTTTTTCAGTCTATTGAAATTAATGAAATATTTATATTTCATTGACAACCATTTATGACCAATAATAGCCATTGATAATAAATACAAATCACACAAAAAGTGGGCCCAACAATCCTCCCTTTTCACTTATCAAAAATACCTTAAATGTTCTATATAAATGATTATGTCAATACATGAATCTCCCCCATTTACATTTCCAAACGTTCATTTCAATTTATATACACCTTTTTGAAATGAAATAAAAATATCATGGGAAAAGGGTATCAGGACATTATTAAGAAATTTTCCATCTATCAATTCAATATAAGTCTTTGTGAACCATGCTCAGTGTAGAAAACAAGAGGATTTGATTTAGAAAACAAAATTTTCTATTACCAATTGATCTTGATACTACATAGAATGAGAAAACATAAACTTGTATTCAAGGGTTTTCTAATTTTATTCTAGGATAAAGTCACTTAAATGAGATATGAAACTTTTTTAAGAAATATCAACCTGAAAATCCAACAAGTATTTCAACAAATAGATCAAAAACATTCAAGTGCAATACGCATGATAACAGACCTTCAAGAACTTTCATAATTTTTATGTTCTTTTTGTTTGATTAATTAAATTTATTCCCATTTCTGTTATGTTTATTATATTTATAATAAGGTATGACATATTTTGAAAAAATACCCTTTTAATGAATTTATCTCCTAAAAATTTCTATAATAATCATATTTGTATGAGATAACAATTTAGATGGAATCTTCAACTTTCTTTAAATTCCACCCCACAAGGAGAATTTTATTAGGATATTTAAAATGATGATTCTCTTCAATAGATATTATTTAGTAACTTTATTATTGAGAAATCACCAAAATGGATCTTTCTTATATGGTAATATAAACTTTTGAAAATTTCCACTTCTTTATCAAGGAAGATCCTTTCCTATGAATTTTCAAGGAATGATCATAGGAAACATTCTAGGTTGGAAGCTTTCTTAACATGGCTAAACAAAGTTATTATCCATTAATATTACATAGGTTCTCCCCTATGAGTAAATGACTCACCTTTAATTACCTATTTTAGAAGAAAAAATACATTACTCATGGTTATGGGAATAAGGTGGCTCTTCAATACTTCTTAATGTGAACAAAAAATTTGAGATGATTTTATCAACCATGTTGCTCCATTTCCTCCATTCTCCATTATTTAATATCTCAAATTAATTTCTAATTGTTGTTGCATTGATATTATAACATATTAAATTTCTTTATGTGTTAAATTTCTATTCTCAATAGTTTTTAAAGAACTTGTATCACCCAGTATAACTTTCATCTTCTTAAATATTTCTTCATGTGAACGAATTATTATAGATTTTTTCCCTATGTATGTTCAAATATGTTGCACCTCACATACTGAAATTATTTAATTTCATGTGGAATATTTTCTTTTCCCTTTTCTCTAGAATTTTCTAGTTCTTATTATATTTTCCTCATTCTATCCAAATATTATGGCTAGATAACTAACATATCATTTGGACATTTTGTAGCATTTTTTGAATTTTCACAAGAATTATTATGAGTTCCATCCTTCTTATTAGTTATTTTTGATGATGCACTTTTCTTTACCTTCATGGATTTATAATCCATGGTATTATCATCGTTCTTTCTTGAAATATCATTAGGATAATTTTTAATTACAAAATATTTCTCTTTACTTCCCAAAGAGTTTTTGTATTAACCTTCTTTTATGGTCTTATTTTCTTAAAATATTGAGATACATGTCGATATGAGAATACAAAATTCTTACGACTACTGTATTTACAAACATCACATGTATTTTCAAACTTTCCAAAACCATTGGAAGTTTATATATTTTTATTACACGATGTATGTTTCTTATTTATCTCAGGCTTCCTCCCCCTTATCATGGTATTACTTTATACCATTTAATTTAGATAATTGTACAAAAAATATAATGAATAATACCCAAATTTGATGCGATACCAACATTGAACCAAAAAACTTGATCTCCTTATTTATTATATATGTTGTTTTTGGGTCTTATTTATAGCTTATAGGGATCTTCTTGGGGAGCCATCTTCCAAACTCTCTTTCTTATCGACCATATCCATGGTTGTAGCCTTCTTATAAATTTTATTCAACCATACTAGAATAGATTTTTTTTCCAACCTGCTATATTTATGGAACAAATTTAGAAAAACTATTCAAAAATGGTATGGATGGTACCAATTTCTTCACAACTACTTGAGATAGATCACTGTATGAGGTTATGATATTCTTATCACATATTGGAGGAATTTGAACCTTAGAATTCTCTAATGAGCATTGTGTAGTAGTAATGACTATTTAATTCCTTTGTGAAGTATCAATATGAATCTTCTAAATATTGGAAAACATAACTTACAATTATAGATAATTCATATTGATAATGTTTTTCTAATCATTACTCATAATTTTCTTTTATTTATAAAACATATTTACTCTTTCAAATTTATCTTCATGAAACATAACTTTTTTTTATAACAAAGAGTCAAGTTCCTTTATTTTCTTATATTTTAGTTCCAATTAAAAATACTTGACATCAATGTTATTTTTGAACTTCTATTCAAGTGAATAGATATTTTCTTATAGTGTCTTCTTGAATCTATAGTTCTATTTAACGTCCTTGATCGATTTGATTTTATATTTTTAGGAACTGATTTTAAGCTCCACCTTTCTTGGTTCAAAGGATCCAACCTCTATAGATAGATTTATACATGCTAAGAAATTCTCTTTCAAAGCCTTCTTAATATTATCTTCTTATTGTTACAAATGGGTGATATCTTCTTGTATAATTTGAAATACTCTACAAACAAGAGAGACTATTTATTTTGTAATTCATTAAAAAATAGATCTAAATATACATATTTATATATATTGAGAAGTTGTAAATTGATCACCATCCCCACTTATGCTATGTGATTATTCTTGAGGAAAATTTGTAAAATAATTTTCACACACCTCATGATCACTTAATATTGTTAACTCACTTTAGGCAAGAATATTTTCCATCTCTTGGGTGGAAAATTGATCCACCTTCTTTTCACTTTCTCAACCTGATCTGTCTTATTTGTTAACATGGATGAATGTTTCGGATCGGTTTTGAAACGCCCAACGGTTCTATATCCGACGATGCATGGACCTGCTTTCCAAAGGTAGGCATTCGCTGGGCGATTTGGCCAGCGACACTTAAGAACTCACATTGGTCGAGAGGATGGGAAGTCGGGCTCATCACACCCTTTTGGAGGGAAATTATTGCCTGTTCCGGGACTCTTTTATAGATTTTAGACATATTCATATGGTTGCGAATCTTTGGTTTATTCCCAAGCATAGTATCCACGGATTACTCTTGGTTGGCAATGGTAAGCTGGACGTAGGGGTTCCGAATCATTTATGACTGAGGTTTACCATACCTCATTGGATTAATGACTCTGAAGAATTTGGACTCATTGTGATAGTGCTGGTTTAAAGCCTCATGACTGGGCACTCTGGAGTTTATTGTCATCCAGGGGGGACAGATAATGACTCGGGCATCTGGATCGAACCCGTGATACGAGCTTCTTATGTATCCTCATGAGAGGAATCAGAATCCACGTAGTTTGGTTTGGTATGGGGCTTACACTCCAGGCTACCCAGGGTTGGTGCGGTTAACCGATGTGAAGATAGTCGGATCAACCGGTTGTTGGGATTGAACCTCGGGGAGGCTTCCTACGTACCCTCCATAGGAGATAGGGATCAAAGTCCATGTATTTCGAATGGGAGTGGGGATTACACTCTGAGGAGGCCCATGGTGTGAATCGAGGATTACACTCTAAGGAGGACCATGATGTAAATTGGGGATTACACTCTGAGGAGGCCCATTATGTGAATTGGGGCTTACACTCTGAGGAGGCCCATAATATGATGTCATGGTTGATGCCTACTCTAAGCCCACGCGAGTCATGATCAGTGTGAGAAACAAGAGGCACCAGGGGCCAGGCGATCACATCGCAAAAGGTGCGTCTGTGGGAAGTGGAGTGGGGCTTACGCATAGAGGTGGCCCAAAAAGTCGGGGCTTACTCTGAGATGGAGTCCCATGGCAACAAAGCACAATAGGAGAGGGAATTGAACCCAAATAAGGATGGATAATCATCCTTCCTTACCAAGACCTTCCTTGGCCATGGCTATGGGGAAGTACGGAGGTGCATGGGGCTTCCTTCTGATGGGTAGTCCACCATGCCCCGGGGAAGGGAGAAGTTCCCCAGTCCTAACAAGTGGAGGGGCAGAAAGGGGACTCCCGGGCTCGGACTCCGCATTACCATGGAAATTTGAACCCTATAATGCTTCGTAAATCATCTCAAGGGCTGGAGAAACCCCTTCACCCTCTCTTACCGTGGGTATGTGAACTCAAAACGGTGCGATGATGCACTGGGAGGTTACATCACATGGGTCCGGTGGCTCCGGTGGATGCCTCAGTTTGGGGCCGATGAATGGGCCAATGAGGAGGTTATGGAGGATCAGGTTAGATTGGAAGGATTTTATCTGGATTGGGGAATGGGAACTTCGAAGGATCTGGCGGGCCACACAGGTGTATGAGTGGTGGATCCCTTCGTGTAGGGAGTTTCTATGCGGCTGGAGAAGCTGTCCGCGAACCAGGGTGGTCCGCGAACTGATGGACATTCCGCGAACTAGGGTGGTTCGCGGTTTAGAAGGTATCCCATGAACCAAGGTGGTTCACGGATTCGGGTTCATCCCACGTACTAGGTTGGTACGTGGAGGGATCCATTCAAGCAGCGACAGCCGAGGGCGGCGCCGGTCGGGGGTTCATCGATCGGGGCTTCTCTAGCATAGGAGGGTGCTACGCGGCGTGACAGATTAGAAAAGGGGCATAAACTCCCTGGTCTGCAGGGAGTGCTTCCGCATAGGGGCCATGGTTCTCGGTCTTCTTTTCTTTGTTATTTTATGTTCGCGGTTCACCAATTTATTATGAATTTTCCGGTTATTTATTAATTCGCTTCCAGCTTCATACCTGTTCTGGTTCGCGGATTGGAACTTCGCGGTTTGCGAAATCCTAAGATCATTCCTTTGAAATCCTTCCACTCAAATCTGGTCGATCTCTCAAAATTTCCACTTTCAGCTCTTCCCCCTCAATCTCCTTTTATAGAGTGGAGAAAGAGATATATCTGTGGTAATTCGGCACCTTTTACGTAGGCCCATGACTAGGGACCCGGTTCATGGATGACTTGGTAAATTCGCGATTCATGGGTGCATTAAACACATCTCCTCCACGAACCAAATCAATCTCCAGGAGTGCTTCGCGACCACACAGGGTTCCACCTTCATTTCGCGAACAACAGCGAATGCGGCTTGGGCCGGTCAACGTGGTCTGTGGCTAGGATGGTTCATGACAGTGGACCGGCTTGGTGCCCGACCTGCTTCGCGCCCGCAGAGGATCTCCGCCTCCATTCTACGAACAACATCGGTCCGCGGAGGGGGTGCTTCGCGGAACCGGCCACATGGCGTTATCATTGGATCGATCTGCAGACCGATTTGACTTGTTCCATCCATTGAGTATTATCAACACTTTTTCCCAATTATTTGGGGGGGGGGGAAATTGGGTAGAATCTCCCTTATGTTGTAGGGGATTCTCCTTCTTTGCGGATTTTTTTTCAGGACCCTACAAATGCCCCCATTGGAATGGGGTCTGATCGGAATGAAGAGGAGGTCATTCCGATGCAGAGTGGTCATGAAACATGGATGGATTTGTGGAAGAGGGGTAGACCCTCTAGGGGACCACACCTATAAATACAGCGGCCCTTCCTTTGTCTTTTACTGGATTCTTTGCGAAACTAGAGACCTCTCACTTTTCTCCGCATGCTCGTTCCTTCGCGAAATGCCTCGTCTGCAAACCAGCTGCCACTTTCCATGAACCATTCCTCCTTCGCAGTCGCCTTCATCCACGGACCAATTCCCAACCGTGAAATAATACTTTAATTAATTAAAAAGTAAGTCACGACGGACCGTAGAGGAAATCGCTTCATAGTTTTGATGGTCCGCGGATTGAAATCTTCCAAATTCTGAAAATTTCATAAGTCTTCCGAATCTAATCATTTAAATCCGAGATTAAGATTCTGCATAGCAACTTGGTTTGCATTTTTCTGGCCAATGCTCCGCGGGCCAGGGTACCGCGGACTGCATCCTCACAGGGCAGGTTCGCGAAATGCATTCATCGCAAACCACATTTTGAGGCATGTTCGAGGACCTTGTTATGAAGGCTCCTTGACTGAATCCTTAGCCATATATTTGGTATTTTTGTCCAGATTTTATTATCCCGGACTAAGAATTTTCTAGATTTTATATCGCAGGGATAAAACATGGTTCCCCCTCATCTGACACCCAAGCCTGCTGCCGAGCCCCTCCCAATTGGTTCAGGGAGGCATCTAGCTATGATTCATAGAGAGGAGAGCATCAAATAGGACCCTAGTCAATCCATTATTCCTGATGATGGTGTCTTGAAGAACTTTCTCTCTCCTGAGCTTCTGGGTTATCCGCTATCAAATCGACTTCCTCTTTACGACTATGGTCTTCAAGACGACGTCCCTATCCATCCAAATTTCTCAGGTCTTCCGTCACCCTCTTTGGAAGCATCACCAAAGTGCATTCGGGTGAATCTTACCTCATTGGGGGAGATAACCTCTGATCTTGGTCTAAAAGACGCTTTCATTTTGAGAGGCTCTGTTTGGACCCAATGTGATCAGTGCACTCAAGACTTCTCTCAAGAAGCTACCTTCGATAATTACCCGTCCATAATCAACCTTACCCTGGTGGATCCTGACGTAGGGTGGATTCCTAGGTGTGATCTTTGATCTGGTGGGATTTTCTCAAATGACTGGGCCTGGGCCTTCTGGGTCCACGATCATTTCTGGGAATCTCCTAAGTAACTAGAAGAAATCAATATGAACTCTGTTGTATGGACCTCCCAGTTCTCTGTTTACCCCCCCTCTTTGATCCTTCCTGAAATGCTCAGCTGCTGGTGTTCAAGCACTAATACTTTTCACCTAGCCACTGGTGAAGTTGGCATTATCTTATGTGACATATACCAATTAGGAGGGCTTCCAATCATTGGTAAAATGTATGACGAGTTTCTGCCCACTCCTAACGCATGGGAAGACGTCGAACAAGTGCCTTCATTGGCGAGGGATTTGTTGGTTATGGAGGAGCGGTCACTGGGTCAGGCCTTGCGTGCCCACTCTCTTATCCCCTATAGCATCTGGATAGAGTTATTTCTGAACACCACTGGTCCTGTGTAGAAGATCAAGCACCCCAGGACTCATCCTTCTCAACAGTCATGAACCATCCCAGGTTTCTACTAGGCGGTCTTAGAAGCGGGTGACTACCTTCCATGGGGTTACGAGGTGCGCCTCGGTGTGCCACATATGCTCAGGTTGGCAGGTTTTTTTCCATGTTTTTGAGCGGGTGCCTATTCCCTTCTCGGGATATCAACCGAGGCGTCAGGGATTGCACCTTGATGATGGAAGCTGAGTTGGAAAAGGGTCGTCTGGTGAACTTGGTCATGCCCACTTTGGCTCGTATTTATGAACTACTAAGACACATGTAGGAGGGAAGGCCACCCTACCGTCTGAGTGGGCCATTCCAATTCTTATATGGATGGATAGAGAACCATTGTCGCTATTATGAGTATTTCCATAACACAGTCATCCCACTTCCTACCTTTCGGCCTACCATGCTCGATATAGCTGGGGTTCGTTTGAAGCCGTTCAATTCTGATGAAATAATCGAGCTTTTGAGTGACTTCTCCTAGTTTTATTTCTCTCTCTACCCTAATCCTTCTGGCGTTGTGGTTGACAACCACAGGGGGATCCTGGAGGAGCGTTCTTACATGATTTCACTGCGGGATGGGTTTCTGTTCGCACAGATTGACGAGGTTTCTCTGTGCGATTTGTATGCCACCCATCATTTTTCCTTCTAGTTCGGGTGTATGAAAC
Source organism: Viscum album (assembly GCA_963277665.1). Lineage (NCBI taxonomy): Eukaryota > Viridiplantae > Streptophyta > Magnoliopsida > Santalales > Viscaceae > Viscum > Viscum album. Next base: position 1,712,064,241 of record OY728145.1, read on the forward strand.
TCCAAGTTTCCCTTCCCCATCCTCGGGCTTGAGGGATGCACCCCACCACTCTCCTTCAATGGTGGTTGATGCTGATGCGGGAGGGATCTGACACAAGCATTCCCTTGCCTAGCATAGGAGCGGACGACAGCCTATCCTTGGAGTACACAAGAATGTGGCTAAAGAATTATTCTGATGGGATCCTGGGGAAGGCTATCCGGAAGGTTCCCAAATAGGAGTCATTGCGGATGCTGTTCCTTTCGCACCGTCCTCATCAGCTCTGAGGGAGGACCGACTGATGGATCATCGGTCAAAGCGACTCAGGGGATTTTCCTCCCCCAACCCCTCTACGTCTGATGTTCATATGAAACCAACCTTCTTGGATGTGGGTGAGGATGACCCCGTGATTTCGGGACCTAGAGAGACAATTCTTGAAGTTTTACCATCCGATACCATACTCTGCAACTTGGTTCCCAAGCCTGAACTAGGGTTAGAAGCTTCAGGAATTCTAGTTTCGGAACCATCTTCTGGCGTGAAGATGTCTGTGCTGATTGCAATGCCAGACTTCATTCCCATGCTATCTAGAAAGGATACCAAAGATCCTCTTGTCATGGAAGACCACCGAGAAGTGCGCCAGTGGTCCTGGCCCTGGATTTGCGGGATTGTTGCCAAAACTCCTCTAGCTGAGATGGCAACTAAAACCGAATCTCTCTGACAACTCTTTCTAGGTTTGGGGTCAGGTGGCTTTAACTATCGGCGGTTCCATTCTCTTGCTTTCCAGGTTTTCATGGCCCGTGAGGAAGTTTCCACTAATGAACACAAACTTTCTCACCTCACTACCTCTCATTGCGGGACCCGATCCCGGGAGGAAGCCATGATAAAGCTCCTTCAGTTGGTAATGCAGGAGGCGAGCTCTCAAGATCAGTCGTCCATCCTATCCTCCGAGTTGCTTGAATGTGAAGCACAGGCAGTGATGCTGAGGGATCAATTGTTGACTACGGCTGGTTGCCTTGAAGTCACCACGAAAGGGATCAACGATCTCCAAACAACAGTGGAGCATGCTCTTTCGGTGGCCGAGGTTGAGGCTAGGGAGAAGGCTGTGCTGGAGCAGTCTTGCAACAACCTTTGTCGTACGATTGCTGATCTGATGGAGAGATCAAGCCAGGCTCTTTTGTAATGATTAGAGCCACTCTTGTACACTCTGTTTTTCTTACCCCCCTCTTTTTCTTTGCTGTGGGGGGAGAGGCCCCAACTTGTGGACATCCTCTCTTCTTATTCTTTTTTAATGGAGTTCAATCTATGCCAATATTTTTCTGTTTTAAAATTTGATTGTTACTAGAACAATTGTTGTGTGAATAACAACTCAATGAATCATAATTAATCACAACTCAATAAAATAGAAACAAACTCTAACTTTTTCCTAGAACATAGGATCCAGTGAGCATAGTTCAAATATTGCTAGGGTTTTGTAGAAAAGTCCCACAAACTTTTTTGTCTTTTTTTTTCTTTTAATACTATAATTTTTCTGGGCCCATTTAGTGTGGACCCAGCGGGTGTGGCCCAACTTTTTATTAGGTCTCCCTTTTCGGGTTTTTGGCCTAATAGGCTTGGTGCCTCTTTTTGTGAGCGGTTTAAAGTCCTGCCATCAAGACTATCATTACTGATGTTTTGGATCGAGCAGCTTTGACCAGATATGGTGGGGTGAGGGAACCAATGAGGTTTGGTTGATTAAAATATGTACTGATATCTTTTAGACGCATGTGGGTGGAGCATGTGTAGATTTGAACGACATGCATGGCATGTCTCAAGGCATGGGATCCGTATCGGCGTACAGAGATAGGAAGAGCATCACCTAAGTAAATCTTGCCTTTGGTAGATGGGCCAAGAGCTATCAATATGAAGATCCAATGAGGGCATGGTATGCATAGTCGTGCAAAGGTGTCTTTAAGTTAATGACTCTCCATTTCTGATGGCCTAAGGACTTCATGGACGTCCGGCTTATGGAAACCACCATGGATGGCTTGGAGAATTATGAAAACCACCTGGGGTGTCTTGGAAAGGGTATGCGACATTTGAAAGGGTTTGAGGACATCTGTATTAATCATGGTTGTAGAAGAAAGGTTCATGTCGTACGCATTTATATAGTGTAAAGGATAATTGGAGCTCAGTGCAGTTTAAAGTCAAGAAGTTGGGACATTCTTCAAAGTGGAATGGCTTCTCCAGGTTCTCGGTAATCTTACCAGAGACGTTCCACTATATTCAGATAGGTTCATGAAATATGCTGGTAAACTATAGTTGAGAGGGTTTCCGAATCCTAGGATAGAAATGGGGGCTCAAAGGCCAAGAGGCATACAGAGAGAATCATTGCCTAAGGAAATCTTACCTTTGGTAGATGAGCCAGGGGTGATCGATATGCAGAGCCGCTGAGGGCATGGTATTCATAGTCATGAAAAGGTGTCCTTGGGTCAATAATTGCATTCTCCCGATAGCCGAGCAACTTCAGGAAAGTTTAAATTCGGGACCACCAGGGGTGGTATGAGATTTCAGCTTTTTATGAGCACAGATTATGGTTTATGAGGAGAGGGTGCCTAGATACGGTTGGGTCATCTAGGCTAAATTTCCTGAGAATGGGTTAAGTCATTCCTTCTCCCATGGGTGGGAGATGACAGTTTGTGCAGGCCAGACCTGTGCACTAAGGGACAGAGAAAGGCCTCTGTTCCTTTCTGAACCCATGACAGGTTTGACCATGCAGTTTAACGTCATGCGACCAGGACGACTTCCGTGTAGTTTAACATCATGCAGTAAGGACGAGGAGAATTTTAAATTTCGTGTAGTTTAATGTCATGCGGTAAGGAAAAGAATCATTTTTGAAGATGTTGTGCAATTTAACATCATGCAGTGAGGATGTGGGAGTATATTTAAACTAGTGAAAATTCTTGTAGTTGGAGGCATCTCCCTGGATGTTTAATTTCCAGTCTTGGCAGCTTTACGCCAAGCGACCAAGATGTTCCGTGCAGTTTAACGTCATGCGGTAAGGACATAGTGGCAAAGGCCACTCTTGGTCAAAATTTAACTGGGCTTAAACATCTCAGCATTCCCAAGATGTGGAGAGGGGTTAATTGGTGTAAATCATGGTTATGGGGCTTCTTGGATCAAGAAAAATGATATGTGGGCTCTAAGGCCGGTAAGGGTACAGAGCTAGGAAGAGTATCGCCTGAGAAAATATTGCCTTTGGTAGATGGGATAGGGGCTATCAATATGCAGAGCCGCTGAGGGCATGGTATTCATAGTCATGCAAAGATGAACATGGGTCGATAACTTTCCACTTATGATGGCCATGGATGGTTATGATAATCCTCAATTTTCAGGGCCACAGAGTCTGTTATCTGGTAAGAAAATATCTGGACATGTCAGGAATATTCGGCCCTAGTTGTTGTTAAAGCTTAGAGAGCTCCATGCACTGACTTATCATGTGTGTGGGGGTGTAACTTAAATCCATGCAGTTTACATCATGACATAAGGACAAAGTACTCCTAGTTTAGCGGTCATAGAGCTCAGACCATTGGGTGGCTATTGCTACAGTCACTCGAAGGATAACTGAGTTACCACACTCCGATATACTCTGAACAGGGTGGGGGATGAAGTTTGTAAACTGAAACTCTGAGGTTTCCCAAATTAGGATATGTGGTGTGGGGGCTCTGAGGCCGATAAGCATACAGATCTAGGAAGAGTACCGCCCGAGGAAATCATGACTTTGGTAGACGGGTCAGGGACCTTCAATATGCAGAGCCGCTGAGGGCATGGTATGAATAGTCATGAAAAGGTGTCCACGGGTCGATAACTTTCCACTTCTGATGGCCATGGATGGTTATGAGAACCCGCAATCACTCACAGTGTATAGTTTGACATGTGGAGATAATGGTGTCCGAGCATACGAGAAACATCTTCATAGCAATTGTCTGTTGAGTCAAAGTAGCCTAGCCCTAGCTTGATGTTTGTTGATGCTGGTCATCATGTGAACCATGGGTGGATACATAGGCTAACTAGGTAGGGACACCCTGGAAATATTTGGATGTGAAAAGGGGGACGAACTTGTAAACCACTGTTCCATAAATTTCTTGATCAGGAGATATGATATGAGGGCTATGAGGCCTGTAAGAGTACAGAGCTAGGAAGAGTATCGCCTGAGGAAATATTGACTTTGGAAGATGGTCCATGGGCTATCAATATGTAGATCCTCTGAGGGCATGGTATGCATAGTCATTCAAAGGTGTCCACGAGTCGATAACTTTCCACTTCCGATGGCCATGACTGGTTATGAAGATCTATAATTATCCAGGTCGTGGAGTCTGATGTATGGAAAGGATGCATCCAAATGTTCCAGGAGTATTCTTATCTTGTTTCGCCATATATCTTGGGTGGGTCGCAATGAATTCCATGTAGTTTAACATCATGCGGTGAGGACGTGGTCCGTGCAGTTTAACGTCATGCAGTGAGGACGTGATATACACGCTGTGCAGGACTATTCCATACACGGGGGGAGAGGGCCTTTTTTTTGAATGGATGGCTGGGCCAAGATAGGGAACCCTGGCGTCACTACGTATCCTGTGAGGGCAGGAATCAAGACTCATGTAGTTCTCTGAATTTCGTGTAGTTTAACATCGTGCTGTGAGGATGAAGAATACAACCCGTGCAGGTCTAGTCCGTAGACGGGGGGATAGAGCATTTTTTTTCGATGGATGGGCCAAGATGGGTAACCCTGGCATCACTACATATCCTTTGAGGGTAGGAATCAAGCCTCATGTAGTTCTCTTAAGAAAAATACACCCCGTGAAGGTTTAATACATACATGGAGGAGAAGGGGACCCTTTTTTATCCTTATCCATTCAATTTAACATCGTGCGGTAAGGACGAAGAATACGCACCGTGCATGGCTGCTCCTAGTTCGTACAAAGGGGAAGGGGACATTATTTTTGTCATTTTATACCATTTGGGAGTGGCTGGGCCAGGATAGGGGATCCCGACATTGCTACGTATCCTGCGAGGGCAGGAATCAAGCCGTACGTAGTTCATTGAAAGGAGTACACCCCATGCAGGGCTGGTCCATACATGGGGGGAAAGGGGAATTTTTAAATCTTATTATCCATCCAGTTTAACGTTGTGTAGTAAGGACGAGGGATACACCCCGTGCAGGGATGGTCCGTACACGGGGGAAAAGGGAATTTTTGACTTTCATATGGGGATGGCTGGGCCAGGATGGGGGACCCTAACGTCAATACATATCCTATAAGGGAAGGAATCAATCCGTACGTAGTTTTCTGAAAGGAGTACACCCCATGCAGGGATGGTCCATACACGGGGGGAAAAGGGAATTTTTTTAAAAACTTCATGTCTGTGCAGTTTAACATAGTACTATGAGGAAAAAATAATCTTAGTTTAAGGTCATAAAGTTTGGACCGTTGAGTGATTGATAGTTTAATGTCTAGCAGCTCGGACGAGGGGCATTTTAGTTATGTCAGCTAAGGATGAACTGCTCTTAGTTTAAGGTCATAGAGTTTGGACCATTGAGTGATTGGCAGTTTAACGTCTTGTAGCTTGGACGAGGGGCATTTTAGTTATGTCGGCTGAGGATGAACTTCTCTTAGTTTAAGGTCATAGAGTATGGACCGTTGAGTGCTTGGTAGTTTAACATCTTGGAGCTCGGACGAGGGGCATTTTAGTTATGCCGACTAAGGACGAACTGCTCTTAGTTTAAGGTCAGAGAGTTTGGATGATTGAGTGCTTGGCAGTTTAACGTCTTGCAGCTCGGATGAGGGGCATTTTAGTTATGCCGAATGAGGATGAACTGCTCTTAGTTTAAGGTCATAAAGTTTGGACAGTTGAGTGCCTGGCAGTTTAACTTCTTGCATTTTGGACGTGGGAAATTTTAGTTATTCGTGCGAAATACTTCTTCAAGAATCTCACATTTGTAGGAGCGGTGGTGAACTGCCCATCCATGGAGATCAGGGAATATGCTCCATTGGAGTGGACCTTGTGTATAACATATGGTCCCTACCACTTGGGCTCCAACTTCCGAGGTTTCTTTCTGGGTATCATTGGGGTCTGGAGGACCAACACCAATTCTCATACCAAGAAAGACCAAAGATGAACCTTTTTATTGAAGGATCGTGCAATCTAGTTCTGGTATACTACCAGATGGTGAAAAGTGTGCAACCTCTTCTTGTCTAGATATTCTAATTCACCTAGCTGCTTTTCCAATTGCTCATCGTTGGATAATTGATCACAAATAGAAACACGGAGCGAGGGTAATTGGAGCTCAATGGACAGAACCGCTTCTGTTCCGTATACTAATGAGTACGGAGTATCCCGAGTAGTAGTGTGGACTGTGGTTCGGTAAGCCCACAATTCATGGAGGTGTCTATCCGGCCATGACTTCTTTTCTTTTTCCACCATTTTCTGAATAATGTTGGATAGGATCTTTTTGAAAGAATCTATCTATCCGTTGGCCGCTGCATGGTAGCGGGATGAGTGGTTAGCCTTGATATCGTATTCTCGGTATAGTTTCTCCAATTTAGTAGAGAAAACGTTGGTTCCATTATCCATTAGTATGATATGAGGGACACAAAATATGGTGATGATATTGGTATTCACAAAGCTGCCAATTCTTCTTTCCCCAACTTCCTTAAGGGGTACAGCTTTCGCCCATTTAGAAAAGAAGTCGGTTGTCGTGGGGATATACTTCAGCTGTTTGGCTGTGGCAGGAGGATATGGTCCCATGACGTCCATTCCCCAGATGGAAAATGGCAAGGAGTACTTGTCTTGATAAAGTAACTTCGGGGTTTGGTGTATGAAGTTGTCATGAATTTGGCATGAGTGGAATTTTGCGGTGAAGCGCTCGTAATCTCATGCCATTGTGGGCCAATAGTACCCAAGCCTTTGGACCTGATGGGAAATCTTAGACCCCAGCTGATGTACCCCACATACTCTATCATGTACTTTAGTCATGACAGAAGCGGTTTCTTCTCCATCAACTCATATGAGGAGGATTCCATCGAGGCCTCATTTTTTAGAGGACCTCTTTCTGAGCCGCACCACCGTATAGGACAAAGTTGGTTGCCATTATCTGTATTTGCTGTCGTTCAGCCCTGTCTGATGGAATTTCTCCCCGTTGAAGGTAGTTTGCAATGAGGTTCATTCATCTGGTGGTGGGAGCATATGGCTCTGGTACAGGACTAACATCGTTGATTTCTTCTGTCTTGGCCTGAACAAACAGCAGGACCATTCGATGATGAGCGATGCTGATAACTGTTTCATTCCGGTCTGGGTCATCCAGGGTTGTTTCCGCGTTGGCTAACACATCGGCCTGGGAATTTTGAGACCAGGGAATATAGGTAAATGTCGGTTCTGTGGAGAGTTCTTCCATTAACCATAAGACATGGTCAAACAGGGGAATCAACTCCTCCTTTTTAATAGTATAGTCACCATTGACTTGCTTGATGACCAATTCTGAGTCACCTTTTAACCTTAGGTGTTGTACTCGTGCTTGGAGTGCGAGCTCCAGGCCTGCAATGTGGGCTTTACATTCTGCTTCATTGTTCGTACATCCTCCTAACAGGAGGAAGGAATATGGAAAGACTACTTTTTCTGTGGACATGAGTATTATCCCCAAACCCACCTTGTTAAATTTGGGATCTTCCATCCTCTTATATGTTGGGCTTCGAGAGGCGCCGTCGAAGTACATTTCCCATGCTGGGAACTCCTCTTGAAATGATAAGATGTCCTCATTAGGTAGCTTGATGTCCGGTGTGGTAGTCCCTGTTGAAGGGTGCTCCGCTAGAAATTCTTCTAATGCCTGGCCTTTGATGGCCTTCTGAGTCACAAACTGGATGTCAAACTGTTGCAGGATTATTGCCCATAGGGATAGGCACCCGGTCAGCATCAGGTGGCTGAGGATGTACTTGAGCGGGTTGATTAGCCACTAAATGAGGCTAATATTAATTGGTAATATATATAATATTCATGTTCTTTATTATTCATAAACACCATTTTAGTGCATTTTACACTTTGAACATCATTTCACATTATGATTGTAATACCTTCTTAAAATGCACTATTATGTGGTACATTTTTGGACATCATTTAAAATACCAAATGATTCATCTGATTATAAATATTTTAATTTGATAATTTATCTACACTCCAATATGAACATGTTTCATTCAGGTATCAATGGAAAATTCATGGAGGATGATGGAGATATTTGGCAATGAAAGGAAGCAATTCTGGAGAAGGCAGATTGGACACCATCCCACTGATGAGACTGTGGGGCCCAACATAAAGGCCCAATTAATCCCAAATTTCCTGGGATGATATAAGACATGTATAGGAACAAATCACTGTTCATGGGTTAATGCTAATTCGGCCCCCATGGTGGTAATTTATGCGGCCCAATTTAGAGATACAATTCTGGGCCAGATTCTGCGGCCCAGAAAAAGAGCCCACTAAATTGATCATAGCTCGGTATAAACAAATCCAAATGGTCCCAAATGTTACAGGCGGTTAGAAGACATCCGGAGTTCCATTTTCTTCTTCTATGTATCACTATGATTCGGCCTTCTAAAATTCCTTCCAGATGCGTCTATTCGGTGGATGAAAACTGGCGGCCACCTCGGGTCAAACATGGAAAAGTCCAAATTCCACAAGCTTTCCACCACCTATAGCCTACCAAAATTAATTAAGATGCTTTGTACTGTTGGTGGCTCGACCCAAGGCTCCCAAAATGCCTATTTAAGGCAGTGGTGGTGAAGGAGTTTAGAATGTTGGATGCTTTGTTCAATTGTAATGTTATGCTGCATTTTTGTTGCTTCAATTTTGTCTTTCACATGTAAGTTGTTCAATTCACTTTAGTTTCTTAATAAAAGTTCTTCTTATACTCTTATTCTGTTGTTCTTAATATCACTTCGATACCGTTGGATCAAGGTGTGAATTTATTCACACCAACCCTTGTGAAATTATTCACACAACGGTGGAGTGATCATTTTATTTTTGTTGTTTTCCTTACTTCTCCATTTCCTCCATCATGAGTCTACTTTCCGCTTCCATTGAAACCATGGGATAAATGGAGGGATAACCCACTTATGGGTTGATCCAAGGGAGTAGAAAGGGGATGGATTGGATGTTATTTATCACCTAATTAATGTATAATCACTTCTTTAATTGGGATTTTTATTTGATGTTTTTTAAACTCCATCGTCCTTGTTGAATTTAAGGCCACACATTTCAAGTACTAATATGATCCTTTACCTTGAAGTGCTCAAAACTTTGATCCTTCAAGTGTATAGGTGATTAGTATTAGAGGTTTTAGGCATTAAACCAGTAAGTGATGATGTTGTTTTATTTCCTTAAATGAACCCATCTCAAATTTAAGAAGTTGAAATCATTAAAAAGAAAATACGTCCAATCCACCCCGAGCGATAACCTAGGATCAACTCATTATTTTAAATTGAATCCACTTAAATATATTAGATATCTTGAAAACCCATCCAAAATCAATCCAAGTTGGCCACTACATATCCAAAAATCAATCCCTTAGGTTGTGTATCTTAGGTATCTTCTTAGGTCTCTGTGGAATCGACAACCCAAGCTACACTACAAGGAACGTTCTACCCTTCGTCTCTTGGGTAAATTTGGGCGAGAATCAAATTTTGGCACCGTTGCCGGGGACCAAGTAAGTAACTTAGATAAAAAAAACCTTCTTTCCTCACCTCCATTCTTCTACTCTCACCTAAGATCTCTTATCTTGTCCCTTTCTCGCCTTTTTTTTGGCGCATGTCCGCCTATACCCGCGATTTCTCAAACAGACTAGTTAGGGTGGAAAGTCCTAGGATAGGGGAGTCAAGTGCACCTAAGGGATTGTTTAAATCAGATTCAAATATACTTGAAACCCCAAAGTCATAACTTGAAACAAGTCCAATGGAGGGTCATCCACAAAATCAAATTGTAAACCCTGGGGGGAACCAAATGGGAAACCAAAACCAAGAAGCTCCAAACTTAAGGAATGTAGTTGATCAAACAATGAACGACTACCTCACTCCATCTTGGACCAATGCCCCCTCATGCATTAGAAACAATTCCATAGGAGACACCAAATACATATTCAAACCCCATGTCCTAAACCACCTTCCAACCTTTCATGGGATGGAGTCAGAAATGCCATACCTTCATGTCAAAGAGTTCAACGACATTGTTGAAACCATGTGTCCCCCACATCAACTAGAATCCGCTAAGATGAGGCTCTTTCCCTTTTCATTAAAGGATCGAGCTAAAAATTGTCTAAAAAACTTGAGACCTGCATCAATCCACTCTTGGGACCAACTGCAAAGAGAATTCTACAAAAAATACTTCCCTCATCACAAAACAATTGCACTTAAAAAGAGAATCCAAAACTTTTTTGAAAAAGAGGGAGAGTCATTTTATGAAACATGGGAGAGGTTCAAAGACACCCTAAACATGGTTCCAAACCATGGTTTTTCCATACCTGAACAAGTGAGAATTTTCTTTGAAGGGTTGGGTCCGGGTAATAAACAATTCATTGACATGATGTGTAATGGAACTTTTAAAAACAAGGCCCCAAATGATGATTACGAGTATCTGGAAAGTCTGGCTGAACAAAACCAAACTTGGGGAACTTCACCTTATTCTGAAAAGCCACAAAGAACCACTAGAATTCATACACTTAGAGAAGAGGAAAGCCTTAGGGCTAAACTCGCAGCACTCTCTAGGAAGTTTGAAGAGATAGACCTTAGGAAATTCCATGAAATACAAAATGTAGACCTTGTTTGCACAATTTGTGACAAACATGACCATAAAACAGACAACTTCCCAACCATTCCATCCATCAAGGATGTTCTTCTAGGAGGACCCCCAGCGGAAGTCAATTCCCTAAACTTTCAAAAGCCCTAATACCAAAACACCTTCAATCCAAGGTACAATGACCACCCAGGCTTCCGATGGAAGGATAACCAACAACATAGCCAACCACAAGGGAAAAATACTTACCCTCAACAGAACTACCAAACCCATAACCAGTTCCAAACCCAACCTATCCAATACCAACAGCCACCGGTCCATTTTCAACAAACCATCCCACCTCCAAAATATCCCCCTGGGATAAACCAACCTACTCAAGAACCAACCCAAACTATTCCACAAAGCCTACTAGAACAACTATGAAAAAAAATTGAGAGGATGAACTCAGAAGTCTCTTCCCTAAAACAAGAACTTAAAACCATCAAAACAGGAAAGGCACCCATGCCTACTCAGGCGGTGCCATCCTCAACTTCAAGGGGAGAGTCAAGTTGTGCTCAAAAAACTCATGAACAACTAAAGGCTGTGACTTTTTTAAGAAGTGGGAAATCAATTGAGAAACCTGAGCAACTAATTCAGAACCCACCTGAAGATTCAAACTTGGATGAAAATTCAAATGAACCACAAGATCAAACTGGGAAAACTGATAACAATGTGAAAGAAACAACTCTTCAACAAACAACCCCACAACCTGCACCATTTCCCCAACACATGAGGGGGAAATGCAAGCCTGAACTGAGTGAAACGTTGAGGGAAATATTTTCACAAGTCAAGTTGAACATACCCCTTCTCGATGCCATCCAAACTATACCTGCCTACTCAAAGTAACTTAAGGACTTGTGCACTTTTAAAAGAAAATTTTTACATAAAAACCACGTCCTTTTGGCTGCTAATGTGAGTACCACCATTCAAGGGACCATTCCTCCTAAGTTGAAAGACCCAGGTTGCCCTTACATCAATGTTGAACTAGGAGAAAGCAAAGTTGTCAAGGCCTTATGTGACCTAGGTGCTAGTGTCAATCTCACCCCATATGCTGTGTACTGCCAGTTAGGCCTAGAAGAGATCCAACCCACATCTGTCACACTTCAGCTTGCTGGTCGTAGCATTAGGGTTCCAAAGGGGATTTTAAAGGACGTTCTGGTAAAGGTTGAAAACTTCATCTACCCTGCTGATTTCATTGTCCTTGACAACCATCCAAATTTAGGAAATAAGGAACAAACCCCAATCATCCTTGGTCGTCCTTTCCTTGCAACAATCAACTCTGTTATCTGAGTCCGAAATGGGAACATGACCATCACCTTTGGGAACATGAGTCTAGACTTGAACATCTATAACGCAAGCTCACAAATAGGGGATGACGAGGATATTCATGAAGTAAACATGATAGGAAGCATTGATAATGAATCCATGGAACATCAAGGAATATTTGATGAATATTTAAGTCAGAATGAGATTGATTTCCTTTGTTCATATGAAGGAAGTTTATCCCCTTGGCTTGAATCATTTTCAAATTGCTCTTATGATGAAGTCTTAGGTCCAACAATCAGTGAAACCTTTCAAGAAACCAATTTCATAGATACCCCTCTAAATTCCTTCCCTAAATCTGATCAAGCCAATCTAGTAGCTGAAACTTCTACATGTGAGGAATCAATCCTATCTGAACCTCTAAAAAAAGAAATTGATCTTGATCCAATGTCCCAATCTTCTGCTGAAATTCTGAACCAACCTGATCTTGAATTGAAGGAACATCCTGCTGCACTAAAGTATTCCTTCCTAGGGGAAAATCAAACACATCCTATTGTCATTTCTTCTTCTCTTGAAGCCAATCACGAGAGGATGCTCCTAGATGTCCTTAGGAAGCATAAGAAAGCCATTGGTTGGACCCTTTCTGATATTCCTGGGATTAGCCCACTTATCGGGACTCATAGGATTGTTCTAGAATCTGATTCAAAGCCATGTCGTCAACCTCAACGGCGACTCAATCCTAATCTCATAGAGGTAGTAAGGAAGGAACTTCTGAAATTGTTGAAAGCTGGTATCATATATCCCATAGCTGAGAGTGAATGGGTGATTCCAATCCAAGTGGTTCCAAAAAAGGCTGGAATCACAGTGATAACCAATGAGGATGGAGAGATTCTTCCAACAAGGGTGAGTAGTGGATGGAGGGTCTGCATTGACTATAGGAAACTAAACTCATTCACCAAGAAGGACCATTTCCCCTTACCATTCATTGACCAAGTCCTTGAGAGAGTGGCGGGTCATCAATTCTATTGCTTCCTAGATGGGTACTCAGGGTACAATCAAATTGAGGTCTCCTTGGAGGATCAAGGGAAGACAACCTTCACCTGTCCATTCGGCACCTTTTCCTTCAAACGCATGCCGTTCGGGTTATGCAATGCCCCTGGAACCTTCCAGCGGTGCATGATGGGAATCTTCTCAGATATGGTAGGGGATTTTCTAGAGGTCTTCATGGATGACTTCTCTGTCTTTGGGGATACATTTGAGGGATGTCTTAGGAATGTGGAGAGAGTTTTGTCAAGATGTGAAGAAAATAATCTAGTCCTAAACTGGGAAAAATGCCATTTCATGGTAAAAGAGCGGTTAGTCCTTGGCTATATAGTCTCGGGTAGGGGAATTGAAGTTGATAAAGCAATGGTTGACATCATTCGTCACCTTCCATCACCCAGAACTGTTAAGGAAGTGAGGTCCTTCTTAGGACATGCTGGTTTCTATAGAAGATTCATTAAGGACTTTAGTTCAATCTCTCGCCCTCTTTGTGCTCTCCTAGTAAAGGATGCTCCATTTGTTTGGACAGAAAGCTGTGGGGGTTCATTTTCAACCCTTAAATCCGCTCTCACCTCTCCTCCCATTATGAAATCTCCAAACTGGGACCTTCCTTTCGAACTCATGTGTGATGCTAGTGACTTTGCTGTAGGAGCTGTGTTAGGACAACGGTGTGATAAAACTCCATATGTCATTTCTTATGCAATAAAATCCTTAAATGATTCCCAAATAAATTACACCACCACTGAAAAGGAGTTACTTGCTGTTGTGTTTGCTTTAGAGAAATTCAGGTCCTACCTCTTAGGATCACCCATCATTGTATTCACCGACCATTCAGATCTAGAATATCTCTTCCAAAAACAAGATTCCAAGGCTAGATTGATTAGGTGGGTCCTTCTTCTACAAGAATTTGACCTCACAATCAAGGATAAAAAGGGAGTTGAAAATGTTGTAGCTGATCACCTCTCTAGGATGGAATTCAAAGACAAATCAAATCACCTTTCTGTGTCGGATTCATTTCATGATGAACACCTATACTCTGTGAGTGAATGCCCTTGGTATGCTGACATAGAAAATTTCTTAGTGACATGAGTCATTCCAAAATTCTTAGGGACTCAAGCTCGAAGGAAATTCATTTCTGATGTTAGACACTATGTGTTTGATGATCCATACCTCTATAAGTTCTGCCCTGACCAAGTCATTAGGAGGTGTGTTCCAGAATCTGAACAAGAGTCCATCCTTAAATTATGTCATAGTGAGGCATGTGGAGGTCACTTTTCCTCTAAGAAAACATTTGCTAAGATTCTTCAATGTGGTCTCTTCTGGTCCACCCTCTCAAGGGACTCCTACATATTTTGTCAAAGCTGTCCTAAGTGTCAACAAGTAGGGTCCATCAGAAAAAGGAATCAAATATCACTCACTCCCATCTTAGTGGTTGAAATCATTGACTATTGGGGAATTGATTTAATGGGTCCCTTCCCAAACTCTCGGGGATACCTCTACATACTCTTGGCTATTGATTATGTCTCAAAATGGGTTGAGGCCATTCCCACTAAGTCCAATGATCATCAAGTTGTGATTCGATTTCTGAAAGAGAACATATTTTCAAGATTTGGAATTCCTAGGGCTATCATAAGTGACCGTGGAACTCATTTTTGCAATCGTCCATTCCCATCACTCATGAAAAAATATGGAATTTCTCACAAAGTGTCCACTGCTTACCACCCTCAAACCAATGGTCAAGCTGAGTTAGCGAATAGGGAGATTAAGCAAATTCTTGAAAAAACTGTCAACCCCTCTAGGAAAGATTGGTCTGATAAACTCTTAGATGCTCTTTGGGCCTATAGAACCGTATATAAAACCATTTTAGGAATTTCCCCATATAGGTTGGTTTATGGTAAAGCATGCCATTTTCCAGTGGAGATTGAACATAAGGCCTTTTGGGCAATTAAGAAAATGGATTATGATCTCTCATTGGCCGGAACAAAAAGGAAATTAGATCTCAATGAACTAGAGGAACTAAGGATGGAGGCTTATGAAAATTCAAGGATCAATAAAGATAGAGTTCAAGCCTACCAATCTAGGAATATCAAGGTCAAAAATTTTGAACCGGGAAAACTTGTGCTCTTGTATAGTTCAAAACTTCATTTACATCCGGGAAAGTTAAGGTCTAGATGGTCAGGACCTTTCATAGTGCATCATTTATTCCCCCATGGGGCAGTAGAAATTCAAGATCCCACAAGTGGTCACATTTTCAAGGTCAATGGTCAAAGGTTAAAAACATTCGTTGAATCATTCAATAAACAGGAAATAGATGTTGAGTTAATTGATCCAATCTATGAACCAGGAAAAAATTGATAAATTTGGGATCTATGTCGGGATAACGATGTTAAACAAAGCGCTGCACGGGAGGCAACCCGTGGTTTTTATGTTTCTAATCTTTCTGAATCATCTTTATTTTTCAAATAAGATTACTTAATCATTTTTATATTTAAAAATAAAAAAATATACTTTTGACCTGTTCTTCTATTATGAGTATGGATGGGTACGAAAGAGGAGCACCATATTCATCCGTGTCACGTGGTGTGATCCTTGAGTAATACCTTACCCATAAATTTAAAAAGAAGAAAATGTATCATCCGTTTATTTTGTTTTTATTATTCAATAGGTTAAAAAAATATAATAATAAAAAAAAAATTCCACGCCATAGGCTGTGGGGAAAACCCCGTCACAACCGGCGAAGCCGTGGGGACTCGAACCCGGGACCGAAGGGAGACAGGGGCGTGCGCTTACCACTGACCTGCGGCTTCTTGTGCTACCTTATTCTATAATTTTTATATATATTCTTATATTTTACTTCCTTTATTATATATATATATATATTGTTTGTTTTTGTTTGTTTTTTTTGTTTTTTTTTGTTTTGTTTGTTTTGTTTGTTTTTTTTTTCCTTTTTCCACTAGGGAACTTTGCAAGCGACATGGATATCAAAGGAATAAATTCGAGCGGCAAGAACTTCATACTTCAACCACCTGGTGACTTCATTGCATAATACTCATTTTCAATTTCCTTTTTAATTTTTTATTCCCTGCCTCTACTCTTAATTTTTCATTTCTTCAAACACTGGGGACAGTGTTGTTTTAAGTTGGGGGGGAGATAAAATAAAAAAAAATGCTTTTGTGTCAAAAACAAAAATTGAATGATTTGAAAAAAAAGTAAATGGAAGGAAAAATTCCTTTAACTTTGAACATGGTAATACACATTGCACACTTTGAAACTAAATATCAAATAATTTAGCATGCCCTGATTCTGATTTTAATCCTTGTATAATTTCATGAGTATAGATTTTGGAAAGTGTGCCTGTCCAATGTGATATTTCATCGTTTATATTTTCATCCAAATAAAAGAAATTCCACAGTGCACGTCCTCTAGACTGTGGGGTACTAATTTGAATTTTTGGGGTCCCATAATAAATAGCATAGGATGGTTTTATTTTTATGAATAATATGAGTATTCAAAAAAAAAAAAAATTAAAAAAAAATTAAAAAAAAAATAAATAAAAATTTGCGTGTAGAGCAATGGATTGATAAAATGCGAGGCTTTCGGCACTTGGGGATCATGACTCCAGAGTTTTCTAGCCCTGAGTTTTTCAATATATCTCTATTTATGGTAATATGACTTTGTTTTTGATTAAGTTAACTCGAGACGATGCCCGAGTATGTGGGCTTCACTTGGTTCCCTAAGGCCTTTGAGTCTGGGAGTCATCGGCAAAGTCTTGCTACATGGGTTAATTTGATTAATTTCAATCTCAATTACTATAGCAATATTGCAAAAAAAAAATCAAAAAAAGAGGGGTGAAGAATACTCATATTAGGATTAAATGTGATTCCACCTAGCGCTTCCATGATTTTCCCCTTGAATGAAAATGAACCCCCATATCTATTGTGATTCACAACACATCATTACACCTAATTGAGTTGGATGAAGAATGATGATGGATTTGATCAAAGGAATGGGCTTGGGATTGGGATCTTCTTATGAAACTATCTCTTATTAAAATATTTTGATGGGTTTCATGATTGTTTGGTATAAGGTTTTTTGGTGATCATTGTGTATTAAAATGTTTTTGGAAAAGGGAATTCAAATTTCATTTTTGATGAGATATATTTTGCTCGGGACTAGCAAAACTCAAGTTGGGGGGTGTGATTAGCCACTAAATGAGGCTAATATTCATTGGTAATATATATAATATTCATGTTCTTTATTATTCATAAACACCATTTTAGTGCATTTTACACTTTGAACATCATTTCACATTATGATTGTAATACCTTCTTAAAATGCACTATTATGTGGTACATTTTTGGACATCATTTAAAGTACCAAATGATTCATCTGATTATAAATATTTTAATTTTATAATTTATCTACACTCCAATATGAACATGTTTCATTCAGGGATCAATGGAGAATTCATGGAGGATGATGGAGATATTTGGCAATGAAAGGGAGCAATTCTGGAGAAGTCAGATTGGACACCAGCCCACTGATGAGACTGTGGGGCCCCAAATACAGGCCCCATTAATCCCAACGTTCGTGGGATTTTAGAATACATGTATAGGAACAAATCACTCTTCAGGAGTTAATTCTAATTCGGCCTCCATGGTGGTCATTTATGCGGCCCAAGTTATAGATACAATTCTGGGACAGATTCTGCGGCCCAGAAAAAGATCCCACTAATTTGATCATATCTAGGTATAAAAAACTCCAAATGGGCCCAAACATTACATGAGGTTAGAAGACATCCGGAGCTCCATTTTCTTCTTCTATGGCCCACTCTGATTCGGCCTTATAGAAGGTCTTCCAGACGCGTCTGTTCGGTGGATGAAAACTGGCTGCCACCTCGGGTCAAACGTGGAAAAGTCCAAATTCCACAAGCTTTCCACCACCTATAGCCTACCAAAATTAATTAAGATGCTTTGTACTGTTGGTGGCTCGACTCAAGGCTCCCAAAATTCCTATTTAAGTCAGTGGTGGTGAAGGAGTTTAGAATGTTGGATGCTTTGTTCAATTGTTATGTTATGCTGCATTTTTGTTGCCTCAATTTTGTCTTTCACATGTAAGTTGTTCAATTCACTTTAGTTTCTTAATAAAAGTTCTTCTTCTACTCTTATTCTGTTGTTCTTAATATCACTTTGATACCGTTGGATCAAGGTGTGAATTTATTCACACCAACCCTTGTGAAATTATTCACACAACGGTGGAGTGATCATTTTATTTTTGTTGTTTTCCTTACTTCTCCATTTCCTCCCTCATGAGTCTACTTTCCGCTTCCATTGAAACCATGGGATCAATGGAGGGCTAACCCACTTATGGGTTGATCCAAGGGAGTAGAAAGGGGCTGGATTGGATGTTATTTATCACCTAATTAATGTATAATCACTTCTTTAATTGGGATTTTTATTTGATGATTTTTAAACTCCATCGTCCTTGTTGAATTTAAGGACACACATTTCAAGTACTAATATGATCCTTTACCTTGAAGTGCTCAAAACTTTGATCCTTCAAGTGTATAGGTGATTAGTATTTGAGGTTGTAGGCATTAAACCAGTAAGTGATGATGTTGTTTTATCTCCTTAAATGAACCCATCTCAAATTTAAGAAGTTGAAATCATTAAAAAGAAAATACATCCAATCCACCCCGAGCGATAACCTAGGATCAACTCATTATTTTAAATTGAATCCACTTAAATATATTAGATATCTTGAAAAACCATCCAAAATCAATCCAAGTTGGCCACTCCATATCAAAAAATCAATCCCTTAGGTTGTGTATCTTAGGTATCTTCTTAGGTCTCTGTGGAATCGACAACCCAAGCTACACTACAAGGACCGTTCTACCCTTCTTCTCTTGGGTAAATTTGGGCGAGAATCACGGGTTATTACGCGAGACCAAATGAAATTCATGATGCTGCAGATAATGTCGCAACTTTTGAACTACGAAGACCAAGACCAAACAACTCTTCTCGATGTTTGAGTATCGAGTCTTAGCATCAATCATGGTTCGGATGAGGTAATAGAGGCTGTTTTCACTACTAGTGTCATTTTTCAGTGTGAGGAAGGCTCCCAGTGACCGTTCTAGGTCCGTCATGTATAGGATGAGAGGTCTTCCTTCAACCATGGGTATGAGAACTTGCGGGCTTAAGAGGTACCTCTTTAGGCTGTTGAATGCCTCCTGGAAATCCTCTATCCATTGGTATGTGACTCCCTTCTTCATTAACCTGGTGAAGGTCAAACATTTTCCTGCCAGGTTGGTTATGAACTGCCTGATATAGGCCAGGTGTCCTTGGAATCCCCTCAACTCAGTGAGATTGCGGGGAGGTGGCAGGTCAATGATAGCATTTGTATTTTCAGGTTCGACTTCGATGCCATGATGGCATATGACGAAGCCAAGGAATGTCCCTGAGGTAACCCCGAAGGTTCACTTCAAGGGGTTCATCTTCAGGATATGCTACCAAAGTTTTTTTATGATGGTCCCAAGGTCTGACAGGTGATCTGAGTGCTGTGTTGATTTGACCACCATGTAATCTATGTAAAATTTGACGAATCTCACCAAGAATGGTTTAAAGATAAGTTGCAAGGCCCATTGATATGTGGCGCCAGCATTTTTGAGACCAAAGGGCATAACCCTATAATATAAAATTCTTTGACGGGCCATGAAGGTAGTGGATTCTTCGTCTTCTCAAGCCATCCGAATCTGATTGTACATAGAATAACCATCCATGAAGGATAGAGCCTCATACCTGGCCATCACATCGATTAATAACTCGGTGACCGGGATCGAGAAATCATCTTTCAGGAAATGCTGATTGAGATCTCTAAAATCAATGGAGACACAGATTTGTCTGCTATTTTTCTTAACGGGGACGATATTAGCCAACCAGATGGGGTACTGGACCTCCTGAATGAAGCCTGCTTTAATGAGCTTATCAACTTCAGCCTCTATTTTGGCATCATGTGAGGGATGTGTCCTTCTGGCGGCCTGTTTATAGCCCTGATGGTCCTCTGGAAGACCCAGGTGATGCATCGCCACTTCTGGATCGAGTCTTGACATTTCTGTGTAATTCCAGGAAAAAACAACCCAATGTTGCTTTAGGAAAGAGGTATATACCTCATGATCCTTGGGGGACATGGATACACTAATGAGAGTAGGCATCAGATCTTCCTCGATACCAAGGTTTATTTCCCGGAGCACGTCCACCGTGGTGGAGATACCCTCCTCAAATGCGGGAGGTGCATCCCTCAGATCTTCCATCTATTCTTGCCCTAAGTCCTCATCTTCCTGATTCGACGAGGGGAGATCCCTTGAATCATGCTCCTGGGAGTCCGAAGGCGTGGGATTTTGGGTTTCCTCACTCAAGTATTCGTCCCCATATTGAGGGTTGGCAGACATTCCCGCATTTTCACATTTGGCCATTATGGATGAAGTCATGAGGATAGCTGGGTGTGTGTCCGAACTTGAACCCCTGCTCTCAATATGGTTGATGGGAAGTACGTAGACTCTACCAAGATACCTGAGGGGGTCACCAGGAACCATTTGCAGACCATTTAGAGCGGTAATCTAGTCAATACTATCCAGAGGAGTCCTCTTATTCTTTTTCTCATAAAACCCAGCATCAATGTAGTGTGACACGGAGAGCTCAAAAGGGGCCTTTTCAGCATGTAATGTCCCACTTTGTCTATTGACACAATATTTAATACACTGGCGGAAAGATAAAGGAACGACCGGGTGCTTATGGAGCCACGCCCTTCCCAGTAGGATAATGAATTTTGTGTTTCTTCAAACCACCAGGAATTCCGAATAGGCCACAAGGTCACCAAAATGGGTCTTTAGCTTAATTTTCCCCATTGGCTTTTGTTCACATTTGTCATAACTCAACAGGGTTGTGGCTATGGGGATTATGTCATCCTCACTGCATCCCAACTTTTGGAGTGTCCGTAGGGGAAGGAGGTTAACTCCAGAGCTATTGTCAATAAAGACTTTGTGAATCTCAACATCATTTAGTGTGCCAGACACATATAGTGGTTTGGTGTGTCCCTGCATGATGGCATCTTCATCCTGATCAGTGAAGGAAATCATCATATCACATTCAGCTGGGCAAGTCTCTATTTGATAAATCTCAGCGGCAGCTACCTCAGCTTGAAACTCCTAGGGGATGAGCAAAGATTCTATAAGCACCTCCCAGAGGTCTGCTAACAAACTCAGGGCATCCAGGATCGACATTTTGGCTGGTATCGATGACAGCTGCTTAAGGATGTCGTATTTCTGTTCCAACAGCCGACGCTTCTTCTATTGGTGGTGAAGCATTAACCGGAATATTGGGAGTTGGAATACGTGATGAGGAGGGACCAGCTGCGGGGTCAGATGCCGATGATGCCCCGAAGTTCTGGGGACTCGGCCCGGCCAGTCTGTTTGTGCACACTAGTTGGTTGGACGCTTGTTCCTCTTCTAATGGGTACCATAGAATGACAGGGGTAGAGTGGCTGCTTGTGGAGATAGAGGGGTATTCTTTTCCCTGCTGAGTTCGTTTAAGAGCTCTCCCACGGGTTTCCGCGATATTGATGGTTTGGGCTGATGTCCAACTGTAGGGTTGATTTCGGCCTCGACTGCGCCTCCCCTGATATCCCCTGCCTTTGCGATTCCCCCTCTCGGCCCTTTTCATCTAGAACTCAGGTTCATAACCATACCCTTCGTCAGGGAATGATTCCATAAGATGGATGATGTTGATGGAACAAAAAATTGGCTCCTCATCCTCTGAAAAGTCATCCCGGTCGGTTTCCCTTGATGGTGCCGTTTGGTGGGTCGGTGCCCGTGGCGCCAAGTTTAAGGGCATGAAATATGATAGCGTCGGGGATAACTTTGGCCTTGTCCTGGATTTCGCCTCTTTCACTTTTCCCCTCCATTTTCGATTATTCCTAGATGACCGGCTAGAAGAGGGTTATGAGGCTGATATTTTCGGTTGTGTGGCATCGGGGACTGTTGGCGGTAGCACTGGCTGCTGTAGTTGAGATTAGAGTATTCCCTAGGTTCGATTGATAGTCTTCCGAGTCATCCAGTTATCAAATTTCTATCCCTTCTTGCTGGTGACTTCATGCCACCCCTCCCCCTTGTAGGAGTCGGTGGTAGAAATATATGTCACATGTGATGTGGGTGGTCCTAGCTCAACCTTCCCGTAGTCTACCATCCTTTGTAAGAGGTCCTTGAAAATGAAGTATTCCCGAATACTGTGCCCCAACATTCGATGGTAGGGACAGTAATTTAGCCTTTCATTGCGACTGACTTCTTCAGGTTTTCTTGGCTCCAGGAGGTGGAGCAAGTTGCAATTCATGGTTGTGATAATGTAGCCGAGGACTTGGTCCTCTCGGAATGAGTATACTTTGTTCCTTAGTTACTCAAATTGGTTCTGATTCACCCCTTTCTGATCATCCCTCCTAGGTGGAGCTGGCCGCTGATATGCAGGGGGCCCTTGATGATTTGGCGGAGGCCTGAGCGGTGGATTAGGCACAAGGGGTGGCTTGAGCATGACAGAGGACGATTCAACTATAACTACTCACTTTGCGGGAGCCTATGAGGCTATTCAAGACTTCAAATTGGTCCGCTGCAGGGAGTCCTCAATTCTCTGGGCAATGGCCGAGAGATGGTGGAAGCCAGAGGTTCACTCCAATGGTATGAGCGGTGTTCGCAACTCATCTCAAAGATTATCAATGCATATGGTGAGAAACTCATCTTGATGCATTTGCCTATTTAGAGAGTAGGGTTTACCTTTCCATCTAGCAATGAAATATAAGACTCTGTCATTCTATCTCTTCTTGCAGTTCATGAGGTCGCTGACTGTTGTTTTAGGAAACGTTGAGCTGAAGTGGAACAAGAACTGCTTCCGAAGGTCTTCCCAACTTTTTATTGACTGGGCTGGCAGGCTTGTATACTAGACGAAAGTAGATCCTTTCAAGGTCTATATGAAGCATTTGAGTTTCAATACTTCTTGTTGTTCCAAATTTCCCATCATAGGGTCGCAATAGGATGTGTAGTGCATCAAGTGCTGTTCTAGATTGCCTGATCCTTTGAAGATAGAGAATATAGGGCTCCCAAAATTGGGTGGAGGTGGTGTGTTGCTCACCCAATCTAGGTAGGGCTTCTACTCGGGCTGTATTGGAGTTTTTCGACCTTCCATTGCTTCCAATCGAGCTGTTAGTGCCTCGATGGTGTTGGAGAGACCCTAGTTTACATCCTGTTGGGCCCAGTCCTGGGTAGATATAGCCCGAGGCATTGCTTGAGAATCTATCTCGGTTGGGGACAGGGGTTCATATGTCGTTTGTGACACATTTGGAGGGTTCAGACGTACTTTCTCCAGTTGCTTCTAGAGTGAAGGGATGTATTGGTATTCATCCAGATCCACATTTAGGTAGTTGGACGGGCCGGGCGCCTCGCTGGGAGGGAGCCCTGATCGTGCTTCATTTGCCGGGGCAAACCATGGTCTTTGAGGTGCACTTACTGGGAGTGCATGATGTGGCTCCTCTAGAGATGTGCTTTCGATAAGGTAGTTCCTCTGGAGCAGCTCACCGTTAAGCCACCTCAATTCTCTCATTTCCTCTTCCTGTCGAGCGAACCTCTCTTTGAGTGTAAGTGGATCGTTTTTATCAAGAGAGGGAGGCGGGTTAAGGGCAACATGTACTTTTTTCTTATCCTTATTGGAAGCTCTCAGGGTGAGCAGAGGAAGGTTAACTGAAGGGGAGGCCATGTTTAGAGCAGCCCTCTGGTTCCGGGTGTGCACACCTGGTGGTTCGTTGTAGGTTGTAGCCTGACTGGAACCATCGTCACCCGATCCACTCGGATTCACATCATCTTCGACGTCACCCATGGGGTTAGCCTCTATGGTGTTGATGGATGAATATTGCGGGGTGGAGAAGATGCCATTTTCCAAATAAGAAGAGGATCTCCCATGTCTTTTACTAGTCTTTCCTCTTCTGTCTTGGGATTTCTTTCGGGCTCCCTGATGAAGGGTGATGCCAAGAGTTATTTGATGCGACCTTACGGTACGACTTCCTCTTGAAGGGGATGATGATTCGAATGACAGGATAGGGAAGGAACCTCCTCTTCTAACCGTCCTCCCTAGATGAGAGAATACTGATTCTCATGGGGGAGGTTTTTGTTGAGGTGGTAAAAATGCCCCCAGCCCTGAGGGTTGGGGTTGGCTATGTTCTTTGTACATTGAGTCTCTTCCCATTTCTATTGGTCTTATGGGGGAATTTTTTGTTAAAAATTCCCCCATCCCTGCAGGCTAGGGTTGACCCTGGATCATGGCAGTGGCTGCTACTATCATGACCTGCCTGATCTCATGTGCCCCCATTCGAGGGTAAACTGGGTTTGGTTCCGAGTTCTTCTGCGAATCAATCCCTTCTGGGGAGGCAGACAATGACTACTGATTGGAATCTCTTAGGAAAGAGGCCGGTTACATGCTCTCGGTGGCCTGATTCAGGAGTTCTTGAATGTCTTTTCCCTGTCGGGCCTGACGCTTCAGGGACTTACTCAAGGCCCGACTCTGTTGGGTGTGTTGCCTTTCGCGAACATGGAGACCACTCGATTTCCATTTTGACGTGATGACTTTGCAGGAAACCATGACGAATGGGTTCTTCTAGGTGTGGAGTGAAGTGAAATGCAGAGCACTATGTTCTCCCCATCCTCTGATATGGACTCCTGTCAGAGCGTTACCAAGGAGGCGGCACAGCTGGTGCAGCGCACGGAGGCAGGCCATCTCAATGTTTCGTTTACACCTCTCAGGTCACCGTTTCCACGCCGAAGGAAGATCTTCCAGGTCAATGTGACATAGGAGGTCTCCTATTATCTTGACATGGTCTACATACCCATCGTAGGGTAGGATGTTTGATTTCATCTGGAGGAGGGTTGTCCATATATTATGGCGGATGTCGTGCACACATTCTTTCGACAAATCGCTGGGTATGTAGAATTGAGAGGTGGCCATGGGACAAAACATAATTGGTATATCATCTCTAGAAAGTCGTTTCCTTAGGTGCAACATGTTAGCATATTCCTCTACTAGTGATTCCTCTACCTAGTTAGCCCAACTGAGATGCTCACTGATAGTGTGGTCGGAGGTAGTGGGACCGATAGTTATTGAATTATCATGTGGGCGATTCCAAGGTGGTTCAGAATTTGAACGTGGCCCCAAACCGTCTCCTGATTGAATAAGGGTGTCATTGGTGACTAACTGGGAATCTGACATGCTTTATCCTGTCCTTCTGAGTGCCTCGACATACGATGGATTTTTTGTGCTTGATTCGGCAGGTGGAGGACCTTCCTGTCGATATAATATTTCATTGCGGGGAGGACCTTCGCAATGAAGGCCACAATGGCGAGGACTACCATTACTACTTGACACCTCACTGTATAGAGGGATTTTGTAGTGCATACCCTGGGGAGGACCTCCAAGGAATGTCGCAGCAAGGGGAGGACCATCTGGCTGTGTAGTGTTGCTGCGGGGAGGGCCTTCAGAACAACTACCATCATGGTGAGGATTACCATCATGGTTTGACGATCGATGTGCATCCTGGGGAGGGCATTAAAGACACCCTGCGAGAAGGAGAGGATCTTCTCGTTGCTTGGTTCCACTGTGGGGAGGACCTTCGCAATGGCGGCTGTGGTGGCGAGGACTACCATCACAGCTGCTGCAATGGCGAGGACTACAATTAAAACTGCCGCAGGGAGAATATCTGCGGGGTACACCTTGTGGAGGGCCTTCACAATGTACCAAAATGAGGGGAGGGACTTCTTGTTACTTAACGTCTCTATAGGGAGGACCTACGTTATCAGGGTGGAGAGGACTACCACCGTGATCTGATGCCTGGCTGCATGGAGTGTTGTTGCGACGTAACCCCTGTGGAGGACCTTCAGGGAAGGATACGACAAGGGGAGGGCCTTCTTGTACTGATGATACGTCACTATGAGGAGGTCCTCTGTAGTTGCGACTATGATAGCGAGGACTACCATAATAATCTGTGGTCCCACTGCATAGAGAGTGTTTTCAGCATATACCCCGGGGAGGACCTTCAGGGTGGACTGCAGCAAGTGGAGGACCTTTTTGCTGCTCGATCTTCTGGCCACGTGGAGGGTTTCTGTGACTCGCATCAAAAGAAGATCTCTCGTGACCGATCTTTATATGCCCGTGGGGGAGGCCCCCACGAGTGCTCTAGGGAGGACCTTCAGAGCTGCTAGTAATGACATTGCAGGGAGGACCTTCACAACTGATACTACCGATCCCATAATATGGTAATGGGCGGGCAGGGTTCTGAGACTTTAATATGCATTTAGCGGCGTTGGGAACTCCAGCTTCCAGTAGAGCGGAGTCATGCTCCCGCTCTTTATTTTTCTGCTGCCTTCGGCGCGTTCGGGGCACTTTCTTATGGGCAGCGGGGACCGTCTGCTGTTGACAACATCCTTCACCTTTGGGTCCCTATCTAATTGGGTCCCATGATGCCGCCGGGATACGCCAACGAACATCTTGACTTTTAGCAGGGATATATGCCTACTCTATAGAATCCACTATGATAGGTGGGTGTCCCCCAATTGGAACGAGTGAAGATGCTCCATCTGGTTTCCCTTGCATCACAGAATATGGTCGGCGACCCTCCTGGGCTGAAGCAGGTATGCCGATATGCTCCATGTTGGCTATCTTGTCTCTTAGATGAGTCGCCTCAATTATGGAGATGGGCTCACGGGCCCGAGTCCTTGTTGTTGACGTTGATGCAATTACATTCTGGAAAGTTTGCAAGATATGATTTGGGATCAATACCTACTCCTCCATCATTTCCAGGATATGCAGAGAGACATCTTTGGACAAAATTGGTATGAAGGCCCATTCCGGTATCGGAGTAGGAATATACTGCTCCTGTACTCCGGTGGTCAGTGGGTACTGAAAATTATCCTCTATCGGGGCAGGTGAACGAATATTCCTTGGGGCTGGGATATAACAGTTTATCTCTCTATTTTCCACCACATCGGGATGGCGGACTTTACTTACATCCACAAGGAGCTGGCCCTGCATATATCGGTTTCCCACCGTATCAGGTTGGTGTCCTTTGTTGGCAGGGAGACATGCCCGCCTATTAATTTTCGCCACATCTAGATGGAAGACTTTGCTGATCTCCACCACATCGGAATAGTAGGCGTCAGAAGCATCTGCTAGGAGCTAGTCTTGCAGGTGCTGGGTTTCCACCATGTCTGGTTGGTGGGCTTCACGACCCTAGGCAGAGAGAGGTTCCAGCCAGGTAGGTGCCATCC
Source organism: Viscum album (assembly GCA_963277665.1). NCBI lineage: Eukaryota > Viridiplantae > Streptophyta > Magnoliopsida > Santalales > Viscaceae > Viscum > Viscum album. The sequence goes on from OY728145.1 coordinate 1,712,091,722, forward strand.
TGCGTGAGCGACGGGATTGATGGAGCCCGGAAAGGATGCACGCCTACTCGTATGATGCAGCCATGTCTGGATGGCGAGCTTTGGAGGAACAGACAGATGTATGTGCCTCTTTGTAGTACGTCTTAGTGACTGGGCAGCGGAGCTCCTCCTCAGGGACAAGGGTGATGAACGGTCCCTAGTTGTACGTCTTCCGCCCTCATCGGGTGGTTTGAGGGGCCGGAGCTCGGGGAGCATGGGCCTGGATCCTCGGGGCGACATCCTCCTTAGCATGAGGATGATGAGTCGCGGCGTGACCGCGATGACGTCTTCTGGCGGGGGACTTGGAGCGGAACCCCCGTTCAGTGGGTATGAAGCCTTCGACATCGACCTCATCTGCCTCACTAAGATAAGGGAGGTATGCGTTATCTCGTTCTAGGGATAGACTCCTGAAATGGTTGGAGACAACAACAGGGGCCATCTGGATTTGCCTTCGTGGCCGCTGCTGGGCGGGCAACCGGTGGGTCTTGGCGGATTGGAGGGCATGCATGGCCGCCTCCACCATCGAGAGAGTACCGTTCACGTGGTACTCTCAGATCAACGCATCCGAGACCCAGTGTTGAAGACATTGGGTCGGTGACGGGGTCCTCCGTTGGTGAGGAAGTCCAGTCATTGTGTTGTTGGAAGCACGCACCTATGAGTTCCTTCAGGACACCATTGGATCGAATGGAGTTCTGTGTAGTACCTGTAAAACATTTTAACAAATACAAATATCAAACCCATCAAAGCAGTATCTCATGATCCCATGCGTAATTAATGACCTTTCTTGGCCCTACTTGGGAGTATAAAGGGGGCATAGAGTGGGATTATATTAAATCCGTTATGCTTGGTTAAATATTCACATCGGGTTCACCATTTTTTTGTTTCAGATCGGTTTCAAAACACCCAACAGTTCTATATCTGATGATGCGTGGACCTGCTTTCCAAAGGCAGGCGTTCGCTGGGCGATTTGGACAATGACACTTAAGAAATCACATTGGTCGAGAGGATGGTAAGTCAGACTCATCACAGCCTTTTGGGGGGAAATTATTTCTGGTTCTGGGACTCTCTTATAGATTTAATAAGTATTCATATGTTCGTGAATCTTTGGTTTATACCCAAGAATAGTATCCACAGATTACTCCTCGTTGGCAATGGTCAGCTGGTGTAGGGGTTCGGAATCATTTAGGCCTAAGGTTTACCATCCCTCATTGGATTAATGACTCTGAAGAATTTATACTCATTGATACGGTGCTGGTTTAAATCCTCATGACTGGGCTCTCTGGAGTTTATTGTCATCTAGGGGGGACAGATAATGTCTCGGGCATCTGGATCGAACCCATGATACGAGATTCCGATGTATCCTCATGAGAGGAATCAGAATCCACGTAGTACGGTTTGGTATGGGGCTTACGCTCCATGCTTCCTAGGGTTGGTGCGGTGAACCAACGTGAAGATAGTCGGATCAAACGGTTGTTGGGCTTGAACCTTGGGGAGGTTTCCTACGTACCCTGCCTAGTAGACAGGGATCCAAGTCCACGTAGTTCGAATGGGAGTGGGGATTACACTCTGAGGAGGCCCATGGTGTGAATCGGGGCTTACACTTTGAGGAGCCCCATTAAGTGAATTGGGGCTTACACTCTGAGGAGGACCATGATGTGAATTGGGGCTTACACTTTGAGGAGGCCCGTAAGAGGATGTCTTGGTCGATGCCTACTCTAAGCCCACATGAGTCATGTTCGGTGTGAGAAACAAGAGGCCGCAGGGACCAGATGATCACGTCGCGAAAGGTGCGTCCGTGGGAAGTGGAGTGGGGATTACGCATAGAGGCGGCCCAAAAAGTCAGGGCTTACTTCAGGATGGATGCCCATGGTGAAAAAGTGCAATGGGAGAAGGTCTTGACCCTAAAGAAAGATAGAGTAGCATCCTTCCCTACCATTCCCTTCTTTGTCCATGGTCGTGGGGATGTACAGAGGTGCATGGGGGCTTCCTTCTGATGGGTAGTCCACCACACCCCGGGGAAGGGAGAAGTGCCCCAGTCCTAACAAGTGGAGGGGTAGAAAGGGGACTCCCGGGCTCGGACTCCGCATTACCGTGGGAATGTGAACCCAAGAATGCATTGGAAATCTGCTCAAGGCCCGGAGAAACCCCTTCACCCTCACTTACCGTGGGTATGTGAACTCAAAATGGCGTGCTGATGCGCCAGAAGGTTACATCACACGAGTTCGGTGGCTCTGGTGGAGGCCTCAGTTCGGGGCCGATGAATGGGCCAATGAGGAGGTTACAGAGGATCATGTTAGATTGGAAGGATTTTATCTGGATTAGGGAATGGGAACTTCGAAGGATATGGAGGTCCACAAAGGTGTATGAGTGGTGGCACCCTTCGTGTAGGGAGGTGCTACACAGCTGGAGAAGCCGTCCGTGAACCAGGGTGGTCCACAGACTGATGGGCATTCCGCGAACCAGGGTGGTTCATGGATTGAAAGGTATCCCGCGAACCAGGGTGGTTCGTGGATTTGGGTTTGGCCCGCGTACCATGTTGGTACGCGGAGGGATCCATGCGAGCAACGACGACTGAGGGCGGCGCCAGTCAGGGGTTTGTCGGTCGGGGATTCGCCCGCGTAGGAGGGTCCTACGCGGAGCGACGGATCGGAAGAGGGGCATAAACTCCCTGGTCCATGGGGAGTGTATCCACGGAGGGGCCATGGTTCACAATATTCTTTTCTTTGTTATTTTATGTTCGTTTTTCACCAATTTATTATGCATTTTCCTATTCCTTATTAATTCACTTCCAACTTCATACCTGTTCTGGTTCGCAGACTAGAACTTCGCGGTTTGTCAAATCTTAAGCTCCTTTCATCGAAATCCTCCCACTCGAATCTGGTTGATCTCTCAAAATTTCCTCTTTAGGCTCTTCCCCCTAAATATCCTTTTATAGAGTGGGGAAAGAGATATATCTGTGGTCATTCAACACCTTTTGCGGAGGCCCATGATCGGGGATCCGATTCATGGATGACTTGGTCAATCCGCGATGCATGGGTGCATTAAACGCATCTCCTCCATGAACCAAATCACTCTCGGGGTGTGCTTCGCGGCCGCGCAAGGTTAAACCTTAATTTCACGAATGACAGCGGATGCGGCTTGGGCCGGTCGATGCGGTCCGCGGCTGGGGCGGTTCATGACAGTGGACCGGCTCAGTGCCCGACCTGCTTCGCGCCCGTGGAGGATCTCCACCTCCATTCTGTGAATGACAACGGTCTGCAGAGGGGGTGCATCGTGGAACCAGCCGTGTGGCATTATCATTGGACCGGTCCGCGGACCAGTTTTTCCTGTGCCGTCCCATAAGTATTCTCAACACTTTTCCCCAATTCTTTGGGGGGGGGGGGAATTCGGTAGAATCTCACTTATGTTGTAGGGGATTATCCTTCTTCCTTTGTGGATTTTTATTCAGGACCCTACAATAAATAAATTGATACTTTATATTTTTTAAGAAAGAGGGATAAATACTTTTTATTTCTATTATATTTATTTCTTCTATTCATCATGGTATTGGAAGATATAGGATTCTAATTAGATATAATTTAATCTTCACAAAAAATACACTTCATTGTTAACATAGGAAAGAATCCCAAATCTTCAAAAGAGAATAACTTCCATGTAGAGAATCCTGGAGGTGAACCTTGGATCTGATTCCAATTGAGAGGATCACTTCAAGATATACTCAATGTTGAGAGGAAAGAATAAATATTGGGAAATTTTTAACCAATTATCAATTTTTCCCTTTATCTCTTAGAACCATTAGGATATTGATTCTCATATTCTTATTTCTTTATCGTATACAAGTATATGAAATTAGGTAAAATATGGAACAAAATATTTTTATAAGGTTTACTAATCAATAAGTGTATATTTTCCTTATCATGTATGGTGACAAAAAGTATACGGATTATCCAATATAATGTGATTCCAACTACAGTGGTGTGAAATGAAAAAGGGTGATTCCTAAGTGTGTGGTGAGAAATGAAAAAAATCTAATTTTCTATTTTAATGATTATAATTGAACCTTTTATTGAGAATAAAAAATATTTATCTCATGTTTCTAATAGAAACAAGGATAAATTATTCCAATTTAGGAATGAGTGTTGTTTGTGGGTTCTAATACTCAAAGAATAGTTTATAGACGATTGTATAATTGGAAATAACCAATGAATATAAAATATAGGATTCAGTTATACCCAGTTTTGGAAAGATAATTATTTTTCTAGAAAAACTAAGTAGTTTTCAAGGATATACCTAGTATATTATTTAAAATATATGATACTAAATACTTGAGTTATTATCAACATATATACTGATCTAGTTTTGGATAAAGAAACATTTATAAACAAAGGTAAGACACAAAGCTTTTCGAATTAGTTACACTAGAGATTGTGAAATATTAAAAAGTAATGTTTGTAGTAAATATACTGTATAATATTCCTTTAAGAGTTTTATGGAATGTATAAGTAATGTATTCCATATTCATAGTTAGAATATATGAGTATATTTGGGCCCATGGACTGAATAATATCTTAGCCAAGCATTCATCAATCACACAATCGTAACATGGAGTCATTCTTATACTCACATATCATTATATGAATAAAATATATGATATTATTAAGGAGGTTGATGATGAGTGTTAAATGAAAAAATTTGTACTTAAAATTTATCATGGAGAAATATCTAAATTTGTATTTCCTTACACACATCAAAGCTATTATGTTAGTAAGGAGGATCAATAAAGAGTTTTACATAAAAAAATTGACCATTGAAATGTAGTGTAGAGTGATTATTATATGAATATTTACTTATAAACATCAGAGTTATAATGTAAGTTAAATAAGAATCAATGCTGAGACTCATATGCATTATAGAAACTTCCATTATATTTTGAGACAAGCTTCATAAATAGTGGTATTATTCCAAAACCATATTCCAACTATTTTGAAAAATTGATATCATATAAGTTATAATACAAATTAAATCTATAATGTCATAATAATATGTGATTAGATACAAAGTGTTTTTAGGAATATAAACAAATTTTAATTAAGAAAAACACAAAATGTATATCTGTTAGTATCCCAATGTACATATAAGATATTGAATAAATCCCAATGATAGAAAAGTTATAGTTAAGTGATAGAATATATTTCTATAAGTGTGCACTTATCTTTTGAACATAGTGGGAACAAGATTTAATTTGATTTAGTAAATTACATAGATGCACAAATAGTTGGAATAGGAACAAATTCCACAAGATCTTGTAGAGAAAGAATGCTTTAGAAAAACATACTACCTTAGAAGGATCCGACCATGTAAATGGTTTTACATTCACTACGAGAGGTGATAGTTTATATTGAATCTAAAAATTAAGAAATAAATGGAAACTTGATAGGATTAAATAGTTAAATTGGAATTCAATAATGGATTTTATATATTAACATACATGGGATTATTACTTTGAATACTGTGGTGGGTATTAAAATGAGACAATACATGGGTGGTATAGGTGTGGAACCAATAAGTATTGAATAGTAATACCAAGTTTTTATGTGTAATTACATTAGAATTTTACTTTTCATAGATACTTTTATGATCTTTAAATTGATGATTTTATGTCAAGACCACCAATCATGGAAGACCTTTGTATGTCAGAACTATAAAGGGTTAGTGACACCAAATAATTCCAATAATGGGTGCAAGTTACTGAAATCCAGTTTTGGATTAAAGTAAGAAAATATATCATATGATATTAACTAGGAATGAATTTTCACCATATATATACAAAAGAATAGTTATAGAACCTGTGTTTTCCAAATAAAATAAGTTTAACAACATATAGAAAACAACTATTGGTATTACAATTAGTTAAGACCATAATGAACGAAATTGTCTAGAGATAGAACTAAAGTAGTAAACTACATTCTAGGTAATGAGATCTAATAAGGTAGATATAATGGATTCTTAAATCAATTCAAAATTATATATACTAACAATGTATTGAAAAATAAAAGTTACAATAATTCGAGATTGAATTGTTACCAATTTCATATGACATAAATCTCCCCAAGAATACATGTATGGGACATAATTGGAGAATAATGTAGGGAGTTGAATTCCATAAATTTCTATTATGGATCAATAAAATATTACATAATATTTATTAAATGTGATATTTCCAACATATACTATATAGTAGTAAAATATTAATAGTTTCTTAGAGAACTGCATGAGAAAATGTCAGAACTATCCAATTATACTTGAGAGGGTACAAGGGATATGTAACTAGTAATTTGAGAGGAAAGGGAACTAGTTTTTGGGGGAAGAAACTAGTATTTGGATCAATATGATATAATATTATAGTCCATCTAAGGTAATGAGATAAATAAGATCATTCAAGCTAGTAGTATCCATATATACAAATACTGAGTTCATTGTGGCTTCTGATGTAGATAAATAATTAGTGGACAATAAACAACGATTTGTTCCATTTCAAATAATCAAACCTAGTAAGTAATTTTTTATCATAATATTAATTATGATAATCCTAAAATTGGTACAGGCCAAGATGACAAGTTTTTAATAGTGGAAAAAGGGAATATACCCAGAAATATCACCTCTTGAGGAGTCTTACTCAAGGACGTGAATTCATAGATAAAAAATAACCATGTAGTAGAGATATGGAAGACCCAATGACTAAATTAATAACTTAGTAGAATAATAATCTTATAATGGGAGATTTAAAAAGTTTAATTAGCAAGTTGTATTTAGAGAAAGTGGGAGTGTTGTAATAGTGGGTGTTGTAGACCCAACAAAAACAATACTTTTTGAATATCATATCATGTATAAAATGAGTTATGCATAGATTATACTTACCATAATAGTGTTGATATTTTTGTGTCTACTATTTATATGGAAATTCCCTAAGATTGTTTTTCATATCAAATGGTTAAAGCAGTTCTTAGGCTATAATGAGAACCTCATGATACTGTGATATTAATCTTGAACATATGTCCTATAGTCTAGATACATCATACTAACTAGAGAAAAATGATGTATAACCATTACATGTTGGAGGATTATAAAAATTGATACTTATTGTCACAAAGTTTTCACTTGGTTATCTAGGGTAGATCATAATATGTGGAGAGAACTGCCAATAGGTACACCATATGTTTCAGCTGTCATCGGTAGTTCATATCTATGAACACATGTAATGGTATCTCGACTTGAGATTATTATTAGTGTATACTATTTGATCGCATACATTGATGCAAGGGGAAAACCATGGGATTAGATTCATAGTGAAGTATCCTACATTGGATGCATAATTTGTAGTATGAGATTTATTGAATAATCAAGATACAATTTATCACCTATAAAAAGAGGTGATATCTTGGTCCTAGTTTACTAGGATGGTAGTACCTTCATTAAATTCATATCCATGGTAGAAGAAGGTAAGTATGTATAGTAAGGTTAATTAATAATAAATAAAGGAAGGACGATGACACAAACTGTATGAGCTACTTTATGAGATATAATGAGAGAAAGAGATTATATTACACGGCATGTGTTCGTAATAATGTTTGTCATTTATATGACTAAAACTTATCTCTTTAGGGGCCTTGATAGGTTTCTAAACACCACTATTAGTTTATGATGATTATTCACTACTAATGAGATAAAGTCCTAGAGGGTCACAAACTAATCATATTAGAAAGTCTGACCTATTCCAATGATAGGAGTATAGGTCAGGGTAGGCCCCACTATAGGGTCTGAGATACGTCTGAGAATATATGATGGACATGAAATAAATAAATTCATTTTATTTGAGTTTTGAATAATTGATGTTGAATTTATTTATTAAATATATATACAAATATAAAGTAAATACATGGAAAATATTATACGTATTAATTATATTTTAATATTCAATGCTCATTTAATAAAAGTGGGAATGAAAGGTCGAGTTAATGACTCACTTTTATCAAAAAATATATTTATTATATCATAATTAAGTGATAAAATTATAAATGATATTTATGAATCAGTAAAGTATTCATAAAATGTTGTTTATATATTTTTTAGTGGAAAATAAATATACGGGGTCCAGAGATCCATTTCAGGTGAATTTTAACCTTACTTTATAAATCAGAGGAGGATCTCACAATAGTAACTGTTCATACTATGATTTTGATTGCTCCTCTATCATCTCTCCCAATTCATAGATAGAAAAACTCTCATTCCCATCCATTGATTGTAGATCACCTTTGTATATCGATGGAACAACATAACACTGATCGTTGAGACTTTTAAGGCATTGTTGAATCTCTATGATGTCACCATGAATTTAAAAATTGATTTTCTCAAGGACTTTAAATGCTTGTTTGGATGAACTAGAGTTATCTAGCTTTGGTTACTTCAAGAAATGGTCACCAATGATAAGAATATTTCAAACACGAATTTAGATTGACTGAGGTATTTTTTCGATTTAATTTTTTTGCTTAAAATTTTTCATGTGAGTTCCTCAACTCTTGTGTTGGGATGCACTTCAATGGTATCAACATAGTTTCCTTGATTATCAATTATTTTTTTTAAATTCCCTAACTCATTATTTTTCTACACACCCCAATATCTTCAATTGGTATTAGAGTGAATAACAAGATTTTTTTTTTAAAATCCAAACAACCTATGAATTAATTATTTTTAAATTTTAGTAATGAAATTAATTTAGGGGGATACTGCTGGAGAAGTTTAAAAATATAAATGAAACTATGTAAAAAAACACATAGAATAAAATTTATAGTTTTAGGCGTGAAATCATTATATTAATGTAAATAACTATTAGAAAACATTTTGACTTTTGGGGTTCCAAATTGAAATAAAAAAAATACAAAATAATGGAAACAGGGTTTCCCCGACACCGCCAAACCCTAGAAGGATACCTTTCTTGGATCACCACTAACCATCCATGAGCTTCCCATTCAATACATGAAAATAAAAAAATCCCTCACCGACATTTTCTGGCTCTCTCTATGGTCCCCTCTTCACAGTTGACCACCCCTTCCCCAACCGCTCCTACTAGTGATGCCTCGTCGTCTAGCTGCCTCCGCTGTGCATGACCTCACTGATGTGATACCCTCTCACCAGCACCTTCATTACACAACTAATCCATTTATAGTGACCAAACAAATCCATCCACTGTCCCATCCCTTCATCACTCAATATCCACTGTTGGCCCCTATCAACTATCTCACTGAGCGGGTCCAGACCCCATCATCACCACACCACTCGACCCCTACGATGTCCCTCCAACTATCCATGATGGTCTCCCCTAACGACTCTTCATATGGTGGGAAACTTTTCTAATAAGAAAATCGGGCCTCCCACAGCCTTGGTCACCCAAACCGGAGCCTCCCTCCATGCGGAGAGCCTCCTAGTGGCTGACCTGTGGTCAAGATGGGTCAGCCCAACCCAGGCCAAGGAAGGTGGGGCATAGCCTGACCCTCTAATCATATTTTGTGATAATATTAGGCTATATACCTTTTATGTATTTTATGGGTTATTAGGGGCCTGGGTAAAAGAAAAAATTATTTAATTTTGAAATAAAAAATAAATATTAAGTGGGACCAAATTATTAATTTTTTTTAAATTAAATGATTTATTTATTGCATTTAATGACCTAGACATAAATTTATCATGAATTTATTTTTATTAAAACATTAATTATCATTCCATATGATATTGGGAATTGAAAGATCAATGTATGTATGAGATTAATCAATTTAATTAATTAATTATATTTATTATAATGTGTAATAATTAATTTATTTTGTAAGGTCTACACATCAGCTGTCTTCATAATTATATTTATAAGGGCCTTCATGCCTAGATAAAATTTATTTATCTATATTTTATAAGCTAGAGATACCCTCATTTGTGTGAGAGTATTTTTGTATTATGATGAAGAAAAATAACTATGTGTATTGCATTGAGATGAGGTGATTTTCTGAGTGAGATATGGATACATAGTACTGAGGTGAGATGTGATACTAGTCAAAGAAAACTTAGGTATTTTACCCCTTAGGGTGACTGTTGATCCATTGAGAATAAATAGATCAACCAATATCAAATGATGAAGATCATTCATGTAGTTTATTTAAATTATTCATTTTTTATTATTTTAGGAATATGAATGATTATGAAATCACATAAATTAATAAACATATAGATGTATAGATTAAATCAATTTATGAAATGATGAATGTTTTTCTATTTAATGAATTGGTCAATTGTGGGAGCGATCACATAGTACATGAATATCAGATAAAAATGATTTCATTCACTGAGAAATAATAAAAAACCTCAAAAAAATATTAATTCATAATTCCTCCTTCCATTAGAATTTGAAAAAAATTAGGTGTATGGGGTTATTGTTAGCCGTAGTTGTTGTTTTCTTCTACTACCAAGGATTTATTATGGGGGTGATGGTTTTAATTACTAAATACGATTGTAAAAAATTATCCATATCTGGATTTTTGCATCCTTAGTGGAAAAGTGTTAAGAAAATTAAGTTTATGATTTATAGAAGTAGATACTTCACTCAATAGTTCAATGATCTCTAAGTTAATGTGGTTAGCTAGTCTGATGTCTACCTTGAAACACTCTGAGCAGCAGTTTAGCCATAGATTGGCCTATGAAGAGAGTTTTTAGGGATCCTTTCTACTAGAATACCCCAATGAATGTGTATTCCAAATATAATACTGAGGGATACTGGGGTTTGATAAAATAGTATGATACATTTGATAATTTATTTAATTAGTAATGCCTAATAAGTAATCAATACAAAAGTATCAATCTTCTAGTGTTTATTTTTATAGAAAATGGAAGTTTATAACACATATACACCACGATAACTATTGAAAAAATAACATGTCCTATCCAGTTTGAATTTCTATGTGTTATGTAAGTTCTTTCACAAAGTACTAATATATAGGAAATTAAAGGTGTTGGAGTCCCCAATACCTATTGAGATACCTCAAAAAGGGATGGTGGGAAAAAATTCTTATTGGAGACTCATGTATATAAAATTTCATGTTTACTTCGTAATGATATAACTGATGTACAATGAGTTGTGGATATATCATTAGGACATGGATGATATCACATGATGTCTCATCTTTGAGAATTCTTCATGGAGAAAGTGAAGAAATATATGAATGGGTGATTATTACACTGAATATGTGTAAATTGAAAGATGAAACACTTTCTTTCAATACATCCCATTCTTATATCTTTATCACCAAAATTCTCTTGTTTAATTTAATATATAAGAATGGAAAGTATGGAGAAAACAATTAATTACCTATTGGGTATGGTTCTCCAAGTAAATAATAATTTAATGAAATATTAATATTTAGTTCTTATGGTAAAAAAGTTAAAATAAAAAGATAAAAGGATAATGGGAAGTGTGAAAAAAATGGAACCTTCACAACATCCTTCAAATAAAATAGGAAATGGATTATATAGAAGGTTATTTGTTTCACAAGTCATGAGATATGGCTATGGAAGTTTAAATTCTATGAACTGAATTGAGGAAGAAAGTAGTAGATTATTTTTCAAGTATATTCATCAATTATAAGTAATGTTTATGATTTACTTATTATGTATTTAATACTATATTCCTATCACATATGTGAATTTAAATACAATAAACAAGTCAGAAAAGAATCATTATAAGAGGTATGGTGAATTTTCAAAGTAGTTGAGAAAGAGTGATTCCTAAGTCTGTGGTGAGAAATACAAAACATCTAATTACTACTATTAAATATTATATTTGAAACTTTTATTGAGTATAACCAAAAAAATTATCTCATGTGTCCATTGGACACAAGGATAAATTATTCCAATTTAGGAATGAATTTTTTTATGATTTCCAATACTCAATGAATAGTAATAAATTCTTGAATCATTTTCAAAAATTGATGAATATAAAATGTAAGACTCTTTTATATCCATTTGGGGAAAGATAATTCTTTTTTTTAGAAAAAATAAGTAGTTGTAAAGGATATACCTAGTATAAAACTTAGTATTTGTGAAGCTAAATAGCTTAGGTTTTATTGATAGAAATACTTCTCTTGTTCAGGTCATAGAAACCTTTAAAAATAAAGGTAATCCACAAAGCTTTCAAAATTAGTTTAGATAGAGAGAGTGAACTATTACAAGGTAAATATAGTGGGAAATATACTTTATAAGATTCCTTTTAGAGTTTTAAGTATTGTATAAGTAAAGTAAAATATATGCATGGTTATAATATAGGAGTAGCTTCAAGTCTATGTGCTGAATAATATAGTGACCAAGAATTCACTAATCACAAAAATGTAGCATAAAGTAATTAATAAATTTATATTTCCTTAAAATCATTGATGTTATGATGTTAGTAATGATGATTGATAATGATTCTTACATAGAAATGATTATTATTAAAATGAAACATGGAGTAATTCCTAAACACACATTTCTTTATACACATCAAATCTATGATGTTTGTTAGGAGGATAAATAACGAGTCTTACATGAAAATATTTATTTTTAATATGTACTATGGAGTATTTCCTAAATGAAAATTTCCTTATACACATAAGAGTCAAAATGTATGTAAAAAGAGCATCAAGGTTTAGACTCATATAAATTATAGAAACTTCCATTATATTTTGAATATTCTTCGAAAATAGTTGTGTTATTCCATAAACATATGCCAACTATTTTGAAAAATAAATATCATATGAGTTATAACATGAAGTAAATTCACCATTTGATAATAAAATATGTTTACCTACAAAGTGTTAGTTAGGTATATTAAAAAACTTTCATAAAAAAAATAATGTATCTCTATTAGTATCCAAAAGTACATATATGATATTGAATAAATCCCAATGATAAAAAAGATATAGTCAAGTGATAAAATATAGTTATATAAAAGGGTTCACTTCTCTTTTTGAAATAGTGGGAGAAATATTGACTTGGATTTATTCAATTTAGGAGATACACAAATAGTTTTAATAGGAAAAAATCTACATGAACTTGTGGAAAATGAATGTTCTAGAGACACTTACTGTGTAGGAAGGATAAAACCGTGGTAATGGTTTTAAATTCACCATAGAAGGTGATAATTTAAAATGAATACTACAAGTATGCAGTAAATGGAAACTATATAAGATTGAAAAGTTCAATTAAAATTCAACAATTGGTTCCATTTATCAAAGTACAGTTGCTTATTATTTTGAATAATATAGTGCAAATTTTAGTGAGACAATACATGGGTGGTACAAGCATGGAACCAATAAGGTTCTTTTGGTAATACCATGTCATTATTCCTTAATCCATTAGAATTTTACTTATCATAGCTACTTTCTATGATAATTAAATTTGGCATTGGGTGTCAAGATCCCCAATCTTGTAAGGTATCTATATGATGAAACCAAAAAGGATGGTGGTGCAAAAGAATTCCAATAAGGGGTGTAAGTTACTAAAATTAAGTTTGGAATTAAAGTACACAACATGATCATAGAAAATTCATTGGGAATGATTTTTTCTATATATAACCAAAATGTTAGCAGGATCACCACTTTTTTAAAAGTAAAATATTTTTGATAATATATAGAAAAAAATTGGTATTTCTATTAGTTAAGACTGTAATGAAATTAACTCCCTAAAGATTGACATAAATTAGAAACCTACATTATTGGGAATGAGATCTTCTGAGGTAGATTAAATTGTTTCTTAGATCAATTAAAAATTACAAATAATGAAAAAATATTGAAAAATAAAAGTTGTAAAAATTAGAGATATAATTGTTACCAATGTCAAATTGTATAAATCTCTCTAAGATGATATATATGGGACATAATATTAGATTAATGTGGTGAGATTATTTCCATATGCTTCTATGATGTATCAATCACATATTCCAAGCAATGTACTAAAAATGATATTTATAACACATATTATATAGTAAGAAAATATCATAAGTATCCAAGAGAACTGCACATGAAGTTGTAAGAACTATCCATTTGTACTTGACAGAGAACAAGGGATATAAACCTGGTACTTAGAGAAGAAGGGACCCTAGTTTTTAGGGGTTATAAACTTGTATTCCTTTGGATCAATATGATATAATATTATATTCAAGATAAGGCAATGACAAATAAAAGGCTATTAAATCTAGTGGAATACATATATACAAATACTGAGTGAATTGTGGCTTTTGATGTAGCTAAAGGAGAAATGGATAATAAGAAATGATTTATTCTAGTTCTTAAAATTTCACATGGTAATTAAAGTTATATAATCATATTAATTGTGATAATACTACTACTAGTACTAGAAAAAAAGATAATTTTTTAACAGTGGAAAAAAGGAATATACTCAAGTATATCATATATTGAGGATTCTTAATCAAGAAGGTGAAGTCAAAGATAGAAGAATAACCACTCAGTGAAGATTTGGGAGGACCAATAAAAAAATCCATAACTCTATAGAAGCATGATATTATCATGTGAGTGCTAACAAGGTTAGTTAGAAATTTGGATCTAGTGGAAGTGGGAGTGTCGTTATAGTGAGTTCCCTAGACCTAACTTAAATAGTACCTTCCAATTACCATATCATGTATACAGTGAGTTATGTATGATTTATACTTATCATAATATTATTAATATTTTCATATATTCTATTATTATAGTAATTTCCTTAAATTATTTTTCATATCGAATGGTTACAATAGTTATTAGGCTATAATGTGAACCTCAAGGAACTATGACATTAATACTGAATATATATCATATGCTCTAGATACATCATACTAAATGGACACAGATAATGTCTGACCATCAGGTTCTGGGGGCTCATAAGCATTGAGACTTATTCTCAGGAAGTTTACACTTGGTGATATCGAGTAGATTTGATATTTAGGACTGACCTTCCAATAGGAACACCACATGTTTTAGGTGTTATTGGAAGTTTCTATTTATTAAAATGTGTAATGGTATCTTGAATTAGTGTTATTATTAATGTATCATATTAGTGTATTTACATTAACATCAAGAAAAAAACTTTGAAATTGAATTCATAGTGAGGTATCTTGAGTTGGGTGTGTAATTGGTAGTATGAAATTGACTGAATAATCAAGATAGATTTTGTATCTTCTGAAAGGAAGTGACATATCGAGCGTAGTTGACCAATATGGTAGTACATTTATTAAATACCTTTACATGGTTGATGAAGGGAAGTTTATTCAGTTCGGTTAATGAATAATAAATCAAGAAAGGATATAGGAACAAAATGTTCATGCTTCTTTATGAGATATCATGAGATAAAGAGATTATATTATACGATGAGTGTTCATAGGAATGGTTGTCATTTCTATAACTATAGATTATCTCTTTAGGGGCCTTGATGGGTGGTAAGGATCAGTTCTTGATTTTTGAATAAGATTCACTGCTACTGGGAAAAGGTCCTAGAGGATCACATACTAAATGTATTCAAATGTACGACCCATTGAGATGAATAGGAGTGTAAGACATGGTGGGCTCCCCTATGAGGTTAGACAAATTTCTGAGAATATATAATCACCATGAAATAAATAAATTCCTTTTATTATAGTTAAAATTAGTTGGTATTAAATTTATTCATTAAATTTATTTTCAATTATAAAGTAAATACATGGAAAATATTATATGAAAGAATATTATTTTAATATTAAAGGTTCATTTAATATTTTCATGAATCAAAACTAGAAAAAAGGCCTATTTCCATGGTTCAGAACTGTGGCTGTAGGTTACGACCACGGTTTAGGCCAACTGTGGCCGCTATCGCCATGGTAGTAGGTCCCATCCTATTGCCACAGTTTTGAAAACCTTGGAAATAGGCCATAAAATTCACCACCGTGGATATAGGAAGCTATTTACATTGTTTTAACAGTGTCTTTAGCCTTGGTAAACCCTATAAATATCCTAAATAAAAAATGTGTCTGCCGAGTTTTGATCCTTGTACCTTCCGTTTTTCAACCTATGACTCTAACCAATATACCACTGAACACTTCACATATATAAGTATATATTATGATATATATATATATATAATAAAACTGTGGAATCAACCACAAAACCATGGCAGTAGGCCTTCCTGCCAATTTTTTGGTGGGATTTATTTTTCCACGGATGTACGAGAACCCTATAGCCATGGTTTGGGAAACCCGTGGCTATAGGCCTTCGAAAAAAATGGCATATAGCCATGGTTTTGAAAATCGTGGCTATAGGCCACATAACCATGGCTATAGGCCCCGAAATATATACCTAATGCCATAGTTTTAAAATCGTGGCTATAGGATATAGAACCATGGCTATATCCACCTATATCCATGGTTTTAAAACCATGGCTATAGGTCCGTGGTAGTAGCTTAATTTTCTGGTAGTGAATGATGATTCAAGTTAATGGATCGATTTTATCATGTAATATATTTATTATATTAAAAGTAAGTGATTAATATATAAATGATATTTATAACATAGTAAAGTAGTTATATGTTTTATTTTATAGTCTATTTAGTGGGAAATAAATATCATGGTGCTAGGGATCCATTTTAGGTTTTTTTCACTGCATTATATTTGTCATAGGATGCTCTCACAACTGGAACTATTCATCCTACGATTTGAGAGTTCTTCTCTCCTCTCTCTTGCTTATTAGGGAGAGAAGATCTTGTTCAAAGTTATCAATCCTATATCACCTTAACATATTGATGTAATGATGTTACAATGATTATCAAGATGTTTAAGGCATCATTGAATATCTGTGATAGCACCTAGAATTTTATGATTGGCATTTCTATATACTTTCACCGTGCATGAGAAAGATCTAGAGGGATTCTAATTTATTTCCTTTGAGTTATGGTCACCAATGATGAGTTGATGTTTGTAACGCCCTAACCCCAGTTACTCAGAGTCGGTGCATTATTACATAACATTGGCATGATCATAGAAGATCATGTCTCGAAATACCGATTAGTTTAGTAGCCTTGGAAACAAGATTCATACATAAGTTCAACATTACAACTTGAAAAGAAATACAACATGAATTTATTCCATTGGAAACATCCAAGCCTCCTAAATAATGCCTGCAAGTCACTCATAACTAACTTCTTCATATTCTGGGAAAATGAAACATAAGAAAGGGGTGAGTTCAAACACTCAATAAGGGTAAGAAATTCAGCGGAAGATAACATAAATATTAATCATGGTAAATAATTGAAACTGCATGCCTTTACCAATAATAAACATGAATAATTTTATGGCAGGGATATGAGCTAAAATAATAATGCAATAATAAAATATAATCATTGTTATTCTACTAGTCGAATGACAACGTGAACCATCAATATTATTTTCATAATGAGGGAATGTATAATGCCGGACATTCTGAAACATTTTGTCAAGGCCTCAACCAAGACATCTAAAAATTATTAAGGCCTCGACCAAAACCACATATCAAATTGGGAAAGGGCCTCGGCCAATTCCATGTCTAGTTGTCTCATGAGATCTACCAATGCATCGAGGAGCTATAGCGGGCTCCACCCGTCACTTACTAAGTCCAATACATTCCTCATATGAAAAGGTTTAAACATATAATAAACATTCATATTAAGACTAGAATACAAAATTTCAATACCTTAACCATAAACCATGAATGGTATAAAAATAACACATCCTTGGTCAAACATATCAAAAAACCTTCAATACAAAATGGAAGTTTTGTATCATAATAAATCAACTTCAAATAAATTTAAGATCCATAAAAGGATATTTACATAGATGAAATCAAAAACCTTTTTAGAGAAACACCTCTTTCTATTTTGAAATCACTTAAGAGACATATTATTATAAAGAAAAACTTTATTTTGAAAATATTCTTATAAGCTTGTAAGGGAAGATTTGATGATGTTATAACGGTGGAAAATAGCCGCACCTGCCATATAAGTTAAAAAAATACATTCTTACCTTAATTTTGTCGAAAAGGTTAAAAAGGACCTTGTTTGGAAAACAACAGAAAGATTCCTTTCAAACCATTTCATAAAAATCCAAGAAAGTGTATAAATTAATTTATCCCATAGTTTAGTAAATAATAAAAATGTTTTGGAATACATTTTTATGAAACATGGATGTGGAGGATAAAGAGGTCACAGTAGATAATTACGTATAAACAACCTCGGATAATGAAAAGATTGTATAGTAAACCCTTAACTTGAACTTTTCCTTGGTTGAGGGTAGTTTAACCTCATGTATAATGGTGAAATAATTGTTATCAAATTATACAATAATCATATACATTAATATGATTTCATATATGATCTTTTAACATTGCTCTATTAATAATATCTTAGTATTATCGTCGTTTTGGGTGTTAACTTACCCGTTTTATTTTATATGGTTTGTTACATAGGTCATGTTTGTTACAAGTAGGTTTTATCTTATTCATATCCAGAATGATATCAAGTCCTTAAAAATTATTTTTAATCATCAAATGAGAATTGCACTTGAATGGATATGATGAGGAATGAATCTCACTGTGTTCGTGGAGACGGTAGTCCGTACGTACGTACGAGCGGCAATATCATTATTTTGATATTAAAATAAAATATAATTGGATGATATATCATATATAAAAAATCATTATCATGTTATATTAATTATTTAAATCAATTACACATCATTATCATACCCATCCAAATAATAATGTTTTGAATAACAATTACACCACGACGTGGAGACGGTAAGCCGTACATACGCACGTATGGTGACATTTCATTCAAAGGATAGATAGAAAGCTGAATATGGTTGTACCATATTTATAATAACATCTTAGTATATATAAGATATTAGAGTTATTATTATAGAATGTAAATTACAAAGAAAGAATAAGTGGAAGAATAAAGGAACTTGAAAGAGGGTGGTGAAATTATTACCTCTTCTTCGGGTTCTTCCTTTTGATTTTATCAAAAGGTTTCCTTAGGTTGGTTTTCTGATAAAACTAAGGCCTCTAGGTTTAAGTGAGGAAAATTTGAGGATATTTGGTCAGGATTTGGCTGAACCAAAAGTCTTTTATGGTATTAATAATTGGTCAAAAGTGGTGTCCTTTTATAAGGGGGAGGAGGGGCTCTTTAGAAAAAACTTAAAGTATTATTTTATAATAAATTTATATTCGGTTTATAATGGTTCAAAACTAGATTATTTAAAGTCTAAGTTGGTGATGGGTCGAAAACCACTCAACCAATATGTTTTATACATGATTGGGTCACTATATTAACCTTATCTTTTAGATTTAACTCTTAGTTAATTAGTTTGACATTTACCATGTCTCTTTGTATTTTTATATTATTTGGTTAATAAACTTACTATAAACTACCACGAGAACCCCAAGTGGTTAATTAAT
Source organism: Viscum album (assembly GCA_963277665.1). Lineage (NCBI taxonomy): Eukaryota > Viridiplantae > Streptophyta > Magnoliopsida > Santalales > Viscaceae > Viscum > Viscum album. The sequence goes on from OY728145.1 coordinate 1,712,111,264, forward strand.
GACATAAATATCATCATATAAGTCTTTTGGCTGAACCTTAGATTTTTAGGAATATTATATCAATTAATAATATAATATTTGTTTTAAAAACTCATTTATGTCAATTTTGACACTATTTAGTAATTGATATTTGTTAAAGTCTTAATAACATTATTAATTCTAACCAAATTCATTTAATCAATCCTAAGATGTTATATTAACCAATAAAATTATTTTATGGAATCAAAAATTTCAAATTATTATTATTATAACATTTATAATACCAGTTATTTGATTCATTCATTAATAAGGAAACAACTGCATCATCATTATGTCATAAATAAATTTAATTATTAAATGTCTAAAAATTATAAATAAAATAAAATTATGTATGAAATCATTTTATATTTATAATGAAAATTTATAGTAAAAATGATAACATATATAACCCTATGTAATTTTTTTTTCTAAAAGATATATGCATATGTCATTTTTGTATTTACTTTAACTTAATTAATATAAAGTGTCATTATCACTTAAAAGTGGCTCCATGGGGTCCCAAAATCGACCCAAAGATGCCCATGGTCGTACATGTATCAAAAAATAGGGTTAGGACACGTTTTAGGGTAATTTATTATTATTATAATATTATTTTTTTACCCTTATTTACCGGATTTACCCTTTAACCATGGTAAATAAAATATCTACTGAAGTAATTATTCAAAATGTTTAAAAATAAAAGTTACCTATTTACACAATTTGGACCTCCTAATTCTAAATATGGAATTAATTTTTTATAAATTCAAAACATATAAGTGGAAGAAATTAATTTAAAATTAATTCCCGTTGTTAAAACAAAAAGCGTGTTTTTAATAAATAATAACTATCAAAAGATTGACACTTTCTTATGTCCAGTTTAAATGTGAAATTACATACAATGACCAAAATTGGATTAAATGGTAAAAATAAAATTTAATTATACTTTATAACCACTCAATAGTATAATTTATCTCAATAATTTATTTTGATTAAAAAAGTTATTTTTAATTAAAATTTAGTATTTTCACTATTTGTCAAAAAACAGAATATTTTCAGAAAATACAAAAAATTCACCCTAAGATAATTATGATATTCCAAATTCAAAAATGAATTCTATTTTACCAATTTAAATATATAGAAGTTGCATTTAAAATTAATTCTCATTGTCAAAACCAAAAAGAGTGTCTAAGAAATAATAACTAACAAGAGATTGATACTTGTATATGTTCAATTTCAAAGTGAAATTATTTCCAATGAATAACATTGGATTAAATGGTAAAAATATAATATATTTATACTTCCAAAACATTAAAATGTATAATTTAACACTACAAATTATTTTGATTAAAAAAGTTATTTTCAGTTAAAATATAGTATTTTTCACTATTCACCCAAATATGAAAGTTATCAGAAAAACACCAAAAATTTATTGAAACGTAATTATTATGTCTCGATTCTAAAGAAGAAGTTTATTTTGTCAAATTGAATATATAAAAGTTTCAAATATTGTATTTAAAAAGGTTCTCCCTTAAAAGGCGGTAAAATTTCATTTTTGGAAAAATACTTCTTTCATCTGAAAAAAATGAATTTGTTCTTACATTATTCCTAAGAAACTCATAATATGGACTCTAAAATTATAAGGATTATATAAAGTTCAAAATTTAGTTAATACTGTTCATAACCACTTTTGAATTTCTAGTTTGGCAAGTCGTGGTGCGCTTGAACTCGGTGTTGCGTGTAGTGAAAGTTATTGAATTACTTTGATAAAATAATATACTATGAACTCTTTGGGTGTTACATTCTTACCTCCTTCAATAAATTGCATCCTCGTAATTTCAAATTGTTCTTCAAAAATAAAATTTTAAAATTAAAAAATACCTTTGTGGGAAAACCCACATTGGAAATTGGGTTTATAAAATTTAGTCTTAATAAGAGAAAAAGGGGAATGGAAAAGTCACCACCAAATTATGATCTCGATTAAGAGAACAATGGTGGAAATTAGAGACACATAATTGGAGGAAAAATTTAAATATTTATAGGGAGTTATTGAGGTCATCAGTCACAAACAATTGTAGATTTGAGGGCCTCAAAGCCATCAATCTATGATGATTTAAAATATCATCATTTCAACAAAACCTAAGGTATTAGGATAACACATTTTTAGTTTTAAGATCTCTTACCTAATGTTTAAGAATTAATTTCTTCATAGAATAAAATAAGTCAAAAAAATATACTTGACTAGTAGAGTTCTATCCTTTAACTAATTTCTACCACAAAATTATCTTTCACTCTAAAATATAATAGAACTTAAAAATAATCTATTTATCTTAATCTTATAGGGTTCCAAATATAAAAATATACCATTTAAATGATGAAAACTACTTTTTGACAACCAAGGACTTCTTGTAGGCTAGTGGTAGGTAATAAAGTCCTGTCACACTATGATTGTGGGTTTGATTCCTTCAGCTTTGTCTGACACAACAGGTTATCACCCAACCTGCAGGTTGTCCTTTTTATGGAAAAACAAAAATAATCTCAAACTAGACTTATCCAAAATACTTCTATCCGAACTCACAGTCCAAAATTTATAGGGAAGTTAAACACAATGAAGATACTTTTTTCCACATAATAACATGTGAACACCTTCATCATGTATTATTTTAAAACACTGCAACATCATGAATAATCATAAATCCTTATTGATTACACTCATGATCCCTTATTCATTATAGAATTCTGGATATACTCCTTCTATCCAAAAATTTTGTAAACTCAAACAATGATGGAATATACAAATCATTAATCAATATCAAGGTAGTCAAGAATATCCAATATAATATATCCAAATCAAATATGTATTATTCCAAAATAACTACCTCAGTATCAGAACAATATTATGGTCTATCTTTCTCTCAACCATATATTTTCCAAAAATTTAACCTTCCATTGAGTCACATTTCTTGGTTCCACACAATCTCAAGTTCTTAATGAAATTGTACTACAGTACAATCCTTATATACTCCATAATTATTATAACCAGTAAATCGTTGATACAACACTCAAATGACATAATTCTTTAATAACAACATAAGAACTCTAATCATTCCTCCTCATATTTGGTAGTATCATAACTATATTATTATCCAATATCATCATTTGGGGCATACTCTGATGATTTGAAAATTGGTTTGTGTAGTGTCCCAACTTCTCGCAGATGAATCATAGTACATTTAAAACCTTTTTCTTACCCTTGCAGTCACGTATATGGTTTACTTTTTAACTAAACTTATAAGAAACTCCCATTCCCTTCAGGAAAGTTCCAGGGTGTTTCATCCCCCAATTATCACATATGGGAAAATTCTTCTTTTCCCTCTTCCCTTTATCCATCTTTCTCTCTTTCATCCTTTTCTTCCCTTGCTTCCCTTCAAATACATAGGACTCAGAGAATTCTTCACTTATCTTTTTAACACATGATACTATTTCTTCATATGTTGAGAATAGATGGGAGACAATTTCCCTTCTAAATGTTGGCTTACTACTGTGAAAGATATGATCCTTCTTACTCTTTGGATCATACGTATTGCTGGAGTCCACATTCCTTCTACTGGGTGCCATTTCTATACAATGGAATACACTAGGTCAGTTTATGAATTACAATGAATAATTCCAATCTTGTAAAATATCTAACGTATATTGAATAGTTTATTTACATAATCCATAATCATCAAAAAAATTCTTTTGGGAAGTATGTACTCATAAACCCTTCATAATGGTTTGTAAAGAAAATGAGAATTATCTTAAGCGTATCCCCCGAGAGTGTCGTAACTAAGAGTGCAACAAGACCCGTTGTCATGCACCAGTTCCCTTTCGAGTTTACCTCAAAGTGGTGTTTTCGTGTATTACCCCTAGGCACATCTGTGCCATAGCTACCTCTACCTGCTCGTATCCAGACATGGATGTATTGCTCTAAAAACTCACAAAATCTTTACATTACCAAAATCCTAGGATGTTCTTCTATACTAATCCTCCAATTCTATCTTAGGGTAATGTGCTCTAATCAGAGTTTATCTAAATCTAGCTTCCAAGGTTTGTACTAAACTTCCACTGAAACCAACTGTAATGCCCCGACCCCAATTACCAAGAGTCCGTGCATTATTACATAACATTGGAATGATCATAGAAGATCATGTCTCGAAAGACCGATTAGTTTAGTAGCCTTGGAAACAAGATTCATACATAAGTTCAACTTTACATATTTAAAATAAATACAACACGGATTTATTCCATTGGAAACATCTAAGACTCCTAAATAATGCCTTCAAGTCACTCATAACTAAATTCTTCATATCCTGGGAAAATGAAATATAAGAAAGGGGTGAGCTCAAATGCCCAGTAAGGGTAAGAAATTCAGCGGAAGATAACATAAATATTAATCATGGTGAATAATTGAAACCAAATTCCTTTACCAATAATAAACATGAATACTTTTATGGAAGGAATATGAGATGAGTAAATAATGCCATAATAAAACATAATCATTGGTATTCTACTATTCGAATGACCACATGAACCATAAATATTATTTTCATAATGAGGGATTGTATAATGCCGGACATTCTGATACATTTTGTCAAGGCCTTGGCCAAGACATCTAAAAATGGTTAAGGCCTCGGCCAAAACCACATATCAAATTGGGAAAGGGCCTTAGCTAATTCCACATCTAGTTGTCTCATGAGACCTAATTATGCATCAAGAAGCTATAGCGGGCTCCACCCGTCACTTACTAAGTCCAATACATTCCTCATATGGAAAGGTTTAAAATATCACAAACATTCGTATTAAAACTAGAATACAAAATTTCAATACCTTAACCATTAACCATAAATGGTATAAAAATAGCACAACCATAGTCAAACATATCACAAAACCTTCAATAAAATATGTAAGTTTTGTATCATAATAAATCAACTTCAAATAAATTTAAGATCCATAAAAGGATATTTACATAGATGAAATCAAAACCCTTTTTAGAGAAATACCTCTTTCTATTTTGAAATCATTGAAGAGACAAATAATTATAAAGAAAACATTTATTTTTAAAATATTATTATAATATTTTATGTGAACCTTTGATGATGTTATAATGGTGGAAAATATAGGCACCCGCCATATAAATTAAAAAAGACATTCTTACCTTAATTTTGTTGAAAAGTTTAAAAAGGACCTTGTTTGGAAAATGACAGAAAAATTCCTTTCAAACCATTTCATAAAAATTCAAACAAGGGTATAAATGAATTTAACCCATAGTTTAGTAAATAGTAAAAATGTTTTAGAAGAAATTTTTAAGAAACATGGATGTGGATTATAAAGAGGTCCCAGTAGATAATTACGTATAAACAAACTCGGATAATGAAGAGATTGTGAAGTAAACACTTACCTTGTATTTTTCCTTGGTTGAGGGTAGGTTAACCTCTTGTATAATGGTGAAAGAATTGTTATTAAATTATAAAATAATTATATACATTAATATGATATCATATATGATCTTTTAACATTGCTTTGTTAATAATATCTTAGTATTATCGTCGTTTCAGGTATTAACTTACTCATTTTCTTTTATATGTTTTGTTACATAAGATGTGTTTGTTATAGATACGTAGTATCTTATTCATATCCAGAATGATATCAAGTACTTGAACATTATTTTTAATCATAAAATGATAATTATACTTGAATGGTTATGATGAGGAATGAATCTCATTGCGTTCGTGGAGAAGGTAGTCCGTACGTACACACGAGAGACAATATCATTCTTTTGATATTAAAATAATATATAATTGGATGGTATATCATATATAAAGAATAATTATCATGTTATATTTATTTTTTAAATCAATTTCACATCATTATCATACCCATAAAAACAATAATGTTTTGAAAAACAATTACACCACGACGTGGAGACGGTAAGCCGTACGTACGCACGTACGGTGACATGTCATTCAAAGGATGGATAGAATTATGAATATGGTTGTAAAATATTTATAATAACATCACAGTATATAGAAGATACTTGATTTATTATTTTAGAATGGAAATAACAAAGAAAGAAGATGTGGAAGAAGAAAGGAACTTGAAAGATGGTGGTGAAATCATTGCCTCTTCTTCGGGTTCTTCCTTTTGATTTGATCAAAAGGGATTCTTAGGTTGGATTAATGATCAAACTAACGTCTCTAGTTTTAAGTGAGTTAATTTTAGAGGATATTTGGGCAGGGGTTTGCCGAACCGAAATTCTTTGAAGGTATGAAGAATTGGTTCGAAGTGGTGTCCTTTTATAAGGGGGAGGAGGGGCCCTTTAGGGAAAACTTAAAATATTATTTTATAATAAATTTATACTCGGTTTTTAATGGCTCCAAACTAGATTATTTAAAGTATAAGGTGGGTATGGGTCGAAAAAAACTCAACCAATAGGTTTTATACAGGTTTTTGTCACTATATTAACCTTATCTTTTAGATTTAACTCTTAGTTAATTAGTTTGACATTTACCATGTTTCTTTGTTTTTTTATATTAATTGGTTAATAAACTTACTATAAACTTCCAATAGAACCCCAAGTGGTTCATTAATGACATAACTATCATCATATAAGTACTTTTTCCGAACCTTATATTTTTAAGAATATTATATCAATTAATAATATAATATTTCTTTTAAAAACTCCTTTATGTCAATTTTCACACTATTTAATAGTTGATTTTTTTAAAGTTGTAATAACATTATTAATTAAAAAAATTAATTTAATCAATCCTAAAATGTCATAGTAACCAATAAAATTCGTTTATGGCATAAAAACTTTCGAATTATATTTATTATAACATTTATAATACCAATTATTTGATTCTTTCATTAATAAGGAAAATACTGCATCATCATTATGTCATAAATAAATTTAATTATTCAATGTCTAAAAATTATAAATAAAATACTATTATGTAGGAAATCCTTTTATATTTCTGATGAATATTTATAGTCTAAATTATAACATATATAACCCTATGTAAAAATTGTTTTTATAAAAGATATATGCTTATGTCATTTTTGTATTTACTTTAACTTAATTAATATAATGTGTCATTATCACTTACAAGTGGCTCCATGGGGTCCCAAAATAGACCCAAATATGACCATGGTCGTACATGTATCAACCAATAGGGTTAGGACACGTTTTAGGGTAATTTAATATTATTATAATATTATTTGTTTACTCTTATTTACCAGATTTACCCTTTAACCATGATAAATAAAATATTTACCGAAGTAATTATTTAAAATGTCTAAAAATAAAAGTTACCTATTTAAAAAATTTGGAACTACTGATTATAAATATGAAGTCCTTTTTTCTAAATTCAAAACATAGAAGTGGAATAAATTAATTTAAAATTAATTCCTGTTGTCAAAACAAAAAGCGTGTTTTTAACAAATAATAACTATCAAAAGATTGACACTTTCTTATGTGCAGTTTAAATGTGAAATTACATATAATGACAAACATTGGATTAAATGGTAAAAATATAATCTAATTATACTTTAAAACCACACAATAGTATAAATTATCACAATAAATTATTTTGATTAAAAAAGATGTTTTTAATTAAAATTTAGTATTTTCACTATTCGTCAAAAACTGATTGTTTTCAGAAAAATACCAAAAATTCACCATAAGCTAATTTTGATATTCCAAATTCAAAAATTAATTCTATTTTACCAATTTTAAAACATAGAAGTTTCATTTAAAATTAATTCCCATTGACAAAACCAAAAAGAGTGTTTTTATGAAATAATAACTAACAAAAGATTAATACTTGTTTATGTTCATTTTCCAAGTGAAATTATTTATAATGAATAACATTGGATTAAATGTTAAAAATATAATATATTTATACTTCATAACCATTAAAATGTATAATTTAACACTACAAATTATTTTGATTTAAAAAGTTTTTTCAGTTAAAATATAGTATTTTTCACTATTCACCCAAATATGAAAGTGATCAGAAAAACACCAAAAATTTATTGAAACTAAATTATTATGTCTCGATTATAAATAATATGTTTATTTTGTCAAATTGAATATATAAAAGTTTCAAATATTTTATTTAAAGAGGTTCTCCCTTAAAAGGTGGTAAAATTACATTTTTTGATAAATAGTTCTTTCATCTGAAAAAAATGAATTTGTTCTCAAATTATGCCTAAGAAAATCATAATATGGACTATAAAATTATAAGGATTATATAAAGTTTAGAATTCAGTTAATACTATTCATAACCACTTTTGAATGGCTAGTTTGGTAAGTCGTGGTGCGCTTGAACTCGGTGTTGTGTGTAGTGAAAGTTATTGAATTACTTTGAAGAAATAATTCACTATGAAATCTTGGGGTGTTACAATGTCTAACAAGGCTTAAAAACAAATGATATATTTTTCATTTTAATTTTCATGTTTAAAATTCTTCACATGCGATCCTCAAATGTTGTATCGGGCAACGATTCATTAGTGATGACAATGTTTCATTAATAACCAGTGATTTTTTTAATTCCTCTGTCCATATTATTCCACTTCATTCCCCAAAACCTTAATTACACACATTTTTTTTACTATTACAACCCTTTATATAGGTACACTTATAGAAGTTTGGGTGGTAAATTGAAATAAATCGCCTCTTTAAAAAAAACATAGAACTGTAAAGATTCCTCTTAATTGTATTTCAAGTAATTCTTATCAACTATTATATAATATTCTTAGGGATTATTAAAATTTTATGAAATATCCACCTTTCTTTGAAATTCCTTAAAACTAGTGTTGAAGAACTTTTATAAAATTACTTAACCTTGAAAATACAGGGAATGATGAATGACCAGCTTCCACATTATCATTGTCACAATAATAACATTTCATAAGCTTTGTAAAGTTCTTTGAACTATTTTTAAATTACAAATTTATAACTTTTCTTACTTCCACTAGAAATTCCTCTCGAGTTCCTTTACAACTTTGTAGGAACATCTTGAAATCTTTCACAATATAATTCTTCTAAACTATGAGATGCTTCAAAAAATATTCATTTGATAAATTCTTTGTTCTGATGACTCTATATGATCTACCCTTTGAGAGTTTTCTCAACATAATTTTATAGGTATCTTCCTATATACAATGGGTTCTCATGTGTTTTCAATTTCCCTTCATCGGATTAACCCTTATAGATATGATCGACTACTTTTGTCATATGGCGTCATTGATGTAATGAACTATACCTTTTAAATGGTATTTTCTTTCCTAAAAATATGTGTTATGCACCAAAAAACCATATCACTTTAATAATGAAGTGGTATTTATATAGTATAAAGAAAAATGTGACCATCAGGATTTTACTTTTACATGATCTTTTTTCAAATATTAATATTGGTCAATAAGACCATTGGAAACTATACTCCTGATAATAATTTTAATGATATAATTAGTGTTTATAAGTAGAAATGGAAAAGAATAATTAATGCAGAAAGAATAAGTGATGGCCTCAACCAGTAGAGTCTTATCATATGAACCCCATTTGTAAGAACTTGGGAGGGCAGTAGCATCATTGGGGTTTTCCCTTGACCACATCGAAGTCGAACTTCAATAAGTGTGGCTTGAACAAAATCTTATACGAGAGAAGTTCAAGTTAGTAGAAACATCAACTTGGACGATGTTATTCGAGTCACCCCATGAATTTATCACTATCATACGCCTTACCTTTAGGTAGTACGTGGGTGTTATAAGGGGTTATGTGTCCAGGCCTTAGTTACTTAAATTTTAATTTCATTGTATAAGTAAAATTTTTATTCCATCAATCCTGTTTTGAGAATTGCTTTTTTAATAAAAATTATAAAGACTTTGATAAATTTATATTTTAGACACAAATTATACTTTTCAGAATATATATAAATTTTAATAATATTAAAAGGTATTATGAATAATATTTATTTTAATAAATACACTCTTATTTAAATTTAAATGATGAAATAATTTTATTATTTCCTTGAAATTTTTTATGTGTCAGAAATTTGACTATGCATTATCAACCTGCTATTTTTTTAATAAATAAAGATTTTTTATTTAAAAGTTAATATTCTATTACTTAAATAATTATTATGATAAAATAAACTTTAATTTTAAAATCATCATGTCGAAATTAGGTTAGGGTGAATTTATGAGAACTTTCTAAACTTTTCTATGAATAGAAAAAATATAGTTTGAGGTTTTCAGTATGTTTAATGATTTAATTTTTATGTCATAGTGATGTAATAATTAATGAACCACAATAAATGTCCTAAAATGTGTTATTTTATTAATATCATGTATTTTATTATATTTTAATCAATTTCTAGACCTATAAGTTACTTTCCAAAGTCTAAAATAGAAACTTTAACATTAAAAATATTGTTTTATAGAAACTTTAATTTTCCATGCCCAAAAAAGTAATATAAAATTATTACCACTTCTTATGGATTAAAATAACATAAAATATGTCCCAAATTTTTGAAACCATTGGAAAAAACCTTGGTCAAGACCAAGGTGTTTCATTTTCCACAACATAGATTTCCACGGCCTATATTTGAAGATTATTAAACAAATCCTCCACTTTTTCTATAAACACCCACCCATTTGTACATTTAATTTCCCTCACAATCCACCATATATGAATAAATTATATTTTTTCCTCCCAAGTAGTCCAAAAAAGGTGTCCTAAATCCCCTAATATCCCAATACTCATGTTTTAGGTGCAACTATTCAAATTACGGGAATTATACTACCTTTCTCTCCAATTCAAGAAAATAATTTTGTATATTTATTATAATTAATATGATTTATATTTTTATTATCCTTTTTATAATACCATTAATACCAAATTATGTTTTACCAATGTACAAACTTTCCCGCCTCATTTTACCCCTTTCTAAAATAACATTTTATACTTGATATGCTGGTAAATTTACTTCTAAAAAATTACCTATTCTCCTCAAGAAATTATCTTTTATTTTCATCTTGTGAATAACCAAGACTCTTTATTTTTAAAGGGTATTAAAATAAATTTAATTTTTTTTATTTTATTATTATATTAGTATACATGGAACCATAATTTCTCTTCTTTTGGGTTGAAAATGAAATTATGATCAGGTTTTTTAAGAACTTTAGAAATGCCATGATTTTGATATCAAACCTATTTTTTATTATCCACAGGTTATTTATGAAATGTTTGATTATGATATTTTCATCTCACATTAATTAATATATATTAAGGGTGTTCCTTGATATCAATCCAATGCATTGGGTAAATAATTTAATCTATATAGATTACATGTCTTATGATACCTTGGTGAACAACCTTGATAATTTTCATCTGCGACACTGTAGTGATTAACCCTGTTGATATGCTTATGATATCTAAATTAAAGTTGTAACCACATTTACATGTTATGAATAATTTTATTTTTATAATGATATGAATCATGATCCCTTTCTCATTCCATAATTATATTCTTGATGTTCTTATTGATATTCCTCAAGATCACATGTAAACTGTTTCCCTTACACGAGCCCTATGCTCACCCCTTTACTTTGATGTATTTTCCCAGGTTATGATATGTAATAAATTTGATTTGGATGAACCTATGAATAATATTTTATATTATATTATAAAAATGTTTTAATTTTTTTACGTATTTTTACCTTATTTTCAAGAAACTAAACTTTAAAAGATCCATTGTTTTTACAATGTAATGAAAAGTTATGTATTAAAAAAGAGAAATTTCATTATAAGTATCAAAGGATGGTTTAGTTATTTTAGGAAATTATGTTTTGAAAAAATTAAGAAGAAAAATAGAGACAAGTTTAAATATAGAAAAAAATACTAGTATTTTGGTGAAGTATTGAGTAAGTGGATTCTAAGAAATGAAATCCCTGTATGGATATGAACAAGTTAATTTGGCTCTTGTAGAGATGTATCTAGGGGTAACACCAAAAAACAATGCTTGTTCTAAACTTAAACATGAACCGGTGAATTAAAATAGGCCTCAATGAACTCATAGTTTGATACTCCTAGAGGATATGTTTGGTTAATCACCCGATTTTTATGAACTATTATGAAGGATATATTGAAAATGTAATTATTTTTAAAGAATATAATATTTAAGAATGATGTTTTAAGACATAAAATTCATTTAGAATTATAATATTCTTAAAATAAACACAATTCTTACTAAGGTTTTCTTATTTAAGATAATGATGAGAAATATAAGGAACCACCTAAACAATGAGCACAATGAACCATGCAATGATGACCCTCCTATGAAAGTTGGAATGGAATAATTCATGAGAATAATGAATCAACTAACTCAATTTATGAATAATAACTTGAATTAATATGAGAGTCTAGATTCACCTTGAAGGGAAAACATTCCATTGAGTCCTTTCTATGTCAATTACTACCATCTTTCATTGGATATACCGACCCATTGATTTATAAATAATGTATAAAATATATAGAAAATATATTTTCTATACATTGTTTTTCAGAATAATAGAAAGCCACTATAGATGTATACTACATAATGAGAGAAGCTAATCAGTGCTGCACACTTATTAAAAACATGAATCCAATAAGGGAGATTGATGATATTGAGTGATAAGAGTTCAGGGGATCCTTTGTCAACAAATATTTTCCACGTTTGATGTAAATGAAAATGGATAAGGAATTCCTATAGATAAATAAGAAAGAAATATATAAGTGGGAAGATATGAGATGAACTTTCATGACTTTATTGTGATACATCTAGCTTTGTTATAGATCCTAAAGAAATGTTTGATAGATTATTTGATGAACTAAGACCGCATCTATGAAGAAATATATACTATTAGGATGATAAAATCTTTGAGGAGGTAGTGCAGAGTTCTATGAAGGTTTAACTAGAGCTCAAAGAGACACAATGGTCACTCAAATCGAATGAAAATAAGATACCTTTAGAGACCAAATTAGGGAGTATTTTGATAATGGAAGATGAGGAAAGAAAGTGTAACTTCCCAAAATCCACAAATGTCGGAATAAGCATTTGGATAACAACTTTATTGGGAGTGAAAAAAGTTATAAGTGTGGAATAGATGTCCATATATCTCAAAACTGTCATGGTGAGTTGAAGTCTCTACTTATCAACAAAAGCAACAAAGGGAAGACAATGTAGGCTCAAATTGAATTCTAATGCTTCAAGTGTGGACTGCTTGGTCACTTTTCCAATCACTATCCAAATTAGAAGATAATGGAGGGAAATCACCATCAAACTCGTCATAGGACAAGGGAGCATGGTCAATATTTTTTTCACAACATATGAAGTAGAAGCCCAAAATGTTGTGGTGGTCGGTACTCTGGTTGTTATTTAAATTTTGGTAAGTACTTTGTTTGATTATGGTTCTATAAATTCCCATATTTCCTCTATATTTTCAAAGAATTTAGAATCAATCACTGAAATTTTCAAAGAATAGTTATTAATAAAGATTCCTGGAGGGATTATCCAAGCATCAAAATATATAGAAACTCTATTATTGACTTTGGTGAGAACAATATCATAAAAAATCTAGTAGTCATTTCCATGGTAGAATTTGACATTATACTAGGGATGGAATGGATCTCAATGTATAATGATAATATAAACTACAAAATAAAGGAAATTTCACTAGACTTGATTGGAAAACCTAGATTCATTTTCAAAGTAGAGATATTGTGACCCAAGATTTGTCAAGAAGCACCTCCCCTATATTTATTTATGGAGATGATAATTGAAGAGGAAGAAGTAAATGAAAGTATAAGAATAGAAAATGTCCCCATAATTTAAGAATACATTGATGTATTTACTGAAGAGTTACCTGGACCTCACCCATAAAGAGAGGTGGAGTTCTCCATTGAAATCATACCTGGATCCTAGACAATAAAAAAGAACCCATATAGAATGGAAAATGTGAAGCTAGAGGAATTTAAAAAACAAATTGAAGATATTTTGGAGATGGGATTTATCTAACCAAGTGTGTCTCTTTAAGAAGAACTTGTTATCTTTGAGAAGAAGAAGTATAGATCAATGAGGCTGTGTATTGATTATATAGAACTTAAAGGGATCACAATGAAAAACAAGTACCTTATCCCAAGGATTAATGATTTATTTGACAAGATTCATGGGGCTTAGTTCATCTCCCTGATTGATATTCGATTTGGTTATCATCAATTGAGGTTTAAGAAATAATATATTTCAAATAATTCTATTCGATCAAGATATGGGCATTATGAGTTTGTTGTTATGCCCTTAGGATTGACTAATTCTCCTTTAATATTTATTGATTTGATGAATAGAGACTTTAAGGACCAACTTGATAAATTTTCAATAGTTTTTATTGATGATATTATGATATATTCAAAAATTCTTGAGGATAATGAGGATAATATAAGTGTTATATTGAAAACTATGATGAAGTAGAGGCTATTTGGATAATTCATAAATTTTTTATTTTGGTTATAAGAAGATGATTTCTTGGAGAACATTGCAACCAATGAAGTAATCTCAGCTGACCCTACCCAGAAAAAGTTGTAGATAAGTGGCCTCATCCTATAATAGTAATTGAGATTCAATGTTTTCTTGTTTTAGAAAGATATTATAGGAGGTTTTTGAAAAAATATTATGACCTTCTAATACACTAACAAAGTTAACTCGCAAAAGGGGATAAATTCATCTGGACTAAAGAGTGTGCAGAAAGTTTCCAAGATCCGAAGAAGGGATTGGTTACCACACTTATGTTAAATATACCCTCTACCAAATAATTATTTGTTATTTTTAGTGATGAATATATAAAAGTGCTTGAGTGTATCCTCATGAAAAATGATAAGCTTATTTCTTATGCATCTTGACAGTTAAAGGCTTATGGGTATAATTATCCAACACATGACATGGACAAATTTTGGGTTATTTTTGATATGAAGATATGGTGGAACAATATTTATGGGGAGAAATTTGATATATTCATAGATAACAAAATATTGAAATATATTTTCATGCAAAAGGAATTGAACATGAGACAAAGGAGATAGTTTGAATTTTTTAAAGTCTATGACTGTTCACTTCATTATCACCCGAAAAGAAAAAACAAAGTTACTAATGGATTAAGTAGAAAAGACCCTGTTGTTATAAAAATGACAAGTATTCAAGGAGATCCATTTATCAAGGACCTAGTAAGGATGGACATGGGAATCATGAGGGAAGGGACATCATTAATCCTATCCCAAGTTATTTCTCAACCATCATTACTAGATAAGATCAAGAAATCTCAAAGAGAATATCCCTTTTTATAAAAGAAGATAGATGATGTGAAGAACATGAAGTTTCCTAAGTTCAATATTGATCAAGAAGGTGTACTAAAATTTTGAACAAGGATATGTGTTCCAAATATTCCGGAGATAAAGAAAGAACTAATGGAATAATTTAACAAATCTACATTATCTATACATCCTAGAAGCACTAAAATGTTTAGGTAACTTTGTGATTATTACTTGTGGGATAATCATAAAAGGGAAATTTTTTACTTCACTAAAACGTGCTTGGTGTGAAAAAATGTGAAGGAAGAGCGAAAAATTCTTAAAGGGGTATTACAAACACTACCCATAAAAACATGGAGGTGGGACAATATCACTATGGACTTTGTCCCCAGTCACCCAAGAATATCTAAAGGAAACAATACAATATCAGTTATAATAGACCAACTCACCAAGAATTCCCATTTAATCGCTAATTATTAAGATTTATCTCTAAAAAAACTTACCAATATTTGGGTAAAGGAATTGGTGAGCTTTCATGTTGTGAAACTTTCTATCATTTCTGATCATGATCCATGGTTCACATCCAAATTCTAGAGAAGTCTTCAACATGCTCTAAACACTGACTTGAATTTTAGTATGGACTGTCACCCCCAAATAGATGGAAAATATGGAAGGACTATTCATACAATATATGACATACTAAGAACATGCTCAATGGAATTTAAAGGTGGATGAGATTAGAACCTCCCATTAGTTGAGTTCTCATAAAAAATAGCTTCCACCTGAGTATTAAAATGGAACCCTTTGAAGGTATATATGGTAAGAGACATAGAATTCCTTCTGGATGGTATGAATTTGGGTAGAGAAAGATGTTTGGGCTAGACCTTGTGTAAGAGATGACAGAAAAGGTTCATTCCATCCAACAACACATAAAGGATGATCATAGTTGGAAAAATATATATACTGACAACCATCGAAGGGACTTGGAATTTGATGTTGGTGACAAAATTTTCCTTGAAATATCACCATGGAAGATATTATTATGGGTTGGGAAGAAAAGGAAGATTAGACATATATATATATATTAGACTCCATGAAATCTTTGACCACATAGGAGTAGTGGCCTATCAGCTTACACTTCCGCTAAATCTATCTCAAGTTCATGATGTATTCTGCATATCTCCCTTGAGTAAGTACATACCTGATCCCTCCCATGTACTGATTCCATAGGTGGTACAACAGGAACATGACCTCTCTTGGGAGGATTAGTCAGTGGAGATATTAGAATGTAGAGATAATTTTCTATGCAACAAGACTACCCACCTCATTAAAGTTTTTTGGAGGAACCATAAATATGAATGGGTGATGTGGGAACTAAAGGAGACAATGAGATAGAAGTACGCACACCTTGTTACACTAAGAGAATGAGTTGAAAATTTCAGGGATGAAGTTTATTTAAGGGGGGAAGAATGTAATGACCCAAACTTTTTATATGATATTTTGTTTCCTAAAAATGTGTGATTTACACCACAAAACCAAATCTCTTTAATAATGAAGTGGTATTTATAGAGTATAAATGGAAATGTGACCATCATGATTCAAAAGTTATACTAACATTGGTAAAATATGATTGTAGGTCAATATGATCTTTAGAAACCATACTCTTGGTAATAATTTTAGCATTATAATTAGTGTTTATAAGTAGAAATGAAAAAAAATTAATTAATTCCGAAAGGAGAATTGGTGAACTCAACCAGTAAAGTCATTCCATATAAAGTCCAATTTTCAGAACTTGTGATGAAGGTAAAATAAATGGTTTTCACCATTGACCAATCCTAAGATGAAATTCAACAAGTTAATCATGATAAAAATCATCTATGGGAGAAGTTCAAGTTAGGGGAAATTACCACTTGAGAGATATTAGCCAAGCCACCCCACAAATCTATCACTATCGCACACCTTACCATTAGGTCATATTCAAGTATTATTAGGGGTTATATGTCTAGGACCTAGTTACTTAATGTGTAATTCCATTTCATAATTAAAATTATTATTCTATAAATTATGTTTTAAGAATAGTTGTTCTTAATAAAAAATATGATGAATTTGATAAATTAATTTTTCAGAAACAAATTTTAATTTTTAGAAAAGATATATATTTTTATAATAAACTAATTCATTATGAAAAATATTTATTTTAAATAAAACACTCTTATTTAAATATAAATTATGAAATAATTGTATTATGTTCTTGAAAATTTTTAAGTGTTAGAAATTTGACTATGCATTAACGAACCACTATTTTTTTTAATAAATAATGATTTTTATTTTTAAAAGTTAATATTATATTACTTAGATAATTATTATGATAAGAAAATTAGTTTTTAAATCAGTGAATCACAATTAGTTTAGGGTGAATTTATGAGAAATTTATAAAAAACTTTATTTTTCTATGAATAGTAAAAATACAGTTTGAGGTTTTGATTTGTTTAATGACTTCATAATTAGGTAACAATGATGTAATAATTAATTAACCACAATACACGACCTAAAATGTGTTATTTTATTAATATTAATTATTTTAATACATTTTAATCATTTTCTAAACCAATAAGTTACTTTCCAAAGTGTAAAATGAAAATTTTACATTAAAAATATTATCTTATGAAAAATTTACTTTTCCATGCCAAAAGAAGTAATATAAATTTATTCTTAGTTGTTGTGGTTTGAAATAGAATAAAATATTCCCCAAATGTCCAAAACCATGGGGAAACCCATGGTCAATTACATGGGTTTTTATTTTCCACAACCATGATTTCCAAGGCCTATATTTGAAAATTATTAAACAAATCCTCCACTTTTGTATTAAACATCGACCCATTTATCCATTTCTTTTCACTCACAATAAATACCTCATGAATATATCATATTTATTCCTCCCAAGGAGTTCCCACAATGTGTTCTAAATCCCCCAAGGTCCTAATCCTTAAGTTTTCAGAGTAACTTTTCAAAGTAAAAGAATCATCCTTCCTTTCTCTTCAAATCAAGAACCTATTATTGTATATATCTTCTAATTATTATTGGTTCTCTTTTTATTATAATTTTTATCATACCCTTACTACCACATTATTTTTTTCCAATGTTATTCCCTTTTACCCTCTCATTTTACCCTTTTCTAAAACCAAATTTTATACCTGTTATGCTACAGAATATACTTCTCAAAATTTCCCTCTTCTCCTCAATACATTATCTTTTATTTTCTCCTTGTAAATACCCAAGACTCTTTCTTTTAAAAAAGTATTAAAATAAATTTAAAAATTATTTATTTTATTCAAGGATTATCATACATGAAACCATAGTTTTCTTTCCATGGGTTGAAAATGACATAATGATCTTGCTTTTTAAGAACATTTGAAATTCCATGATTTTGATATGAAACCTGTTTTTTTATTCTCCACAGGTTATTTTTGAAATTTATGATTATTATCTACATGTATCATAATAATTAATACATATGAAGGTTTATCCCTAATATTGATTCAATGAATTGGGTAGAGAATCTAATCTTTATAGATGACATGTTTTACAATACCTTAGTGAATATCCCTAGTCCTTTTCATTTATGACACCTTGGTGATTAACCTTTGTGATAAGCTTATGAATGTATAAATTAAATTTTGTAGCCACATTTCCATGTTATTAATCATGTTATTTTATTATGATATGCATCATGATCCCTTTCTCATGTCATAATCATATTCCTTCTATTCTTATTGATATTACAAATGATCACATATAAACTATTTATTTTACTAGGCCTTATGCTCACCCCTTTCCTTTGATGTATGTCCCCAGGTTATGAGATACAATAAATTTACATAGAATAAACCTATGAAAAATCATATTAAAATAATTTTTTAATTTTTAATGTATTTTTCACTTTATTTCGAAGAAACTAAACTTTAAAAGATCCTCTATTTTTATAATGTAATAAAAATTTATGTAATAAAAAGGTGAGATGCCATAGTAGAACTTTTTTATATGAATTCATAATACTCAACCTGATGTCTCTGTAAAAATTTTCATCTAATTACATCATAGATAATCTTATATACAATTTAATATATTCATAAACCTCAATTACCTTTGTTCAATAAGCATGGATGGAAACATCAGTATGACAAATTTCACTCAGAACCCTCTTTCTAATGAATTGATATAGAAACCTCTATCCATAACCTTAGCTAAGAAACCTTAAACCACATCTATATGTTGATATTTATAAGTTTAATCCAATTTTGTTAGGAGTCATTTTTATGATTATTAAGAAACCTTTATCAGCAACTCTTTATAACCATTAATCTCTCTGATAACCCACTTTAGAAACTTATTCTCTTTCTAATGATTTGGAAACTCATCTTCAATAATTCCAAAAAATGTTCATCTTATGGCCATAATATATTTAATTTAATTGATAAATTTATAAGTAATTTTTTTCTTGATTTTTTGATAACATTTATCTGGTAGAGTTCTCCTAAAATACTGTATACAATTCTTCATTCAACTACAATCCATACTTCACAATGTTCCAGAATTAAAGTTCCACTGACTTCTACCACAACATTAATATCTTTATAACTTGAACAAAGCTATGATAATACTAAATTTTCTTTAAACTTAAAGTTAATGAACTGTTCTTTAGTGGTTTTTCATTTTGGATAAACTCCATATTGAATCACCTCTATAGGTCAATGTTATATTTGATCAATGAATAACAATTCACATTATAATATATGAAATTCATTTGTCTAATCATTCTCTTAATGATGTGACATATTAATATAATCATTTAAATAATTTGTTTATATTATTATCTAATTGATTCGATCCATTCACTTCAAGATGATATTACTGGGAATGTTTACTTGGCAGTCTCCTAAACATCCTTTTATCCTTTCATACATTACATCTTGGTCCATCTGATGAACACTTAATTTGTTGGTAAGTTTAGAAACCTATGTATGATAGTGATTCTTAGAAACCCTTACATGGATACCCTTATAAAACTATTATATTACCCTTACGTGATAATTATAAATCTTAGTATACCTGTATTAAACAATCATCTTTCGTTTACATAGGTTCCTTTTAAGCACCGAGGTTCCTTTATGTTGGCATGAGAATGAACTTTATGTAACATGGAAACCCAAATACAATTAACTTAATTCAATGAACTTAGACTGCTGGCCTCTATACAATCATCTGTGATATTATTTTCTGGTAACACATTTCTCATAAACTGACTGAGTAAAAAATAAATTTTTATTAAATAAGGAGGGGGATACCACCCATAAATATGAAAATCAACTAAAGCCTCTAGGGAGATAGAAATTGATGAAGGACAAGGGAGGATCCTAAAATAACATCATTAAAATAAATCAGGTGAGATCCCAAAGTAGTGTATAAGATGAGAGGGTTACCTTCACACCCTACCTATGCTCATAAACTTTTTAAGGAAACTCCTTAAGAAATATCTATCCATTCAGTTTAGAATACCTATTAGGGAAATTATTTAAGTAAACTTCCATAATTTTGATAAAAAATATGCTTCTCCACAAATCATAGAATATGTTGTATTCATTAATAATAGCTCATCAATCATTATAAATAAACTCAAAGTGTTTAAAATAAATTCTGTAAGATAATAATACTAGAGTACTTCAATTAAAATTTCTATAAGCTTCATATTTATAAATTATTCAACATATTGATATTAATAAAATCCATCTATTTCATTGACTACTAATAAAGACCATTGAGAACAAATAAAACCTGCAAAAAAAAAGTGGGATCAATAAGTTCCCCCTTTATATTTTCTAGAAATACCTTCAAAGTTCTCTCAAAATGATTATTTCAATACATGAACCTCCCCCTTTACTTTTCCAAACATTCATTTAACATTATCTCCCCATTATTAAAAATAAATAAATATTTTCTGGGAAATGGGTATAAGGTAATTCTTATGAAATATTTCATCCTTCATTTTACTCTAATCCTACCTGATCCATGATCAGTGTAAAAAACAAGAGGATTTGATTTAGATAATAAAGTTTTCCATTACCAACTGATATTGATATCACACGGAACAAGAAATATGAAAAATGTCTTAAAGAGTCATTCAATTTTATTCAAAGATAAATATAATTAAATGAGATATGAACCTTTTGAAATAAAGATAAACTAGAAACTCTTATACTCATTTCAGTAAATATATAAGAAACAGTCAACTAAAACAACCAGGATAAGAAACCTTGAATAAATTTCATACTTATACTTTTATTATGTCATTGATTACTTCAATTTATCCCCCTTTGTGTTAAGTTTGTTATCTTTGTAACCAAATTTGAGATATTAATAAAAAATAATTTTTCAATGAAAATATTATTGTTTTATTTCTAGAATAATCATATTTATAAGAGACAAGGATTCTAGTAGCATCTTTAACTTTCTTTAAATGTATCCCCCTTAAGGATATTTTTTTAAAATCATAATAATGATGAATCTATTTAATATATATTCTTTAAATTTTTTTTTGAGAAATAAAAGAAGTGATTCTTTTGTATGTGGCTGTCTAGACATTTAGAAATTTCCACATCATCATTAAGGAAGATCCATTCCGGTGAATTTTCAATGAACATATAAAAGAAAAATTCTAGGATGGAAAAATTCATAGATTAAATAAACAATGTTATCATCCATTATTCTTACTTAGGTTCCCCCCTGAGTATACACCTCACCTTCAATTCCCTATTTTGAAAGAACAAATACATTAATTAAAGGCTAAGGGAATAAGGTGGATATTCCTTGCTTCTTAATATGAATAACATGGTTGATATTATTTTCTCAAACCAAGTTTCTAAAATTTCTCTATTATTTATGATTTTATATTAAAAAATCAATTTTAATAATTTCTATATGAATATTTTCTCTTATATAATTTATTTATGTGTGAAATTTATCTTCTCATGATTTTTTAATCACCTGTATCACCTACTAAAACTTTTATCTTCATAATGAACTATTCTAATGATTTACATATTATAGATAAATTTTTTAGAGTATGTCTAATCAGTTTGTACATTACACACAGAAATTATTAACCTTTATGTGGAATATTTTCTTTTCCTTTTTCACTAGAATTATCTTTTTCTTATTCTTTTTTCATCATTCTATCTAAATATTATAGATATTTAACTAACATATCATTAAGAACATTTGAATCATTTTTTTATTTTCCATATGTATTATTATGAGTTCAATATTCTTTATTAGTTATTTTGGATGATGTAATTTTCTTTCCCTTCTTGGATTTAGTATCCATAGTATTCTCTTCATTTCTCCTTGAAATTTTCATGGTAGAATTATTATTTACAACATTTTTCTTCTTACTTAAAAAGGATGATTCTTATTTCTTAAACTTATTCTATTTTATTTTATTATTAACATATTTAGATACATATCAAGATGATCATGAACCATTATTATGGCCACCATATTCTTGAAAATCAAAGTTATTTTCAAACTTCCCTAAACTGTTGAAAATTTCATATTTTTACACTATGTTTGTTTCTTATTCATATCTTTCATTCTATAATTTATCATGGCCTTACTTTGTACCTTTTAATTTAGTTTATTGTTCCAATAGTCTAAGGTATAATTCCCAATGTTTTTTCATCTCTAACATTGACCTACAAATCTTGATCTTCTTATTTATTATGTATTTTTTTTGTATTCATTAAAACTTGTTGGGATCTTCATGGTCAACCATCTTCTAAACTCTTTTTTCTATCCAACATGACCTTGGTGTTATGATTATTATCATTTTTATTCATCCATACTTGTATATATTTTTCTTTCCAAACTGAACTATTCAAGAAAAAATATTTAGAAACATTATTAAAAAATGGTATGGATGTCATGTCTTTATTCACAACTACTTGTGTTAGATAGCTAGACATGGTCATGATCTTATGATAACATGTTGAAGGTATTTTAACCTTATAATCCTCCAATGATTATTTTTTAGTAGATTTTTTTTTTCTTATTTTATTAAGTCTCAATATGGGTATTATAAAGATCGAAAAACTTAACTTCCAATTCTAGATGATTCATATTGAAGGTGTTTTTTGATCTTCAATAATAGTCAAAAATTCATCACAAACCTTATTTACTCTTTCAAATTCCTCTTATTGTAGCATAATTGTTTTTGTAACAAATATTTATGTTCCTTTATTTTCTGGGATTTTACTTACAATTAAAAATCCCTGACATCAATGCCATTTTTTAAATTTTCTTCAAGTGCATGGTTCTTTTCATCTAGAGTCTTCTTGAATCCTTGTTTTTCATAAGATTACTTGAGCTATTTTATTTAAAATTTTGAGGAACTCCTTTAAATATCCACATTTATTTCTTCAAAGGCTCTAACATGTACGTAGAGCTTTATATATGATATGAATTTTTCTTATAAATATATATCAATATTATTAACATCTTCTAGATGGGTGATCTCTTCCTGTATACTTTGAAGGACTCCATAAATAAGAGAGACTATTTCTTTCAGAACATAATTGATAATATCTCCGAATCCACTACCTGATATATCGTGGGAAGTTATAGATTGATCATAATCACCACTTATACTGGGTTCTTCTTATTTATGATGGTTTTTATAATAATTTTTAGACAACTCATGGTAACTTAACATTCTTGACTCACTTGAGGTTGAAATATAATCTGTCTCCTTGGTGAGAACTTGAGCCACATGCACTTTAATTTCCAATCCTAGTCCATCTTCTTTGTTAATTTGGTATAGAGAAACTGATAATTTCAATTATTTAAGAAATATGAATAACTCCTTCAACTTTCTTTTCTCTTTATTTATACTATTCATAATGGTCTTGGTAGATATATTAATCTAATCAGAGATCAATTAATATTCCCCAAAACCTCACTTAATTGTTAACATAATAAAGTAGCTCAAATATTGAAAAGAAAATAACTTCAATATTGAGAATCCAATAGAGCTAATCCTTGGATCTGATACCAATTTAGAGAATCACTTTATATATACTCAATATTGAGGGGGTGGGGGTGAATCATTTTTGGGAAATTTTTAACCAATTATCAATTTTTATCCCTTTACATATTAGACATGTTAATATCTTGATTATAATGTTATCTTTTATTTATTGTATAAAATTTTATGAAAGTCGGTAAAATATGGGAAATAAATTTTTTACAAGGTTCACTAATCAATAAGAGAAACTAGTACTTTAAATGTATGGTGATGTTCAACACATATATTCTCTACTATAATATGATTCCATGTATAGTGGTGTGTCTAAAAAATAATCCTTATCCAATGTGTGAGTCCCCAAACTTTAGGAGGGCGATAAAAATAATCTTGAATCCTTGGACTGGTGATGACCTTGTTCAACTTGCATCTCCTCACTGGTTCTTTATACTACCTATCAATACAATATCCAACTTATTAAATTATTCACTTTATAACACCAAGTAATTCTTCCAGCATATTGGACTTTTTTGGATGTCACAGTGTTGTTCTATTCTTAAATTCATTGTTCTTCAATTTTTAATTTCACAAAAACAGGCCAGAAAGTTTCCTTGTTATTCTTCCTTCATCTAAAACCTATCTGTATGATGCTTTGTATCATTTTTCTACACAGTATGTTTGTATAATAATTTTCATTTGGTGATTACATGTCTGAGTATTATATGTATGCTAATATTTCACATGATCTATCTTCTTCTTTTTGTTCATCAGATCACCAATTGATAATTAAACTATTTTTAGGTATCTAGATGATCATTAATTATTATTGATCATCTAAAATCCATTCATCTAATTAAAATGATCCATTCTATATATTTATCTCAATTTAGTACCTATAAATTTTATGATTCCACATTCTTCCCTTCACTAGGTGCTTTATTCCCGTCTAATGCTTTATTTACCTTTGGTACCCCCTTCTTTGTCTGGCACTCTTCGTTTAGAAATTCTTCCCAAATGAGAATAACTCTCATGATTCTAGGTGAAAACTTCCTTACAGCTTTTTAATTATTTATAAATTACAATACTCTATATATAAATATTATTTCACTCGTTCTCCATACTATGGAGACCCTTTACAGAGGTGTTCTTCCAAAATTTTTGGGGAGAACTCAAAGTAAATTTTCATGCTCAAAGAAACATGGAATTGTGTAGCTTCTAATAGATTTTATTATACCTAATGATTCAGAAATATTTTTTAATATTCTTTAGGATTATTTATGTTTCATGAAAACCCCCCCTTTTCTAACTTCCTTAAAACCAGTGTTAATAAACTTATAAAAACTTCTTTTACCTTGTAAATATGGAAAATGTTGAAAAAGAAGATTCGACATCATAATTTTTAAATTTATAACATTAATAAAATTTATAATGTTATTTAAAACATCATTTTAGTATAAATTCATAATATTATTTCCATACAATGAGAATTCATCCCACGTTCCATTAAAAAACTGTATGAACATGTTTAAATATTTCTTAATATACATCCTTTGACCAACAATAGGATTCAAAAAACATTCATTTGATAGATTATTTTATAAAAATACGCTATTTGATTAACCATTTTAATGTTAACTCAAAATATTTTTATAGGGATCTTTATAAATCCGATTGGTTCTTATATTTTTATTATGTTTTTCATCTGATGAACACTCATAGATATTCTCAACTCCTTTTGTATGATGAATTCATATAAATTAGTCAAATTAATTTTTAATACTCAACTTGATGTATTTGTAACACCTTGTATCTAATTAAATATCTCATAAGATTCTATATGATAGAAACTATTTAGAAACCTTAACAACATTTTTCCAATCAACTTAGATGGAAACTTTAATATGCTGAAAATCACTCAGAAACCTCTCTCTGATGACTTCATATAGAAACCTCTATCCTTAACCTTAGCATATAAACCATCAAAAAACTCTTTTAGATGATCTTTATATGTTTCCTATAACATTATTATGAATTTTTATTCTAATAATCAGGAAACCATTATCATTAACCCTTTATAGCCATTCATCTTTCTCATAACTAACTTTTGAAACTTTTTCTTTTTTCTAGGATTCATAAAATCTTCTTTGATCATTTGAAAAACTCTTAATACAATAATAATCAAATTATTCCTCTTACTAATAACCTTTTTTGAAATATGCGATTGATAATTCAATAACTTATGTCTGATAGAGTCTATATGATAGAAATTTTATAGTTATTCATTCAACGTCAATCAACACTTCATAATGTTTGGGAATTATAGTTCTACTGCACCCTACCACAACATTAATATCTTTATAACTTGACCATTTTCACCCGATCCTAAATTTCCTTTGATCTAATAGTGATTAATGTATTATTCAATCATCTTCATATTTGGATAAACTCAATCTTGAATCACATCAATAGGGAATTATTATTTTTGATCAATGGAGAACACTTTATAGAGTAACATTAGTTTTTTATAATCATTCTTTATCCAATGTAACATATGAATATAATTAGTCAAAATATTTGTCAATCTTATCATCCGAGTGATTTTTTACATTCACATAAATCTTATATTACTATGAAATTTCATTATATAACCTCCTAAACTTTCCCCCATCCATTTAGACTTTACATCTTGGTCTATCTGGTGGACACTCTATCTGATGGAAAAGTTTAAAAACCTTTTTTGACGGTTTTACTTGGAAAACATTAGGTGTATACCCTAAAAACCCACCATATTACACTTATATGGGTATTGGATATCTATGTGTACCATTATGCATTTCTCAAATTACCCTTACATAGGTGTTTACTACCCTTACAAAGGTGACTTTTAAGCATTGGGGTTCCTTTACATAGGTCTGAGCATAACATTTACATAACTTGGAAACCCTTGTTAGATCAATTTTGTCTTATCAACTTAGTACACTAGACTTTTTCCAATCATCCATGTTATCTCAATCTTGTAACATTATACTAATCATATTCTTAAGGAAATTTCATCCCTTTAGTTTAAAAAAATTATTATGGAATCTCAATAAATAAACTTCCATAATGTTGATAAAAATGTACTTATCTAAAAAGCTTAGTACATTCTGTAGTCATTAATAACAACTCATCAATCATCCTAAGTAAACTCAAAGAATTTAAAATATCTTCCTTAAGATAATAATACTCGAGTAATTCAACCAAACATTCTAGGAGCTTATTCTTTGTAACTTTTTCAACATATTAATATTTTTGAAATATTTATATATCATTTACAATCATTGAAAACTAATAAAAAATTGAAAAAAATTAAAAATTTCACAAAAAGTGGTATTAACACATGCCGTGTAGGTAGAAAAATATATGACATGTAAAAAAAAGTACATGACCAGACTTCTTATGAGGGGTTACACACTGTGTACTCCTAGAATACATTTTGTGTACTATTTCATGCTAAGGTTATTTTTCTATCATATTTCTCGAGACTCAGATTTGAGAACATGATTAGTCAATCTTGAGTGTTTTTATATGTAGAACTTGATGTCACAAAACAATTAAAAATTATAGAAGATACATGAAGTTATTGGAAAATGTTGTTTCTTTAGATCCATAATACTGATGATTGGGATTGGGTGTGACAACTGGAGTGGACACGAGGTTATGAACTCCCATGGCGGAGATCTAGTGATATGTCACATGTACCTAAAATTCTTCATAGAATTTAGTACTCCCACACATCCATGGGGTATGTGTATCCTATATCATCATCAGATTAGTATCCCCTTGGCCTCAACAAGATGCGAGTCCCCTATATGATTGATAGAGTTTGGAACTCCCCCGCTAACTTGGTGTGGGTCCCCTATTCATTGGGTCATGTACTCCCTTGTTTGATGTGCTTTACTTGATGGGGAATGGGTCCTCACCTCTATATTATTTTAGACACATGGGTTTTCTTATGAATGGATTTTTATATAATTAAGGAGTTAGTACTCCTTTGACTAAAAATTATTCTTGGACAAGTTGTGGGTTTCCACAATAGTTCCTTGATCGATGGAATAAAAATGAGAGCAACATGGAGTGGTAATATAATTAATGACATGCATAATTGAATAGTGAATGAGATCCCCATTATGGTTTTGATTAGTAAGGTGGAAGTGAAAAATGAGGAACATTTCAGATAATGCACACCTTATGACACATCAATCACCCTTTGGTTTCATTTTTGGTGTGACTTATAGTTAGAAAATTGATTTCAAACATTGTGAGCCTTTCAGTACTCTGAGAATTCCTAGTTGATCATGAGATACAATAATTGATGGAATTGAAGTAGATATAACTAGGGATTATTGATGAGTTTTGGTGTATCATTATATAATTTATTCATCGAAAGAAACCCATCCATAGTTCCAAATATATCATTAATAAAAACAACATGATAGAATAAATAACATAAAATATAATCACACCTTGATTTGAATAGGCTACATATCTATCAAACACAATGGAGTATTCTTCATTGAGATCATTTAGTGATAAATGAATAATTATTTCCTCCATAGGTGGTACACATACCACTTGGACACTTGTTCATGATAGGAGGATCCCAAACCACTAAAGGAGTTCTAGTACCTTCTTTTCAATGGAAAATAATGAACATGGAGGAAGTGTGATTAGAATATTGATTGTAATTATCACATTAACACCAACAGTGGGATTCTATCCCTTATATAATCTATCTTGAATAAATTAAGAGATTTGAGCATCGACATCAATCACATGGTAGCCAAAATGTGTTATGATAACAAATGACCATTTTAGATTAGATCTTTTGAACAATTCAAATTGTAACACCCTCAAATGATAAAAGGTTAAATGACTAAATGATATGACTCATGTCAACAACGTGCACCATCCTTTTCGGGAGCCTACCTGATTAGAACTCCATAGTTAAGCATGATTGGCCTGGATTAGTGATAAGGATGGGTGACCTTCTGGGAAGTTTCTCAGGGTGTGTGTGAGTGAGGACAAAGCACACAGTAAAAGACATGTTTTGGCCTATGGGGAAAATCATTAGTTAGATGACCTGTTTGGGCACGTGGGTGGATCTTAGGGTGGGCCCCACATGTCTGTGGGGTAACTGGTGGTACCTGGTAGGACAATACCCGACGACTATGTTAAGGGCGAGGTGTTTGTGCTGTGACTAGGATTGAGTTGTCACATTTGGTATCAGAGGTGGTACCCAGCCTTAAGTGTGGTGCACTGCCTTGGTTGAGATGTAGGGCCCACAATGAGGAAATTGTGATCTAAAGGGGGGGGGGGTGATTGTAACACCCCTAAATGATAAAATGTTAAATGACTAAATGATATGACTCATGTCAACAAGGTGCACCTTCTTTTTCGAAAGCCTACCTGATTAGAACTCCACAGTTAAGCGTGTTTGGCCTGGAGTAGTGATCAGGATGGGTGACCTTCTAGGAAGTTTCCTAGGGTGTGTGTGAGTGAGGATGAAGTACACTGGAAAGGACATGTGTTAGCCTGTGGGGAAAGTCATTAGTAAGATGACCTGTTCGGGCACGTGGGTGGATCCTAGGGTGGGACCCACGTGTCTGCGGGGTAACTAGTGGTACCTGGTAGGCCAGGACCTGACGACCATGTTAAGGGCGGGGTGTCTATACTGTGATTAGGACCCATTTTTCACACAAATTACATGTCATTCCATAATGAAATAAAACCATTGATTAATATCTAAAGGCAAAGCATGTGTAAGATGATGTAGTTCTATTTCCCTCATGTCCCATATCATTAGATCATGATACACTATGACAGAGGCTAACAGTGGAATCCTGATTCTTCTTACGATATGAATATATCATAATTTTCAATATTTATTTCATGTAGATCAATATTTATAACTCAGGGTATTTCATACAATATGATATACCAATTTTAGTGTATTTACATTAATCCCCAACTTCTACTAAAATCCAAAATATAATTTAATAAAAACTCCACAACTCTTTATGACTTAATCAGAACAACTTTGGAAATGATTGATCAAACTCTCTTAAATTTGGAATAAAAATTTATCCCAAAATTCAATCCTTTTTGTAAGTCCTATCTAGTGTTCAAAACAAATATGAAATATTGATTTCATAGATTTAAGAAATGAGTGGCCTCTAGTAAAACATCAATACTACTGAATCTATAAAGGGGCCTCATGTGATCTTGATCAAACATACTCATATCATCATATGAACATATCCACCACATGACGTATCATATATATAATATGTGTACCCTATATAACCACTTTTTCCATGAAACCAAGTGACAAATAGACATGGAACATATTAATATATTATCGGTCATCTCATACATTCATGGTTCTCTAAGAAAATTAACCAGGTTGATTAATACATCACGTGCTATTTCTATAACAGATGATCACATCACAAGTACCTCATTTAATAAGTTGATCACATCACATGACACTCAAATAAGCATATAAATTTATTTCCATAGTCAAATTCAATCAAGGTATATATGTATTTTTTTTATGAAATGAGTGGGAAAATCTTATCTTGGTTGAAATCTAACAAAAAATATGATAAAAAATTTACCCAACCACCCATTGATTAAAAAAGCTTGAAGGCTTGTCTAAAAAGGTCATAAAATCATGAAGGTTATCTTTCTATGTATATCACAAATATTAAGTAAAGGGGATTCATAATAAGAATACATCTCTAATTATATTGATGGATATATGGAATTCCATATGATATACTTTGGTGAGTTAGTCTAAATAGTAAATATCCACTTATTATCTCATGAGTACTCTACTCACACCAATCGTAACATATCATTAGAACCCATAATACTCTGTGATGATCATCGATACGGGATAACTAAAATTCATACTTTGAGGGAATATTATCATTCTAATTTTTATGTATTATAAATTATAGAATTCATGAATGAATGATAAATGGAGATCAATTTTATTATAAAGCAATAATATATTTTAAAACCATTACATCTAATCTAAAATGTATCTTATATAAAGAGATATAACATGACCCTATTGATTTTTCTATAGTATTGGTTTCATCAATGGATCCACTATATTCTCATATATGTGCACCCAAATGATATTTAAATCACCCATCTCTATGTTCTCTTGAATGAGATGGTAATGAAAAAGGATGCATTTAGTCCTTTGGAGAGACCAGGGAACATTGGTATAAGAGGTAACTAAATTGTTTCCAACGTAATGTTAGATAAATCTTTTTATACTATAAACCATCCCAAGTTCAGTGATGAATTTATTAATCTAAAAAACTTACAGTGCATCATCTTATACAGCGATTTACTCCACCTCTATTGTTGAGTATGCTATGGTGGGTTTTTTAGATCTCTTCCAACTAGTAGATCCATAATTTAGGAAAAAAATGAATCTAGATTGATATATAATTTTATATTTATCTTATTGAAAACTTTCATCAATGTAAATAATTATATAGTGCTCTTCCTCTACTACAAAAAGAAGGAACATATATGAATTTCTTCTAAAGTACTTAAGGATGTTATTTATAGTAATACAATGACTCTCATTAAGATTTTATTGGGATATACATGTAATAATTAAATCATAAATGGTATAAGGTTAAGTAAATAAAATTATATACATGATAGATCCTATGGAAGGTGAATAAAGAATTCAATCCATCCTTCCAAACTCTTTAGTTGGATCTTGAATCTTCTTAAGATTCATTCCATACAACACTAATAAATACCCCCTTTTTTAGATCTCTATGACAACCCACTTTATCATTTTAACAATATATATATTCTAACCCAGTCCAAGAAAACTCTTAGGTATATCTCTATAAATATTTATACCCATTATATAGGATACTTCACCCATGTCTTTCATTGAGAGGTATTTTCCCAACCGCATCTTTATAGAGTGTAATTTTAGTACATAATTTCTGATAATTTGTCTATCATACACAAACAATATTAAAAATATTCCCACACTTCAACTAATATACTTTTATATACAATAATATTTTTTATTTGTTTATAAAACCAAACTCTTTGATTTCATCATCAAATAGGATATTCTAACTCTGAGAATCTTTCTTCAATCCATAAATGGACCGTTGGAGCCTACAAACATAAACTTACTCATTTTGTTTTTTAAAAACATTGAGAAGAATAATATATATTTTCTAAACTAATTTCAAATTAATTAAATTTGTTTTTAAATCTATTAGATATATATCATAATAAAAATGAGGTGTTTTGAAAAGAAATATCCAAGTGGGATTTATCTTCACAAATGGTGAAAAGGCATCTTCATAGTAAATATGATGAATTTGTTTGCTACCCTTTTATACAAGGAATATAATGAACCAATCATTATAAAAACCATAATTTATATTTAAAATAAGAATTCATTTTCCTTCATTATTGATAACCTTTTTATTTTTAGAGTTTGAGATAATTAGGACCAACTCATACATAATAATGTTAAAATTTTCACAAAGTATCCATTTTTACCCAAAAAAGGTTATTTATAAAAATAAAATTGCTTAATTCAAGGTAAATTACATATCTTAAAATCTTAATTTGTTAACATTTCTACTCATCCTTAAGCCTTGTGAAAAATCACTTGAAAGTGTGGGATGAGAAAAACAAACCCAGTAAGGGATATATAAAAAAAATAAAGGAAACATGTTAGACTATTTTAAAATCATGACATCATATAAGAGAGTTTACTTTTAACATAATAAACTTTGAGATAAAATAATCATTTAATTACACATGAAATCAGCTTTACTATCATATTTTTTGTTTTCATAAAACACTTTATAAGAAAACATAAATTCAAAATCATAATCATGTGGGTTTCTTATAAAACATGATAATTCATGGAGAAAATTTTCTTAAAAACATATATTTTACAATTAAAGGGTATAATCATTTATTTAAAAAAATATCATTATATTACCCTATGAAATGAAAAAATTCAATGAAAAGTTATTTACATGAATAGAAAATTCATGCAGGTTCCTTGGTACATATGATTCATAGAACCCTTACAAATGGGATAACCTACTTGGTTAATTCCAACAAATTCTTTGGAGAACTTAATCATTACCCAATTAATTGAAGAGACATATCGGGTTCACCTGTAACGCCCCGACCCCAGTTACCCAGAGTCGGTGCATTATTACATAACATTGGCATGATCACAAGAAAGATCAAATC
Organism: Viscum album; assembly: GCA_963277665.1. NCBI lineage: Eukaryota > Viridiplantae > Streptophyta > Magnoliopsida > Santalales > Viscaceae > Viscum > Viscum album. The sequence goes on from OY728145.1 coordinate 1,712,145,049, forward strand.
TCGAAAGACCGATTGGTTTAGTAGCCTTGGAAAAACTAGATATAATTATAAAGTTTTACATTACATTTCAAAGTGAAAAACTACTACAACAACAAAGTCTTCATATCCACACTATTAACCCCTCATAATATCCCTGCAAGTCATTCATAATTTACTTCTTCACTACCTGGGAAAAATAAAACATAGAAAAGGGGTGAGCTCAAATGCCCAGTAAGGATAACAATATAGCGGAACATTCAAAATAAGCATAAAAATTTAAGGCAATGAATTACTAAAACAAAAGCCTTTTAAAATTGAACTTCAACATAGTATGGCAAAAGTAAAATGAAATAATGCCATTTACTTATTCACATGGATATTCTACTAATCGAATAATCACATGCAATATCAATAACCACTTTCATAATGTTGGAATGCATAATGCCAGACTATCATAACCACATAGCCAAGGCCTCGTGCCAAGACTACAAATAAGATTTTGTCAAGGCCTTGTGCCAAGACACTAGTTTGTCTCATGAGACCTACCGATGCATCGAGGAGCTATAGCGGGCTCCACCCGTCACTTATTAAGTCCAATGCATTCCCATATGAAAAGGTTTAAACATAACATAAACATTCGTATTAAAACTAGCATACGAAATGTCAATAATTTCACCATAAACTATGAATGGTATAAAAATAGCACATCCATATTCAAACATATCACAAAACCTTCAATACAATATAGAAGTTTTGTATCATAATAAATCAACTTCAAATAATCTTAAAATCCGTCAAAGGATGTTGACATAGATGAAATCAAAATTCTTTTTAAAGAAGTATCTCCTTTTATTTTGAAATCATTTAAGATCCATATAAAATAAAACATTTTCTTTGAAAATATTCTTATAAGCTTGTATGGAAAGCTTCGACGATTTTATAACGGCGGAAAATAACCGCACCCGCCGTATAAGTTAAAAAAAACATTCTTACCTCAATTCTGTCGAAAAGGTTAAAAAGGACCTTGTTTTGAAAACGATGGAAAGATTCCTTTATAAACCTCTTATAAAAAGTCAAACAAGGGTATAAATGACTTTAACCCATATTCTTGTAAATAGTAAAAATGTTTTGAAATACATTTTTAAGAAACATGGATGTGGATGATAAAGATATCCCAGTAGATTATTACGTATAAACAACCTCGGATAATGAAGAGATTGTGAAATAAACCCTTACCTTGTACTTTTCCTTGGTTGGGGTAGGTTAACCTCCTGTATAATGGTGAAATAATTGTTATTAAATTATACAAGAATCATATATATTAATATGATATCATATATGATCTTTTAACATTGATTTGTTAATAATATCTTAGAATTATCATCGTTTCGGGTGTTAACTTACTCATTTTCTTTATATGTTTTGTTACATAAGCCATGGTTGTTGTATCTTATTCATATCCAGAATGATATCTAGTCCTTAAACATCATTTTTAAATCATCAAATGATAATTATACTTGAATGGTTACGATGGAGAATGAATCTTATCACGTTCGTGGAGACGGTAGTCCGTACGTACGCACGAGCGACAATATCATTCTTTTGATATTAAAATAATATATAAATGAATGGTATATCATATATACAGAATAATTAACATGTTATATTTATTATTTACATGAGTTACACATCATTATTATACCCATCCAAATAATATTATATTGAATAACAATTACACCACGACGTGGAGACGGTAAGCCGTACGTACGCACGTATGGTGACATGTTATTCAAAGGGTGGATAGAATACTGAATATGGTTGTACCATACTTATAATAACATCACAGTATATGTGAGATACTGGAGTTATTATTTTAGAATGGTAAGAACAAAGGAAGAAGAAGTGGAAGAAGAAATGAACTTGGAAAAGGGGTGGTGAAAACATTACCTCTTCTTCGGGTTCTTCCTTTTGATTTGATCAAAAGGGCTCCTTAGGTTGGCTTTCTGATCAAACTAAGGCCCCTAGGTTGTAGTGAGGGATGTTGGGAGAGTATTTGGTCAGAGTTTGGCCGAACCAAAAGGCTTTAGAGGTGTGAAGAAATGAGAAGGAGGAGTGCCCTTTTATAAGAGGGGTGAGGGGCACCTTTGGAAAAGCTAGAAATATTAATTTATAATAAATTCATATTCGGTTTCTAATGGCTCCAAAGTTGACTATTCAAAGGTTAAGGTGGGGATAGGTCGAAAACCACTCAACCAATAGAATTTAGACAGGTTTGGGTACTTATATTAACCTTATCTTTAAGTATTAACTCTAAGTTAATTAGTTTCACTTTTACAATGTCTCTTTGTATTTTTATATAATATGGTTAATAAACTTACTATATACATCCAAGCGACCCCCAAGTGGTCCATTAATGAGGAACCTATCATAATATAAGTCTCTTGGCCGAACCTTAGATTTTTAGGAATTTAATATCAATTAATAATATAATATTTTTTTTAAGAACTCTTTTATGTCAATTTTGACACTATTCAATAGTTGATTTTTTTGAAACTCCTAACAGATTGATTACTTCGAAAAAAGTCAATTAAATAAATCCTAATATATCATATTATCATATAAAATTAGTTTAATTCATTAAAAGTTTCATATTATAATTATTTGGGTATTTATAATATCAATTATTTTAATTTTTCACTATTATAGTAATTACTGCATCATCATTGTGTCATAAATAAAATAAATTATTCAATGTCTAAAAATTATAAATAAAATATCATTATGTAGGAAATCTTTTTAGATTTCTAATGAATATTTATAATCTAAAATCCAACATATATAACCCTATGTAAAAATTGTTGTTCTAAAAGATATATGCTTGTGTCATTTTTGTATTCATTTTAACTAAATTAAAATAAAGTGTCATTATCACTTACAAGTGGATCCATGGGGTCCCAAAATAGACCCAAAGATGCCCATGGTCGACCATGTATCAACCAATAGGGTTGAGACACGTTTTAGGGTAATTTAGTATTATTATAATATTATTTTTTAACCCTTATTTACCGGATTTACCCTTAACCATGGTAAATAAAATATTTACCGCAGTAATTATTCAAAATGTCTAAAAATAAAAGTTACCTATTTACACAATTTGAACATCCTGATTCCAAATATGGAATCCATTTTTCTAAATTCAAAACACAGAAGTGGCAGAAATTAATTTAAAATTAATTCCCGCTGTCAAAACAAAAAGCGTGTTTTTAAGAGATAATAACTGTCAAAAGATTGACACTTGTTTATGTTCGGTTTAATTGTAAAATTATGTCCAATGACCAACATTATATTAAATGGTAAAAATATATTCTAAATATACTTTAAAACCACTCAAATTCATAATTTATCACTATTAATTATTTTTATTAAAAAAGTTGTTTTTAATTAAAATTTAGTAATTTTCACTATTCATCAAAATATAAAAGTTATCCGAAAAGTACCAAAATTTCACCCTAGGATAATTTCGATATTCCGAATCCAAAAATGAAGTCCATTTTGAAATATAAAATATATATGATTTCAAAAAGTAGGTATAACTATTCACAACGGCTAGTTTAATTAGTTGTGGTGTGTGTTAGAACTCGAGGTTGCGTACAACACACGCTATCACATTATTCGAAGGAAAACGTACCGTGGAAGCTTGGGGTGTTACATTCTCCCCTCCTTCAAATAATTGCGTCCTCACAATTTCTAGGGTATTACTGCATAAAAAGACTCGGGTGGTTCTTCATCATAAGTTCCTCGGGTTCCCACGTTGCCTCTTCCATCTTATGATTTCTCCACAAAACTTTTACCAGACGCGTCGTCCGGTTTCTCAGTACTTGTTCTCTTGTATCAAGAATCCTGACGGGCTCTTCACAATAGGAAAGATCGGGTTCCAGTTCTAATTCCTCATAGGTGAGTACATGCGTTGGGTCAGGCATGTATTTTCTCAACAGAGATACGTGGAACACATCGTGAACTTTGGAGAGACTTGGCGGCATTGCCAATCGGTAAGCTACAACCCCAATTCGTTCTAGAATTTCGAAAGGTCCGATGTACCTGGGACTTAATTTACCTTTCTTACCAAAACGTATGACTCCCTTCCATGGAGATACCTTCAGGAAAACATGATCACCGACTTGAAATTCCAAATCCTTCCTTCGATTATCGGCATAGCTCTTCTGCCTACTTTGAGCTGCTTTGATGTGATTTTGGATTACTTTCACCTTTTCCACCGTTTCCTCCACCAGTTCTGGGCCTACAAGTTTTCTTTCACTAACGTCATCCCAACAGGTTGGTGTACGACATCTCTTTCCATATAACGCTTCATATGGTGCCATCTGAATACTCGAATGGAAGCTATTGTTATAGGAAAATTCTACCAGTGGTAAATATTGATCCCACATACCCTGAAAGTCAAGTGAGCAAGACCTCAACATGTCTTCTAGGGTTTGAATAGTCCATTCTGATTGTCCATCTGTCTGAGGGTGGTAAGCAGTGCTCAAATGAAGTTCAGTATCCAGGGATTTCTGAAGACTTTTCCAAAATCTTGAAGTAAAACGGGGGTCACGATCAGAAACAATCGATAGGGGTACTCCATGAAGTCTCACAACTTCATTAATATATAGTCTTGCTAGACGTTCCAGGGGTAGATCTTCTCTTATAGCAAGGAAATGTGCTGACTTGGTAAGACGATCAACAATCACCCATATTGCATCGTTCCTTCTAGGAGTCTTTGGTAGCCCCATGACAAAGTCCATCGTAACATTGTCCCATTTCCACTCTGGTATGGGAAGAGGTTGCATGACTCCTCCAGGATGTTGCCTTCCAGCTTTCACTTGTTGACAAACCATACATCTTGACACAAAATCAGCAATCTCCCTCTTCATGTTGTCCCACCAAAAATGTTCCTTCAAATCTCTATACATTTTGGTGCTCCCAGGGTGTATAGAGAAATTGGAACTATGAGCATCATCCAGCAATTCCCTTTTTAGATCAGGTAAATCGGGAACACAAAGTCTCTTCCCGAATTTCAAAATTCCATCTTCATACACAAAGTCTCTCAATCTCCCATCATCCACAGCTTTAATCTTCTTTTGGAATTCTTCATCATTGGTCTGAGAACTCTTAATCCTTTCTAGTAAAGATGGTTTGGCAACCATTTGGAAAAGCATTGATGTTTCACCTTCCCTGGTTATTCCAATGTCCATCTTCACTAGATCCATGAAAATTGGATCCCTTTCAATTCTCATCATGTTCAGAACTCCATGGTCTTTTCTGCTCAAAGCATCTGCTACTTTGTTTGCTTTCCCCGGGTGGTAGTGTATTGTGCAATCATAATCCTTGAGTAATTCAAGCCATCTCCTTTGCCTCATGTTGAGTTCTTTTTGTGAGAAAATATACTTCAAACTCTTGTGATCAGTATAAATCTCACATTTTTCACCATAGAGGTAGTGCCTCCATATCTTCAAAGCAAAGATCACAGCTGCTAACTCAAGATCATGAGTAGGATAGTTTTGTTCATGAATTTTCAACTGTCGTGATGCATAGGCAATAACTCTATCATTCTGCATAAGGACACAGCCAAGTCCTTTCTTCGATGCATCACTATAAATAACGAACCCATCATTCCCCGATGGTAGAGTCAATATAGGAGCATTGACTAATCTTCTCTTCAGTTCTTCGAAACATTCTTCACACTCTTTTGTCCAAACAAATTTAACCCCTTTACGTGTGAGCTTCGTTAATGGGTTAGCCAATCGGGCAAAATTCTGGACGAAACGTTGATAATAACCTGCCAAACCAATAAAACTACGTACCTCAGTTATACTCGTAGGTGCTGGCCATTCTTGGATTGCTTTGGTCTTAGAAGGATCAACAGAGATTCCATCTTTTGAGACAATATGGCCAAGAAAAGAAATCTCCTGAATCCAGAATTCACACTTGCTAAACTTCCCATATAATTCATGCCTCCTCAGAGTCTTCAAGATAATGCGCAAGTGATTTTCATGATCTTCATAGGTTTTGGAGTATACCAAGATATCATCAATAAATACCACCACAAATTCATCGAGATACTCCTTGAAAACTCTATTCATCAGATCCATGAATACAGAGGGTGAATTAGTCAATCCAAATGGCATTACAGTAAACTCGTAATGCCCGTACCTGGTTCGAAATGCTGTCTTCGGAATGTCTTCCTTCTTTACACACAACTGATGGTATCCAGATCGAAGGTCAATCTTTGAAAAGTATTGAGATCCATGCATTTGGTCAAATAAATCATCAATACGAGGTAGGGGATACTTGTTCTTTATCGTTATAGCATTGATCTCCCTGTAATCGATACATAACCTCATAGATCCATCTTTCTTTTTAACAAAAAGAACAGGGGCTCCCCATGGAGAAACACTAGGGCGAATAAATCCCTTATTACTCAATTCCTCTAGTTGTTTCTTTAGTTCGACTAACTCTACAGTGGCCATTCTATAAGGGGTCTTCGATATAGGCCTTGATCCAGGAATCAAATCAATGGAAAACTCAACTTCTCGTTCTGGAGGATGTCCAGGTAAATCTTCCGGAAATACATCTACAAATTCTTTCACAACAGGTACATACTCTATTTGAACATTCCTTTCCTCACCGACAGTTATTTCATTCTCTTCCTCCCCAATAATTGAATTAAGTTGAGCTACTGGGGGTGGATCTAAATAAGAATTAGGTGGTGACGATTCTTCTCTAAAAATAAGGTGCTCCTTATCATTATCATCAAGAATCGTAACCTCTTTCTTCTTACAATAAATCTTCACATCATAGTCCGAAAGCCAGTCCATACCGAGGATTATATCAAACTCAATCATAGGTATGACGATGAGGTCAGCAGATAAAGAAAATTTATGTGCTCTAATGGGGACTGATTCACAAAACTTTGTTGCAACGATACTTCCCTTAGGAGTTTTAACTGACAACTCCCTTATTAAATCAAATTGGAAATATCTAATTTTCTTAGCAAACTGGGAAGATATGAAACAATGCGATGATCCAGAATCAAATAATTCATTTGCTAAACTTGAGGAAACCATTAAATTACCTGCCACCACGTCTTTTGGAGATTCTACCTCTGCAGTAGTGATAGCATAAGCCTGGCCTTGATCCCTTGGCCTTTTCTGAGGTAAGTTCTCCTGACGCTTAGGGCATGCATTTGCATAATGCCCCATCTCCCTGCAATTGTAGCACTGAACGTTGGTAGCTTCCTTCTTCCCCTTGCAATCATGAGCTTGGTGGCCTTTTTCACCACACTTGTAATAGACTCCCATTCCCTTCAAGCAAGTACCAGGATGTTTCTTCCCGCATTTACCACAAGATGGATATTCAACCTTTCCCTTCTTCCCCTTATTTCCATTCCCAGATTGATCAGCAGGTCTCTTCTTCTCTTCCTTTGCTTTAAAGTCATAAGACTTAGAGAATTCCTTTTCGGTCTTTATAGCACATGAGACAATGTCTTCGTACGATGAAAAGGATTGTGAGACTAATGCTCGACGGAGAAATGGTTTTAACCCATCAAAGAAACGATCAATCTTACTTCTTGGGTTGAGAATATAATCACCAGCGTACCTCGCTAACCTTGTAAAGTTAGCCTTATACTTTGTGACATTCTCATCCTCCTTTTGTCTTAGACTCAGAAATTGTCTTTCCATATCTGCTCGATGGTCGCGAGGAAAGTATTTTTCTAAAAACAGATCTTTGAACTCCCTCCATTCCATATTTGATACTTCATCATCTTCCTTCATGTTTTGAATTAATGACCACCATTGATCAGCATCTCCAGTGAGGCGGTAAACTGCCATGGTAACTTTTTCCCTTTCACTGCTCCCCAAAGCCTGAAATATTTTCTCTAGGGAAAATATCCATTGCTCAGCTACTAAGGGATTTGTATTCCCATTGAACGTTGGTGGTTGTTGTCTCATGAATCGATCTAACATTGATCCTCCACGCTGCGGATCAGGGTGCTCCATACGGGTAAGGTTATTATTCATAACCTGAGTAAGTTGTCCCAGTACGGTGATTAGCTGATCAGCACCAGTTGCATCACCAGCCCCACTATAATTATCTTGAGCAGGAGGGCAATCCCTACATGGAGTGTGTGCATTGATACGGTTTCCATTTCTTCCACTAGGCGCCATTTCTAAACAATGGCATAAACTAGATCAGTTTATGAATCAAAATACATAATCCCATACTTATAAAACACTTAACATAAATTGAACTATTTATGGATATAATCCATAATCATAAAAATGTTTTCTTTGAGGAAGTATATACTCATAAACCCTTCATAATGATTTGTAAATAAAATGAGAGTTATCCTAAGCATATCCCCCGGGAGTGTCGTAACCAAGAGTGCAGCAAGGCCCGTTGTCGTGCACCAGTTCCCGTTCGAGTCTAGCTCAAAGCGGTGTTTTCGGGTTTTACCCCTAGGTACATCTGTGCCAGAGCCGCCTCTACCTGCTCGTATCCAGACAGGGATGTATTGCTCGGAAAACTCACAAAATCTCTACAATACCAAAATTCTAGGAAGTTCTTCTATACTAATCCTCAAAGTTCATCTTAAGTCTACGTGCCCTAATCAGAGTTTATCTAAATCTAGCTTCCAAGGTTTGTACTAAACTTCCTCTGATACCAACTGTAACGCCCCGACCCCAGTTACCCAGAGTCGGTGCATTATTACATAACATTGGCATGATCACAAGAAAGATCAAATCTCGAAAGACCGATTGGTTTAGTAGCCTTGGAAACACTAGATATAATTATAAAGTTTTACATTACATTTCAAAGTGAAAAACTACTACAACAACAAAGTCTTCATATCCACACTATTAACCCCTCATAATATCCCTGCAAGTCATTCATAATTTACTTCTTCACTACCTGGGAAAAATAAAACATAGAAAAGGGGTGAGCTCAAATGCCCAGTAAGGATAACAATATAGCGGAACATTCAAAATAAGTATAAACATTTAAGGCAATGAATTACTAAAACAAAAGCCTTTTAAAATTGAACTTCAACATAGTATGGCAAAAGTAAAATGAAATAATTCCATTTACTTATTCACATGGATATTCTACTAATCGAATAATCACATGCAATATCAATAACCACTTTCATAATGTTGGAATGCATAATGCCAGACTATCATAACCACATAGCCAAGGCCTTGTGCCAAGACTACAAATAAGATTTTGTCAAGGCCTTGTGCCAAGACACTAGTTTGTCTCATGAGACCTACCGATGCATCGAGGAGCTATAGCGGGCTCCACCCGTCACTTATTATGTCCAATGCATTCCCATATGAAAAGGTTTAAACATAACATAAACATTCGTATTAAAACTAGCATACGAAATGTCAATAATTTCACCATAAACTATGAATGGTATAAAAATAGCACATCCATATTCAAACATATCACAAAACCTTCAATACAATATAGAAGTTTTGTATCATAATAAATCAACTTCAAATAATCTTAAAATCCGTTAAAGGATGTTGACATAGATGAAATCAAAATTCTTTTTAAAGAAGTATCTCATTTTATTTTGAAATCATTTAAGATCCATATAAAATAAAACATTTTCATTGAAAATATTCTTATAAGCTTGTATGGAAAGCTTCGACGATTTTATAACGGCGGAAAATAACCGCACCCGCCGTATAAGTTAAAAAAAACATTCTTACCTCAATTCTGTCGAAAAGGTTAAAAAGGAACTTGTTTTGAAAACGATGGAAAGATTCCTTTATAAACCTCTTATAAAAAGTCAAACAAGGGTATAAATGACTTTAACCCATATTCTTGTAAATAGTAAAAATGTTTTGAAATACATTTTTAAGAAACATGGATGTGGATGATAAAGATATCCCAGTAGATTATTACGTATAAACAACCTCGGATAATGAAGAGATTGTGAAATAAACCCTTACCTTGTACTTTTCCTTGGTTGGGGTAGGTTAACATCCTGTATAATGGTGAAATAATTGTTATTAAATTATACAAGAATCATATATATTAATATGATATCATATATAATCTTTTAACATTGATTTGTTAATAATATCTTAGAATTATCGTCGTTTCGGGTGTTAACTTACTCATTTTCTTTATATGTTTTGTTACATAAGCCATGGTTGTTGTATCTTATTCATATCCAGAATGATATCTAGTCCTTAAACATCATTTTTAAATCATCAAATGATAATTATACTTGAATGGTTTCGATGGAGAATGAATTTTATCACGTTCGTGGAGACGGTAGTCCGTACGTACGCACGAGCGACAATATCATTCTTTTGATATTAAAATAATATATAAATGAATGGTATATCATATATACAGAATAATTAACATGTTATATTTATTATTTACATGAGTTACACATCATTATTATACCCATCCAAATAATATTATATTGAATAACAATTACACCACGATGTGGAGACGGTAAGCCGTACGTACGCACGTATGGTGACATGTTATTCAAAGGGTGGATAGAATACTGAATATGGTTGTACCATACTTATAATAACATCACAGTATATGTGAGATACTGGAGTTATTATTTTATAATGGTAAGAACAAAGGAAGAAGAAGTGGAAGAAGAAATGAACTTGGAAAAGGTGTGGTGAAAACATTACCTCTTCTTCGGGTTCTTCCTTTTGATTTGATCAAAAGGGCTACTTAGGTTGGATTTCTGATCAAACTAAGGCCCCTAGGTTGTAGTGAGGGATGTTGGGAGAGTATTTGGGCAGAGTTTGGCCGAACCAAAAGGCTTTAGAGGTGTGAAGAAATGAGAAGGAGGAGTGCCCTTTTATAAGAGGGGTGAGGGGCACCTTTGGAAAAGCTAGAAATATTAATTTATAATAAATTCATATTCGGTTTCTAATGGCTCCAAAGTTTACTATTCAAAGGTTAAGGTGGGTATAGGTCGAAAACCACTCAACCAATAGAATTTAGACAGGTTTGGGTACTTATATTAACCTTATCTTTAAGTATTAACTCTAAGTTAATTAGTTTCACTTTTACAATGTCTCTTTGTATTTTTATATAATATGGTTAATAAACTTACTATATACCTCCAAGAGACCCCCAAGTGGTCCATTAATGAGGAAACTATCATAATATAAGTCTCTTGGCCGAACCTTAGATTTTTAGGAATTTAATATCAATTAATAAAATAATATTTGTTTTAAGAACTCTTTTATGTCAATTTTGACACTATTCAATAGTTGATTTTTTTGAAACTCCTAACAGATTTATTACTTCGAAAAAAGTCAATTAAATCAATCCTAATATATCATATTATCATATAAAATTATTTTAATTCATTAAAAGTTTCATATTATAATTATTTGGGTATTTATAATATCAATTATTTTAATTTTTCACTATTATAGTAATTACTGCATCATCATTGTGTCATAAATAAAATAAATTATTCAATGTCTAAAAATTAAAAATAAAATATCATTATGTAGGAAATCGTTTTAGCTTTCTAATGAATATTTATAATCTAAAATCCAACATATATAACCCTATGTAAAAATTGTTGTTCTAAAAGATATATGCTTGTGTCATTTTTGTATTCATTTTAACTAAATTAAAATAAAGTGTCATTATCACTTACAAGTGGATCCATGGGGTCCCAAAATAGACCCAAAGATGACCATGGTCGACCATGTATCAACCAATAGGGTTAAGACACGTTTTAGGGTAATTTAGTATTATTATAATATTATTTTTTAACCCTTATTTACCGGATTTACCCTTAACCACGGTAAATAAAATATTTACCGCAGTAATTATTCAAAATGTCTAAAAATAAAAGTTACCTATTTACACAATTTGAACATCCTGATTCCAAATATGGAATCCATTTTTCTAAATTCAAAACACAGAAGTGGCAGAAATTAATTTAAAATTAATTCCCGCTGTCAAAACAAAAAGCGTGTTTTTAAGAGATAATAACTATCAAAAGATTGACACTTGTTTATGTTCGGTTTAATTGTAAAATTATGTCCAATGACCAAAATTATATTAAATGGTAAAAATATATTCTAAATATACTTTAAAACCACTCAAATTCATAATTTATCACTATTAATTATTTTGATTAAAAAAGTTGTTTTTAATTAAAATTTAGTAATTTTCACTATTCATCAAAATATAAAAGTTATCCGAAAAGTACCAAAATTTCACCCTAGGATAATTTCGATATTCCGAATCCAAAAATGAAGTCCATTTTGAAATATAAAATATATATGATTTCAAAAAGTAGGTATAACTATTCACAACGGCTAGTTTAATTAGTTGTGGTGTGTGTTAGAACTCGAGGTTGCGTACAACACACGCTATCGCATTATTCGAAGGAAAACGTACCGTGGAATCTTGGGGTGTTACATCACCAATCATAATAAAAAAATTACAATGAAAATAACATACATGAAACAAATAAAATATTTCAATTCCATCATTAAACTCAAAAAAATATACTTTTAAACACATAAGTAAAACATTCTTGGATATTGATATATCAAATTATATTAAAGCCATATTTTCAAAACGAAAACATTTAGAATAAATATAAGATGGGTTTTTATTTAAAAAACACGGAATATATTAAAGTAATTTGAATATCATAATAATATTAATGAAAATATTTTTTTTTAATTTTGTATATGTCAAAAAATATTACTTTTTTTATTTTGTAAAAAAAGTTAAACATTCTATATGAAATATAAATAAAGATTAATTTTGAATAAATTTATAAGAAATTAAAAGGAGAGGTAAAATGAAACTTTAATTAATTTATTTAAAAATTTCTACATCCATCATAAAATATGGTCATGGAAGAAAAAATTATAAATAAATCTGGAAAACATTTTAAAACTAGGTTTTAAGATAGAATATCTCTTACCTCAAGTCCAAATTGCCACGTATGTTATTTAGTTTCCTAAATAATAAATTTATGTGAATTATTTACTTGATTGAGAATAATTTTCATGTTAAATATCTATTTATTATTTATTTTATTTCACTTATTACCATGTCAATATTAATCACTTAATTGGTTATGTTTACATTATATGTTTTGAGGATGTTTGATTCGATAGTCCAAAATGACTTCAATAGTTGGACTACAATAAATTTTTTCATTATTATAACATTTACATAATATTTATCATGTTATAATTATTAGTTTTTTTATTTTTTATACATTTAGAACCAACTATGTAACATTGTTAAGAAAAATGAATTTCCTTATATTGTGGGGATAATAGTCTTCACATACACATGTGTAACATTTATATTTTCAATGAAAATAAAGGAAAGAAGGTAATTATTAATTTATGTTAACATGCTGATAATTGTATATTAAATATAATATTATTTCTTTAAATCTAGTTATATATACCACACATTTTAGGTGGTGATGAAAAATAATATACATCAGTCTGTGAGGTGGTAGTCCAAACCTATATACGTGTGATGTTTTTATTTTTAATTCAATGGTAAATAAATAATTAGAATATTTATTTACCTTTAAATAATTAAATTTAGAACATATATATCTATATTATTCATTTTAAACCATTATTGAGACCAATAATAAGAGTTGGTGATGAAAAATAGAATACATCATCTTTACGAGGCAGTTTTCTGCACATACACACACATTAAGTTTTCATTTTCCATTATATTTATAAGTAGATGAAAAAGGGTTATAGAATAAATGTGATAAAATTTAAGTATATGATATATTCTTATATAATTATATCACAACGTGTAGTACCCCCGATTTTGGGTACATAACCCCTCTCCTCAAGTTCTCTTTAATTTTGTGTGTATAAAATAGAGAGTTTCCATAAAATAGAGAGTTTCCATAAAATAAAGTGTTTCCATAATATATAGAGTTTCCATAAAATAGAGAGTTTTCATAATATAGAGAGTTTCCATTAAGTTGGGGTGTTTCCATAAATTGGGGTGTTTCCATTAAGTGGGATGTTTCCATAAAGAAATGTGTTTACATAAAAATGGTACAGGTGAAGGATGGGAGAGTTTGGGGGTTTTATAAGGAGTGTTGGGACAAGAAGGATGGTCGCACAATCTATACACGGTTGTCCCAAACTGTGTGGTCAAACCTTGCACAGAGGTTAAATCTAGACCATATTTTCTAGGAGCTTACACGTTTTTTCTCTATATATTTCTTTTTGGCTTCAAAACGCCCCTATTTCGACATTACTCTCCCTATAAGGCTGGAGAACCCTACCCACAGAAGTTGGAGCCACCCTAGAACCTTCCCTTGGTGATTTCGAGTCCAATTTTTGAGGTATGTCACCATTCTTTCTGGATTTGTCGTGTTTTCTTATATCTACTTATATCTGATTCTCCAATCTCCATTATTTATCAGATCTGAACCTATAGTTAATATATTTAAATTTTTGGATTCCAAATAACTCAATATTTATTCGTGATCTTGTTAGGATAAGAGAACTAAGTCCGTTCTTGGAGATTCGACCCGCTTCCTTGTGTGTTCATCATCTGTTGTCAAAGTTTCATCAAAACCTTCAAGGTAGTCAGCTTCAATCTCATCTTCTCTTGATAAAATTAATTTCCTTATATTCAAATTGTTTTAATGATTTTTAATTTCATGAAAAAATCTTCATTTTTGATGATTTATTGTTTTTGTCAAATTGCGTGATCTTTTGTGCAAAAGGGGGTTTAGTTTCATTAATTTAAAATGATGATTTTAAATTATGGATTTTCCGGAATTTCTAAACTGTTTATGAAAATGATATTTTCAATATAAATGGTTTTCAATAAAAATGGAGTTTTATTGAAATGGTTTGGAATTAAAATGTTTGGGAATTGAAATGGTTTTGACGGAAATGGTTTTCAATAAAAATGTGTTTTTATTGAAAGGGTTGTTTTGACATGATCATTGGGAATATGTGGTGAGTTTTCATGTTGCATATACAGAGCTTGGTTGAAATATGACCTTATTCTTGATTCCAAAGGTTTAACAACACAAGAGAATTTCATACACATGGCTTGTTTGAAATATGACCTTGTGCTCAGTGCCAAAGGGTTAATGGCACATGGGAACAATTACCTTGTGATGACTTGGTAGATCGACGAGAAACCGCTCATGAGTGTGGAACTGTCATAACGTATCATACATGGGTGGTTGCATGGGTTTGAGGAATGGTTGGGTATGCTGATAAAGGGATATTGTGAAATGGTTGTAAATATTGTTTAGTTATTTTTTTGGAAAAATATCTAGCTAGGAAAATTTTTTTCAATTGCACATGTATGCTTTTGGTAATGAATGGTTTTGGAAACTTGTTTATATTTAGTTATAAAATATTTTTGAGAAGTTTTTTGTATATAAAATATGTTATATAATTGTTTATAACTCTTCTATCCTAGTGGTGTGAGTAGGGAAGTCATTGGGGAAAACCTACTGAGTTTTATACTCACCCCTTCTTTGGCACTTTGGTTCTTCTCCAGATGCTATCTTCCAGGACAATGGAAAAGGAAATGTTTCACACTTTTTTAGCACTACCTCATGATGTTTGGGCTGTTCAGAGATTTTGGATCTTGGATCATGTGGAGTATGGAGTCTTGATTTCTTTGGAGAGTCTTGTGTATTTTATCCTTTGTGTACTATGATACTTGGTTATCCTTCTATTGTTGCTTACTTTGATGTGGTTTTGAGTGCATGAAGTTGTTGAGTTGTGTTTCATTTGTTCATGCATCATATAGTGAATGTTTGGTTATGGTTGGTAGGTTTATTAGTTTATTTATTAAAGTTTAAATCATCCCCGACTTGTATTTGAAACCCTTCGGAATTTATTGCCAGCCCTTGGTGTCTTGGGGATGTCGATTAAGGCCTAGTAAGGACTCATTGTACTCACAAGTCAATGAGAATTGGCAGGCCATTACAAATGATATCATCTTGTTCGGTCCTTTCCTAACAAGTAGTCATCGATGTTTCTAGTTTTGGATATAAAATCCCTTCTTTTATATTCCTTGGGTGGGAATCTTAGAAAGGTGTAGGATTGTCAGAACTTGAAATATATAACATGATAGGATGTAGCTAACCGTTTTATGCTGAACTTCACGTTACTAGGGAGTTGGGTAAATAAGTGTTTGGATACACTTCAAGAATTTTGAAATCTCTTTGTAATGGGTTTAGCCAATGAGACGAGCATGACATTCATTGTAGACAAATGACTTCCCAATAAAAGTACATATATCATTTAGTGGAATGATTCTTGTTGTGAAAAAAAGTGTTAAATTTTGAAAATTAATGGCATTGGTTTTCAAATGAAATATCTTGAAAAAGTGAGTGCTTATTGTATTTTGAAAATGGTTTAACTTTCAAAAGCATGTGACGTGTTTTAAAAAATTGTTGAACATGGTAAAAAGGTTGTTTTGGAAAAAAATTTGTGATAGTTGATGTGATAGAATTTGAAATGCTAATCCATCAGTTGCTAGAGAGTGAGACACGTAGAGTTTGTTGTTGGTTTAGAAAATGTCACTTGATAGGTGTTATAAGAACTAGTCAGAAGAGGCTGTTGAGGATTTGGTTTCACCTGAGCCATAGGTGAACCACCCATTGGTCTAAAGCATCACTCAACCTATTCAAACCGTTGAGTTGGAACTGAAACCAGATACCCTGTTTACAGTATTTTTTGCCTACTGAAAATCCAAGTGGAGGAAGTACGGTTGTATTTACTAGAGGATCTGATAACTCTATCACTAAGATGATGGGGAAGTGGGGAACCTATTTTCTATGTTTAAAACTTGAAATGATGCCTTCTATGACAAGAATGCAAACTCTTCTCGGTGAAAGAGAATTTCAAGCCTTTCTGTGTAGATCATGTTGTACAACTGTTGACAGAGATGAGCTAAAATGGGACTTCTCGATGTTGAATATGGATGTATATGATGTAATCATAGGTATGGATTGACTCAAAACGTTCAAGGCTCAAATAAACTTTTTTATGAGAACAATTAGTTTCATGATTGAGGACGGTATCGAGCATCTCTTTAGAGGAGAGAGGATTGTAAATAAGGGTGAAAAGATCTTGTTGGAACAAATGGTGGGAACAATCTCTTACCAGTTGGCATCATTGAAATTGGCATCAATGGAAGAGATAGAGGTCAATAGTTTTCCAGCTGTTGTGGATCAATTTCCATATGTCTTTCCCAATAACTTCTAAGGCTTACCACCTCTAAGGAAAGTGAAGTTTACAATTGATCTCCTTATGGGGACCAGTCCTATTTCCATTCTGTATTATAGGATGGAACCAATAGAATTACGAGAATTGAAAGTGTAGTTGGAGGAGCTGGAAAGAAAGGGTTTCATTTGACCAAGTATGTCTCTACGGGCAGCACCAGTTTTGTTTGTGAAGAAGGCAGATTAAACTCTTCGGCTGTGTGTTGATTATCGTAAGCTTAACCGAGTTACGATAAAGAATAGATATCCACTTCCACGAATTGATGATCAGTTCAATCAATTAAGGGGAGCTCAGTGGTTCTCCGAGATTGACTTGCGATTAGGATATCACCAATTGAATGGTCGGAAAGAGGATATTCCAAAGACAACTTTCAGAAGTAGATATGGCCACTATTAATATATAGTAATGCATTTCGGTCTAATGAATTCACCGGTGGTCTTCATGTAATTGATGAATCAGATATTTCAAAAACATCTGGATTCTTTTGTTGTGGTGTTTGTGGATGACATTTTAGTCTATTCCAAGATAAGGGTTGAGCATGAGGTGCACCTGGGAACAATGTTACAAATACTAAGAGATCATCATTTGTATTCCAAATTATCAAAGTGTGATTTTTGGATACAATAAGTACAATTTATTGGCCATTTCATTTTTGAGAAAGGAATTTATATTGATCCTAAAAAGATAGAAGTCGTTATCTCTTGGCAACCACCAAAGACTGTTTTCGAGATACAAAGTTTTCTTGGTCTAGTTGGTTACTACCGATGCTTTATACGTGATTTCTCATGACTAGCTTCACCAATGGAAGCCCTGACAAAGAAGAATGATCCATTCTAATAGACTGAAGAATGTCATAAGTCTTTCCAGGAACTGAAAGTTCGGCTTACATGGACACCTATCTTGATATTTCCAGAATCGGGACAAGGGTATGTGATGTATTGTGATGCTTTAGGATTAGGGTTGAGCTGTGTTCTCATAAAAATAGATCATGTGGTTGCTTATGGTTCAAGGATTTTTAGGGTGCATGATAATAATTACCTAAAACATGATTTAGAGTTAGCTGTAGTCGTCCATGCTTTGAAAATATGGAGACATTATCTATTTAGTGAGAAATTTACTGTGTTTACGGATCAAAAAATCATGAAACACATTTTCTCACAGTGATATTTAAATCTGAGGAAAAGGATATGTATGGAGTATCTCCAAATGTTTTACTTTGACTTGATGTATACACCACGGATAGAAAATTTAGTGGCAGATGGATTGAGTAGAAAGACATATGCATAGTTGGCGAAACAAGCTTAAGATGAATGGTAGTTGATGTTGGTCTTAGTCGACATGCATGTGGAATGTGAAGAATGAAGTGATGTTGTAGTTTTCTTTTTAGCTATTTTTATTCTTGATTTAGTAAAAATGATCAAAGAGGCACAAACATCTGATGCAGAATGTATAGTTGTATGTTAAAAACTCAATAGTGGGGAGACCATTGTGGTCTAGAAACTTGATGGGGGTTCAATTTTGGGTTTCATAGATCATATAGATATACCTATGGTTTTTCAAGAACAACTCCTTCATTCTTACCACTATTCAAGATGGGCTATACATCCAGGTACACAAGAAGATGTATAAGGCGTTGAAGGCACAGTTTTGGTAGAGCAGCATGAAAAGAAAGGTGGCTGAGTTTGTCTCGCGGTGCTTAACTTGTTAGTAGGTTAAAGTAGAGCATAAGAGACCAGCTGGTATGTTACAATCTTTGCCCATCCTAGTGTGGAAATGGGATCAGATAGTAATAGGTTTTGTTATAGGTCTTCCAAGAATGGTCCAGAAACACAATGCCATTTGGGTGATAGTGGATCGTCTAACCAAGTCGGCCCATTTCATCCCTATTCGTGAAACTCATACAGTGGAGGATCTTTCCAAAATATATATCCAAGAATTGGTAAAGTGGCATGGTTTACCAGTTTCAATAGTCGTAGATAGAGATATGAGGTTCACGTCTCATTTTTGGAAATCCTTACAGCAATCCCTAGGGACTTAGTTGACTATGAGCACGACGTATCATCCTCAGATAGATGGGAAATCCTAGAGGACGATACAAATGTTGGAAGACATGTTGCAGGATTTTGTAATATATTTTGGTGGCTTATGGGGGGAGAATATACCCTTAGTTGTGTTCTCATGCAATAAAAATGTTCAATCCTTGATACACATAGCTCCATTCGAAGCATTGTATGGGCGTCCTTGTCGTTGTCCACTATGCTGTATGGAAATTATTGAAACTTCATTGGTCGGGCCAAGCCTTGTCCAAGAAAAAATAGAGAAGATCCGGTTGATTAGAAAGAGGATGGAGATGGCTCAGAGTTATCAGCAATCTTATACAGATCACCATCAAAGACTGTTGTCATTCGCTGTGGGTGATCATGTCTTCTTAAAGATCTCTCAAAGGCATGGAAATCATCACTTCAAGAAGCAGGACAAGTTTTCTCCTAGATACATTGGACCTTTTGAGATACTAGAACGCGTTGGAGAGGTGGAATATCGGTTGGCATTATCACCACAGTTTAGTTCAGAGCATAATGTGTTCCATGTATCCTAGTTGAAAAAGTATCACCCTGATCATGACCATGTGATTAGATGAGATCATGTGGATCTAGAACCAGATGCATCACTAATACATATCCCAGTGCAGATCATGGATAGACAAGAGAAAGTATTTCATGGGAAAAGCGTCGACCTAGAGTGAGTTTTATGGAAACATGTTCAGATTCAGGAAGAGACTTGGGAATGTGAGAAGGAAATGAAAGAGCAGCGGTCGTAACTCTTTTTTTCTAGCGAGGGGTTTCTACTTTTTGAGGACAGAAATACCAATGGTTGGGAGAATGTAGTACCCCCGGTTTTAGGTACATAACCCCTCTCCGCAAGTTTCATTAATTTGGTGTGTATAAAATAGAGAGTATCCATAAAATAGAGAGTTTCCATAAAATAAAGTGTTTCTATAATATATAAAGTTTCCATAAAATAGAGAGTTTTCATAATATAGATAGTTTCCATTATGTTGGGGTGTTTCCATAAAGTAGGGTGTTTCCATAAAGTAGGATGTTTCCATAAAAAAATGTGTTTACATAAAAATGGTAAAGGTGAAGGATGGGAGAGTTTTGGGGTTTTAAAAGGAGTATTGGGAAAAGAAGGAAGGTCGCACGATCCATACACGATTGGCCCAAACTCTGTGGTCGATCTTTGCGCAGAGGTAAAATATAGATCCTATTTTCTTGGATCTTACTCGTTTTTACTCTATATATTTATTTTTGGATTCAAAACGCCCATATTTGAACATTACTCTCCCTATAAGGCTAGAGAACCCTCCCCACATGTGTTGGAGCCATCCCAGAGCCTTCCCTTGGTGATTTCGAGTCTGATTTTTGAGGTGTCTTACCTTTCTTTTTGGATTTGTCATGTTTTATTAGATCTTCTTTGATCTACTTCTCCGATCTCCATTATTTCTCAGATATGAAACTGCAGTGGGTATATCTACGTTTTTGGATGCCAAATAATTCAATGTTGAGTCCTGATCTTGGTAGGATAAGAGAACTAAGGCTATTCTAGGAGAATCGACCTGTTTCGTTGTGCGTTATTTATCTGTTGTAAAAGATTTGTCAAAACCTTTGAGGCAGGTGGATTTAATATCATATACTTTTGCTAAAATTAATTGGATTAGATTCAAATTTTTTTAAAGATTGTGAAATTCATGGAAAATATTCACTTGTGATGATTTATGGTTTTTGTGAAATTTCATGATGTTGGTGAATAGTTATGCAAAAGGGGATTTAGTTTCATGAATTTAATATGATGATTTTAAATTATATATTTTCTGGAATTGCTAAATGGTTGGTGAAAAATATATTTTAAATATAAATGGTTTTAAATAAAAATAGAGTTTTATTGAAATGGTTTGGAATTGAAATTTTTGGGCAATGAAATGGTTTTGACAAAAATGGTTTTCAATAAAAAGGTGTTTTTTTGAAAGGGTTATTATGCCATGATTGTTGGGAATATGTGGTGTGTGTTCAGGTTGCATATATAGGGTTTAGTTGAAATATGTCCTTGTGCTTGGTGCCAATGTTTTAATGGGACATGGGAATTTAATACATGAGACTTGGTTGAAATATGTCTTGTGCTCAGTGCCAAAGGGTTAATGGAAGATGGGAAACAATTACCTTTTTATGACATGGTAGATCGACGAGAAACCACTCATGAGTATGGAACTGTCATAACGTAGAATGCATGGTTGGTTTCATGGGTTTGAGGAATGGTTGGGTATGGTGAAAAAGGGATATTGTGAAATGGTTGTAAATATTATCTAGTTACTTTTCTGGAAAATATCTTGCTGGGAAAATTAGTTTCAATTGCACTTGTATTGTTTTGGTAATGAATGGTTTTTGAAACTTGTTTATATTTAGTTATAAACTGTTTTTGAGAAGTTTTTTTATTTAAACTGTTTTATATAATTGTTTCTAACTCTTTTATCCTAGTGGAGTGAGTAGGGAAGTCATTGGGGAAAACCTACTGAGTTTTATACTCACCCCTACTTTGGCACTTTGGTGCTTTTGAAGATTCTATCTTCTGGGACAAGGGAAAAGGTAATGTTTCACACGTGTTTAGCACTATACCTCCTGATGTTTGGGCTGTTCAGAGATTTTGGAGCTTGTAGCTTGTGGAGCATGAAATATTGAGGTCTTTGGAGAGTCTTGTGTAGTTTATTAGCTGTGTACTTTGATACTTGTTTATCCTTCTGTTGTTGCTTAATTTGATATGGTTTTGAGTGCATGAAGTTTTTGAGTTGTCTTTCATTTTTTCAAGCATCATATAGTGAATGTTTGGTTATTTTTGGTAGGTTTACTAGTTTATTTCATAACGGGTAAATCGTCCCCCACTTGTATTTGAAACCCTTAGGCATTTATTGCTAGCCTTTAAGGTATTGGGGATGTCACTTAAGGCCTATTAATGACTCGTTGTACTCTAAAGACAATGAGAATTGATGGGTCATTACACAATAGTTTGGATATTTTTGAAGGATGTAAAAGAATAAATAAAAAGAAAACACACAGTTAAGAACTATACCTCTTCCTTAGAAAACAACACTATGTTTATACATTATCCTTATTAGGATGGTATTATGGTTAAAAAAGGACATCTATAACATGGTAAGGGACGTCATTAAAGTATTTTGTCAGGTATTTTCTAATATAATATGGTCTTGATGTGTGGAGAAGATAGGCAAGGTAGTTTTCTTTTATAAGTGAGGTAGAGGAAAGACTTGGAATTTCTCAAAAGACAAAAAAATAATGTATTACTCAAAATAATGGATAAATAATGACACATATTAAAATTTTAGATGATATAGGGTAAAAATAATACCATAAAATAGGATTTATACAATTTTTTAGGTTATTTTAACACTTATAATTTAGTTTTGACCCTTTTAACCTGTTTTAATTCTTACTGTTGTAACAAAATTGTTTACCAAAGTTATGAATTTATTTACCAATGTTACCATTCATAATTAAGAAATGAATGTATTATAATTTAAAAATTTGAACATTATGATTAAAAATATGGATTAAATTTTATAAAATTCAATTTTTATAAGTGATATATTTTAATATTAAAATAAACCCGCAAAATGTGATGAAATTTTTTTTTCTAGAAAATAATATTTCTAAGTAAAAAAATGTATTTAAATAAAAAATAAAAATAATTTTGATTATAAAGTAATTAATTGGATTATATTTAATTAAAATTAACTAATTAAATTTTAAAATCATTTAAAAACGAAATGGGACTTTGAAAATGATTTAATTGGAAAGACAGTTTTCTATAAAATCATTATTTTTTCACCATTCACTGAATAATTAATATTTTCATAAAAATCCCAAAATTTAACATCAAGATAATTTTAATATGATGATTTCAAAAATTATATCTCTTTTATCAAATAAAATTTCTAAAAGTTTCATAAATTAATTATAATATCCATGCATAAAATGCAATAAAAACCATTTTTGAAGTAAATATATTTATAAAGAATAAAATGATCTGATTCTCATTAAATTACAAATAAAAATAGTTAAATACATGATAATTAATTATATTTAATATAAAATATAATTAATTAATTAGAATAATTTAGTAATAGTGTTTAATTTAATATTTTAAGATAAAAAACTTGGTGCGCCTAATTTTTTTATCGAAAATATCTTTTTTTACCTTCAAAAGATTTTATCTTTCATTTAATAAAAAATAAATTTAAATATACCTAATGGATATATATATATATATTGGATATATATATATATTTAACCACTATGTGTTCAAAAAACATATATATAATGGTCATATTACATTCCTATATATATATATATCATTATATGCTTCAATAAAAATTATTCATTTAATTATCTCTCATCATGTTTATTATATTCTAATTCTTCTCCTTATTTCCATAGTTGTAGTTATGGTCACAATATTAATGAATAACCATGAGTATAAATATTTTATGTTTTTGGTTTTTATATATGTATGTGAATTCACTCTACTGGTACTTTTGTTCATTTTGTTTCATTTTGGGACCACATAATGGATTAGTGTTTACCTTTCATTGATATATTTTAGTCCAATAAAAGTATCATGGTTGGTGTTGAGTATATCATAAGATATCAACCATAATATTAATTTAATGGAGAAATATATATTTAAATATCGAGGTTTTACATTCTCCCCCTCTTACAAAAAATGCATCCTAAGAATTTGAATTTTTTCTCTGCAAAAAAAAAGAACTTATCACAACATAGTAATAAAATAAGATATTGATATTACCATGAATTATATTTTATTCATAAATAAAATGAAACTTATTATGAATTCACCTCTCTAAGACCCATACTTATATATGCTTTTTTGTAAAATGTGCATGGGTATATGATTTTACGTTTCACAAAAGACTCAATAGTTTTATTACTAGTTTACTTGAGTTCGAGAAATTATTTTACCATTGTAATAGTAAATATGATAAAATTAACATAATTGATTTATTATTCATCTATAAGATTGATATAATTCTTTTGATGTGAATCCTTATGATCATGACATATTTCTTTCATGCTTGAAGTAATAAACTCAACAATTAATGGATCACAAGATCTATAAATGGATGAAAACTTATTTATCCTGTCTTTAGACATTAACCAAAACAAAAAAATTTCATCACAAGTTAATATAATATCCAATATTAATAGACATTCATATAAATAAATACAAAATCAATATCCAAGACCTCAGAAATAACACCAAATGATGAACTTAAATCATTCCCTAAATAACTAACTTAAAACTCTTCAAAATATTCTTGACAAAGTTTAAAGCCCAAGAAACTAGAAATATTTGATAAAAGATTCTTCCAAGATCAATTTAACATTTATTTCCAAAAAACATTAATCACTCATAAATTCACATTCCATAAATCTATATACCCAAATCATATAATATCCAAAATAATCTAATCTTTCCCATAAATAAGTTAAATTGCGATAAATCCACAATAAAATCATATATTCTTCCATAAATTTACTAAATATTTATTCCCCACACACTATAAAACTAAATATTGAAATTTTTTGCAAGATAGTATACTTATTCAAAAAATAAAACTAATCACTTTGTTGATAAATAACGTTTCAATCCGAGGGTTATTTACATGATAAAAGCTATGTTCCAAAAATGTAATAACCCTTTTATCTGAATTTCATTATAGTTACCTCAAAATCAATGATCATATCAACCCTAATGGTTACTAATAATTTTCAACTTATGTCCATAAAATATAAAATAATTCTTCCTCAAATAGACTTTTCACATGTTAAACATAAGTGTTATATATACATAAAACATCTATTATACCCCAATAAATATCTCCCAATTTACTCCTATCACATAAAAACTCAAAGGAGTATTAATTACTTTAAAATTATGATCATCCTTAAATTTATCAACCCTTACATAGATTACCACTACAAAATAACTCTGAAATCCTATATATATATATATATATATTAAATAATTTAACTCTCTTCACAATCCTTCAACAGTGTTTTTACATATGATTACATTATACTTATTTTCTACAATAATTTTTTTTGACTAATTTCCTATGATTCATCAATCTATATCTATTCATGTTTTTTTACATCAAACATAAATAACTCACACCTAAGAAATATAGATAACCATTCATTCGAATCCAATTTTCAAATATGGATACCTCAGGATCTACCATGTTGAGTAGATATATTGTTACAATGACTCAAAACCTTGAAAAGTTCCATTGATTCCACTATCCATATACAATCATTACATCTTGATAGAAATGGACGTCGAAAAATATTAAATTTTTTATGGAGTCCCATGTTTTGAACATATAGCTTTGAGACATGATCTCAAATTTTTTTCCCTACATTAGTATATGGGTTTACTCGAATTTTTCAAATAAGGATTTTTATAAAAATAAAAAATTCAAATAAAAATATAAAGTCCTAAGTTTCTTGAAGGTCACCCTTCTTTATAGTTGAGTAAATGGTTGAGAATCATTTTTTCATGTCATACAATATAAGAACTTTATAAATTTCCATATAGTATTTTCCAAAATGGAAATGAGAAGATAGTTTTATTTACAAAACATGGTCAAATATATCCCACGGTCCTTCCTGATATTAAAGTAGATAATATAATTTAGATACATTATAATTTTTTTAGGTAAGTTTAATACTGGAGAAGGGTTCTAAAGTACATGTTTAAGATTTTGAAATTATTATTTTAAGTGAATATTTAGGAAGAGAAAGGAGGTTATAATTGTTTTCTACCCATCTATATTAATGAAGATATTTTACCCTGATGAAATAAATTCGTTAGTCAATAACTAATAGTTTCATTAAGTAAATTAGAGTAGACAACTAAATAAATTTTATTAGGAATTTCTGACTCTATGGAACCCTTCCTTTAGTCTATGATACTTTTGATTCACCATATGTTTAACCTCACTTTACTTATGTTTGGTTCTCTTATACTTCTAAACCTAATCCTAAAATATCCATAATTCATTTTAGAATAGTAACATTTAATTTTATATAAGACTTATATGTTATGATCCCAACCAAAATATTAACTCTTAATGTTTTCCAAATCTTTTAGTTATATACTAGACTTTATGTTTTTCTCAACCCCTTATCTGATACCAAATATAAGGACCCGATATCTATTCAACTCATAATTTGATTTTAAAATAATATTTAATTTTTTTTCTTTCTCAAAGACCTTTTTAAGATTATTGTTTTAGAGAATTAGGAAAATATATTATATAACTCTGTGGAAATTTCCACACTGTATACATTTTTTCTATAAAAATTAGTTATTTATAAAGATACACTTGCTTCATTAAAGGTAACTTCAATATCTAAAACTATGAATTCATTAATATTTTTACTCATCCTTAAGCCCAATAAAAAATCATTAAAAAAAATTAGACGAGAAAAACAAAGTTTAGTACAAGATATTTATAAAAAAATAATTGAAATTTGTTAGTATATTTAGAAACCATGAGATAATATAAGATATTTTTCATTTAAAATAATAAACTTTGAGCTCAAATAATTATTTACTTACACATGAAATCATATTTACATCCCAAATTGTTTCTTAAAAAACATTATAAGAAAACATAAATGAAAAATCATTATCAAAATGTTTTCTTATAAAATAAGATAATCCAGGAAAAAATTACTTAAAAAATATAATTTACCATTAAATTTAATAATAATTTTTTTAAAAAAATATCATTAACATACCCTACGGAAAACAATTTCTATAATGAACCGAACCATCAGGGTCCACATGGCTGGTGGAAGGCCAAGCTATCATGACCCAATACCCACCTAAAATAGGATAGGGGATAATGACAAGCATTGTGAAGGAATAATATAAAATGGGAGGCCTTATCCTAAGTACCAGAATACACACACAACCATATCCATGAACAAGTGCAGATGAAAAATAAAAGACAACAACATCTAGTGAAAACTGTGTATGCAATAAACTAGGGGGAATACAATCGAGTAGTATTGTATAAACCAAATATTAAAAGAAATAGAAAAAATACATGACCAACTAGTAATATAGTATCAACCTAACTATACCTAGAATAAATGAAAACCGAGGGATCCTAACTCTTGATCCCCTATTATTGATCAACGTATGAGGTCAATGCACCCATGTATCACTATCATCCAATAATTTCACCACCAAAATATCTGTTATCTATAGAATACATGACATGAGAGGTGAAATCCCATGCAAGGGTGAGTATATACATGCCCAGTAGGATGATCTAAAAACCAAAAAGGAGGTGATATAAAGATACAAAAATGTTCAGATCAACCCATATCGAGAGGGGAAAAACCAAATTCATATATATATATTCTCATAATGAAAACTAGTAGAGAGAAAAATGGGATCTCTATTTCTCATCCCATCCAAAGTCGATGAGTCTGCCTACAACTCCAAATGTCTGTCGTTGATGCCCAAAATCAAATAAATCCTCACTTGAGTCAGTGTAGAGGGGCTCACTCCCCGCTAATATTCTCCATAGTCAAGGGAGACAAAACTCTAGTGGAGGACTTGATCTCTGCTTGTGATCAAAAAATGGAGATTACAACTCTTTATATGGAGGAACTACATCCAGTGTAAAAGATTACCCACTCTACCTATATAAAAACTATGGGAAACTGACACCCTGGTGCGATATGGGAGTTCCATTCCCATCATCTCTATAATGATAAAGCCCAATCAATACCATCATTAAGAATCACCTGAAGAATCATCATGCTCATAACACCTCATATCATATATATTATTCCACAAAGAATTACACTATTGAGTTCTATGTAGAAAAAATAGGGCATGCTACTCGTGGGATAAAATTTGATTTCCAATGAAGGATATATCATATTAAGAAGTTATAGAGGGGATAATTGGTGTGGATGGGTTTCTACACAACATGTGACCCCAAATCATCTATTGGTCATGTTATTCTATAGAAATGGATTGGAAAACCATGTCACAATACATGATGTGTACGGATAGTACACAATGTGTCTCTTCCACCTGAGGCCTGCCCATTCTCTTTCAGTTGTGTCGGTGTACCTCGACTCGTGCCCATTAACATAGTTGTGTAAAGGTATCTTAACCATGTTTTAGTACACAACCATTATTATGTACTCTATTTGTGCTTGTGTTACTAGTTTTTTCCTTTCCCATGTACTCCCATAGTACTCGTCGAGCAACCCATATAGGGGAACATGGTATGTGGTCGGTCCACATGGCGTGGAACATTTTACTCCAATAGAAACCCGAATTTTCATAACTAGGGGACTATATGGTGTGTTTTTTCACAATAAACACTGTGTAATAAGGTTTCACACAAAAAATATAGTTTATTCATATGGTTTCTCAATCTATTTATTCCACCATAAATCCCATCATTTTACCTCTTGAAATCAAAGGGGGTCACCTCCGACCATTAATTCCCAGCCTCTGATGGTAGAAAATCGGATTCCAATAATCCTCTTGAATACTAAAAAACCTCCCAAAGCTCATGGATAATCCCTTTGATACTCAGGATCCTAGATCCATGGAGTTATTACTCACATCCCATGATCCATCCCAATACAACCATAAATCACCAATTCATTCACCGCTCACACAACCACTGCAATTATAGGAATTTGATCATGATAAAAACTACCTCAACAATGTAGAATCATGGAACCATGGTCTAATGTTGACTAATTTGAAGAACGGGTGGGAGAAAATAAAAAAAAGGTGAAACCATCATTGGCTAAGAATTCTCTCCCAATGATTACAATGTCAAGTATTTCAATGGGTGATAACATGTGAAATAAGGTAAATTCATTAGATCAAAAAATACAAGATAAAAAAGATCTTGTGAAGGATCAATTTATCATAGTTTAAGAAGAATATAATTAAATCCATGATTTAAAATAAAATCAAGGGTGATAATCCAACTACAATGTTCCATACCTATATTTGGATTTATCATTGGTGAAGATTTTATTTTCCAGTGACGCGAAAGAATTATTATTTTTTCCACCTCTTAATCCACCCTGATCCACCTTGATTTGATTGTTTTTCATCCTTCAATTCAGATCTATAAATGGAGAATATAAAATCTTCCACAATATTCCTCATAGGGTTATCTAGATAACCCACATGATTTGTTATAAAGTTAAATTTATAGAGTTTTTTTAGTCATTGGAATTTGAAATAAAATAAAATAAATAAACTATTTATATTAATTAAACACACCACCAACGATTACCTCAATAAAACGCATGGTGCTAACCAACCTTAGGTATTTCCTAGGGTAAACCCCATGTTCCAGAACCAACCGGTGTCTTGAGAATCAGACTTGGGGTCGGGTCATTACATACCATTTCATTACAAACCATCTATAGGAAACCCTTGCAATGGCTTCCAAAGTCAGCCCGTGACATCCACAAGGCACATTCCTCATCTCCCTAGGGCCATGATAAGCACCATATCATCACATATGATCATAAGGGAACAATTACACCTAAAAGATAATATAAACACAAGTATTACACTTGGAATCCCAACATCACTATTCCATATGTCATAGTGCATTCATATAATCATAAAAAGGAACTAAAATAGAAAAAACACAAAGATAAAGTAGAAGTAGAAAAATAAAACAAACACTAATCCAAAAATATATGTGAAACACAAAACAAGGTCTAAAAATATTGGTTGACTTGGTTGATAGATAGGTAATAAGAAAAAAAGAAAAACAAAACCCCACATAATTTCCATGTGACGTCGTAAGTCACCATCAATCCTCAAACCACTAGTGTTCCATGATCAATCATAACTAAACTTGAAATTAAAATGATAAAGTATGTATGAGTATAAAGACCAATATGAATTTCTATGAAACCACACCATAGTGTGTTACCTTTAGATAAAATTTTAAATTCATTCTCATTTAAAAATAAAAAATAAAAAATATATGTATTTCTATTATAGATTAAACTCAAAACATGGCATGTTTTCCACTTTTCCTTTATGAACATCCATTTAAAAATTATAGGTTGTATCATTTTAAAAGAGGTGTTTTTTAAAATTTTCAAAATAAAATGAAACCTTGAAAATACATTTTCAAAATATTTAAAATAAAAATTTACTTTAGTAATAAAAGAATGTAAATATAGAAGGAAAAATTGAATTAGTAATAATGGCAGAAATAGTTGTATAAGATAAATGTGAAAATAATATCCTATCATCATATTAAAAAAATAAACAGAACTAATATAGTATAATTAATTCACATTGATCATGGTAATCCTTAGATATTATTTTATAGTATATGAAACTTCTAAACAATCACTATAATAAAATACCAGTGATATTATCTAAGAACCTACCTTAACACATGATATTTCCCTACCTAGCCTAATCGAGGGGCACAATCCCCTAATAAGAACATTTTCTATCTCCGTGCCACTAGTCAGAGTGTTATCGAGAGTTAGTTAAGAATGTGTACCTATATTTTCTTCCTAACTACCCATGTATTTCCATAATAAAGAAATGGTGGTGAGAAAAAACCTATATTTCCTTCCTAACTACTCATGTACTTCCATAATAAAGAAATGGAGGTGAGAACAATAATTAGAACATAAGAATATAATTAATAATAATCCCACCCACACTTCTAAACACCATTCGTAGTGGAATCCCTTTCCTTTTTCCTTAATATAGTTTTTGATATAATCACTTCCACCTCCATGAATAGAATCACATAAAAAATAAGTACAATTTCCAAAATACACTAGTTGGTATGTCCTAAGTGTGGTTCTCTATATGAAAAGATCCCAATAAAAGTGAAAATCAAACATTATAGAAACTCTTCAGAAACCAAGATAGGAATACCTTATTTATAACACCAATAAAAACTTTATAAATTTTGGAAAAATAATTTAAAACCAATCTAAACAATAAAATACCTTTTTAATTTCTAAAAATCATTTACAAAGGCCAATCAGTGATTTTATCATGAACTCTGTGTGCACGTTTGAGTAAAACCAATTTGATCCATGTTCTTAATTTGATTTTTTTTGTTTTAATGAAAATCAAGAGGTATTTTTTTCATTCATAATCATCCTTAAACATGAATAATTATAGAATTGAATAATTGAAAAATGAATTTAAACCCAAAAGCGAAAATGATTCTAAAATCTAATGTCTAACTTAAGGAGAACGTACCTAAAATTGATGGAACTAAGATGATTTCATCAAGAATGATGATAAAACAGCATGAAGAGGTAATAAAAATACATATAAACCTAAAATAAACCATAAAATAATAAAAAATCTAATTAAAATAAATTCTAAAACTTCCCTAGGTCACCAAGCCCATAACCAAGCAAGAACAAATGAGAAAAAAGAATATTGTAAGATAAGTGAGGGTTATAGAGGGATTACCCTAGGAATCTAGATTTGAATCTTCAAGAAACAACATGTATTTACTATGAGAGGAGGATAAAAAAGGTGGAGGGATCTGTAGTGTTGTGTGAGCTATGGGTGAGAGGAAATGAGTGTTTGGGGTAAAAAACCAGGGGAGGGTAGAATAGAAAATTTTAACTTTTTAAAACCTAGAAAGAGTTCATGGTTTGGCCAGATGGTTTTCCAAAACATGTACCAACAATGTGGGTATTATTGGTTTCACTTAGAACCATGAATATTTTGGATATAGTGTTTGTGGAACCATGCACCAACCATATGAAACAGTTCTATTATAAATTTCAAACATCCACACATTTGCCTTACAGTTTGTGCTAACTACAGAGATAACCATGTGCCTTGCACCAAAACTCAAAAATTTGAACTTTTCAAGGTAATTTGGCCATAAACTCATCTATAAAGGTATATAATCAAATATAGATAAAATTATATGGAAAATTATTGTTTTGGTTTGACAACATAAAACATTATATACCCATTTTACTATATTTACAACACTCCCACATATCCTCGACAATCCTAGTTTTAGATCATATCTAAATATCATTCCTTCTTTTTGGTTACCCTCTTATTTCTAAAGTTTTATATGTCATGTTGTTTTTTATTTTTTGTGTGGTTTTAGGGTATCATGTTGAGTTTTTTTTGTACTTACTCCAACATGGTATTTTTTTACCAAACCTATTGTGTCTATACTGGTGACTTATAGTTCAACAGTGGTCTTGATGGGAAAAAAGATGGAATGATTTTTTAGAGATAAATATTGATTGTGCTTAGTATACTTTAGTGGTTCATGATGATGTTGATGACCATTATAGATAGAGTTAAACCCAAGATTATTTTCTTGAAGGAGGATATACCCCTTATTTCATACTCATTTGGTTTGGAGATTCTTTCAGGTGTACAATTCCTATGGTGTTTTCCTATGAGGTGGTATATTTACCATGTGTTGTCTCAGGCATACATTATATACAATTCATTTTATTATATATATTATTGGTGTTATCAATTATTTCCTAAATTGGCGGTACATAACTATTTTAGGTTGTTATAGTCTAAGTCCTCCCATGTATATTCACTCACCCTTAGCCTATTAGGGATAGGATTGAGGTGTCACATTCAGATTACCATTGACTTGAGAGGGTCCCTAGTGGGTTGTGTCAGGTAATATTGGTATAAGATTGGTTTGAGTCCTAGGGATTAAGTTTGTAATTAAAAATCATGTGAGGATTGGTTTGAGAACTTAATACATGTGTTTGTAGTTTGATTTTCAGACTAGGGAACCTAGATTTGTTGAAGTAACTAACATATCCATTCACTAAGACCTTCATAATCTATTTATTTACTAGAAAATTTAAGGCATTGGTTTTAGGGTATATTCAATATGTTACATGCATCATATAATAGTTAGTTAGGATATTTAATATCCTTCTTGTATAAACTCATCAATATATTCTATAATCCTTATGGGTTTATCCTATTGAATTAAGGATATCACCCACAAAAAAACCATCATATATTCAGAGCTAAATTCATGATGATACCTTTCCCATGGTTAGGGATATTTACATCTCTTAGTTGAGTAACAAGGTTTTTATTCAAATTAACATTTAAGAGATATCCATCCTTAAAATCTAGGATAGATTATCTCCCATTTATGATTAATACAGACCCTCTTTTAGAGTGGATAATAGTTCTAACTAATCTTGATATGAGTATTCGTAGGCTGATGGAGTTTTGTGAATTCTAGCAGTAGAGGAATCCAAGATTTAGAGATGACCTTAATCCTCACATAGTATAGTATTTGATAGAGTCAATAAATCATGCATATTCTTTTGGTAGAGACATCACTATCATGATGATGATTTCTACATTTAGTTCTCTTCAAAACACAATTATTCATTGGTGGATGATGTTGTTCTCAAATCCATGAAGGGTTTTCTCTACTGTAGTTAGTGTTTGATCCCTTGTTCAGGATAATGTTCTATCTAGTAATGTTGAGTATAGTTTATGATCATGATATGTTAGAACCTCCATAATATTGTGGGGCTAGGTTTAATTATGAATCATGAAGAATAGATCTCATGAGGTATATTCCATAATTGATTTATAGGATAATTTTCAAACTCAGTAGTCTGAGTGGAGAATTTGGGAGATATTATGGCTCAAGGATATGCTCTTATAAAACAACACCTATATCCAAGTACTTGAAGAAGAATTGATAGTGGATTATTCCTTGTAGAGATACACCATGGCTATAGGATCTAGTTAGCATTTTACCCAAGGATTACCAGAGTGGTTCTATGAAAAGTATGCCACATTCTAATTATCATTAAGATAAATGTAATGACCCATCCTCGTGGACCAGGTCGTGACTACCCCAAGCCCGTCGTCCATAAGCCACGGGCTGGAGACTAGAAGCAAAGGCATAAATCCCAATAAATGGAAAGGCATTGCCTTAATAAAACGTAAACACATTCAACCGGAGTACAAGCGGAAGCAAACACTAAGTAAAACTGAAAACAAAAGTAGTGCTGAAAGTAAGGGTCCAGAAATACAAGCCCAACTGTAAAGTACAAGGAAAACGACAAAATAGATGGACAGTGACAAGCAGCTCCTAGATCTTCCACCATGGATCCTACCTGAAGGGTGGGTATAGATAGAACAACTCCTAGATCGTCCTCCACGGGTTCTACCTGAAGGGTAGGAACAGATAGCCCCCTCATCTCCCTCGTCCGTCAACCTCCTCTGGGTACCGACTCATTGTGAAGTCCACCTCTGGGTACCGACTCATCATGAGGTACACATCCAGGTGCCGTCTAGTCCTCGTACACTCAGCCTCCGTAGCGATGTCCATCGTCTTCATCAAACACAACGAGGTGTGGGCATAACCCGTGCATGGGTAAGTATAACGATACTCAGTAGGGACCCTGAGATCCTCAAGGTCCCACTAAATCAAACAAGGATAACCAAAAAGAAGGATATCAACAGATAACCCTTACTTAGGTATATGCCCAAACATATACCTAAGTTACTAAGTATCCCATCTAAATCATGAGGAAAACACAAAGGTCATTGAATCAGTTCAAACCAGGATTTTTATTCACGATATCGAAACCAAGACTGCTGGGAAACTCCTCCTCTGTCGAGTACAATGATCCTGTCATGACTCTGAGGTGCTACTCACTAACCTTAGACTGCTGAGGTACTCCTCCTGTCGAGTACCACAGGTCGGCCACCTCAGAAAGTAGTGCTCCCCCGCCACGGGTCTGCCACCTCACACATTAGTGCTCCCCCTCATAGCCTACAGAGGTACTCTTCCTGTCGAGTATCGTGGGTCTGCCACCTCACAATGAAATGCTCCTCCACCATGGGTCTTCCACCCCAACACAGTAGTGCTCCCCACTAGGCTATTCAAGTCACTTCGAAACGAATCAGACAAGCAGTCAACAGGTTTTAGATAGCTATTAGGTCTCCGCACTCCAAATGATCATCTCCGAGAGGATTCACTCCACGAGCTAATGGTCGATACTCCAAGTATCTGAAAGTCCCATGAAGAAAAATACAAAAGGAATGCCTCGTTCTAGGGGTCTCAACGCAACAGATGGCCCGTCAATCGGACGCCCGGTCTGTGAGTTATTAGCATTTCTATTCCAGGGGCCCGGTTAGTTGCGTCTACGAACCAACCCGACCGTACTAAAAATCCGTACAAACCTCAGGTGAATTATGCCAAAAGAACCATCTCATTAAGAGGAATCCATCATAGTCGACGACACGTCAATCGGACGTCCGGTCCTCAGGTTATAAGCGCTTCCGCTCCGAGGGCCCGGTTGGTTTTTAGTTCGAACCAATATGGACATACTCAAAATTCTCCAAAACCTTGAGTGTAATATACCTAAACTACCGTCTCGATCCAAGGATTCCTACGCAACTGGAGGTGCATCGATCGGAGGTCCGTAGCTCATGTTATGGGTGTTTAACCAAATGAGGTCCGAAAATAGGGGGTCTGGGCCCGGTCCGACCCGGCCCAACACCCCCTGGGTCGGCCCGGTTGGGCAAAACCCGGCCAGGCTGGTGCGGCCCGGCTCGCGGCGGGCACGGCCCGGCGGGGCGCTGCCCGACCCGTGGCCGGACGTGGCCCGGCCAGCCAGGCTGAGCGTTTACATGGAGAGGGGGAGGCACGACCTCCCCGCTGATTGGAAACGGCGGCGCCAGCGGGCGCCACCCCCCGTCATCCCGGATCCCGCGCGGCAGCAGGTTCCTCCGCATCGCCACCGCGGCTGTTGTCACATAGGGTCTTCTCCGGTGGCCGGCCACTGCCTCTGATCGCCGGCGCCACCGCGCTGCCTCCGGTCGACGGCGCTGCCGCGCCGCCTCCGGTCGCTGGTGCCGCCGTGACGTTCCGCGGGCCACTAGAGTTTCTCCGGTGGTCCGTTTTAGCTTCCGTCTGCACCAGCGGTCTTCTCAGGTCCCGAACATTACTGTGAAATGATCAACCAAATATCCTGAGCCAACATTAGTCAAACTTGATGTGAGAAATAAGGGTATCTAGAAGATTATTTACATTCCATGAGAGATAATAATGGAAATCTATATACTATTATTGGAATTCCAAATACGTCCCTAAAGAATACCTATAGAAATGAAAACCATTTAGGCGTGATCCATGAGACCAATCCACCCTTCTAATGTGTAAAAATGCATGAAAGTGTAATACCAAGGGTTTCAGAATCCCAATTTAGAATAGGAAAGTTGAAGAATTTTATATTGTATCATTAAGTATAAGTTAAGTAATTATGGATAGAGATAAAGAGAATAAAAATTGAAAAAGTTTAAAATATAGAGTTTACTGCTATACTATCAGATATTTCTCCTCCAAGATGTATACCATAGATGTGAGGTGAGAAATAATGTGAGAAAATTTGAATTAGTGGTAGGTGAGATGCATATCAATCATGTAATTGAAATTATCAACCAAATATTCTAACCCTACATAATTAAATCTCAATGTGTGAAATAAGGGGACCTATAATATTTTTCACATTCATGAGAGAGAATGATGGAAATATATGGGATTGTATTAGAATATTGAATCAGTCCCCAAAGAAAACTTATAGAATTGAGGAACCATTTAGGTGTGATCCATGTGACCAATTCACCCTTCCAATGTGTAAAGATGCATGAAAGTTTAACAATGATGGTGTTGTAATTTCAATTGAGAATAGGTAAGTGGAAGAGGTGTATATTGTATCATGAATTCTAAGTTAAGGAATGATATGATAGTGAGGAAGAGGATAACCATTTACCAAATTTTAAATATAGAGTTTGCTGCTTTATTATCAGAGGTTTATCCTTCAATATGTTTACCATGGATGAAGGGTGAGAATATTTTGAATTGCACTGCCATAATAGGGGAGTTTATTTGGAAATGAGGATGGTTCTTCCTGGGTTTTTACTTTGGATGGAAGGTAAGCCTATTTGGCATTATAACATCAGCATATGGTATCCCATTTGGAAATGGAATATGAAGACCCAAAATCTAGAGACAATGTGTGGTGATAAATGGGAGAGGATACTCAAAATAGATGAGAAAAGACCCTATATCCACACTATCACACATTAAGTATGCTAGGAGGAAAACTGTATGGTGGGATTTGCAGGCAAGCCTAAATTAAAGATAGTGAAAATATCAACCCTGGGAGATACATGAGTATAATAATCCCATCATTCCATAAATAAGGGTCTAATTTAACCCCAAGCTATTTATATTAACAACTTATAGCTTGAATAGAGTGATATTCCTTTTAATGTCATGCACTCAGGACAAAAGATTTGTATTTTAAGTTCATCCACTATGGACCAAAGAAACACCTTTTAAAATCATGAACTAAAGACTATGTATGTGCATTTTAAGGTCATAAATGCCTTACTAAGGATGTTTATTATTATAAAATTATGAAACAAGGACAAAGGTTGTTCCTTTTAAGGATGTATATGCAGGACTAAGGCTGCTGTGTAGTTTAATTTCATAGAACAATGATGAAGTATATTCCTTTTTAATTTCATGCATGTAAGAACAATGACTCTGTATAGTTTAATGGATCATATTAGGTATAAAGAATTTTCCATTTAAGTTCATTTATATAGGACAAAAAATTCTATTTATTTTAACACCATGAAACATGAATAAAGGATGTGTATTATAATGTCATGAACACAAGAACAAGGATTCAACATAATTTAATGTCATAAAGTTGGGATGATGGATGTTTCTTTTAAGGTCATGCACAGAGGACAAAGCATGCTAGATAGTTTAACATCATGCAGTTGGGATGAAGGATGTTCCATTTAAGGTCACGAACACAGGACCAAGGATGCTGCAAAATTTTATATAATTTAATAGGTATGAATGGTGTACCTTTTAAGGTTATCCATTCAGGACTAAGGATGAAATGTAGTTTAATGTTGTATAATAGGGTTGAAGGATATGCCTTTTAAGGTCATACATATAAGAAAAAGGATTTTGTATTGTTTAATAGTACGTAGGAGGAAAAATCTTGTCCAATTTAACTTCATACTGGAAGGATGATTTCCATGTAGTTTAAGGTCATATATCTAGGACTAGATAACACCCAATTATAAGTTGAAATTTGGGAATATATCTCTTGAATGATTATAGGTCTCTTATTTTGATTGATTGTAGATCCTTAGTAATGGTGCCCCTAGTTCTGCCTTTATTTCCTATGATGGAGTTCCTTGAGTTTTAGATTATAAGTGTTAAAAAGATATTCTTCCAAATAAATCAATGTTGAAACCATAGGAATGACCTATGTTATTTATATTAATCATGAGTAGGACCTCCATGATGGTTGTGGATGGTTCCAATGGTAGCGACAATTGACCCTACATGCCTAGTTGGTGGCTCGAATCTATCTCGATGCTGATGTTACCCTATATAATAGTTAGGATGGAAAAAGATGTGTTGCTGGTAGAATGTTACAAAAGATATATTAGAGAAATTCCACATGGAGTATTGAATCATCTCAAGCATATCACACAAGGTATCCCTTTCTCTCCAGATAGGTCATACTATATTTATTTCAGAGGGTATGCATGCATTTCAACATTGTACACTGAGAAAATTGGAGGAGATCTTATTAGGCTCATTACATAAGGAATATCATGCTCATTACATGGGGAATATTTTTTTTCATGACATAGGGTATAGATATAGTTTAATGTATTACACTTTGGAATTTTTCATACAATTTAGTGGCACGTGACTAAGAAATTGTGCTTTTACTTGCACCCCTAATGGTGTACCTTACAATTTTCCATCAAGGATTTGAGAAGTATGAAATGAATGAAAAAATACCGATATGATTTTCTTATGGGACTTAGAAGTGGCTTGGCATGGGATTAATTTTATAAATTCATATATTTTGGGATTTATTATATCAACTTTACATAGATAATTATTCTAAGTATTTTGTGGATTCCCTTAGTAAAAAAATTGGTTAGCCCAGCTAAGGATCCAACAATCTCAACCTAGGAACATGTGAGGGTATCTTCAATAGCACCCAGGAGACAGATCATCAAGTAATACTTATGGATGAGGTGGGAAAGTATAGCGTAGACAATAGGAATTCATGGAACATGTGGGTGGTTCCTAAGTGGGATTTACAATGGCCTAGTGTGGATGGTGAGAGCATGGATGTAGTGTGCCATGTGTAAAACCCCGATGTCATCTCGAACAAGTGGAGGGCACGAAGAAAATTATTAAGTTTCATGAATACATTAAAAATACCAATGTGGGAATGCATCATGTGTGGTATCATTACCATGATCAAAAAGTATCATCATGATCTCATCCTTCTGATCATGTGAACCGTAGTCATTCAGTCGATCACTTCAGTTGACTACAACCTCCCACTCACCCACCAAAATCCTAATGCCACTGGTTCACTACTGTGAACTACAACCTACAACCTCTTGTATCCAAAACTCAATGACCCTCATCAAAACCATATCCACCCCTAGACGTTAAGGCACTCGATCATCAATAAGGCATGCACATAACTTTGATTTTCATGCACATGAGGCTTCAAAGAACTAGGATATCACATGAATATAATTTTGAGAGGGCGTCAAATGATTCCATCATGATAGGTTTTATGGGTGATCTGTCATAGTAAAGAAAATCCCCAAGAAATCATCAGATCATGAAACATAACATAAAGGAATGATGACGATCATTATGATGTTTTAGGATTAAAAGAATGATCACATGAATGTTAAACAAGCCTTCATTTGTTCTAATGGGTTGTAAACTTCAATCTTTAGCCTTTGATGAGATAAATTCAAAGGACATTGAAATTCCATGAAATTTTATAAAGGATGTGATACTAACATGGGGTAATTAAATGAAAATATTATTTTATTTCTAGAATCCATCACATGTAAGGACCCTGATGTAGAAGTGAGCTGAGATGACATCACGAGGTTCATATAAAAAACATTGTATGTTTCCTTTGAATGATTCTTATGCACTTTAATGTTTCTCATGTGAGGCCATTGAGTATGTCTAGTGAGTATCCATTGATATTCTACATGATCATGATAAACCATTTTAGTAATAATACAAGGCCACTGACAGTTTTCCTGAAACTCAGTTTCACAATGAGTGGACAAGCTGAAGACAAGTATACAAACATACACATGCATACATGAAATGTTAGAAAAATAAAACCTATACATGTAACAGATCATGCAACAAAATAAATCCATCCCAAGTGTTTTGAAGGGTCATGAAATCAAGAGATGGAACTCATATGAATCCATTTAGAAATCATCACATCTTCACATAAAAAAGAACGTAACCTCTATTTTCAAGAGCCTCCCATAATTTTTTAATGTTGATCTCCCTATCACCTCAACACCATGAGTGAAACCATTTTAATTTCATTGAAGAAAATAAACACAATGAATCAGGTTCACATGAAGTTGATCACATGAAGACCACTGTTAATCTATTGCATGAATGGATGATGGTTAAAACTAGGTATAGATAGTCGGTGAGTTTCATGAAACTATATCAAGAATCCAACAACGAATCTTCATGAATCCATCACAAGAGATTATAAGTACCACAAGATAAAAATAGTGATCACATGAATATGCATTGAAATCACATGGGAATCCAGAAAATAATAATATCCTTGTTTTATGAGAAGCTTATTCATTTTTATTTTTTTACTTGCTCACATAGGGCCATCACATTAATAAAAAAATATCATATGAAGCCTTCATGCGACTGAAAGACTCTAATCGCTCCAAGTTTCCCAATTCCTTAATCCAGGGCATGCAAAATATTTACCATGAGAAGAGGTGATATAAACTAGATTAATCCAAATATATATACCCCATATCCCCTAAATAATATACACATAGGAGGCGAGGTAGAGAAAAATACACACATGATAGTTATGGATGAGAAGAGAGGGATGCATTTGGAGAAATCCTCCATGGAATAATGATATCCTGCCATAAGAAACCATCAAAAGGCCCCCTTGAGGTTTGAAAATCACATGAGGAATTTAAAATAATGTAAAACTATCATGTGGAAACTCTCAGTCCCATGATACCTTTTCCTTTCCATAGGGTTTAAACCCTCATCCA
Organism: Viscum album; assembly: GCA_963277665.1. Classification (NCBI taxonomy): domain Eukaryota; kingdom Viridiplantae; phylum Streptophyta; class Magnoliopsida; order Santalales; family Viscaceae; genus Viscum; species Viscum album. The sequence goes on from OY728145.1 coordinate 1,712,186,700, forward strand.
TGCATGTGGATCAAATATTTATTCCATACACTTGTGCGCAGAACCCATCGCAAGACCACCTTGAAGTAATATGCTCAAAAAGTAAATTGAACCTCACATGAAACCATCTTGATAGAGCCCCTCAACATGTATATGGACCTTGAAATTTCTATCATGACATGAAATTACCTTTCAAACCATCACCTATGAAATTTGGACACTCGCGGTCACACACCTTTCTCATGAAAATACTCATTGAAATGTCGACTTGGCATGAATGTGAGCCAATAGACATGCCCCATTCTCCCCACACAAACCCTAGTATGTGCACCTTTGATAGGAACCCTCAAGCATGAACTCCTCCTGACATACACACCATTTTCAATGCGTCCATTGTATCACCGTAGGACGATAAAGGGTTAAATGGCTAAATGATATGATTCTTGTCAATAAGGTGCACCATTCTTTTTCAGAGTATAACTAATTAGAACTTCATAATTTATTATGATCATCCTGGAGTAGTGATTAGGATGGGTGACCTTATGGGAAGTTCCTTAGGGTGTGTGTGAGTGAGTACAAAGCACGCTAAAAAGAAAAAGTGTTAGAATATGGAGAAAGTCATTAGTAAGAAGACCCATTCAGGCATGTGGGTGGGCCCCAAGGAGGGGACCACATGTACTTGGAGTAATGGGTGGTACATGGTGGGCCAGGACCTAATGAAAATGTTAATGTGGTTTTTCTGTGTTTTCAACAGGGCCCAGTTGTTACATTGGTATCAGAGAAGGAACCCATCCATAGTTGTGGTGCAGTACGTTGGTTGAGATGTATAATCCACAATGAGGACTTTGGGATCAAAAGGGGTTGGGGGAGGGGGGGGGTAAGGGGGTGAATGTAACACCTCATAATGGTAAAGGGTTAGATGAAAAAAATGATATGACTCATGTAAACAAGGTGAACCATTCTTTTTGATAGTCTACCTGATTAAAACTCCATAGTTAAGCATGTTTCAGATAGAGTAGTTATTGAGATTGGTGACCTTATGGTATGTTTCCTAGGGTGTGTGAAAGTGAAGAAAAATCACACTCAAAAGAAAAAGAGTTGTCCTACAGGGAAATTCATTAGTCTGACGACACATTTAAGAATGTGGGTGAGACCCAATGTGGGGACCACATGCATGCAGGGGAAACTTGTGGTACCTGGAGGTCTAGGACCTGATATCTATGTTAACATTGAGTTTATGTGTTATCAGTAGGGCCCTATTGTTACATTGGTATTAGAGAATAAACCCATCTTTAAGTGTGGTGCAATACCTAGGTTGTGATGTATAGTCCACAATGAGGATGTCGCGCTCTGGGGGGGGGGGGGTGAATTTAACACCCTAGAATGGTAATTTGTTATATGACTAAAGGATATGGATTATGTAAACAAGGTGAACCTTTATTTTTGGGAGCCTATGTGATTATAACTCTATAATTAAGCATTCTAGGTTTGTATTAATGATCGAGATGGGTGAAATTCTTGGAAGTTTCCTAGGGTGTGTTAGAGTGGGGACAAAAAAAGTGTTGGACTAGAGGGAAATATATTAGTCAGATTACCCATTCAGTTATGTGGGTGGGACCCAGAGTGGGGACCACATGTCTGTGAGAAAATTGGTGGTACCTGGCAAGCTAGGACCTAATGATATTACCAAGGAAGGGTGTTTGGGATGTCAGTAGGGACCAGTTATTACATTGGTATCAGAGAAGAAACACAACCTTAAGTGTTGTGCACTACCTAGGTTGAGATATACAGTTCACAACGAGGATTTAACACTCTAAAGGGGGAGGGAGATGAATTAATAAATGATATGAATAATGCAAACAAGGTGAACCATTCCATTTGGGATCCTACCTGAGTTGAACTCCGCAGTTAAACTTATTTGTCCTGGAGTAGTGATCGAGATGAGTGACTTTATCGGAAGGTTATTATGATGTGTGTGGGTGAGGAAGAAGCTCACTCAAAAGAAAATGTGTTCTAATCTGGGGAAAATCATTTTTCAGATGACCTATTCATGCATGTGGGTGGTCCCTAGGGTGGGGACCACATGTCTGCGATGCAACCGGTGGTACATGGGGGCCCCAGACCCAACGAATATGTTAAGGTGGGGTGTTTGTGATATTAGCGGGACCCATTTGTTATATTCATGACATAAACCCCTTGGAAATGTGACTTCAACCCTTGGGGAAAGTCATTTTTCAGATGACCTATTCAGGGATGTGGGTGGGCCCCAAGGTGGGGTCTACATGTCGTTGGGGAAACTGGTGTGTTTGACAGAGGAACAAGCTCACTCAAAAGATTTTCTGTTGGCATGTGGGGATAGTCATTAATCAGATGAACTATTCTGGCATGTGGGTGGGCCCTAGGGTGGGGGACCACGTGTTTGTGGGGAAACCAGTGGTACCTGGGGCCCCCCGATCTAATAACAATGTTAAGGTTGGTGGTCTGTGCTATTAGCGGGCCCCAATTGTTATAATCATGACATAAACCCCTTGGACATGCAACTTCAACCCTTAGGGAAATTCATTAGTCAGATGATCCATTCAAGCATGTGGGTGGGCCCTAGGGTGGGGACCACATGTTGATGGGGAAATTGGTGGTACCTAGAAGGCCATAACCTGATGTCCATGTTAAGGCCAGACATCTATGCTGTCAGCGGGGCCGAGTTGTTACATTGGTATAAGAGTAGGGACCCAACTTTAAGTGTAATGAACTGCCTAAGTTGAGATGTACAGACCACCACAAGTATGTTGTGATCTAAAGGGGGGGGGGGTGGGGGTGAATATAACACCCCTAAATGATAAAGGGTTAAATTATTAAATGATATTACTCACATAAACAAGGCGAAACTTTATTTTTAAGAGCCTACCTAATTATAACTCCACAGTTAAGCATTTTTGGAGTGAAGTAGTGATAATGATGTGTGACCTACTCATAAGTTACCTAGGGTGTGTATGAGTGATGAAATATAAGACTATAAAGAAAATGTGTCGGCCTATGGGCACAGTCATAAGTCAGATGACCCATTACAACAGGTGGGTTTTCCCCAGGGTGGGGACCACATGTCTGCAGAGAAACTAGTTGTACATGGCAGGCCAGGACCCGACAGCTATTTTAAGAAAGAGTGTCTATGTTGTTAGTGGGGACCCTTTTTGATAGCCTTGACATAAACCCGTTGGACATGAGACTTCAACCCTTGTACATTCTCACGAGACCCTGGCACATGACTCAAGATCACAAGATCACTTGACATCTCACTGGTCTCATGATGCAATCATGTGGAAACCCACCGACATGTCTTCCTTGATCACATTCTACCCTTGGATTTGTCTGGATTGATCAATTATGACATCATAAAAATTTCATATTTGATTATGTGAAGCACCTTGTAAATGTCAAACTTAATTGTGTGAAAGGACCTACACTTATCTGCTTTGATTATGTGAAGAACATTGTACTTGTACACTTTGATCATATGAAGAACCTTGCCCATGTTTTCTTTGATCACATGAAAGAAAAAATGTATTATTTGATCATGTGAATAAACTTTGACATTTATGCATTGATTATGAAAATCACCTTGGATATGTCACCCTTATCATGTTGCATCCCCCAGACAAGTTAGCCATATCAAGAGATCATCCTCAGACATGTAAGGAAGAAAACCAAGACATGTCTAGACATCTTTAGACATGTTAAGAAGATTACAGGACATGACAATAAATCGCCATAAATGTCAGGAATACACCTAGGATATTTCCATACATCCTCAATATTTTCAGGAATACAATTTGGACATGTCAGGAAAACACTCAAGACGTGTCAGGCAGACAACCTGGACATGTCACGTAGACACCATAAGACATGTCAACCTTGTTCGATAGACATTGTTGGTTATATAATATGTAATATCTTTACCATGAGCCTCCATTTGAGTCCCCCCTTTGTAATGGAAGTTTCCTTAATGATTTAGGGCTACACGCTCATTCTAACCTATTTTTTTCATACTCTCAGATGATCTATAATGTCATACCAAAGATATTCAGCAGAAATTCCATAGTCATCATCTATCATTATCTATCATATGATAGAGAATAAATATATAACATGGGAATCCATCTTGGTAAAATCCCCTAACATTCATGGGCCTCTAAGATAATAATAATCCCTTAAAGTGAAATCACCCATTACAACCCATGAAGGGGTTAGGAATGAACTAAACTATGAGAACTCAAATTCCTATCCAAAAAAGATATGTTGAATGCCATCCTAAAGCCCAAGATCCAATGAGCATCAACCATGGTGTAAAAACTTATTATCCAAAATATTCATATCTAATGAGATTAAATTCCCTTGTAGGAATTCCATACTTCCCCTTCCACTAGTGGTTGATAAGAGGACTTATACAAGGGAATTGTTTTAAGTGTAAGCCTCAAAAATTCTCTAAAGTACCTTAAACCCATAAATCGGTGAGGGAAAAACTAAACTATGAGAAATATAATTCCTATTATAAATGGATACATAGGATTCCATCCTAATGCCTGATCTCCATACCATATTATCCATGATACTGTTAATCATACATCTCTAAGGGAAACTTTAAGTGTAATCCCCATAAAAATTTTCTCTCAGTCTACGTGTCAATCCTTTTTCGATCCCTTGTTTCTCACACCGAGCATCAATCAGGCAGTCTTATAGATCAGTGATGATTGTACTGATATAATTATGTGTATACCCCAAATGTGGGACCTTCATTGGGATGTAAGAGTGATTATATGTAATCATCACTCAAAGATTAATATTTATGATAAGGAAATTAAAGAAAAACTTATATACATAATTCCTACCCAAGGTCTTTATTGACGCATATTTTATGAAACAGAAACCCATATCATGAACATTTTTGATTCTGATATCATTCTTAAAAGGGTACCTAGGATTCACCCTCAATTCTCATGCCCTATATTAACATCATTTTCACATGATGTTAAATTGAAAGTTATTGTTTTGTTATATGACCTTAAAAAATGTAAAATGAACTACATGGGGTTTGATTATTATTCTCACAGGATACATAGGTTTAATCATATAGGTTTAATCCCATATCTAAGACACCAATCACCTCCCTAGACAACAATAAAATCCATAGAGCCTGAACATGGATATAAACTCAAACATCATAAATGAAGAACAGAATAATAGAGAACCTGTGACACACACAGTTGTTCCTGTCAACATATGGTCTTGATCAGGTTATTGGTACATGGGTAACCAGTCCTATATTAGATATTGGATAATATTTTATGGACATATATTAAATATTCCAGAGAGTCCCAAATTAGGAAATAATTCCCCCCCAAAAGGGTTCACTGAGCCTAAACTCCCATTATCTTGACTAATGTGAGTTCATAAGAATCATTAGGTTTGAAACCCCAATTGACTAACTACCTTTAGAAAGTAGATTAATGCCTTATCGTGGGAATGAGGATCATTTAGAGTTTCCATTAAAGACAAAAATTATAAACTAGAAACAAATTATTATGAAACTACCCTCGATCACCCACAATTGGGCATTGGGTGAAACCATCTACATCTTGTCGGGAAACTAAATGGTGAAACTGATGTGAAATCCTTTAACAATTCCAGTACATTAAAATTGTTTAATTTATAGATTTTCTAGTTTCTATCAGTATATTTTTGTGGGAAACAAAATGATGAACCTGACATGAAATTCATTAACTATTTCAATCCATTCACGAGTATAAAAGGATAGATTGTCTAGCTCAAATTGATCTATTTTGTCATGAAAAAATGGTAAACCCAATGTGAAATCCATTAACCATGCCAGTCATTTAATGTGTATAAAAGGGTAAAATTTTCAGTTCCCATTTGGTAAATTTTCTGGGAAAAAATGGAGAGCCCAACGTAAAATCTTTTAACTTTTCTAAACATTTCATAAAATAAGTGACCACCACTTTATCATTTTACTATGAAAGTAATTGATAGATCATGAAATTTTATATATGATGTTTCATTGATAATGTACCTTATTTCCCATCCAATACTTCTTATATTACCTATAATCAAAATGGAATCATTGAATGTGATAATGAATTTTGAGGTCACTGGGCAAGCTAGTTTTTCTGAAGAACCCTTCAATCTTCTTTGAACAACCACCAAAAACACCAATCATATGCACCATCTCCTATAGAATCCTTTGACCTGAGACCCCAAATTAAATTATCACCTACTAAACACTCACATTTATTGTTTTTGAACATATTTTTTTAATAATAACACGTTAAAAACTTTTTCCTGACTTTGGGGGAAACTTATGAAATCATTTAGAGGATGAATCACCACATGCCATCTTTCCCACGATAGGCCTTAGAAGTAGAAGTGGTCCTTTTTTCCACACTCAAAAACTTTGGGAGCTTATCCCTAGAGCATAGAAAAACATACCATCCCTACCCATGGTAGGTGGATGAGAATAATCACCAATCCAACATAACCACTTAGGAGATTCCTTGGAGGGATCTTATCCACTTTAGTCATCTTCAACGATAAATGACTACAATTACATATAGAGATGTATAGGAAGTTATGCCTAACCCAACCATACAAAATGGGGGATCCATCAGGATGGACCTCATAATTTATCAAAAAAATGAAACTCCAGAGGAGTATTATATCCCTATTACGTTCAACGTTTCATAGGCCCACTAGTGTATACTGAAATTGGCCTAGAATCATTCCTATATCGTCACTCGTAGGGAGCCATTGACTTCATCACAACTAGTATTACTGATTGTGGAAACATAGGGATAACCAAAAACTAAAAGTGTGGGTGATTTTTTATGATTTTTAACCCTAGACTTTTCTTTAATATGGGCACTGACCAACCAAATGGTGAAACGTGCACTGACCCACTAAACGGTACAACAGGAACCAACCCACCAATTGGTAAAACAAGCACCAAACTACCAAAAAGTACAATGGGTTATGACCTACAAATGGTACAAAAGGAACTATCCCACCAAAACAAATATTGGGAATTGAACCATCAAATGAGATACTTCATTGATAATGAGAACTATCCCACTTATGGAACTGCCAATATGATATAAATTGTACCTTAGTACTCCTCATCAGAACTGGATGAGACCACGCTTTGTTTTCATGTATCTAAAAAAGGTATTATCAACCATGTTAGTGTTCTATAGTGAAATTTAAAATCATAATATGGACATTGGAAACAACAGATTCAATATTTGGGATCCACATTGAGACTCCATTCATTATCCACTCACCCTACCATTGATAGAGTAGATAGTGTATTCATGACTTATTCCAGTAATAATCATAAGGATGACAATAAAATTTATTTGGAAGAATGGATTTACCAACTCTAATAAGAGAATGGAAATCTATGGGGAATAATTGTGGGAATAGTTCTAGGATCTACCCATGATAATAACACATCATCACCATCTTAAAGAGGTCTACCTCATAGCGAACTTCCCTAGCCCACATGGATGATGGAATTTTCATAATATTTATCCCATCATTGAGTGAAATATAAAAACTATTCCATCTCACCCTAGACTATAAGGTTGGGGGAATTTCAATATTTTCTACCCCATCATCAAGGGTACTCTAGAAACCATTCGACCTCAGCAGTTTCTAAAAAACCTCTAGGATATTCTAGTTCATTTAATAAGGGTGAAGAAAATGCCTCATACAAGGCCCCCAATTCTTCAAAAACTTCCCTTGTACCAATACAGTTTAGGGTTATACACCCTAAACTCCAAAATCAGGCTTGTTCCCTGCTAACAGATGTATAGTTATCAAGCAAGAGAAGAAACATGGTCACCCATATCTTGATGATAAATAGAGAAAAGTATATTCATTACAAAAAATATATATCACGAGGTACTTGGACCAAACTATAGAGAATTATTTCATAGAAATACCAAAAATGAGGAGGCTGAGAGAGGGAGAGTTTATAGGCCATGAAATTAACTACCCCTACCACCAATGACTCTGGTACATAATAGAGAATTACATTATCTTTAAATATTGAACAGATAATTAGGAAAATAAAGGTCTGATAGAGTTATAGGATCTGAAAACTAAATAAATGTGAATATGATTCATCTAAGATTCATAAAAAAAGTATCCCTATTGAGAGGTTATGAAATGATACATTCTAGTTTCATGATGTTAAAATGCACAATATATCCTAGTTTCATAATGTTAAACTACACAATACATCATAGTATAATGAAGTTAAACTGCATGATACGTCCTAAATGAATTATGTTAAACAGTATGATATGTAATAGTCACATCAAATTAAACTTCATGATAAATTCCTCGTCACATGATGATAAATTATATGACATCGTCTTTATAACACAACATTAAACTACATAGAGAATGTTACTTCATGGATTGTTTACTATAAGACATATAATTCTTAGAGCGGGCCATACTATCCATGAATATATATTAGGGACGATTTTTTCACCTCCTAGACATCATAAAATATAAAAATTCCTATCCCTATGTATGATCCTGATCTATGTAGAGGACCCCTTAGATAACTTTGATGTTTAGACTCACTAAGGGAATAAAAAGTTCCCCTATCCCCTACATACAAGTCATATATACATGGTAGTTTTTCTTTAAAGGAGATGATTATGGAATGATTATATACCTTGAAATATTTATAGGTAATCCTAGGGAATCATTTCTATAAAAATTGCACATACCTTTGTTTAAAGTGGACTATGTCATAAAGACTCACTCTTCCTTTATACGAGTCATATCTATGTATGGATTTCTTGTCCATGAGATAAATTTGTACCATATGGGATCCAACACATGATACAAATCAATAATTATGTTCATGGATAAATGGTGTTTCTCACATCTAAATTCCCTCTAATTGTGAAAATTATCGCCAATGATATCATTCAAAATTTTGTTTTGATACTTACTTACTTACCGTAAGACATCAAAATACAAGGATTTTTTTTTTCACATGACATAAAACCACAAGAAAGATACTTTCCCACTATTTTATGTTAAAATTTTCCTACCATTTCCCATTATCACTCCTTATCCAAGGAACAAAAGAGCCTAAAACTGCTCTATAAATGTTTTGGGTGCTTCCATCAGCTTTTTGAGCACCTCAGTCCATATATCCTACTTCATGTCTTGAGAACCTTGTGGTTCCACAAATATTACATGGTATAGTTTCCCTAGACTTTTTCACATATTCTAGATGATTTTAATAATAATTAAAAATCAAAAACAACCCATGGATCATAAACTCTAGTGTGTTTAGAATATTAGGTACATAATTAGAAAGCATAAAACCAAAATAAAAACATATTTTATTTAATCATAAGAATGAGATCATAAAAACATGTGTGAACACACATCTAAATAGTATAACATGGGTAATAAATTAAAAAAACAATGATATAAAAATCCAGGGAAGGGAATAAACTTATGCATAAAGCATATCACATGGGTTAGAAGACATAACATGATAATAAAAAAAGGCATGGAATATAAAAATATAAAAGTATAACATATAGTACATGGGATAATATAATCATGGAATAATAATAATGTAGAAGAAACATAAAAAATTACATAATAATGATTCAAGACTAATTTCAAATGGTGGATCATGAGTCAAGGCTAACCACCAAGACCGCTGCACATGTGGCACGAGTCCAGGCTATCCACCAAGACCATTGCACAAGATGTCTCATGAGACTAAACATTAACCAATTAATTGGAGTGATATCTGGGAACAACTATCATAAATGTTTTAGGAATATGTGTCCCACATAAATAATCATACATAAGGAATCAAACAAAAACATAAGGGTTACCCATATAAATAATTGTGTACCATAATCATGTCAAAAGACATATCAAAATTGAATATCATAATGGTGTCCATTAAAGAATGGATTTAAACTACAGATAAACATTAATTAGAAAAAATATGAATATATCATGAAAATTTATGTCAAGAATAAATGAAAACATGTAAAAATAGTGTTTAATAAACTATAAAAATAAAACATTTTAGTGCGGTTTAAGGAAAATGTTAAAGATTCATTAAAAGGGAAAATGGATAATTGTTTGCATAAAACCAGAAATGAAAAAAAATATAGTTTTTCATTATAAAATGAGTTGTTTTAAAAAAATAATGGTGTATTAATATATATTATGGGTGGTTCTTGAAAATGGGTAAGAATTCAGGAAGTGCCCTCGAATTAGGCTTACTTATCAGAAAGAATTGAGAAGGGGACCTTTTTAAAACATGTAATTCCCCATAAAAGAAGAATTATATGATCTGGGTACATATGTTTGAAACATATATATAGAATTTATAATAATTAAATAAAAATAAATAATAATTACATTGGGTTAAAGTTAGAGAAAACATAACCCAATGGAAAAATGGAGGTTTGGAAAGGATCCCTTACCTTATGTCCGAAAGTATTCTAAAATTGTTCCTATTGTCCTAGATAATCCGATTAAATTAAATATTTAATTTATTCAGAACATTTTTTAATTTTTATTTATTTATTATAATTTTATTAATTTTATTTATTTTATTTTTGATGGGTGATAAGATACAATTTTATCTTTCGGGTGTGTTCGTTTCCATGGTTTTCCTGATCAATTAATTTATTTATTTGTATGGAAAATATTGTAAAATGAGAATAGTTGTCTAGAATTGAAATTATATTTTATTAATGAAATTAGATAAAGTTATATGGTTATATATTCTATTTTGTTTTATAGTATGAGGATGAATCATTAGATAAAATTTTAGTGACAACAGTTTAGATTATTTTGGCATTTGTTGATCATTAGGAACTAGTTTTGTTTTATTAATTAATATTATGTATATATAATTGTTAGATAAAACTAAATAGGATGGAATACATATATTATAATTTTTTTAACCATAAAAATGTTTTTATGACCATCCTTAAATGCGGTAAAGGAAATTGAACGCTCGTCGTCCTTGAATGTGATAAATTAGCCCAACACGAACAATATTTTCATTTTTAGAACAAATAGGTATGTTAAAGAAATTATGATAGATTATTAAATTTACATAATAAAATTACAATATATGTGACATATTGGAGTTACCATGCCACTTTGATAATCATATATGAGTATATAATAAGAAAATAAAAGAACAAGGAATGAAATTAAACGAAAATGAAAGAGGTTTTTACCTATGGAATTTTCCTCCTTGAGAACCTCATTAGGGAAAAGGTTTTGGTATTTTTATGAGACTAAGGGATGCTAGATGTGGGTGAGGGGATTCAGAAGAGTATTGGGTATAATTTGGACATGTATAAAATCTTTAAATGTGCAAGGAGAAGAGGTGGCGAGGGGTGGTATTTATAGTGAAGGAGAGAGGTGTTTTCTCATTATTTTATTCATTAATTTATTATTTTGGCTTAAGACTATGACTAGTTTGGGAATTATTGATAAATATATTTAAATAATGAATTATTTCTATATATTATGTTCTATAATCACCCATAAAACATCTATGACTAAATAAATCATGTATTTATCTTATACTATAAATTATAGTATTGCACTATTCACCAAAAAGTTAACATTTTTAGAAAAATACCAAAAATTCATCATACCCATTTTTTGATGTGTATAATTAAAAAAATGAAATATATTTTAGGAAAATAATTTTCTAAATATGAAAATTTTAGTTTTTAAATAAAATCATTTATTTTTTAAAAAAATATTAATTTTAAAATTATAACTGATTTTTTAACACATTGAAAAATAAATATTATGGTCTAATAAAATTATCCTATAGTCATAAAAAAATCAATTTATGAATAAATTTTATGAAAATAAATTTTCTTATAAATCATTATATTAATTATAAAATTTCAATTAAAATTTTTTAAATTATAAAAATACCTACACTTAATTTATCATTTAAAAAAAATTTATTTACTTATTCCAAGATATAAATCTGTCATATTTTTATTTATAATTTCATCAGTTAGGTTACTATTCTACTGGTTGGTTTACTATTCATAAGGGCCATATTACTATTACAAAGGTTATGTTACTATTCATTTAGTATATGTTCCCTAAATTCTAGAAATACCTCTTATTTAATTCATTATTCATTTAAAAAGATTTTATTGTGTTCTATTTGTTAGTTTATGTGATTTATACTATATTAAATAATTATAATAAGGAACAATTTCATTGATAGATGTTTTGGGTTATTACACATGCCCCTTGAAAATAAGAAAATGTCTCTTTATTTGACTATGTAAGAGGTGGATACACATAGGGGACTAAGACCCATAAACCATAATAATATTGGCTTTATTGGAAGGGCCTTTTGATCATTGGGAGCCTTGACATCATCATAGTGGATCTTGCCACCATTGAGTGATTCATGATCATTTTTGGAAAGATTATCCCATATCATTACTTATTACCTGAGAACATTGAGCCATGATTTAAAACGTTTTCATCTCATTCTCAAAAGGATTTTGGGTTACTCTTAACCCTTGTAATCCTAATTAGTGTATTGTGTAACACTCCCTTCATACCAAATCGTAAGAACTGAAACTACTTGTGAAAGAGACACAAAACTTTCTAAGATGAAAACCTAAAAAGGCTAGCATGAAAACAATTCAAATATCTTCTTGATATACTATTCATATATAGAGTTTAGGAAAAAGATATATCATAAATAATCAAGGAATAAATCTCATGGTCCCACCTTGTGGACTAATTAAAATATGAGTTATGCTCACAGGACCCACTGGTCTAGGAAAATGATGGAGCAATGATTCATCACATCTCCTCACCAAGAGAATGTGTTCAGTAAGTAGTGATACAATTTTTTGGGTTCTCAAAAACATCTTGAAGTTTACTCCTTCCATAAACCACCTTCACGTCTTTGAAGTCTGGTATGAAGCCAAAAATTCCATGATTTGATACCCTTGCCCTGAAACCCTGTAACATCGAGTTATTTTTCCTGGTTTAACCCTTTATCAAGCTAGTGATAGGGACTGGTTGATCCTAAGATACCTTTCTAGGATTCACTAGTGAATTAAAAAATTCCAAAGATCCTGTTCCTAGATGTTTTTGGTCCTAGATTACATCTCTCCCTCAAACCTAGAAGTTATTGTTTTGACTATGTGGAATATGGTATTCCACCATTATCAATAGTTAACCTGTACCCACAGGTTTCCACCATCAGTTGACTTAGATATTCCTATACCATTCATTAAAATTACATCACTATGTTTTGTATCCTTTTGAAAATAAGGAATGAAATATTCCATTAGTGAACATTTTTATTACTCACACCATGTGACTCAAAAAAATATGCTATAGGGAATAATCTCCCAAACCAAAAACTAAAATTCTTTAGGGTGCCTGATCCCTTATTGGATAGCTCTGTTCATTATATCAAAGTTCATTTTACAAATTATAGAATCTCTAAAAACCTTTCATGGCCCTCTGAAAAGAGTGGGGACCCTTCTACTTGCTCATGAATTTAAGCCATATGGTCTCATACATAATGGAATCTGACCCATCAACATGAGGTGTCCCCTCCTTATAGAGGAGTTCCAATCCTCATAACCCCAACAACACCATGAAAAACTCAGCACCTTAAGGTGTTTTGTAGTCATCCCTAGAATGTCTTCCCCATTATATATTCATCAGTTCAATCTCTTGGATTTGTGTTTTTAAAAAACCCATATTCCAACAATCCAAGTGGACTCTAAATCTATAACATTTTTCTATTCATCAATACCCTTTAAAGTTAGAATGGAGGTGTCACAACCCACTGTGGAAATTTATTCTTCACGTTTTTTTCAAGAATGATGGGTGTAGGAACACTTCATGAACATTCATTCTTCAAAATATCAATTATAAATGTAGGGTATCAAAACCCTTCATGGAAAGTCATTCATTATCCCATCAAGGATGAAGGTTTGGAATGATTCAAGAATACCTATCATTCACTACCAGCAATATAATTTCCAAGATAAAATAGATTGAACTACAAAAATAGAAGGTTTGTGCTAAAATAGCATAAACTAAAGCAACTAATGGGCTAAGATATAAGACCTTAAACTAAAATAATATATGTTCTGAGATAAAATTACACAAACTAAAATAACAGATGGTCCAAGATAAAATACCCTAAACTAAAACAAATGTTTGTACTTTCTAGAAGACCTTAAATTAAAATAATATATAATACGAATTAAAATACCTTAAACTAAATCCAAAGATGGTCTGAGCTAGAAGAACCTAAACTACATCAATGGTCTAGTTTACAAGTCTTTTAAATATCCAATTGATAGATATAGAATACATTTTATGTTGAAGACTTATAAATGGAACTATGTGAAAAGTTGTGTCTCTATATGCAAGACATGCAATTTGTGTGATGTAGGCAATATTGAGCACTTATGTAATATAAAAGACATAAAAATTATAAGGTTAAAACCCATAAAAGGGTATATTGTATAAAATCTAGTCCAAACACACAAATATTTCTCTATATAATTATTAAAAAAAGTAACTACTAAAACAAAAAGGTACAATGCTTATAGAGACCATTATCTGTCCCTAGAAAAAAAATCAAGCCATACATCCTTGGTCCACTAACCTAGGTGAAAATTTTAGCTCATCTGTATTTCATGGGATCCAACTTAGGATACCATGTCTTATCATGCATTAAAATATACAAAACTTGGTATATTCTACAACACATTAAATAAATTAGATTGGACTTCTTTGTGTGGTCTGAAATATGGCCCTAGATCAAGATCTATGCAATATATCCCTGAAAACAAGGGTAACTTCCAATGTTTTCATCAAAAAATAATGACATTACCCTTCTTATGAAAAATATAGATATGTGTAGGGGAACTCATCATATAGTTATTCATCCATGAACTTATGTTCTGTATGCATGATGTTGATCTATATAGGATTCTTCCATCCCATAACTATGTACGGACTGATTTCCATTACCTTGAGATACATAGTGACACCCAATATATTATATTGGATCCAGCCATAAATCCATTTTCATAAAAATACCTTTTCTGTCCTTTATTTTGTACATACTCTCCATTTTTTATTATCTATGACCCAAGATGATTTTATTCATATGGTAAACCCAATACATTGAAAAATCACCCATCTTTGCAATCCAAATGATATATTTTCTGTAAAATCCGATGCATTGAGTAAATAAAATCTTCTTCGTGGTTCTTAGAGGCCCATTATGTGTTCAAGTATATAGAAAAGTGATCAAAATTTACCTTATAATCTAATTCATTTCATTTAGAATGAATCCAATTCTGAGGGGGAGGTATTTTTTTAGCACCCATAATTGTGTACCATACACTTTTCCATTTAAGATTTGAGAGGTATGAAGGCCAATAAAAATATACTAATATAATTTTTATGAGGTAATTGAATGTGTCTTTGATTAGGATTCAATTTATAGGGGAATATATTTTTTCCCGTTATTATATACATTTTCCATAGACAGTTGTTCAATGTATTTTATGGATTCCCTTAGTCAAAAAATTGGCTAGGCAAGCTAACCAGCTGACCAACTCAACAAGAGAAAATGAAGGAGTCTCCTCAAAATATCCCATGATCCAACATATCCATAAACCCTTGAGGATAATGGTGGTAGAGTATAGATTGTACAGTGGGAATTCATGACATGTGCATGTGGTACTGAAGAAGGCTTCCCAATGGCATGTCGCGGCCGGTGAGGGTGTGGTTGTTGACTGTTGGGTGTTGAACCTCAATGCAGGATCAAACAAGATGAGGAAACAAAGAAAAATATCAAGTTTTGTACATCAATTCAGAAGCCCAATGTGGGAGTACCTAATGTATGGCACTATTAAAACAAATTAAAAAATATGGACTTAATATCAACCATCTGATTTCATGAACCACAACCGTCTGATCACTCACCCGATTTGTCTTCAACCTTACTCTCTCATTCCATACTTTTAAATTTATGGTTCACTACCATGAGATACAACTGACTTTATTTTGAACTTTATAATTAATGAACATCATGAAAACCATCCCCATCCATGCAAGATAAGGAACTTGATCATCCCTAAGGTATGCATGCAACTTCATTTTGCATGCATGCGATGCTTTGAAGACCTGGGCCATCACATGAAGACGAATGTGAAAGATGTTTGATTATTCCATAATAAGATATTATGTGGGATACATGATATAGTGAATATATTCCCCATTCTATCACAAGATCATAAAACATAACATGAAAGAATGATGATAATCATTATGAAATTGTGTGATTCTGCGGATGATCATGTGAATGTTCACCAAGTCATCATGTATTCTAATGGGATGTCACCTTCAACCTTAATTATTTTGAGGATATTTCTTCAATGTAGATTTTAATACCATAGGATCTTCCAATTTATTTGAAACTACCAAGGGGTCATTGACTGAAATAGATCATTAGATTATGAGTGGCCATCATAAGTAAGGATCATGATGATACTATGAGCAGAGCTAACATCATCAAATTCTATAAAAAATATCATATGTTTCATTCATGAGATGAGTTTTCCTTTTTCATTTTCTCACATGAGGCCTTTTATGATTGTCTAGTAGCTATACATTGATATTACACTTTTTTATGAGAAGCCCCTAAAGTAATCAAGTGAGGCAATTGATGGTTATCTAGACACTCCGACACATGGACAGTGGGAAAGATGAAGATGTACCTACAAAAGTTTCCTTGCATACATGTAATGATAAAAAAGTAGATCCTTTACATGAAAACAATATTGAGATCACCTGAATCCATCACATAGATTTTAAAGGGTCATGTGATCAAGATATGGCACTTGTATAAATCTATTTGGACGTCACCACATATTCACATAAAAAAACGTAACTCCCAATCATGAGATCCTCCCTTCATTTGTTCATGAAGAGATCTCCACTTCCTCAACACCATTCATGCTACTAATTTTGGTATGTTGAAGAAAATAATCATGCCGAATATTGATCACGTGAATTATATCATGTGAAACCCACTGTAAATCCATATTAGGAATGCACTATGATTAAATGGAGTTTTTAGATAGTTTGTGATTTCCGAACAACTATCTCATGAATCCGATCATGCAATCGCATGAATCCATCACAAGAGATTCTAAGGACCATGGGATAAAAATGGTGATTGGGAAATACTCCACTAGAATCACAGGGGTCACCTAAAAAAAATACATCATTACTTCATGAGATGCTTCCACCTTTGGAATATTTGTCTCACCCAAATTTACCTATGTTTTTAGGGTTAGACGGTCAATTGTAGAGTATCTTGAGTTATCGATTCCTCAGAGACTTAAGATAAAACCTATAGCCAAACACATTCTATGGACTGATTTTGAATATTAAGTGGCCATCATTGGGTTTATTTTAGATAAGTTTAAGAAAGCACTACATGACTTATGTGAATTAAAATTATGAGAAGGGTTGTTCCTAGGTTATTATAAGGGGTGGATTTGATGAAATTCTTTTTAAAAATTTCAATTTCTTATATTAGATATGGGTTTATTTAAGAAGATCAAACAAATTCATCACATACAGGTTTAATAAGAAAACACCATAATACTAATCACCTATACATTTGGAGGATCAAATTTATGATCACTCCAAGGTAAAGATTTGTATTATCACTTGAAGTATGTGGCCTTAAAATTCAACAAGGACAGAGAAGCTTTAAAATCATCAAATAAAAATATAAATTAAAAGAAGCGATTAAACATTAATGGGGTGATTAATAAAATCTAATACAACCCCTTGATACTCCCTTGGATCAAACCATAAGTGGGTTAGTCCTCCATTGATGTTATGGTCTCAATTGAAGTGGGAAGTAGACTCATGAGGGAGCAATTGAAGAAGTAAAGAAAACAATAAAAAGAAAATGATCACTCTACCGTTGTGTGAATAATTTCACAAGGTTTGTTTGAATAAATTCACACATTGAAGCAATTGTATCAAATTGATATGTATAAGAGCATAATAATAGGATAATAATAACTTTTATTAAGAAACTAGGATGAATTGAGACAACTTACAGTTGAGGAAGAACATTACATAGGAAAAGTGGCAGCATAATATTACAAAGAAAGAAAGAATCCACGATGAATAAATACTCCAACACCACTACCTTAAATATGCATTTTTTAGCCTGGGGTCGAGTCTCCAATAGTTAAAGTCATACCACATGAATATGGTAGGCTTAGGGTGGTGGAAATCTTGTGGATCTTAGAATTTTCCACCCTTGACCAGAAGTGGAAGGAAACTTTATCGACTGAAAAAATGCATTGAAATGACCTTATAGATGGCCTAATTAGTGTTGTAAATACAAATAAAATGGATATTCAGATGTCTCCTAACTTCATGTAAAATTTCGTCCCAAATGAAATTTTTGTTTGTGAGATATTATCGAAATGGTGGTATGTTTTTCTAGGTCGCAGAATGTAGCCCAAAATTTCATCACCAAATTGGGCTGCTTGGAACTCCATTAAAAATACGAATTAGACCTTATCAATGTTGGGTGAAATGTTCTACATTATGCCCTCTATATTTAGTTAAATTTTTAGAATCATTATGTTTGTATCATGGCCTCTATAGTCTCTTTATTTGGATGATGTCAAGTTTATATTTCCTAGAATGTTGTTGGTTCAAGGCCAACATTGGTGGTCTTATAATGCGAATCATCTAGTGGTCCAAAAACATGAATGGTTACTTATAGCATGAGAGACCTGAAAATAAAATATTAAAATAAAATCAAGACCATTTTTTATTTTAGGATGTGTTCAAATATGTACCAAGTAATAGTGCACTTTACCATAGAATTATATTCATAATGTAAAATAATGTTCAAAGTGTAAAATGCACTAAAATGGTGATTATGAATAATTAATATCATTAATATTATAAATATTAACAATTAATATTATCCTATTTCAGTGAATAATCGAATAATTATTTATTTTCTCACATAAGGATATCTCATAAATAACAAAAGATCATGCAAAGACTTTATGTGATAACATGACTCTAATCATGAAAAGCTTCCCACCGCTATAATCTAGTGCATGAAACATCATCACCGTACAAAGGGAAAATATGAATGGAAAAAATAAACCTATATAAACCCCTAATACCTTTAAAAACACATGATTATATAGGAAGAATTAGTGAAGGATACATTCATGAGAGTAATGGAAGAGAATAGAAGGCTACCTTCAAATAAATCCTTCAGGTAACCATGATATCCCACCGCAAGAACCCATCACAAGACCCATTTGATGTCATGTGATTGTATGAGTAATTGAAAATCATGCAATTTTGCCAATTTTATTCCCTAAACCTTGAAATGAATTTTATTTTTCCATATGTTGTAAACCCTCATCCATTTATATGACACTAATATATTTTCCTTACACATGTTCGAAGAACCCCTTACAAGACCCCCTTGAGGTCACATAATCACATGATTAATTGAACAACATGAGACACCATTATGAAGGACCCATAAATATGTATGTGGAACTAGAAATTTCTACCATGACATGAAATCCACATACATAAAAATGGACATGAAATGTAGGAACTCACAGTCATTCACCCATATTTTGTGAAGACTCCACAACATGTGGCCTTGACATGTATGTGAACCCACGACCATTTCCTCCTCTCACCTAGAAAACACAAGGATTTTTTCCCTCAACATTAAAACATAGGCATGAAATCCTTCTGATAAAAAAAAATTGTCAATTCGACCATGGAATTATCCCCTTGGGCATGAAAATCCAACCCTTGGACATGATCATGAGGCCCCATCACATGACTCTTTCAAGATCATGTGATAGCCTGACTTCTCACAAGTCTCGTGATGCCGTTATATGACATCCCTTAAATATTTCAACCTTGGTCACAGTACACCCTTGTACATGTCTTCATTTATTGTGCAAAATACATCCTAGACTTTCCACATTTGATCATGTGAATCACATTGTACATGGAGGCCTAGATTGTGTGAAAGGTCATAGAAATGTTTACTTTGACCATGAAAAAAACCTTGGACATGTATTTATTGATCATGGAAAGAACCTTGGACATGTTGGATTTGATCACAAGAATGTACCTGGACATTTCTGCTTTGATCATGAAAAGAACCTTGGACATGTCTTCTTAAGTTATGTGAATCACCTTGGAAATGTCAACATTTTCATGCAGAAACCCCCAAACAAGTCAACCTGATCACGTGATATTCCTTAGACATGTCAGGAAGATCTCAAGGACTTGTCTAGACATCTTTAGACATTTCATGAAGATGACCAAGACATGTCCTGAAATCTCGAGACATGTCGTGAAGATAATGAGGACATGTTCAAAAACCCCCAATCATATCTGGTATAAAATCAAAGCATATTGGACAGACACATAGGATGTGTTAGTAAGACACCCTGGACATTTCATTTGGACACCCTAGGACATGTCAACCTTGTATGGTAGATATATTTGGACATACACCATGTAAAATCTTGGCCAAGAGCCTTCAACTGAGTCCCCCCTTTTCAAGCGGAGCATCATTAATGGGTTAGGGTTACACACTCATGAAACCCTATTAATGTCATGCTCTAGGATGGGATGTTGTGTTGTACCAAACATATTCAATATACCTTCCATGGTCTTAATATATCTTTATCTTTTAGAGTATAGATAATGAATATGTAACAAGGGGATCTATAGAGGTATAATCCCATGACTTTCATGGACCCCCAGGACAATAATAATCCCTTTGAGTGTGTTAACCCATTCCAATCCATCAACGGGTTAGGAATAAACTAAACTGTGAGAACTTTGATTCCTATCAAAAAGGATATGTAGGTTACCTTCCTAAGGCTCAATATCCAATAGGAATCCAACCTAGTGTAAATCCTTTTATGTCCCAAATATTCATAACTAATGGGACTAAATTCTCCAATAATTATACCATCCTTACATATCTTTTAGTAGATGAGAAGTGGGCTTATACATGGAAATCCATTTATGTGTAAGTACTGACCATGCCATTAAATACCTTAAATCCATCAACAATTTAGGGACAAACTAAACTATGAGAAATATGATTCTTTTTATAAACATGATATATAAGATTCATTCCTAAATCCTGATATCCATACCATATTATCCAAAATATTAGTAATCACACCTCTCTAAGGGAAACTACAATGTGTAATATCTCAGATAACAAATATCATGGAGGTATTTTATTTTTTAAATTTTCATTTGAATCCCACAAAATTGGATAATGGAATTTTTACCAGGTGTATGAGTAATATTGGGGGCGTTCCAGGGGTTTAGGACACAAAAAGGGGAGATTAGGCCATCCTATGCATGTTTCATGGTTGGCACATGGTTAGTGTAAAATGTGGAAGGAAAAGTCCAAATTGTGGGACCATAGATAGAGGCATTTCACATAGTTGTCACATGGTTTGTCAAACCATGTACGTTTTCTAGGTAACCATGTGACATGGACCCCTATTGTACTGAGGCTGGTGTATGATTGGTGCAGGGTTTGGAAAACCGTGCGTCCAAATCGTGTGCCTCCTTAAAAGTGTGTTTTTACCATTCCCCATAAGAATTTTAAGTGTTTCACCTAATTTTATTCCCCATTCTTTTGGTTCTGGACCAAGTGATGAACCTAAGTTCCCAAATCTTCCCAAGGGTTAATCTACTTAAATTATTGGCTATATGAGTGTTGTTGGTTGCCAATCAAATCTCCGACAGACTCTATAGCTTCAATTTCTTCTCTTTTACTGATTTGGGATTGCGGTTTTGTTACTCATCTTCAGAAGCCCTAAAACCCTATTTCTATAATAGATCTTTTTAGGGATTATAAGGGTGATTGAATCTAGATATAATTATAAGGTTAAGTAATCATTCATATACGAATTCTTAGTGGGTGTTCTACAAGTTATATCCCATAGTTGTTTGACGATTTGTGCATGTGTGGTCGCGATATTGCTTCCATTTTGATGTGAATTTGTTACCTTGAGTATGATTTAGTTAAATAGTTGTCTAATTTATGAATTTAACCCCTCAATGATCCCCATGGGATGCATTGAGGTTGATTAGACCAGATTAGGTCCACCCATGGGGTGCACCAATATTCCCGAACATGGAAACTTGTAATGTTAAACATGGAATTAACTTATAATAAGGTGGATCCCATGATAAATATGTGGACATGTTAGTTTGGATTACATAGGGAAATTATTGGTAGATATTTCGAATTGTTGGATGTGCTATAAGGGATTGTTTAGAAAAATGTTAAAATGGGTTAAATGGAATAAAGTGATTGTGTCAAATGACTTATGAGTTCATCATTGAATTGAAAAAATGGGATAATTCAAGTGTATTAATGAATTATGTGAAATGGGTTAATGTATGGGAATTTTTGGAAATGTTAAATGGGTTAAGGAATGAAAAAGGAAATGGGTTAAATGGGATATGCGATATAAATGGTAAATGTGATAATAAATTAAGGCATAACATTGATTTGTATGTGAATGAATATAAGTTGTGAACTATATATGTATTGATTATATATGGTTTGTGATATGGTATATGTGATTAATGGTTAAATATGCATGTGCATATGTCTTGGTGGTGTGTTAGATATTGGACCGAGTCTCCTCCAATGGGTCAGGTTAGACTAAGGCTCTAAACCACACCCCTATAATGCACGGGTTAGGGAGTCTAATTGAGCCTCTATGACCCTAATGGTTGAATTGGATGAAACTACCTAGATTGAGGCTCCATGGTAAGTGTGATTTAAATGTTATGAAATGTTTTCCCTAGTGAGATAGGTAACTTTACTTAGTCCCTTACACATATAAGATGACTAGATTAGGCTACAATGTTAATGATGTAAATGCCTATCCCATGGAATAAATAATGAAAATGGATAAAGTAAATATTGTCAACTAATGGAACCTTAGTTGTCTTTTTTGTATATTTTCATTTATTTAGTACCTACATGCTCTATCTATTTAGATTAAATATTTTATTGACACTGTTTTTTGGGGGACTAATGATTTGAACTCACACCCTTCTTGGGACACCATTGGGTACTCAAAAAAACATCATTATTGCAGGTCTAGACATGGGAAAAGTTATTACACATTAGGGTTGAGTTGGAAGGGGACATTCATGGGTGCGATATCCATACTTGGAGTCAGAAGCTGTTTTGGGGATTCTCATGTTTTCTTCATTTTGGGGTTTCTTTACAGTGAAAACTGTATTTATATTTCATATAATGTTTAATTTTGGTTGTGGGATTTTACCCAGTTCTGAGAAATGGTTGTTAATGCACGTTTTGGTTCTCTGATTTTTTACCTTTATTTCATATGCTATCTGCTGTGGCTTACTTTGATAAAGAGGGTACAATCTTCCCATGTGATTTATTAGACCCTTGATTCAAATTGGAAACCACTGAGGTATGGGGAGGTGCACTTGAGGTCATGTAGAGACCCATCTTGGGGAACCATTTTAGTGGTCCCTTGCTAGGGATGTTACAAAGTGGTATCAAAGTAGTTATTTTCTATGGTCTTACTATTTTGGATGGTAGAAGGGAGATTACAAAGTGTCCGACCATGGAAATGATCTCCTGTATTGGAGTAACTAACCAATATATGAGGTAAAAACCAAGTACATAGGGTGGGAATTTTTATTCTTGATATGTGTGGTTATACTTGAATGATATTCCACCATTGGGTGATTTACTTGAGGTGGGATGGGACTAATTTATGATATTTTTCTTATAGATAGAATGGAATGAGGCTGTGCATTCATGTATCATTTAGAAACCTATTAATTTAGGTGGTATGAATCATGGAAAACACAAATGGGAAAAATGTAGAAGACATGAGGGATATGAATGAATTTTTGGTTTATTTGAAAATTTTAAAGTACTGGTGTTTAATAAAGATAATGAAAATGGGTAAAGGGAAAGAATGTGAAAGATTTGTTGAATAATAGTGCTTAACAAAAAGTAATAAATGGGTTAAATTTTGGTTTTGGTAACTTTTGAAGTGGTGTGATGATATCTTTTGGGACTGTGTATATAGTATGGGTTGGTTGTGCATAGTGAATAGATTTCATTATGTAATTGTGGATGCTTTGTGTTATGTGTTCTGAGGTGCATGATTGGAATTGTTGAAAGATACCACCATAACATCATGTGACAGTTGGGAAAAAAGAGTAAGTCATTGAGAATTATTCTCTAGAAGTGGAGGAAGAAAACTCTTTGAACTGAGGTAATAAAGTAGAGGAGCAGTTTCATGGGAACTTCAATAATTTTCTGAATATGATGGAATGAGACCCATGGTGGGTTGTATCGAGTTTTTTTGAGCTTACTAAGAATTTTTAGCTGCAAAAACCTCCAAATTTTAGGGTAGAGTGAAGACCTAATCCAACTGGGTTCTGGATAGATTCCATACAGACAATTCTCGATCACTTAGAGACTCTTCTAAAAAAGAGAGTTTAGTTGGCAAATTATATATTATGAGGTCAGGAAAAGTGCTGGTGGGATGTTTTGGTCCATACCAATTAGGCTAATGGTATGACCTTTAAGGATTTCTAGGAAAAGTTTCCGAATCATTTCTTTCTAGAGATCTTGAGATAGAATAAGGGTGCAAATTTTATGAGTCTGACCTAGGGGTCTATTTCAGTGATGGAGTATGCTGGCCACTTCACTGAGTTTCAATGCTTCATTTTGACAATGGTAGGTGATTAAGAAAACATGGCGAGTTTTTTCTATGATAAACTTAGATATTAGATCAAGTCCCAAGTAAATATATTCCATTTAAAGATTGTTTCTGAGGTAGTGGATTAGACCCTTATTTGAGAAGGGAACCTCAAGAAGGAATTTGGGGGTAGACATGAAGTTATAGTTGGGTGATCCAATAGTGCGACTTTTGATGGTATGAAGTGTTGTTTCTATATTTTACACTAGGGAAGTGGTGGACATGGTAGTCAAAAAAGGGAACAAAAAGAAAATTGAAGGGACCATTTTTCTCAAATATCAGTGTAGAAGGATGTGGCACATGCGCGATCAGTGTCCTCGACCACCAGTTGAGTGCCAATCATGAAGTTGTTTGGGGGATATGAAGAGGTTCTATAGGATCCCTTAGAAAATGAGTATGAGTGGTGGAAGGCCGATGTAGAGTATAGGTTGGGAGTCATGTAATGACACATAATTATATCAATTAAATTTCCCTTCTTATAATTATTTCATATAGTATAAATAAAAAAAAATAACTTAATGAACACAAGAAAAACATTATAAATGAAGAATGAATAAAATAAGAGGTTTTTATATAAGGCAAGGAACCTATATCAATGAAATAATAACTTGTCAATAGGAATTGTAATATTAACCTTATAAATTGTAAACAAGCCAAATGAATAGTAATCTCATCCATGAAGGTATAAATAAAATTTTGGAATAGTATAAAGGAAATTATTATATAATTATATCATAGTATAAGTAAATGATTATTTTAAAAATTATTAACTAAGTATTGGTATTTTTATATGGAATAAATATTTAATTACAATTATATAATTAATTAACTGATTTAAAAGAAAACTTATTCACATAAAATGCATTCATAAATTAATATTTTGTTGTCTTATTATTTTAGGTTAATTTTATAAGACCATATTTAATTTCTTAGAGTGTTATAAAATTAGTTAGAAATTTATAATCTATATTTTTCATGTAAAGGTTTATTTTAATTAAAAAGTATATTTATCATATTTATAAAATTATTTTCATAAAATGGAGTTCATTATTTAATTATACACATCAAAAAATGGTTAATATGAATTTTTGGGATATTTCAAAATACTTGAATTTTGGTGAATAGTAAAATATGCTAATTTACAGTATAAATATATTATAAGTTAAATACACTATTCCATGATTCATCACTTATGTAAGAACCATAATATCTAAATTATATTCCTTACTTTAATATATTTAGTGATAATTCTCAAACTATTAATAGAAATGATCCAAACTCAAAAACAAATGAATAAAATATTCAAAAAACACCCCTCTCATCCACTTTAATTACTACCCCTCACCACCCCTTCTACACACACCTTACAAGAATTGAGTCTTGTCAAATTGATACCAAATACTCTTACCAAGACACTAACCCATGTCCAAAATCCTTTGGTATAAAAAATTCCAAATTCTATCCCCTTAAGGAGGTTCTCACGGAGGATAATTCAATATGTAAAAATCCTCATTCTTTTCTTTTATTTTATTTTCAGTTTATTTTATTTTATTATCATTACCTAACCTCTCATATACAAATAGAAATGATAACTACAATATAAATTATATAATGAAATTATATCATGTTAATGAAAGATCTGTCATCATTCTCATTTCTCTATCTCTCTTTTATTTTATAAATGAAAACATCACCCGTGATGTGTCAATTTACAGACATCACATACGATGCATTTTAATTTACCATTAATTCCATAAAGGATGTTCATAAAACCATTTTTATTGTCATAAAAATTATAATATTTTTATTATAGATGTTTAAATATTTTGGAACCCTTTTTTACACATAATGTTAATTAATAAAACCAATCTAGTTTGTGATGATCGAAATACTGCCAAATATAATCTAAATGATTATCACTCTCATTTATATAATTATTAATCCACAACTAAATATAAAAATTACTTATATAACCATTTAATAATATTTTTGTTCAATAATAACATATAACTTCAATTCTTGATATCTATTCCTATTTTACCTGAACTAACATACACATATATAAGTAAATTGATCATGAAAACCAATAAAATGAATGCTCCCAAACAATAAAGATGTATCTTTTAACTCATAAAAAAGACCCTAAATAAACTTATTAAAATTTTAATAAATAAAATACATGTTTAAAAGGTTCTTAATTAATTAATTAATGGATTTAATTTTATTAGCCCGAAACTTAATTTCAAGTACATAACACTTTTGGACATAATGTAATGGTTTTTCCTAAACCTCAATTTTTTTCATTCAGGTTACGCTAACTCCTTATTACCCCAATGTAAATTTTAATTATTTTTATATACATAATATAAATTATTTTAATATTTTCTAAAATCATAGATTTAGATCATTTTATCTTTCTTTTATGAGAGAATAGTTGTTTTATAAGGTTCCCTTATAAATTCTTTCCGATAAGCAAGCCCAATTTAAGAGGACTTCCTAGTTTCCTACCCATTTTCAAGTACATTCTGTAATTTATTTTAAGCCACAATTATTTTTCTAAAATATAAAATTTTGAAATGAAAAACTATATTTGTTCATTTTAGTTTTTATACAAACAATTATGAAAAATTAAAATTAATTTTTTCCAAGGGAACTCTTCTTTGTAAATTAAAAGGAGTACTTCCATTAAGAATTCATCGATGATTTTTATTAGAGTATTTTCATCTATTTAAACACATATGTTGAATTTTATGATTTATTGAGATTTATTTCTTTTGACTATCATATACCATATTTAATTAAATTTTTTTGACCAATTTGACTACAAATGTGCTATCTAGATACTATTAACCAAACAACTTAGAATGGTTAGGGATTATATTATAGATTGGAAAAAACTATTTACATTTCATATATATATATATGTTGTTTATATTTAACCCCATTTATATGAGGAATTAATTGTACTTATTAATTGATGGTAGGGGATTGTTATATCCTCTTGATTCATTGGTCGGTCTCATGAGACAAAACAGAAATGGATTTCATTTGAGGCCTTAACACCTTATTTTCAGAAGTCTTGGCCAAGGTATTAAAGGTATGTTCATGATTTCTGTCAGATGAAATAACTCATTATGATATTAGTAATTTTTTATCCAGGTAAATATCTGAATATAAGAATATCCATGGTTAAGATTCTTTCTTATTCAATTTTTATGGCATTATTTATTCAATTGTTACTCTTTCCATATCAATCTAAAGTTTATATTCTAATGGCATGTGTTTTTATCCATTCACTATGAATTATTGTTTATATTAGATTCATATATATTATATACCCTTACTGAGAATCAGATCTCACACCTTTCTTGTGTTTTATTTCCCCCAGCAATCAAAGATGTATAATATGATTGAATTGTAGGAATAATCTAGGAGTTTAGCGGTGATTCCAATGGAGTTTATATGTTTTATTTCATTTCATGTTGTAATGAAATGTTCATGTATGTAATCTAGATCACAAAACTACTAAATTGATTGGTCCATTGGTATTCATGTCTTGTATATATGCCAATGTAATAAATTAAGGTACCGAATTCAAGCTACTCAGGTTAGGGTCATTATAGTTGTTATGAGATTAATTTTAATGGAAAACTTGGACACCCGATTTAGAAAAATGTAGAATAAGGAACATAACATAGTGATAGAAATTAAGTATAAGAATAGAAGAACATCCTATAATTTTGGTAAGGAAGAAATTTTGTGCATATTCCTGGAAATACATCCTTTTCTTGATACTACAAGTGGAAGTGGTTCTGGAACATATGTACCCAGGGGTAACAATGATGACAAGGTATCCTAGGCCCAACTCGGGGTAATCTAGTACATGAAAACATGCATTACTAAGCACCTGGTTTGACACAACTGGGTGATATTATTATGATAATTGACATTTTCTTTACAAATCATGTAGGATTTAAATGTAAATATTTTTCCAAATAAATCATGTTTATGATTATGAGATTAGCTATGCATGAAATTTCTTTTTATATTAATTATTTTTCTATTATGAGATTATGCATTATGATTCATAACCAAATTTAGTGTATTCCTTTATTTATAAATTGTTTATATTGAAAGTAATGGAAACATATAATTGTGCATCTACCATGTAGGTAATTACATCATATGTAAGATAATGATGTTGGTACTGGAGCTGTGACTGGTGATGAGAAACTTATAACAATACTAGGAAAATTGAAGCAAGTTGTGAACAATAACCTTACCCATATGGAGAATGATCCACAACATGAAGGACCAATGTTAGATCACTTTATGTGACAAAAACCTCGATCGGTCAGTGGGACTACAAACCCATTTTTAGCAGTGTAGTGGATAAGTTCCTTAGATAAGACATTTCTCTCTTAGGAAAGTATCATTGAAACAAAGTTGCATCAGAAAATCTCCTTTATGACACATAAATGTTCTTTAGTTTATGACCTTATCATCATACCTATGATTGAAGTTAATATAATCCTTAGTATTGGATAGATTTTAAAAAATTATGTAATGATCTATTGGGAAAATATGGAAATTATTATTGGGGAGGAAGATGTAGAATCCATTATCTTTAGAGAAGAAACCTCATCATATATGTCACATATGGATCTAACTCCAATAACTATTCTAAATAAAATTCTTAGAGAAGAATAGAAAACATCATCTATGGATGATGAAAGAAAAATAAAAATTGATGATTGACATATTATGCAAGAATGTATTGATGTATTTCCAAAGGATTAAACCAGAAATCCACAAGAGTATGAAGTTGAGTTCTCTATTGATTTAATTTTTAGAGAAAGACCTATATCAAAGATTCATTATATAATAACCACAGGGTAATTACTGAAGAAAAAACTAGAGGAATTGAGTGACAAAGGATTGCTTCGCCTCAGTGATTCTCCATATGGATCCCCTGTTCTCTTTGTCAAGAATAATGATGGATCTATGAGTCTATGAATTTAGTATAGAGAAATCAATGATGTTACAATAATGAATAAGTATCCTCTGCCTCACAATAATGATTTATTTGATCAACTTCATGAAGCTCAAAATTTTTTGAGGATTAAAATTTGATGTGGTTATCATGAAATGGGTGTGAGGGAGGAAGATATTACAATGATATCATTTCAAACCAGGTATGGAAATTACTAGTTTAATGTAATGACATTTGGAATAACAAATACATCCCCTATATTTATGAATATAATGAAAAGAGTGTTCAATAAGTATCTTTTTTATTTTTTGTGGTATCTATTGATGAAATCTTGATTTATTCCAAAAACTATAAGGTCCATGAGAAGCAGTTGCTGGTTGTTCTGGAGACTCTTAAAAGAAATGAGTTATATGGGAAGTTTAGAAAGTACAAATTTTGGTATCAAACTAATTTATTTATTTTCCATATTTTCTCTAATTATTGAATATTATTTGATCATATGAAGAAAAAGGAAGTTATGGAATTGAATATAACAACAAACATAATTGTGATACATAGTTTTATAAGTTTATAAGGTCTTTTTCAGTGTTTCATTTAGAATTTTTCCTAATTTGGCAACCCATTAACCAAGATTAATCATAAAAAGGTTTTGTTTTTTTGGAAAAATGAATAGGAAGAATGATTTGAAGAATTTAATAAGAGATTAGTGAATTCTACAATCTTGACTCTACCACCATGAAATGATGTATTTGTGATTTATAATGATTCCTAAAAGAAAGGAATTAGTTGTATACTTATTCAAAATGATAGAGTTATTTTCTATGCATCAAGGAAGTTAAAAAATCATGAAAAAATTATCCAAATCATGATCTTGAGTTAGAATCTGTAATATTTTAGATGAAAATACGGAGACACTATCTCTATGGTGAAACATGTGAGATATATACAGATCATAAGAATTTGAAATATATCTTCACATAGAAATAACTCAAAATGAGGAAAAGGTGACAGATCATGATACTAGAGGATTATGATTTTTCAATACACTACCACCCAGGGAAGGAAAATAAGGTAGCTAATTAATTAAGAAGAAAGGTTCAGGGAGTTCTGAAATAAATGAGGGTTTCTAGTATCCGGTGTACAAGGATCTAGAAAATATGGATTTGGAAATTATCAAGGAAGGTGAAACATTATTACTTTTTCAATTGGTAGCCTAAACATATTTATCAAAATGGATTAAAATTTCCCAATCTGATGCTGAGAATATTCAAAAGAAAATTATAGATGTGAATGATGAGAATTTGGAAGACTTCTTGTATGATGATGCAACTCTAAAATTTTGGAAGAGGCTATGTGTTCCCTCTTTACCCAAGATAAAAAAAGAGTTATTGGATGATTCCCATAGCTTACATTTCTCTATACACCTTAGTAGCACTAATATGTATATAGATTTCAAGGAACATTTTTGGTGAAATAATATGTAGAGGAAAATTGATGAATATGTATCATGATGTTTAGTCATTCAACAGGTGAAGGCTAAAAGACAACATCCTAGAGGAGTCATGCAACCGATTCCTATTCCTACATAAAAATGGGATGAAATTACTATATATTTTTTCACTAGATTACCACATAATCCAATAAATAATGATAAAATATGGGTAATTGTAGATCTAATTACCAAATTTGCACATTTCCTCTCTATAAGGGAGAATTTTCCACTAGAGGACCTTGCACAACTCTCTATTAATGAATTTGTAAGACTTCATAGGGAACCAATTTAAACTGTGTCTAATCATGATCCAGGATTTACATGTATATTTTGGAAAAGTCTCTAGAAATATTTAGATACTGTGTTTTATTTGAGTACTGCTTATTACCCTCAAACTAATTGGCAGTCTGAAAAGACCATTTAAAAATTAGAAGACATGTTGAGATCATGCTCACATGGAATTCAAGGAATGTGGGATAAGTATTTACCTTTGGTAGATATTTACTATAAAGATATTTTCCATTTATAGTATTCCAATGGAACAATATGAAGCACTATATAGAAAGGGATTTCATACCCCAACTTGTTGGGATGAGGTTGGTGAAAGGAGGCTCGTTGGCCTAGAGGTTGTGGAGGAAAAAATAGAAAATGTGAAGACCATTAAAACACATATAAATGTAGCTAAAAGTAGGAAAATAATCTAAACCGATAATATATGGAATACTTTTGAATTTCATGTGGGAGATCATCTGTTCTTGAAATTACCTCAATGGAAGGGTTTTATAATATTTGGTAAGAAAGGTAAACTGAGCCCCAGGTTCATTGGTCTTTTTGAAATTATTGAGAGAATTGGAGATTTGGCTTATCATTTTGTGATTCCACCTATCATTTATTAGGTACAAAATATGTTCCACACCTCTTTCTTAAGGAAGTGCCTACCAGAACAAACACATGTCCTCACTTCTGAAGGAATAGATTTGAAACCAGATTTATCTTACTGTGAAGATCCTATCTAGATTTTGGACACTAAAGAATATGTTCTAAGGGATCATATGACTTAGATGGTAAATTTTATTTGGAATTACATAGAATTGGAGAGGCGATGTGGGATCCTAAAGAACATATGATGAAGAACTGCCCAAATTTTTTATGAGGTGAAAATCTGGAAATTTATAGGATGAAATTTTTTATTAGAGGGAAGAATGTAAAAACCCAGAATTCTATCAATGATATTCTCCTTCTTATAATAATTTCATATATTATAAGTCACATAAAATCACTTATATAACATAATAAAAAATTTATAAATGAGTATTGAATGAAATAATAGGTATTTCTAGATGTGAAGGAACCTAAACTGATGAAAAAGTAACTTGACCTTAAGAATAGTAATATAACACTTATGAATAGTAATCCAACCAAATGAATGTTAAAACCACCCTTGAAAGTATAAATAATTTTAGGTATCATATAAAAAAAGTATGATATAATTAGATCATTGTATAATTAAACACATAATTTTAAAATTAGTAATTAATTTTTGGTTTTTCTGTAAGTGATAAATATTTAATTCTAATTATATAATTAATAAAATTATTTAAAAGAAAATTTATACTCAATTTGTTTTTCATAAATTAAAATTTTGTTTTCTTATGATTTTAAGATAATTTTATGAGACCTTATAAAATTTTTCAGAGTGTTATAAAATCATTTATAAATTTAAAAAATATTTGTTTTTTCCAGTAAATGATGATTTTAATAAAAAATTAAATTTCTCATATTTAGAAAATTATTTTCATGAAATGGAGTTAATTTTTGAAATCTTCATTACCAAAAATTCTTAAGGTGATTTTTCTGATTTTTCTAAAACACTTGAATTTTGGATGAATATTAAAATATGATAGTTTACAGTATAAATACATTATATGTTAACTAAACTATTAAATTAGTCATAAATGATATAATATATATAATCTGAAACATCCATTAATTATTTTAATATTTTTAGTTATAATTATAAAAAAATTGATAGTCTCGAGCTAAATTAATAAAAAAATTAATAAAATATTCAAAACACACCCCTCTCAGCCACTATACATACTAGCCTTAACCACCCATTCTCTTCACACCTTCCAAGCATTGAGAATATTAACATTTCTGCCCAATAATCTTCCTAATCCCATAACACACCTCTAAGATCCATTTCTCTCAACAAAATACAAAAACCTATCATCCTAAGGAGGTTCTCAAGAAAGAGAATTCAAGATGTAAAAATCATCTTTCTTCTCTTTTGTTTTCTTTTAAATTTATTTTATTTTCTTTGCCTTCCCTCACCTACCCTATCTAAAGAGACATGATAAATACAATATAATTTATATACTAGAATAATATCATGTTAATGTAATATATATCATCAAAATCCATTCTCTCTCCCTCTCTCTCTTTTATTCTAAAAATGCAAACATTTCCCGTGATATGTAAATTCCCTGACATCTTGGACAACACATTTTCATTTTCCATTAACACCTTAAAGGATGGTCATAAATACATTTTGATGTTTCATTTTTTTTGAAATATTTATTACAACTTATATACATTTCTAGAACCAATAAATACTCATAATGTGAATTAATAAAATAAAACTAGTTTGTGATTATCAAAAAATCGCCAAAATTATCTAAATGATTATCACTAATGTATAATCTAATGATTCATCCTCACCTGAAATATAAAAATCACTTATATAACTATTTAATATTTTGTATATTCATTAATAAAAAATAAAATCAACTCTGGATATCTTTTCTGATTTTACATGAACTTATATACTTATATACATGTAAACTAATCATGAAAACAAATGGAATTAATTCTCCCAAATGTTAATGATGTATCTTACAATTCATCAAAAAATTTCATAAAAAAACTTAATAAAATTTTACTAAATGAAACAAATATATAAAATGTTCTTAATAAATTAATTAATGTATTTAATTTTATTATCAAGGATTTTAAGGTCAAGTGCATAACACTTTTGGACACATGGTAAGGGTTTCTTTCCAAATCTCACGTTTCTAATTCTGGTTACTCTATCTCCCTCTTTACCCTAATGTAACTTTTCATTATTTTTATATAATTATTCTAATTTATTTTAATATGTTAAAAAACTCATATATCTATATTAGTTTATCTTTATTTTATGGTATAATACATGTTTTATAAGGTTCCCTTCTCAATTAATCTTGATATGAATGTCAGATTTAAGGGAACTTCCCAGTTTCTTACCCATTTTCAAGTACCATCCATAATATATTTTAAATAATTATTATTTATATAAAATAAATAATTTTTTCATAATTTGTTTCATTTCTAGTTTTATTCAATTTTTTTTGATAAATTCAAATTACTATTTTTCTATAAGAACACTTCTTTGCAAAGTAAAAGGTGTATTTCTCTCAATAATTCCTCAATGATTTTATTAGAGTATTTTAATCTATTTCGTCACCTATATTGAATTTTATTCTTTATTGATATTTATCTGTTATGACTATTATCTACCATATTTTATAAAATGTTGTATGATAAGTTTTATTGTGGATGTGCTATCTTGATACCATTCACCATACTACTTAGAATGGTTTGTGATTATGTTTACAGATTGGGAAAATATATTTAAATTTTATATGTATATGTTTTTTTTATTTATCCCAATTCATATGAGGAATGAATTTGACTTAGTAAGTGATGAGAAGGTCCATATATATCTCTTTGATGCATTAGTATTTCTAATGAGACAAAACAATGGATTTTGGCTGAGGCCTTAACCATTTCTTTTCAGAAGTCTTGGTTGAGGCCTCAACACAATGTTTATTATGTCTGATATATGAAATTTCTAATTATGATATCATTAATTTATTATCCATGTCCATATTTTACTATTATAATATCCATGGCTAAGATTCATTCTGATGCGATTATTTTTATCGCATTATTTATTCAACATTTACACTTTCCATATCATTCTCATGTTTATGTTTTTATCGCATGTGTTTTATTCATTCACCATGAATTATTTTTTATATTAGATTCCGTTGTATTACACACCCTTACTAAGAATCTGATCTCACCCCTTTCTTATGTTTTATTTCCCCCAGCAAGAAAAGATGTATATTATGAATGACTTTCAAGAATAATATAGAAGTTTATGGTTGTTTCCAAAGGAGTTTCTATGTTGTATTTTATTTAAAGTTGTACCGTAAAGTTTGTGCAAGTAATATAGATTCCAAAACTGCTAAACTGATCTGTTCTTTCATAATTGTGCCTTGAATCTATGACAATGTAATAAAGTAAGGGACTAACTTTGAGCTAATGGGGTTAGGGTCTTTACAGGTTGGTTACGCATATCAGGTAGGTATTTATAGATCCACCGGCCATACCATATGGGGTAATGGATGTTGTACTATGGGACTAAGGTGTCTATTTTATAAGGCCAATGCAGCACCGAGAACTTAGGATGGATCCTAAGGTAGGGTAATATGCCAGCTTCAAGAAATTTATCCTCTAACTAGATGTGGCAAGTATGGGACATAAAAATTTCTAGGTATTATTCATTTTTCCTTAAACTCTTTCTAGTGATTTATTTGATACAATTTATTCACATTACATTATATATCTTTATTTTGTGACTATGTTGGGCCCGGTGGATAAACACATGTGAAGGTTCATGTCGACTGATACATTTCTTGGGATGTGAGAAGAAAATATCAGGTAATGTAAGGGGTGTTCTCTTAAGATTGTGGGTACCGGTTCCTATGGGATTTGGATGTGCAAGATCTGTTAGGTTTTCATCTGAATTTGGGCATCAATTGGCTATAATTGTACAAATACCATATTTACTATTACCATTGTAGGGTGACGTTCGCATCCCTTGAAGAATACACTTATGTTAATTGTGGGGAATTTGATATCCAAGAAGGTCATACATGTCTAGTTTTTCAATAGGTGGGTGAACTCATAGCCCAAGTGGATTGTATTATTCTTGATGATGGTGGAGTAGAACATCATGTCTTTCCTCCTGTGGTGGACCAGTTCTATGATGTGTTCCTATAAGACTTCCCATGGATTCATCCTAAGAGATATGTCATGTTCACCACAGACTTTCTACTGGGAGAAGAACTAGTTTCTATTCCACCATATAGGATGTCACCAAGATACTCTAGGATATTAATAGTCAGTTGGAGGAGTTGGAGAATAAATGGTTAATTTATCCAAGTAAGTCACCATAGGGATCTTCAATGTTTTTTTCACAAAGAATTATGGATAATTGTGGTTGTGTGTTGATTACATGATGCTAAATTAGATTAAAGTTAAGAATAAATACCCTCTTCCTTGATCAAATTATCTTTTTGAATAGATGAGATTTTATTTAGTGTTATCCAAGATTCATTTGTGACATGGATATCATCAACCGAGGTTGAGAACTTATGATTTTTTGTAGACTACCTTCAACACTAGTTATGGGTTATAGGATTTTATTATGATGCCATTTAGGATGAAAAATACACCAACAATGTTTATGTCCTTATTGAACCAAATCATTCACCACTACCATGAAAAGTTTTTAGTGGTCTTTGTTAACGATATCTTGGTGGGCTATAAGTCTCATGTCAATCAGGAAAAATATCTTGAGATCGTCTAATATACTATAAGAGAGAATTTGATATATGAAAAGATATATAGGTGTCATTTAGGGATTGATATATTTAATTTCTTGAGTCACATCATCTCCAGGGAAGGTGTGTTAGTGGACTTAGAGAAAGTGAATGAATTTGTGTATTGGGAGAAGCTGAAGAATGTTTCTAATTTATGATGTTTTTTAGGATTTGGGGCATATCATTGAAGGTTCATGAAATACTTTTTATATTTGGAATCTCCACTCACAATCTTGACCAAGGAGGGAATCAGGTTTGAATGGTCTAAGGAATTTTGAAATAATTTCCAAGACTTATAGGAGCAGTTAAAAACTGCACTGATTCTGGTCTTACCTGATCTAGGTGAGGGGTATATCTTGTTTTTTGATGCATATTTTGTTGGAATTGTAACAAGGAATCAAATCCTGAAATACCATTTAATTTAGTAGTCTTGAAAATCTAGATTACATACATGATACCCCTAATGCATTGGGAAACCTGAATTATACGAATCCTACTTATGAAAAGAAAATAAAATTTATCCTTGAAGGAATATTCAAATAATTCTTCCTCATGATATGGGTATAGGAAACATAATAAGGGTGAGATAAATTTTCAGTAAGATTAAGTATATCAGAATCAATAATGAATAAATAGGAACATATTAACATGGAATGTTAAATAACTAATAACACTTTGAATTAAAATAACTAGATAAGGAAAAATCAATATGGAAAGATATGAAAATAAAACACATTCCATATAAATCAGTAAACTAAGAATGAATTCTTTCCATTGATATATCGATGCAAAATATAATGGATGAATAATAACTTAATCTAAATGAGGGAAATGCTTAATTATTTGAAGTCATCAGCGAGGCACATGAAAATATATTACCATAAATACATATCATAAAAAGGTTTAAAACTACAGATAGAATCCCATTTAATTTGACCAAATAATTTGTCTCATGATAACTTTTCGATTCATCGAGGATCTATTTAATGTTCCAACACTAACCGTCATTTCCAGTCGAAAACGTTCCTCATATTTAATAATAAAAAAACTAATATGCCTTATTAAATAACTTTATTGAATGATAAATACAGATTTATTAATAATTACACATTTAGACACCTAATGTAAAATGGTACACAATTTTGGAAGTAATAATGTTCATGATAAATGGAATGGATAATTAGGAGTAATTCAATTCTCAATAATCATATGAAATTGGACATTTAAAGTGGACTAATAAATAAATCAATTAAGGGAATATTAATATTATACTTTGAATAATCAATCATTAACAATAAAAATGAAGAATATGGATGGTATCTATATAACACATCCCATGCGGAGTAAAAATAGAGGTTTGTTATCTTTGATGAAATAAACGAATAACTTTTAAAAACATTCATGAGGAAAGTATCCTTTACTTTTGAAAATATTTTTCTTTTAAAATTACTTTTGAAAACATTTTCTATAAAAATAATCCTTTTATACATGAGAATGATGACCGAAATAAATTATTGTGGATTAATCTGTACAAGTCATACAAGATAAAAAGAATATTCATTTTTTATGAAAAAAGGTCAGAAAATGCATCATTCGGAGATACAAAAATATTCATTTGAAAAAAGTAGTAAAAAAAGGGTTAAAAATTTCTTTACCAAATAATTTTAAAAACATTGTTGCTTTTTTTAATAAAAATTGTTTTTAGAAGAAAACAAGTTCTCCGACTATGGAGAGAAATAAAGTCGGGTTTTCTGAATTTTTTTATAAAACATTTTGAGTACCATACAATTGAATAATGGTACTAATATTGAAAAAGGTCATTAATAACCATTTTATAATGAAATGGTTTATTGAACAATGTTTAAATAATATCCTAAAATGTAAATTCCATTTAAATATCATTAAAGACATAGTTGAGGAAAATAATCTTCAAACATTCCAAAGTGTCCCATACCACCTTGAAATATTTAAAATATTAAAAAGAATGACAGAAGAATATTAAATTCCAGACATAAATACCATGAAGTTAAGATTATTAATGATACAATATAATAATAGGGGTAGTTGATACACCACACAAATGATATAAGTTGTTAACTTAACATTTATCTCACAGATGTAAAAAATGAGAGGAGAATCCCTTACCATACCTTTATTTAGTTTTTTTGGAATTTTTACTAATGTATAGTGGTATAAAATATATTAATAATTTATCAAATAAAGATAATCATGTTTAAAATATCATATATTGACTTTTAAAAATATTTTATTACCCGTTTGTTAACACCCTTTCATTAATCTCACTATTCTGGTTGTTAATTACACAATTTTCTCGAGCAAGTTTTAACCTGTTACATGTTGTTCACATTAATTAGATCATGGTATCATAATTTAAAAGATGAATTAATTATCATATATAATCAGTATACATGTATTTATAATAATCTATAATTTTTGGAGATTATAAATGAAGTGCACTTTTCAGGTAGTCGGTAGGCCGTATGTACGCATGAACGCTACATTCATTTATTGGTTGTATTAAAATAATTAAAACTTAATGTTAAATATGTATAATATAATTATTCTATCATATATATGTTATATACTTAACTTAGTTTTATTTAAACCAACCTTTATATGTTCCATGTATTCCATGAATGAGTCATATCACTTGGAGGGGGCAGTAGTCCACACTTCCTCCAACGAAATTATCATATTTACGAAAGATAAGAATCCTAAAGGTATGTTATAAATAAAAATTAAAGAAGAATAAATATATTATAAATATAATATATATCATATATAAACATAGTTTTCATCATAATGGTCCCCATGAGAGGTGGTAATGGAAAATTTAATAATCATCATTTCGTGAGGCAGTAGTTCGCCGTACATAGAAACAATATGTTCATTACCCCTTAGATGGAAGTTTCCATAAGTTTAGTTTGAAATGATAAAAATAAAAAAATCAAATTATGTTTAGGACACTTCTTTTGTTTTTTAATAATATAATAAAAATATTTTAGGGGTTTAGAATGGAAATGAAACTAATAAGCTAGAGCTAAGACGTTACTTCTTAATCAGGTAACTTATTTTGGTTTATACCAAAAGGATTCCATGGAATGATTTATACCCAAAGGGAAGATTCTAGGTCTATGATAGGTAATTTTGGAGACTATTTGGATATATTATGGCCTAACCTATGATGTTTGAGAGGTGAAGAAGTGGGATAGGTGGTGGCCTTTTATAGGGAAGGAAAAGGACTCACATGGAATTTTTGGAAACAAGTAAGGTGTTTACAATTTATTACCTAAAAAAGACATACTAAACCACAAAAAACCATTAATGGAAGGTTTATTTCTGAGATATGTCCATCCAATAGGTTTTTGAGAAGTTTATAGGTCATTTGGGACCTTAAATTAAGGGTTTAGTCCTTTATTAAGCCCAATATTGCCTTAATCACTATAAATAATTTTAACCACTTTCAACACTTATTTTGTTCAAAAAAATTTGTTTACTTTTTTAGATTATAAATATAATATTTATTAAAATGTTTTATTTACATTTTTCAAAATTAAATTCACATAAGTGGGAAAATTAAGAGTAATGATAATCTCATAGATAAATGAAATAACTTGTTTTAGTAGAAAAATGTTCAAAAGTTTGTTGTGTTTTTATATTCAATTTCAAAGTAAAATTTTTTACAATGAAATAATTTTTATTAATATATTTATAATGGATATAATGTGACCATAAAATAAATTTAATATATAATTTAACATTAATAATTATTTAACCAAAAAGGCAGTTTTAACTAAAATACAATATTCTTCACTATTCATCAAAAAATAAAGCTTCTTAGAAAAATACCAAAATAACGACCCTAATATAATTTTGAAATTATGAAATTAAAAATTGATTTTATTTTATAAAATTAAATATATATATTTTTTAAAATTTATATTTAAAATAGCTGCTCCATTAAAAGGTGGTAAAAATGCCTTAACAAAATACATGTTTTTAGGTGTAAAATACATTGTGTTCTTATCTTTTTCCTATAAAACCTAATAGATGTATATAAAAATATTTGATTGAATATAAAAAATATATATTTCATTAATATCATTAACTTATTTTTATTAATTATGTTTATTAAGACAGTACTCCTTTGGAAGGATAAAAATAATTATATTTTCTTTTATATCCAATTGGTTCTTATTTCTATTTCCCATTAATTTATTTTATAATTATATAAACCATAAATATTCACAAGTTAGTGTATAATATTCATAATTTAGATTTAGTATATTATTTTATAAAATAATAATATTTTAATAATATATCATTTTTTGGTGAAACTCAGTCTTACATACAACGTATTCTATCGAGGAAGGTATCTCTTGCATGTGATGCATGATAACTAGGTGTTTCATGAATTGAAATATATATAATATATTTTAAATAGTAAACATATTATAATGTATCTGGAAATTATATTACCACACTATTTTGGTGTTGCATGTCATACACATTATCGAATATAATATTCTTACTCTAGAATGTTGGGGTGTTACATTCTCCCCAACTTGATTAAATTGTGTCCTCGCAATTTAAGCTTGATCTCGGTGATAGAGGGATTGAAAATATTTTTTTTCAA
Source organism: Viscum album (assembly GCA_963277665.1). Lineage (NCBI taxonomy): Eukaryota > Viridiplantae > Streptophyta > Magnoliopsida > Santalales > Viscaceae > Viscum > Viscum album. The sequence goes on from OY728145.1 coordinate 1,712,228,533, forward strand.
GGACCCAAATAAAAAAATGGTTAATATCACATATTTTAATAATATAAAAAGAAATGTACAATTGTACATAACTAGGTTCCCTAGTAGGAGATCATAGGTGATAAATGGAAACATGGATTTGGAAGAATATAAATCCAAAAATCATGTTCTAATAGAGATTCTAGAGTAAATTTTTAGATTAATGTTATATCCCATAAGATCATAAACAATAGGTGTGAGTAAAGGTCATTTATATCATAAATAATAAACACAATAAGTCAAAATCTTAGTTTGAAAAATATTTTTTTATACATATGGAATTCATCCACTATCTAAGAATATAAGTAAATATATATTTCTATAAACATAATATTTGCATATGATTATGCCTTGAACTATTTCTACTTTATCTCTTAGAACATGAGGAATCATATGGTGAAGTAATACTTCAATCATTATAACCAAATCAAAATTCAAATTAAACCAATTCATAAATGGCTTACTTTTCCAAATGATTTTGGTCCAATATATTTGAAATAAAGTCACTGAATTTCCAAAATGAACTTATCATTAGACTTTAGTCAACATATGGAATATTTAAATTTTCACAATCCAAATATGTGAATAACTTCATCATGTATCCTCTTGAAATATGGAAATAACTCGAATGACCATAAAACCTTATTAAAAACATGAATTCTTCATTATTACTTAATTAAGATACATGTAATTATATTTATTCCTTAAATCCAGAAATGTTGTAAACTTGATTAATGATAGCATATAAAACTCATCGAAGAAGTAATTAATATTCTCTATAGTAGTAATCACTTATCCAAATAAATCATTTCTTCATCATCATCTCAACATCATGAACATATTAAGGGCTCTCTTTCCCTCAATCATGTGTTTTCAAAAAAAAAAGTTTATCTTTCTAGTAAATAATTTTTCTTCGTACCATTCAACATATGGGATCAAATCCTTAACAAAAATATACTGTAGTACAATAATTTCATTTTTCATACATCAAATTTTGAGGAAAAAAATGAATAAAATAATTTTACAATATATTTTTTAGATCCAAATATAGAGGAAAATTAATCATTTCACTTCATTTTTATCAATAACATATGCTTGGTCGTGATACCTTATTTTCTTTTGTGGTATATTCCCTCGATGATGGGGAATTTGATTATATAGTTCCATATCTCCTTGACATTTTAGCACTAAAAATAATTGATCACATTTTTCTCCTTGAATTATTTTTCCTGGTGACACTTTTATCTGCACATATAACATACTCCCAATCAATTCAAGAATTTACCTAGGCGATTCTTTCCATAGTATCACATATTCAAAAATCCTTCTTTTTCTTTATCTTCTTTAACTAATTCAATTTTTCATGGTTTTCCAAAGAACTATTCTTCTCTAGGTTTCCCTTGAATACATATAATCTAGAGAAATCATTTTCTATTTTTATGGCACAAAAAACTATCTCTTCATTGGATGAAGAATTTAGAGAAACCAATTCCCTTCAAATATTTGGGTTAATAACTTCAAATATGTGGTTGATATTGCACTATATGTTGAATATATAATCCTTATCAGACCTTGATAACCTTGTAAATGAATCTTCATAATCCAAAACACCCACTTATTGCTTTTTCATTGAGCTAATAAAATTTATCTTAATATCAATTTACTGATCAAAAGGGAAGTATTTATCGAAGATTGTATCCTTAAATTCTATCCATTACATGAGTTCTATTTCTTATTCCTCCCTAGTTTTATGGATGAAGGATCACCATTGATCATAATCACCATGAAGATGATAGACATAAAGTGTATCATTTTCCTTTTTGATGCATTCTCTGGCCATAAATATATTCTCTAGAGACTTAATCCATTTCTTAGCTACAATTGGATTAGTATTAAAAATAAATTATCAGGGAAAATTCTATATAAAGTGAACCAGTATAAACGATTATCCCCGAGGAATAGGTTGCTTCATTTGGGAAAGGATATTCTTCATAACCTCTCTAATTTTCCCTAATATATCCATAAAATGCTCAGTTATAATACCAGATATATTTACTTCCTTAGTAGGAAAATATATACATTTTCCATGAGTGTTGAAAAACTAATTCCATCAAGTATCCATTTATATACAATGAAATATACTAGTTTAGATCATAAAATTACAATATTTCTATAAATCTAAACACGGTATCGAACATAACATAAAGTTATGAATCATAAATCCCTAAATCATAAAAGTTGGTTACTTTGGGATAAACATTACTTTTAAGTCCTTCATAATGTTAGGAAATGAAAATATTAACTATTCAAAGCATATCTACTGAGGGTATCAAAATAGGTGCATAGTAAGGCCTGTTGTCTTGTACCAGGTTACCCCGAGTTAGGACCTTAACACCTTGTTAGTTTTGTTACTCCTCGGTGAAAATATATCAGAACCACATCCACTTGTAGTATCCATACATGCATGTATTTCTAGTAATACACACATAATATCTACCGTAAAAAAAATTCCAGGATGTTATTCTATACTTATACACCAAGTCTATCCTAGGGTTATGTTCCCAAATCTATGTATTATAAATCTAGTTTCCAAGATTATTTTTAAAGTTCCTTTGATACCAACTATAAGGCCCAAACCCCAGAATCCCAGAGCCAGTTCATTATTTTATTACATTGGCATAGTTACAAGGAATCAAATCCCAAATGACCATTCAATTTAGTAGTTTGGGAAATATAGATTATATATATGATACCCATAATTCATTGGGAAACAATAATTACAAGAATTATATAAAAAAATAAAATAATCTGTGACCTTGATGGATTATTCAAAGACTTATTCTTCAAGACTTGGGGAAAGAAATCACAAGAAGGGTGAGTTCAAATGCTTACTAAGGGTAAGTAAATTGGAAGTAAAAATGAAATAATAATAAAAAATTAACATGAAAATTTTAACAATTGATAAAACATTCCATTAAAATTACTAGATAATGAAAAATAAATATGTTAATGTAAGAAACTAAAACACATGACATAAAAATTAATAATCTGTGAATGAAATTTTATCGATGATATATCCACACAAAATCTCATGGATGAATGATAATTGAATCTAATTGAGGGAAATGATTAATTATTGGACATAATGTATAAGGAAAATGAAAACCTATTACTGTCAAGACCTTTCACAACATGGTTTGAAACTATGGATAGAAACCCATTTAATTTGGATAACTAATTTGTCTCATGAGAACCTATCGATGCGTTAGAGAGTTATATAATGTCCGAGATCCACCCATCATTGCCAGTCCATTTTTTTTCATATTGATTAATAAAAATAACTAATATGCCTTATCAAATAATTGCATTGAAAGAGAAATAAAAATTTATTAATAATTACCCATTGAAACACCATATATAAAATGTTATATGGTTTAGAGAATAGTAATATCCATGATAAAAGGTATAAGAAATTTGGAGAAATTAAATGCCCAATGATCATATGAAATTAGATATTTCAATGGGACTAATAAATAAATCAAGTAAGTGGATGTGAACTCTATCCTTGTCCAAATCAATCATAAATCGTCCAAAGTAAGAATAAGGATGGTATTAATTGAATAATCCCTTATGGAGTAAAAATAGAGGGTTAATGTCATTGATAAAATAAAAGAATAACTTTTAAAAATATTCTTGAGGAAAATATTATTTTATTTTAAAAAAACATTTGAAAAATATTTTTCACTAAAAATACATTTTTGAAAACATTTTATTTAAAAATAATAATTTAAACTGGAAGATAAATATTCAAATAAATGATGGCGGATAAATCTGTACAAGTCATATGAGGTAAAAAATATTCCTTTTATAAGAAAAATGGTTATAAAATGCATCATTCAAAAAGTAAAAGAAGATTATTATGAAAATAATAGTAAAATAGAAAAGGGGTAAAAATTTATTTACAAAACAATTTTTTTTTGAGTTTTTTAAATAAAATAATGACTTTATAAGAAAACATGTTCTCTGACTATAGAGAGAAATAAAGTAGGGTTTTCTGAAATAATTTGATAAAAAATTTTGAGCATAAAAGAATTAAATATTGGTACTAATATTGAAAATGTCCATTAATAAATAGAGTATAATTAAAGAGACTATATAACAATGGATTTATAATTTCTTCAAATGGGAATTCTATTGAAATATCATTAAAGGTATAGTTGAGGAAAATAATTTTTAAACATTCCAAAGTGTCTCATACCTCCTTGAAAAATTTTAAATCATAAACCTCTTGATAGAAAAATATTAAATTAAATAAAAAAATACGATGAATAAAATATTATAAATGATACAATATAACAATATGTTGCATTATATACAACAAACCAAAGATATAAGTGGTGAACATGGAATTTATCTCACAGATGTAAAAAGTGAGAGGGGAATCCCTTACCATAACCATTATTTTGTTGTGTGGTATTTATATTCCAATATAGTAGTTTAATATATGTTACTAATTTATACTAGAACCATAATCATGTTTAAAATATCATATATTAACTTCTTACATTATTTTACTAGCCGTTAGTTAACAATATGTCATTAATCTCATTATTTCAGTTGTTAATTCCCTAGTTTTCTCGAGTAAGTTATAAATTTTTAAATATTGTTATCATTATTTAGATCAAGGTTTATTCATATATATAATTTGAATAATCACTTATTGATAATATATAATCATTTAATATGTTTTTATAATAATCTATAATTTTTGGAAATTAGAAATTAAGTGGATTGTTCACGGAGATGGCAGGTCGTACGTACGAATGAACACTACTTCCATTTCGTGGTTGTATTAAAAGAATGAAATCTAAATGACAATTATTTATATTATAATTTGTTATGATATATATGATATATATTTTAAATAGTTTTATTAAAAGCAACCTTTATATGTTCCATGCATGGAAGGAACAAGTCATATCGCTTTGAGGGGGTGGTAGTCCACACTCTCTAAAATGAAAATTTCTTATTTACACAAGATGGAATGCATAAAATTAAGTTATAAATAAAAATTACAGAAGAATAAATAAATTATATATATAATATATATCATGCATAAGTATATTTTCCATCATAATGAACACCATGATATGTGGTAATGGAAAATTGAACAATCATCATTTTGTGAGGAAGTAGTTCTCCAAACAATCAATATGTTCATTAGAAATTAGATAGAAGTGTGTTTATGTGTAGTTATAAAACTTATAATGAAATAATCCTAGAATATTTATTATACTGGTATTTCTATTTAATAATGTAATAATAATATTTTAGGTGTTGGATAATGGAAATGAAACTAAGAAGCTAGAGAGAAGATGTTACCTCTTAATTGGGTAACTTCTTTTTGATTATACCAAAAGGCTTCCTATGAAATATTTATTCCAAAAGAGATTATTATTGAAATAGGATAGAAATGTTGGGAGACTATTTTGAGCTATATTTTCAGATCTTAATAGGTTTTATAGGTGCTAAAAAGTGAGAGAGGTGGTGGCCTTTTATAATGATAGAAAAGGAATCACTTAGAATTTTCAAGAACCAAGTTAGGTGTGCAGATGTTATTGCCTAAAAAAAGTCATTAATAACCACCTAAACCCATTAATATAAGTTTTATGGAAGATTTATTTCCATTCAATAGGAATTTTATAAGTCTCTAGGTCATTTGGGCCCTTAAATTAAAGGTTTAGTCCTTTATTAAGCCTAATTTTTTCTTAATCACGACAATTATTTTTAATCTCTTTCACTAATAATTTTGGTCAAAAAATATCATTATCTTATGATAATATAAATTTCATATTTATTAAATTTTTTTATTTCCATTTTGATAAATTCAATTCATAGGAGTGTGAAAATTAAGATTAAAGTTAATCACGTAGACATACGAAATAACTGGTTTTAGTAGATTTTTTTTTCAATGGTTTATTATGTTTGTAAAAATAAATTTCAAAATGAAATTGATTATAACAAACTAAATTGTATTAATATATGTATAATTGATCTAATGTGATTATAATGTATATTTGATATATTATTAAACATTAATAATTATTTAAATGAAAAAGCAGTTTTTTACTGAGAAAAATTATTTTTTCACTATTCATCAAAAAATGAAGTTTTTTTTATGAAAATACCAAAAATTTACTATATGATATTTTTGAAATTATGGATTAAAAAAATGGATTTTATTTTATCAAATTAAATTTATAAATGTTTCAAAATTCACATTTAAAAATGGTGCACCATTAAAAGGTAGAAAAAATTCCTTGACAGGAATATAGGTTTTTAGGTGTAAGATAGAGTTTGTTCTTATATTTTTCCTATAAATCTTAATGAATGAATATAAAAGATATTTTATTGAATATATATAATATATATTTCATTTAAACAATTAAGTAATCACAATTAATTATTTTTATTAAGACAAAACTCCTTTAGAAGCATAAAAAATATAATATTTCTTTTTATATCCAATTGGTTCTTATTTTCATTTACCATTAATTGGTAACCCATGAATTTACATTATATTTTTAAAATTAATAAATTTCCATAAGTTATTTAATACTATTCATAATGTATAGTGTGTATTTTATTATATTAAATAATAATATTTTAATAATATATCATTGTTTGGTGAAACTCGATCTTGCGTATAATGAAAGATATTGAGGAAGGTATCTCTTGCATGTAACAAACACTAGCTCGGTGTTACATCAATTCAAATATATAGAATATATTTTAAATAGTTAACATATTTTAAAGTATCGAGATGTTATATTAGCTTATGCGCTTTGTGTTGCATGTCGCACATGATATCAAATACATTATTATTACTCTAGAATTTTGGGGTGTTACAATAGTTGCGTACCAATCCTGAAAGTTGAGGCATCCTAAAAGAATGTATGATACTCATGATCTTGATTTGGTCGCATTGGTATAATCTTTGATGTTTTAGAGACACTACTTGTTGGGATAATAGTTTGTGATGTATACTAGTTATAAAAACCATAAATATATCTTCTCCAAGCTTGACTTGATTTTTTGGCAGTGAAGATGGGTTTAATAAGTAAATTATTTCAACTTTGAGATTGTTTACACACTCGAAGGTGGAAAACAATTATAGATTATTTGAGCTATAAGACTCAAAACCAGTCAGTTTAGGAATCATGTTCAGAGTTGAGGATGATGGAATTGTTTACCGAGATGCATTTGGAGGTGCAGGAGGGCCAAGGGAAGATGAAAATTTTATCTTTGGTAGTCAAGTCCTCACTTTTGAGCCATATCAAAGAGGAAAAAAATGAGTATTTATAATATTTGGCCTTAAGGTAATGCTATAAAGGTGGGGAGTCACCTTCTGATTGGACCGTTTGTGATGATGGGATCATTTGTGTTCATGGTCGTGTTGTTGTGCCAATGTGTTTTCGAGAAGAGATTATGTGATATTTTCATGAATCAAAGTGAGAAGTGCATCCTGGTTTTAACAAAATGCATCATGATCTTTATAGGCAGTATTGGTGGTCAGGGATAAAGAAAGAGGTTGCAGGTTTAATGGAGTGATGCCTTACCTGGTAGCTGGTGAAGGATGAGAATCAGCAATCAGGTGGTGTATTGCACCCATTTTCCATTACAAAATGAAAATGGGATGTTTTGATGAGGGATTTTTTGGTGGGTCTCCCGAGGAATCCTTAGGATAATGGTTCGATATGGGTAGTTGTGGATCAATTGAATAAAGTGTATCATTTCATTCCAATTCGAGTGACTTTCACTATAGATCAATTGGGTGAGTTTTATGTTTTAGAGGCAGTGTAGTTGCTTGCGGTACCATAGATTAGATTTTTGTATCGTGATCCATGTTTTACATCATTCTTATGGTAGTGAATACAATACGTTCTTAGAACCCATGTGTTTTTGAGTACAGATTCCCACATGTACATGGATGGGCAGTCAGAGCATACTATTCATATACTAGAGGAAATTTCATGGGATTATGTCTTAGAATTTTGTGGATCATGGGAGAGGCACTTTGAACTTGTTGATTTTTCATACAACAACTGTTACTAGGATAAAATTCAGATGGCACCGTATGTGGCTCTATATGGTAGCCTATATAGATATCCATTGTGTTGGAATAAAGTTGGGGAATCATTGTTTTTGGGACTGAGTCTCATGCAAGAGACATCAAAACAAATTATGTTGATTGGAGAATGTATGGAAATAGAAAAGAGTCAGAAGAAGTAAAATGTGGATCAACATCATCGACCTCTTGATTTTGTTGTGGGTGATCATGTGTTTGTTTAAGTATTGCCAATGTGGGGTCACCGTCAGATTTAGAAATAGGGTATGTTGGTGCCAAAGTATATGCGGCCATTTGAGATTGTAGAGAGAATCAGAAAAGTGGCATGTCTATTAGATACTCCATAGTGGTATAGTGGTATGCATGATGTTTTTTTATGTTTAATAGCATCAGTGGTATCACCCTAACGCATCTGACAAGATTGATTTTGAGGTTGTTGAGATTGAGGTTGATGTGTCCTTTTAGGACAATACATGTCATATTTTGGATCATAGTAAGAAATTATTGTAGGCTGAGGCTGCACCTTTAGTTCAAAACTTATGACAGTATGGTAATTTTTTGGAAGAAACATGGTAGAGGGAGATAGATGTAGATGCTTAGTGGCCTGGTTTTTTAACTTGGAAGCATAGTGTTGCTTGGGAAGAGAGGCTCGAGGATGATCCATTATATGTCGGAGATGTTGTATGATCCTGGACATCAAGAATGTATGTTATGGATTAAATTTTGATTTTTAATACCTTAATGTTCTCTAAGTAAATGTTTATCGAGATTATGATGAATATTGGGGCTGTTCTGGGGGTCCGAGACAAAAAAGAAAGGGAATCAAGCCATCTTGTACTAGTTTCATGTTTGGAACATGGTTAGTGTAAACCGTTAAAGGGGAAAATCCAAACCGTGCAACCTTGGACATAGGTATTTAACATAGTTGGTGAATAGTTTTTCATACTATGCATGTTTCCCATGTAACCATGTGACTTGGAACCCAATTATAAAGCAACTAACACAGGACTTGGAAAACCATGCGGTCAAACCATGCTCCCCATTGAAACTGTTTTTTTACTATTTTACACCCTCAGTATTTTTAGTGTTTCACACAATTTTCTTCCATATTATTCCTCCTATATCCCTAGTGAAAAAACCATGCTCTAAAATATTTCCAAGGGTCGTTATCCTTCCCTTTTAGGCCCTATGGAGGGCCGTTGGGTGTAGATCAAAGCACTGGGCGAGTCTAACACTTCCCTTGCATCTCTTTTCCGATTTAGGGATTATGGTTTTGTTATTATTCTTTTAATGTCCTAAAACTCATTTTTAGTGGATCTTTGGTTGGTGATTCAATGGGTTCTTGAATATATATCTAAGGATAATTTTAAGCGAGCGCTCATCAATGGCTTGGAGGTATGTAGTATACAATTTATATTCCATAGTTTTTTTGTCGATTAGTGCATGTGTGGTTGTGATATTGATTCCTTATTAATCTAAATTTGTTTCGTTGAGTAAAATTTGGTAAAATGGTTGGATAAATGATGATTTGAACCCCGAATGATCCCCATGGGATGTAATGAGGATGTTTGGACTGGATTAGGGCCACCTATGGGGTGACCTAATATTCCCAAACATGGAAACTTATAAAGAGAAGCATGTAATTGAATTGTGATAAGGGAGCCCCATGATAAATATTTTTACACATTAGTTTATATAATATAGGGAAATTAATGTTAGATGTGTCTAATTTTTTGAAGTGGAATAAGGGATTTTTTTGGAAAAATATGAAAAAGGGTTAAATAGAATAAATTGATTGTGTAAAATGACTTACGAGTTATTAATTAAATTGCATAAAAGGGATAATTCATGTGAATTGATGAATTATGTGAAATGGTTTAATGTATTCTAATTGTTGGATATGTTAAATGAGTTAACAAATGAAAATGGAAGTGGGTTAAATAGGATCTGTGATATAAATGGTAAATATGCTAATGTGATAAGGCTTGACATTGAGTTGTATGTCAATAATTATGAGTTACGAATGTTATAGGTTTTGATTATGTATGGTTTTGATATGATAGATGTGTTAAATTTTTAAAAAAGAATATAAACCTGGGTTGGTGCTGTGTGAGATATTGGATGGAGGCTCTACCCACATGTTGGGTTGGGCTGGGCCTCTAATACCTACCCGTAGAATGCACGGGTTATGGAGTAAGACTGAGGCTCTATGCCCTTAAATATTGCATTGGATGAAACCACCTGGACTGAGGCTCTATGGTAAGTGTGAAATAAATGTTATTAAATGATTTCCCTAGTGATATAAGGAACTAGACATACCCCCTTACACATAGAAGTTGATCAAATTAGGCCATAGTGTAAATGATTTAAATTCCAAACTCATGGAACAAATAATGAAAATGGATAAAGTGAATATTTTTAACTAATGGAACCTGATTTTTATTTTTTGTATCTTGTCATTTATTTAGTACGTGCATGCACTATCTCTTTAGACTGGATATTTTGTAGACATAGTTGGTGGTTTCCTATTGAGTTGAAATCACACCCAGATTAGGCTACCATTTTTTACCCGATTAGACTTCATTTTTTTAGGTATAGACGAGGGATAATTTTCTACACTAAAGGATTGAGTTATCAGGGGTTGTTCATGGGTGAGGGATCTATTCTTGGAGTTGGAACCCATTTTTGGGATTCATTATTTGTCATTATTTTGGGTTTTATTTTCCCTTGGAACTGTATTGAAATTTAATATCGTCTATACTTTTGTTTGGGGGATTGTACCAAATTTTAGGAAGTGGTTGATAATGCATGTTTTTGTTATCTCCATTTTGGTTTCCTTTATTTCATATGTTATCTGTTGTGGATTACTCTAGTAAAGAGGGTATAATATCTGCATGTGATATATTTTACCCTTGCAGCTAGTCATAATCCTCTGGCACATGGGGCGGTGGTCTTGAGGTCATGAAGTGGTCTCACATAGGGCACTTTTTTAGTGGCCTATGGGTTAGGGTCGTTATATAATCCATGTTCAAATTTTCTCTAATGTGACGTGTCTAATATTACACTATTTCTTATTTCTCACACCGAGCGTGACTCATGTGGGATTTGAGACCAGTGAATATTTTACTAATAGCATGTTGAGGATTCCCCCAATGTGGTCTCTTCATTGGGATGTAAGAACGATTATAAGTCATCTTAACTCAAAGGGTTATATTCTTGATAAAAACATTTAGGGAAGCCTTACATGCATAAGTCCCGATCAAGGCCTCTATTATCTCATATTTTATAATGAATAAAACCATAATATGATATTTTTAGAATCTAATTCCTATCTTAATAATATATATAGGAAACATCCTCAAAGATAAAACCATATATTAAATTCCTTTCCACATTATGTTAAACTTATTGGTATAGTTCTGTCAAACAAACTTAAACTATATCAAATGTACTAGATGGGTTTTGATTTTTATTCTCACAATATATATGGGATACCTCATAGCGGTTCTATCCTATATCCAAGACACAAATCCATTACCAGGAAAATAATAAAATCTAGAGAGATAAAATATTGATATAGAAAAAATGAATCATAAATGAAATGATAATAATAGAGAACATGTGGAAAACACAATTGTTCCTATCAACACATGGTCCTGATTGGGTCACTTTCATAGGGGTAAATAGTTACATGTAGGTTATTGGGATGGATTTCATGAACATATGTTAAATCTAAAATAGATTCATGGAATACGGAATAACATCCCCTAAAAGGGTGTGATGAGCCTGACCTCCCATCCTCTCAGCCAATGTGAGTTCCTAAGCATCATTAGGGTTGAAACCCCAATTGAACACCTACCTTTGGGAAGCAGGTTCATGCGTTTTCATGGATGTGGGAACTATTAAGAGTTTCTATTAAAGTAAAAAATTGTAAACCATATCAGAACATATTTTCAACCACCCTCAATCACCCATAATCAAGAGTTGAGCGAAACTATCAACATTTTGTTTAGAAAAAATCAATGCAGTTTTATGTCTTATAGCTCAGAAGCTACTAAGTATTATGTATTTTTTATGAGTTCCAATTAGGATTGGAGGAGTAAAATATAAATTTATCCTATATATACTCATCAAGAGTGATGATTTATAGTTTCCATCAATGATTACTTGGTTAGATCTTAGATACACATTGCGTAAGTTTTTTTAGAAGGAAAATGGTTCACACACTACACATGTCTTGTAAAGGATCAATGAAGATATGAGATGGGATTACCCATGTGAGAGTCCCTAGTGATAATAATGAGTATTGAAAGTGTATGAGGGGCTTACATGATTTTTATTCCTAGTATGGTGGGGGAAATCTAATGATCACAATATGATCCATATCATTGTATTCAAATAAGTAATCCCGTATTCATAACATGAGGCATCTTTGGTTTATCACCCAAGTAATACTATATTCATTCTATAGAGTGTGAATCAGTATAATATAATTCTACAATGATTTTGATCATGTAGTTAATTCCATATAATGAGAAAAAATATCATTTATTTCAGCATCCTGTTGTGAGTAATTTTGTGTCATAAAAAAGGGAGGAAAATGAGATTAAATAAATATGTGTTGAGCTACTTGGTAAGTGGGGGAATTATCTCATGATCATCACATGAGAAATACCATTCTAGTAACATGAGTCATCCCAAGATTTTCACATGAGGCATATTCTTCTCATAATATAAGGAATCCCATTCTCATCACATAGGGTTATGATACAGTTTAACGTCATGTGTTGATAATGTTTTTTTAGTTTTTCATCATGAGATTAGTACTTTATGTTAAGTGGTTTAAAGTCTTGCATCTTGAATAATATTACATATAGTTTAAAGTATTACATATTATATGTACATGGGGATTACAATATGGATTCCCAGTACGTGACCAAAATTTTGATTGTGCTCATGGAGCTAGCATGCATGAATTTATATTCAGTAAACGTGGGACCCATTTCCATCAACATTAAAAAAATATTATTGTGTGAAAGGGGGTCCAATTCAAGTTTGGATAACATGGATTCATGAAACATTGAAATTGTGTGAAAATAAATTTTAACAAGTTATGAACTTAAAACATGAATATGAAAAACACATTTTCACGCAACTTTTCGAGTTGCATGAAAATTAATTTTCACGAGGTGTCAAAATTTAATGTGATATTGGAAAATATTTATGAAATTTTTAGATTTGAACAAAAATAAATTTATTTAAGGCATTAAATTTTAGAATGAATTTTGGAAAAACTATTTCTCATTACATTTTGAATTTCATGAAAATGAGTTTTTGTGAGGCATGGATTGAAGAACGAGTCTAGAAGATAATATTTCACTCAATATTGAGAGATTCTTGAAAAAATGTTGCGAAAAACATAAAAATTTGTGAAGAAATTGAGTTCCCCATGGAAAGTGTTTTATAAAAACATCTCAATCATAATACAAATCTTTGAATAGATTATGTGATGAAATTCCTGAAATTTTTAGATTTTGGGGTCGCGTGATTCATGAAACCTGAAGCTGCATAAGCCCAGTGCTTTATAATTGGAGTCCTAAAGTGTATCATCCCACGATTTTAAGAAATATATTCTCTCTATTAATTATAAATTCATTAATTTATTTTGATAAATGAAATAAATAATTTATCTTTCAAAACACATAAATTTTTTTATCTTGTATTGTATGCAACATCAAGTCTATTGGATAACATGTATTATACGCAGGGCTGAGTCTTACCGAACAATAATACACTATTGATATTATTGTTTAACATGGAAGTTATCACATAACCATTTTATTAGAGGGTGTTAATATGATTAAATATATTATGTATAATTTTTTTTATAATTATCATTAAATTCATCCAATAAATTTTATAGTCTTTAAATAATAATAAACCCAATTTTAAACAAAAAAAGAAGTATATTTTTAAAAGGTAGTTTTATCACCTTTTAATAGAACAACCATTTTAAATATAATTTTCAACACTTTTATAAATTATATATTAAAAAATAAACTTTATTATTGAACTCAGAACAAAAAAATTGATTAAGGGGAATTTCTTATTTTTTAGAAGTTTTATTTTTTTGATGAATAGTTAAAAACACTACATTTTAGTTGAAAACCACATTTTCCTTTAAAAAAATTTTAAATGCTAAATTATATTTTTATTTTTTAAAAAGTAAAAGTAGACTAATAATATATCTATTAATTCAATATAGGTTATTGGAATAATTTTTATGTTTAATTTAGATATAAAGAGCTAATGAACTTTTGAACATATTCAATTTAAAGGCTCTCTTTCTCACCATGCCTATGGTATTAGCTATAAATGTAATTTTTCCACTTATATGAATTGAATTTGAAAACATTGACATAAAATACTGTAATAATTATAATATTTATAGTCTAATAATATTAAAATAGTTTTTACAAAAAATATTAGTGAATGTAACTAAAATTAATTATAGCGATTAAGGTAAAATTAATCTTAATAAGGGACTTAACCATAAACTTAAGGGAAAAAATGACATAAAAACTTGTCCAAAAGTCATTGGGTGACAATATTTAGACCATATCACATATTTTTTTAAATTTTATTAGTTATTGGGATGCATGTTCATGAAAGAGACCCATATAATAAGTTAAGTATACAAAAAGAAAAAAGGAACCTTAGAAACCATTAAAATTTATATATATTTATAGTTTAGGAGAAGCTACATAATTTCAGTTATAAAAATTACATTGGAAGGAAAATTATTTTTTTTATCCTGGAAAATTCACTTCAATATTTATAGATGATATAATTACATTAATCTTTTAAAAAATGAATATGCATGGATAATTTAGATAATAGTTAAATAAAATAAATTGTACTAAATACATAAAAATAAAATAAAATAAAATTAATTATTGTGTTAAAATATTATTTTAGATAAATATATAATGTTATGGAGTGGTTAAATTAATATATTTAAGTTCAATCATTTTTTTATATTTTTGAATTTAAATTGATATAAAAATTTCAAAATTGACTTTAATGTTTTTTTATAGTTAATGATATTTTATTTAAAAAGAATTAAAATTACTGAAAATACTACATCCTAAAAATTGATTTATAAAAGCTAATAAATATAAAATGTGGTCTATTTATAGGCCAATTTATCTTTTATAATTATTATATTTATCAAAATATAGTAAAAACACTATTAGTACAGTTCAGATTAAAGTAGTGTTTTTTTACGTTACATGCGATTGTTTTAAAATTAATTTCCAAAAAACAAGGGATATTTATCTTGTATATTAGATATAATATTTAAAATTAATTTGGTATTTATTTTATAATAAATATCACTTTAATATATTCTTTATTTTTAAATAACATAGGTTATAAAAACAGCTACTTTAATAAAAACCAAAATGGAAAAAGTGGGGAAACATAGAAGTTATGAAAAAGAATTATAAAAATGACCATATTTTTTTGTGGTGTATTTTATTTACCATAACTCACCTTTAATTCATTATTTTTTCTTTTTTAAGCACATGAGGTAAGAGAGACCCCCCAAATAGTGTTTTACTTTTATGATTGACAAGAATTCCACTCCCCCTCCACTATAAAACCGCACTCAACCATCCCCATTTAGTAACACTTCTAAAGAAATTTATATCATAAAAAAACTATAAACAAGACACCAAAATCCCTCCAATTACCCTAGATTCCTGATGTTGTGAATAAATCTAAACAATTTTGGCCTTTGGAGCAAACCAATTGGAGTAACCTGAAAAAGATGTAACATTCTTCAACATACATTTATGTTTTATTTCTTTTTCCAACCATTCTATTATTATTATTACATGTTGGTATAATAAAATCATAATCCCTAATATAATGATATATTGTTACATTAAAATTTATACCTACACCTATACACACATCTATCAAATGGGTAACGAAATTACCATTCGTGTATGACGAACTACCGCCTCACGTAACGATGTCCTTCATTTTGTCCTTTACCAACTACCATGGTTGGGAATTATTATGAAAACCATATTTTTATATGATATATGTATATTATATTTATTTTTTCTTAAAACATTTGTAATTTTTATATAAAATATATGCTTATGTGTTCAATTTGGTGTAAATGTGATAACATCATTTGTGGATGTGTGGACTGCTACACCCACAAAGCGATGCGATACATTCAAACATTTCATGGAATGTATTAATGATAGGTTTAATTAAAAAAACGTGACATAAATTATATAAATATTATATTATTACTTAATTAACTTTATTTAAATATAATATATCATTTTATCTGTTCCCCTTTGACACACTGAAAAAGCGATAACGTCGTTCGTGGACGTGTAGACTACCACCTCCTAAACATGATGTGATTCCTTTTACATCAAAATAATTATATACATAAGTATATATGATTTAATAATATTATATTAATTATATAATTACCATTTCGGAAAGATAAATATTTTTTTATTTTCTTTCTATAATGATCATTGAAAAATGGGATTGTTACTCATGCGTACGTACGACCTACTGTCACCATGATTGTAATATCGGTTCATTTTTCCAATCCATAATTCATGAATGGTTATAAATTTATAATTTATGTATAAATATGATAATTATTTAATTATTATTATTATGTATATTTTTATATAATGAACACATTGATCGTAGTCGACCTATCAAAGTTAGTTTTGAGACATGATCTGAATATGGTCAAAACATTCGAGTAAAACATTATTGATTAAGTAAATGTATATAACTTGTTTATATGTGAAATAAAAGTAATAAAAAACATGAGTAAATTTTTGAAAATAATTTATAATAATCATAAGGTTAAAATTTAGGAAGAAAGAGAAAAAACCATGGCAAATCAGACTCGAGGTAAGGGATTTTCATCTCACTTTTTACATCCTCGAGATAAATGTCATAACCACCAGTTACTTATTTTGTGTGGTGTATATTCTCGATATTTTGATGAATTATATCATGAATTATTTTAAATTCAGGCTATTTAAATTATTCCTTTTATTATTATTACTTTTAAGGTTTCATATTCAATGTTACCATAATTGTAAGGGGATTTCTAGTCTCACATTTATTTATGTGAGACTTATTCCATGTTCACCACTTATTTTTGTTGTGTAGTATATCTTCTACCCATGATTGTATTTTATGATTATTATCCTTAAATTTATGGGTTTTTTAATATCCATTTTAGGATATTTCTATTGTGAGGTTTATGGTTTCAAAGTTACCAAAGAGGTAATGGAATTTTGTCACAATTTTCCTTCTTTGAGAAATTTGTTATGTTATACACCTATATTATTTTATGAAGTGCATATAATTCTCCTTTTACATGTTATATAATGAATTTATTTATTATCCTGATACTCTATGTTTAATAGATTGTTATTAACTTTATGAGGTTAATGGTTCAAATGGTTCAAAGTGATATGAGACACTATAATATGTTTAAAGATTATATTACTTAAGAAAGATAACAATATTATAAGGTAATTTCCATTAAATAATGTCAAAAACCCTTATTGTTACTTATCCTCAACTTGAGATATTTTTTATTGATACCATCCTCATTTAGATTTGTATGTATTATGTTTTTTTCAATGACATTTTTATTTAACCCACTTCTTTTCTATGGGTTAATCATGTTTCGGGGATATTGTTATTTAACCCATTTTTTCCCATGGGTTAATCATGTTTCAAATATATTATTATTTAACCCATTTTTTCCATGGGATACTAATGTTTCAAATATATTGTTATTTAACTTATTTATTTTCTATAAGCTAAACCCATTTCAAAGAAATTTTTATTCAACCCATTTCTTCTACATGAGTTAATCATGCTTCAAAGATATTGTTATTTAATACATTTCTTTTACATGGGTTACTAATGATTCAATGAGATTTTTATTTAACTCATTTATTTTAAATGGGTTAATCATATTTATAATATATTGTTTTGAACCCATTTATTTTCCATGGGTTAATCATGCTTCAGAGAGATTGTTTTGGAACCCATTTCCCTTCTATTGGTTAATTGTTTTTTGAAGGGGTTATTGGTTAGTACAATGATTTCATGAAAGATTTTATGTGTGGTGATTATGTAATGGTTCTTAGTTATTTGAAGGGTGGTTTCTTGATAAAAAATGATCAGGGGTTCTGTGATAGACCAAGGATGGGTGGGTCCATGGTATCCCTTTAATGCGTTGGGTATGGATGTTATCCATATGGATATTCCATTTGAAAGAGTGATATGTATGAAATTAGACCACATGGTTATTCCATTTATAATATTTAAATGTATAATTATTTCCCCAGATAACTTTAGGTAAATTCTATACTTTATAAGAGTTTACAATGTTTCTAATGATTAATATTGATATTACATGGATTATGATTATTGATTCTGATGAATCTTTCCTTTTCCATGTTATCATATTTCATATTATAGGTATTTATGTGTATGAGTTCTTTTATGATTCCCTCATGTACAATGAATATGTCATCATACAATTTTCCACTCTTATGCTCATTGATGGCATGTAATTATTAATTCTTATTCTTACCCTTACTGAATGTTTGAAATCACCCTTCTTATGGTTTTCCCCCGGTTTTAATGAATTATGTTGAATGATTTATTTCAAAAAAGGATTTCACAATGATAATTTCGATGACCTATTGTGAAATAAGAAAATATGAGTTAAATAGGAGAAATGTTCCTTTAAAAATGTATGAGTCCAAGTGGATATGAGTTATTTATGTAATACTTGTTTCAAATTATCTAAAACTCTAAACCTAAAAGGTCCCCCAATATGTATGTGTTCCATGTTTTCCTTTTGATGTTTTTAATTTTTTATAGAAAAATTTGGTTCACAATTATCGGTATCATATATGGAAACGTAAAGTTATGGATTTCAACCTAGGATCCAGAAGAATTGGTATAAAGATATTATATAGAGGCTCACTTGAAAGTAGAGACTAATAATCTATTTATATGTTACAATGATTATGGAATTACTTTTACCTCACACCTCTTACTATCATTCAAAACATGGTAGTTTCAACATTGCTTTGATGAATGGTTCAGACAACTCTAGATACATGAAATGCATGCCTTTTCTTATTTGAGTACAAATCACAAATCCATGTAACTTTTGAATTTTATGTTTAATTTATCATGAAACAATAATTTATTTTAATTTATTAGTTTTTTTGAACTAATCACAACTGTCACAAAAATTTGGTAATTTTTCTAGAATCACCTCAATGAGAAAATTTTCGGAAGTCCAACTCAAAGTGACCATAATATTTGTTCCAAAAGTATGTTTTTTTCTTGAGAACTAGTAAAATAAAATCCTAAAAAACAATGTATTTGCTCTATTCACATAGTAGGATGTTTTTTCAAGGAAAAAAATATCCCATAAAACCTTAAAAATATATTTTTTGGATTTGGTTTTTTCCGAATGTTTTTTTACACATCAATAAAAACTGAGACAGAACAATAAAGAGGATGAATGTGGAGTGAATTATTTAAAAAATACATGGAAACACCAATGAAACCACCCATAACTAAGGGTAAACTGAGAAATATGGTGAAGATAGGAGGAGTGGAACTCCCCAAATGTTCTTGAGATTGGTTGAGACAGATGATGGGGAGTGGGAGGGAAAAAATAGTTCATGTGGGGGTAGAATGAAAATTTAAAACATTAAAAATAAAATATGAACCTAGATTCACCATGATGTGATAAAAATCACCATAGAGTGGTGTGTCCCATTGTAACCCACAATTATTATGTACGATGACAATACTATCCCTACTCACCATTTTGGATAGGGATTAAGAATGCTCACAACACCCTACACCATTGTGTGGTGGTCTTTGTGTACATCAATAATGGCTAGAGGAAACCTACCACACCATACTGGAATCATAATTTTGGATACATAGGTATCCAACATGGATAAAAAACCATGTATCACCATAGAATTAAAAAAACAACCCCACAACATCCAAAACATTGATCGATCCTATCACCATTTCTAAAAATGAAACACTATCTCTAAAATGACCTTTGAAATATGTGTTTTAGAGGTTCTCTGGCCATTTAATTGGCCAGAGCGAACACCACAATCATTTTCTCCTAAGATATGATGTGGTGTTGTTATCCTGACCTCAAATTCAAATCCTAAGGATCATAATCCACACCAAAGGGCTTAAAACTCAACATTTCACACAGTGGGATCCTTAGTTTGACCACATCACACACCATGTATTGGTACTATAAATTTTCCAACAAATTTTTCCCCATGATTTATCGTCCATGGGGAGGATCCATTTCTTATGTTTATTTCATTAATTGATTTTTAGGCTTCATTAGCACATAAATAATCATTTTACTAAACTATTTTCCATAAGGAGAGAACCTCGATTTTAATGCTCACCGAAACACCCCACCTGAGCATTTAAATCTCCACCATGACAAGCTCCACCTATTTGTGCTCTCTATGGTAGAGCACCAATAGTTAAAATGGTTGTAGGCCCACTTATACTTTCTCCACTATCTACCCGACCACCCAATACAAATTATGGGCCTCAAACCAAATCTAAAAACATATCACTAAGATGGTCCAAAGTTAAGAACATGGATTTAAATTTCTATTCTCAAAACAAACCCTCCCCAAAATTAAAACAATAATTTTATTTCTTTAATTCTCTCAACCAGAAACAAAGAAGGATTTTCACCTTTTTAAAACCATATATTTTTATTATTTAAATAATTATTTTTAGTTATTAATTTTAAATCCATCATTTTAATTTTAGATTTTATATTTTTATAAGACTAGAAGGGCTACTGAAAATAAGTGTTTCTTTTTTTCATTCATATATTTAAATAATAAATAAATAAATAAATAGTAACACACAGACTCTTATATAAAATATATATTATATAAATATAATAATATATATACACATATATATTTATAAGTGTGTGTATATATATATTTTAGTGGTTAATAAAATTTAAAAATAATGAATTATAATATGATGAAAGTGTTGTGTAAACAAACTAAAAAAATAAAAAATTTAATAATATTATAGCACTCCATAAAATAAAACTTTAGTTAACAATTAAAAGTTATTTCACCTTCCATCCATCGATGTGCAGTCTTGGTTTAAAAAATCCTCACGTTTTTCTTAAATTTTTAGTTTTAATTTAGAATAAACATATAGTTTGTGTCTATACATTTCACTTTTCATAATATTTTTGTCATAGTATGAAATATTAATTATCGAATTATATTTAGTAAATTAAACATATCTAGTAAAGATATATTATCGTTTTATTTATATGGGTTACTTTTCCTAAAACACTCCATTTATACTATATGTTAAAAATGGGGCTTTTAATATACAACAAAATTTGGGGTTAATTTAATCTAAACACTTCATTTATGCTATATGTTATTGATGAATTTTTTAAACATGTAACAAAATTATTATATTAACTTTAATTGTATTTTTATTTGAAAACTCTAAGAAAAAATGAAATAAGAGATGAT
Organism: Viscum album; assembly: GCA_963277665.1. Classification (NCBI taxonomy): domain Eukaryota; kingdom Viridiplantae; phylum Streptophyta; class Magnoliopsida; order Santalales; family Viscaceae; genus Viscum; species Viscum album. The sequence continues at coordinate 1,712,250,343 of OY728145.1, forward strand.
CAAGAGTCCAAAATATTTCTATATATTTATGACTCGTTGATTTGTTTTATAAAAATAGAGTTTTTAAGAACATATTGAAGAAATTTGGAGTGGTTTTAATTCTGGTATCAACTTATAATTACCAATGAAATTCAAAACCCATATCTTTTTAAGACAATATTTTAAAGCATGTAATTACTTCAGAATCCTTATTTTCTTGGATTAATTTTATTTAGAATTATTCACAACATTGTTTATTTGCTTATATGGTAAATAATTTATCATAAAAAGACATTGAGTTTTTTTAATCAAGTAATTACTAGTGGTACACTTAGAAATATGAAAAGAATCACTTACCTATTTTTATTTTTTACTCAAAGCAAAGTAGTTCCTAAAGAAATCCCCCATATTGTATATATAATATCTAATTATATATATGAAATTTATATTATTACCGACTGAATGATTTTTCCCAAATATTTAATTTTATATGTAAATATATCTATATTCTTATTGAAAATTTTAATTTCATACAATAATACATTTACTTCATTTTTATTTTTATATTATATTCTTCCATATGATATCTCTTTGATGAAAATTTGTTATCAATAATTTTAGGAATGATTGATAGATATTGTTCTATGTTTGGAGGATAATAACATGTTTTTATCATATTACAATTATAGTTTATTTGATAGTTCTAGATTCCTTTACTTTAACATCTCAATCCCCAAATCCAGATCATGGGTATATTAATTTAGATTATATATCTTTTAAACAATTCCTTGGTTTTGTAAGATTTGTTTATTTATTTTATTTTTTATTACCAATGGATATAACCTTGATATTTAAGGGAGAAAATAACCTTTTTTCATGGAAATTATTAAAGAAAGGTATTTATGATATCAAGAAATATCTTTCTACTACACTATTGGATCTACAATGGGGTTTTTGCCATGATATTCATGTTTCATGGAAATATAAATTTATGAGTAATTTTGTATTGTATTACAATAGATGAAAAGTGTAATTATAGGTTCTTGGATTCCATTATTGTATACTATAATTCTGGTCTAAGAGGTAGTAGGGAAATGCATGGTCTTCTTGCATCGTCCTAGAAACCATGCACCAAGACCATGCTTTTGGGATTGCGATACCTGAATTTTCTCTAAACTAACACAATCGCCTTTTAATTTCAACATTATTTACAAAACAAATTGTTGGACATTTCTTTGTAAATCTTGGGGTGATTTTCAAGGCCTTATATAATATCTTAGATATATTTCAATGCAATCTATGAGATTATAAAATCTAAAAGTTTTGTTATTAATTAGATTAGTTTCTGATTTTAATTTCATGATTTATGTGATATATCTCTTTTTTTTCAAAAATGTTATTTTTTATTAATTGTGGATTTTTATATCCATTTATTATTTAAATTGAAAATGACGAATTTAAATGGAATTTATTTTAATTTTGGTTGATTAATGTTTAATTTGTTTTTCAGCACTAATTTATGATTTTTAGGTAAATTACTTTTTGAGAGAACTTAATTTTAATGGAAATACCCTTAAAAAGTTCTGAATTCTAAATTAATTAATTAATTGAATTAATACATAAATTCTAACAAAAGTGTGTGCATGGACGAAAGATGAATTTATGTTAGATTTTTTTTGAAACCTCTAAGATTAATCCATGGTAAAGTACATACTTATATATCATACACTATAGAGGGAGGAAACAAGGATGATAGAGGACATATGATGAAACCTCATTCCTTGTTATGAAATATATAATTTTTGAGGGTTTGAATTGTGAATTAATGTTGTTTGGTTAAAAAATGACCAGGTGAATTACAATTCAATTCTGGTAGGGTGAGTGATGGAATATTCAAGGTAGTTAACTATCATTGAATTGATTAGATTATTATTTAGTATATGTTAACATAAACCAGATTTTTAATATATGTATTTTCCCTTAATTTTTTGGAAATTACGTGTTTCTTTCATTTTAGGATGGATTTCATGAAATATGGGTTTTTTATGGATTATTTGAAAATTTATTGTTTTCAAAAAAATGATATTTTCATTGAGAAAACACAGTTTAAAATATATTTTTTAATTAAGTTTTTGTTTTATTAATTATATAATATTATATAATCTTACTATGAATAGCAATGTCAGGTTTTATAAATTGTTTTTTGAAAGGATTAGATAAATGTATACTTTTTCACAAAAATTACATCTATTAATTATTATTGGTTGGCATTGGTTCTTTGAATTTATCATGCATGGAATCATGATAAATTCATTATAAAAATCCTAGTTTGTTTATACTCACTCTTTATGTATTCCTTTTAGTGGATATGTAGATATTAATGGTCATGATTTAGGAATTTGGGAAACATAATTCTTCATTAGTGGTGAGTTATAGATCCCTGAAGGGGATATGGTGGAGGAGTTAGTGGCTTAGGGATATAGTTTTATTAATTCATATTAATATGTGTATTTTTAATTTTTATCATATTTTAGATTAATGAAATAAAAATATTTCCACTATAATTTTTTTAAAAGTGATTCTTATTTAATGATATTTAAAATTTATTTTATTCTTTTTTTGATTATTTTTTTAGGGATAATCATTCTTCAAATATTTTTCATTATCCCATGATTATTTTTCAATAACATTTGTTAATTGGGGATCAATTTATGCCATAAATTTTCATAGCTTGAGTTTTATGATTTAGTCTTATAGTTTGTGGAGGTATAAAATGGCATTAGATTGTTTTTAAAGTTATGTTTTGGGATGTACAATAGGAATGGAAAATAGTAAGGTCCAAAGTAAAAATAAACCCATAAAAGTATCTATCTAAACTTATTATGGATAACTTTAGGTTACTATAAAGTTTGAGTAAAAAGGATTATAGGTTATGACCTCAAAATATATTTATTTATTCCATGTTCACCTATATTAAGTGAAAATAGGAAATATTTAACTCATTTCATGACATAAAAATGGGTTTGAAGAAATGATTTTATTACATAAAAAATATTTTTATAAGAAACCAATTGTTTTTTGTTATTTATATAATATTTTGAAATGTATATCATGGGAACTTGTTTTACTTGTTGTGAAAAATTAGTTAGGAATGATATTATCTAAATGAAATGGAATACAAGCCTACCAAGATTTAGTATGAAGTTGATTTTTATTATTATTAATGATTGATTGATTACATTGTTTTGAATTGTTTCATTTGTGTTTTATAAAAAAATTCACCCAAGAAGAGTTACAATTGGATGAGGATGTAGATAGGTGGAGATTCTCTTGTGGATCCAAACTAGTGAACATGATTGGGTAAGTTGTTTGGGTGTTTGGAAGAGACACTAATTAGGATAAGACGATATAGGTGGGATAGGTCTTGATGTTTAAAAAGCAGAATCCATCATCACTATGAGGTATTTATGTACTAGAGTAGAGAGAAATTGGGTTGGAATTGGTTAACCAAATAATTAAATTTTTTTAATATTCCAAAGTAATAAAAGGAAAATTTTAGATCTTATATGTGAGATTCATAATCTAGGTAGTGGTGGGAGATGATCAAAGAAGTAAATAAGAATAGTGATCATGAATAAAAGGCATTTTAAAAGATATTTAATAATTAATATTAAACAAATTAGTTTAGTTTTTATGGATCTAAAGAATTTATTAATTTTGATAAAAATATATATCTATGATAGAGTATGTATCAATGTTTTCTAATATTTTATCATATTAACCAGAATTTTTAATGAATGGAAACTTGATAGAATGACGATTCAAGATATGGTTGTGATTAAATATATAATTTAGGATTATCATTATGACACTAGCTACTTATATGGAGGTAGCTATTAGAGTATCTATAATAGATTTAGATATAATAGAAACATGAAATAAAAGTAATTTTATTCCTTATCCATGTGGGGGAATAAATGAATTTTGTGACTATAAGATGAAAAAATAACTTTCATAATAAATCAATGAAGTCATATTCTCATAATTTTTTATGGAAAGGGTTCACTGTAGTGTTCCACTCTTGTAGATTTGGAAACCATAAGTAAAAATTTCTGGAGCCTCTTTTTAAATGTTTCTAGTGTGAAATAGTGTAAATACATATTAAGTATTATAAGAGGTTCTCATAGATGAGTCATGTTATTATATCCAATCTCTTGAAATGATCATGGATTCAAATAGATGAACTGAGGCAGTCTGAGCCAAGGACACAGGAAAGAGTGTGGTGGTCTCATCAGGAGGATAGTTCAATACCTTAAAAGATTTGGGAGAAAATATTTATAGATAAGAATTAATTAAAGTAGGATGAAACTAATGTGGGACCATCCATAGAATGGGGAACCATTTTAATAGTTTTATGATTATTTATAAATTATTTGATATTATATCATTAAATTCATTTATATTTTTATGATTGGATAATCAATTAGAAATTCATACGGATTTGTTGTAATATTCAACTAGAATATACATTCCACTGGTTGAAAGGGTTGAACAAGGTTTTAAATTTACATTCTACTCAATTATGATTGGAAACAAAAAATTTTCATTGGATTTATTAGTACAAGAGATATGAATTTATGACGTTATTATTAGTATGGATTGTTTGAGTAATTTTAAGGGTTAAGTCAACAATTATAGTTGAATATTTATATTCATAACACTAGATGAAACTATCAATACATTGAAGGGGGAGTGGGACATTCAAATGAGTAGTATATGTTTAATCTCTAGTGACATTCGATCTATATAATGTTTTTTGGTAGGGTTAATACTATATTTAATTAAGGGAATATAAAACTTCACTCATAATGGTAGTGAAATAGTATCCACATATTTTTCTAAAGTATTTTTTTGGATTACGAATGAGGAGTGAAGTATAATTTTCCATTGAACTTGTTTTTGGGGTGAATCATATTTTCCTACCTTCTAATAAAATGGAGTCAATGGAGTTACATGAGTGAATCTATAACAAAATGCTATTGAGTAGAAGGGATTCATTTATCTACATGTTTCAACAAGGGTAATACCATTTTTTTATATCTAGGAATGGTGGTAGCTTAAGAAAATGTATTTACTATCAGAAGCTAATGTTGGAATTATTAAAAAAATACACCTTAACTGAAATTGATGTTTTGTTTGGATATTTTATTGGATTGAATTAGTTTTAATTGTAAAAGTAGATGATATTAAGAAGAAATATTTCACTTGTCATTATAGATATTTTGATATTTTTTATTATACCATTCAGGGTAACCAACACACCAAATGTATTCATGGAATCAATGAACAATATTTTCCATAGGTACCTATATGACATTATAGTGGTATTTGTGGATGAAATCCTTATATACACAAGATAAAAGGAAGACTATGGAAGGAATTTGATATTTTTTTAGATATTATTTATGAGAATAGTATATACATTATAAATGATATATTTTTTGATTTAGATGGTAAAGTCACATGTTTATATTCTTATTTTTTATTAATATAAAAAGTGGTTCATTTATGTGTTTTCATTATCAACTTCTCCCATGATAGCCATGACTTTGAAATTGGAAAAATTTGATTAAAATTTTATGTACTAGAAGTAATTTTAGAAATTGAATTATAGACATACTTCATATCTAGATTTAATTCTATATGAATTAAGTGTTGGTTATTACGTATATTTAGATGCATTTGGATTGGGCACATGATGTGATCTGATGAAAGGAATTAAGATTGTGGAAAATGGTTCTATGTAGATGAAATAACATATGAATAACTACCCTACACATGATTTATAATTATTTATTATTGTTCATTCCATTAAGATTTTGATAAAATATGTTTTATAAGTGAAATTCATAGATCATGTTGATTACAAAAGTTTGATGTAAATTTTATCATAGTGACAATTGAACCCAAAACAATCCAGGATGGTAGAATACTTTTAAAATTTTTATTTTGAGCTCATGTATACCCTGGAGAATGAAAATGTTGTAGAATATTATTTAAGTTGAAAAAATGTAATATAGGTAGTGAAAATTTTTTAGGGAAAGTATAAGTTAATATGTTTATTAGAAAACATTCTCATAGTGTTAGAGGATAAATATTTTTTGGTTCTCTCTAGAATTAATGTGTGTTCCATGTTGACAGACCAAGTATGAGAGAAGCAATTTTATGATGAAGAATACCTGGTTATGAAGGATTTCTAAAATAATGTGGAGATCACCAATATATGGAACATTATACCATATTCAATTATATATTTTAGTGGAAGAAAAGTTGTTCAAATGTTTACTAGGGATGATTCTATCAAAATATTTCTCCATTCAAGTTTGTAAGTTTATCCTATACTTACCAAGATTTAATATGACATCATACATCAATTTTAGAGATTGGGAGTGACAAAGGATGTTGCCAATTTTATTTCTTAAGGTTTGATTCTTCATAATTGAAGGTGGAACATCATTGAATGATCGGGTTGTTTTACCCTTTTCCCATTACATCATGGAAATCAAAGGATATTTCTATAGATTTCATGATTATATTTTCTATATCCCCATAGAAACATGATTATGTTTTTTTAATGGTGGATCAAAACAAAGATTTATTTATTTCACTATTATATAAGAAAATTTAATATTTTATGATTTTTGTAATCTTTATATGAAGAAAAATATTAGTTTTTACATGAATCTGAAGCCCATAATCATTTATTGATATCCCCTATTTATAAAAATATTCTATATGGAAATCCATAATTTAAAGTGGTCATAGTTTTAGTTGAGTAGATAATATGAACTCTAAATTAATGGAAAAAATTTGATGTTTATATTTTATAGGATATTATCCGAGCATTTTTTCCCGACCATAGTAGATCATTTTACATTATTGGAGTTTATTTATAACAATATTGATCGATAAATGTGGACCCATTTGTTTTGTTTTATGGTCTAACAGGTTGACCACTATTGTGTTGGTCTCGGAGTGGTGATAAGAAACTTAAGAGACCCATTTTGTTGTAATATAAAATAGATTATGTTAAATTGATTTATAAATTAGTGATCATAGAGAAGAGTTATCATAAACCGTTTTATTATTATTAATGATAAACCCTTAGATTTTATTTTTGAGAGTGTGAGTTTTTGAAATGGACTCTTTGGTAGGTACATCAATGGCTTGGGAGAAAATTAAAATTATTTCCCTAATATATGGTCCCTTTTAAGAATAGAGAGTGGATCAATGAAGTGTCTTATTAGTAGGTGTTTCTATAATTCTATGGTAAGATTATTAAAATTTTCCACATTTCAAAACTAAAGAAGTATCAACTAGAACCAATTAATGTCTTTATTTGGGTGATGGTTGAGTTGGGTCTTGATAAAAAAATTTAGAGAGGAATATTCAGATTTTTGATCATGGAGAGAAGATCTATTAAGGATATTGTATTACTTTGGTTAAGATATTATGAAATCATGGAATGATATAAGAAGAGACATGGAAGAAGGAAGTTGAGATGTGAAGGCAGTGGCTAGATCTTTTTTGATGAATAATGCATTGGTTGAATTTTTAAGATGAAACATACTATCGTGGGGTGAATTTTAACACCATAGTTCTAGGATCTATGTTTTTTTCAATTTATAATGAATTTTGGATGTGAAATTAATATTTTACGGGAGTAAAATTTCTTTTTGGAATTTAAAATTTTGAAATGGTGGGTTAAATGATCTCAAAAGAAAATTTTCACTACAAAGATGGATCTATAATGGGGTGTTTACTTTTTGATTCATGTTTTTTGTGAATTCAAATTTCTAAACAATGTTAATAAATTTTGAAAAAAAATGATATGTAATTTTGAAGGGTTAGGAAATATTTATTAAAGGTTATGTATCCTAGTTTTGAAGGTAGTAAGTAATTCATGATCTTCCTGTATGATTCTAGAGACCAACCATCTAGACCATGCATTAAAGATTATATTACAAGGATTTTAGTTAAACCAATACAAAATCCTCTAAATAACCTTATTCATTCCCTAAAAACATCATATAAGTGTCTCTAGTCATCCTACGGTGTTTTCTTATGGGGGGTGGCTTCCATCATCCCTTTAATAGATTGGTGGTGGGGATTGATTAATTAACATCCAATTTTTTTTATGATCTTGATGAAGTTTCAATATCTTGAAATATCTTATTTTCACTTTTAGATCCACACATAAGGATTTTGTATCTATGGTTAACAGATATATATTTTGATTATTTATTTATATTCATATAAATGTGTTTGATTCATTCCATTATGAGATATTTGGCTTTAAATTTTGAGAATTTTAGAATGACATGTCTAGATTAGTGGATTTAATACCTCATATGATATTAGAGAATCTTTATATTTTATTGATTTATTTTTATTGACTATTTATTTGAATTTCATGATTTTTTTGGAACTCATGATTTTTATAGAAATGTGATTTTTATTTAAAATGGTTTTCCCTATAATTTATATTTTTCACATATATTTATATTTTAAATTTAAAATCATTATTTTTAATGTAAATGATTTTATCTATTGATTGTTGAATATTTAATTATGTTTTTATCTATTGGGATGATTTTGAAGAAAAATTATTTTTTATTTCATTTTTTTAATGAAAATACACTCTAACATGATATATTTTATCAAAATTATTTGATATGATTACTTGGGGAATTATCTCACAAATGTGTGTAGGGGTGGAAAATGAATTTATATGAGAATTTCTTTTAAATATCTATTATTTATACAAGGTAAATTAAAGACATATAGAAATTATTTTATAGTGAAAACCATTTGGAATTACTAGTGTCGTATGATGACAACCAAATCATTATCATGGTAAAAAAATGGTTTGAGGTTTGATGTGTGAATGAGCGACAATGTTGTTCAAAAATGATTGGGGAAATTAAAAATTTATTACTACATGGTGGGAGACAAATAGTTTTGGTTAGCTAGATAGAATTAAATTTATTATATTATATTCTAATATGAATTAAAAAATTAGGCCTTGGGAAAATTGGAGTTTCCATTGGTTGTTGGGAAATATAAATTTCCATGGATTTTTTGATATGTTTTCGAAAATAGAGAACTTTCATAGATTTTAGGGAAATGGGATGTTATGATGTTTTAGAGAGAAAAAAAAGTTAATGAGGTTTTTTAAAATAAAGGTTTTAGTTTTTAATTTCTCTAAAAATTTCAAATTTTGAAATGAATATAGATATAGATGATATTTTCAAAATGTTTTATATGTATTTTAATGAATAAACCCCCACCAAAGTTTCATTTTGAAACGATTTTCTTCCTTTTCAGTTTTCAAGGGTATTTTGAGAATTTTTGTTAAAATTGCTTAATTTATAATTTTTATGTGTTTGAATAATTTCTTGAGTAAAATGAGGAATCCATACTACTGTTTTTTATTCTATGTTATTCCTAATTTTTTTTGAAGTTAATTTAAGAAATTTAGATAAGTAATGAGAATAATTCTTGAAAATAATGCTTCTGGCCATATAATAATAATTTTAGTCTGATAATATATCTTTACACTACATCATTATACTTTTCTATATTTCCATAAAACACAAAGTTTAGGATTTAATTATTCTATGCATTTGAAAATATTAGAAACCCACAATCATAAGGATTTTCTCCCTTAAATGTAATTATTTTAATTTCACCATAAGGCTTCAAAACAATATGATTAGGGATGTCAAAAAAGAAATCTTCCAAAAATGTACACTCGATACTTTTTAAAATTTTTGGAAATATGGGCACTTGAAAAATATTCATAGAATTTCATAAAGGTTGAACCACATATAATTATTTAAATAGAGATGAAGATTCCATGATTGGGGGTAAATAATAAGAAAAGATAATAAATGCATGGCATGCACATGAAAATTTAATGTTTTCAACCAATTAGCATGGAAGTAAAATTTTGTTGTTTCTATTTCCACCTGGGGAATTCATGGATGAGTTACTGCATGCATGAGAAGTTTATTGAGATAATATTTAAGGATAAATTCAAATCCAAATATTTCCCCTATATTTTCATGGAATAAATCATACATAAAATAGTTCACATAGTTCAGGGTGAAAAAAAAAACGAGAGACTGCAGTGATAGAGGTCTGAAATATTCATAGTCATAATCATGATCTGATATGGATGTAGGGAATAAATAGGAATATGGGAGTTGATGTGATGGACCTGACGTGAATACCCTCTCAAACCTGTACCTAACCCAAATAGTCAAATACCCATAGTGTATAGACCCAAATCTTGGCATACAAGGGCATTACAATAATTTTGAGGAATGCTTAATACATAAAAAAACCAACACTCAAGGATCATAATAGTTTAGTGTCTTTGGAAACTCAAAACAAAATATTCTAATCACTGTGAAAGATCTTCAACATCTCCCATAAAGATCTTCCCCTTTGGTTTTCTTACCTAAAACGTTTCTTTATATCCTGGGGAAAAGAAAACATATAAAGGGTGAGCTCAAATGCTCAGTAAGGGTAATCATGGATAGAATAAAACAAACCATATATATTTGAACTTAAAAATAAGAAAATAATTATTAAACTTCAAAATCTTGAGAAATGACATAAAACATAGCAGTACATGAGACATAGACACATAAATCATGATAAAATAGCATGGGAATAAAACACGTAATTGTGGAAACCATTAATCACATGATATGATTTCAATAGTAGCCAATGAATTACTACCAAGACATCTTAGTGAACAAAGCCCCTTTCTCAATCGAGTTCACTCCTCGTTCCTATCCTGTAACACTGAACCGGATTAACTTACCATTCCAGCCATGTCTATCTCATGAGATATAAATCTCTACCCAATTCATTAGAGGGAGATATAGGTCCCACCCATCTCATAATGAAATCATTATTTCGTGTGACACAAAATAAACATACATCATTCATAATAACCCAATGAATAAAATGGGGTTTAAAAACATCATCCCATCATAACATAATCCATATAAAATAAATGGATATCATTTCCTCTTAAGAAAACTCAAACAATGTAAATAATAGATACATTATACTTGAAACATAAAAATACTTAATAATTTCATCTTAGATGTTATATAATTTTGATAAAACACTTGAAATGAATTTTTGAGGAAAATATCTTTTCTTCTTCAAAATCATTTTCTTTTCTCAAAATGCCATGCAATTTTAAAAGAAACGAATTTTGATGAAAATAGTAATGAATTATTATAGAGTAAGATTCTTTAAAATAAGGAGTTATGAAACCATAAAAATCCATTCATGTCATATAAGTTAAAAAAACATTCTCCTCGTACTTTTGTCGGAAAAGTCAAAAAGTACCTCGTATGGTAAACAAAAGAAGGATTCCTTCCATACGATGTGGTAAAAGTAGAAAAGGGTAAAAATGAATTTAAACATACATGGAAGAAAAGTAAAAATTTTATGAAAACATTTTGAGAACATATGGACCTGGATAATAAACATAACCCCAGTAAATACTTACGAATAGACAATCTCCGATAAGAATGAGATTGGAATAATTATCCCTTACCTTATGTCCGGAATGCTTCATACGTATCCAAAAATCCTGTATAATGATTTAAATAACTTCATTAACTTATTAAAAATTCATATTCATTGTTATGATATCATATATGGATCACTTATGACTTTATATTACCCGTTCTTTTGTAAATTCCATGTTAAAGCAATGTTTTGGGTAAAATCATTTTATTTATCGTACGTGTTTGGAAATGTTTTTATTGATATTATTATTACTTATATAATGATTTAATTACTTAATTAATGTAAATAATGATTTATATATCATATATAGTCAGTATATATATATATAATAGATAGATAAATGAAATGAAATACACCGTTCATGGACACGGTAGGCCGTACGTATGCATAAACGTTGTTTTCTTTTCCTTATTGACTTGAATGGAAGTAAGTAGATGACATATATATATACATAAATCCAGTAGCTTTATCATTTCATATATTTCATTATTATTCATTATATATAATTTTTAATCATTATTAAGTGGTTAACATGAATAATGAACCTCATCGCGTCGTGGAGATGGTAGTCCGTACGTACGCACGAGTGATGATATCATTCCTATAATTATTCAATAGAATTGGAGTGAATGATATAATATCTTATAATCATTATGATGTAATAATAATCATATATAGTTATTATTTACACCATTATACCCATCCAAGTAAGGTGGTGGTGGAAAAACTGATTACACCACGGTGTGGAGACGGTATTTCGTACGTACGTACGCGCGATGATTTCATTTTACGTAGGATGGATAGAAGCTTAAATGGGGTTGTTTCATATTTATAATAACATATCAGTATATTATAGATACTTATTTTATTACTTTATAGTGAAACAACTAAATAAGAAGAAGTTAAAGAAGAATGAAACTTGAAAGAATTGGTAGAAGAGATTACCTCTTCTTCGATGCACCTCTTTTAAACTTCTTCTTAGGGCACTAGAGTTGGTCTTTTGATAATACCAGAACTTCTATGATATAACTAGAGAGGTTTAGAAGATTAATTGAATGTGGTTGGACGATATTCAAGGCTCAAAATGGTGTGAAGAGAAGAGGGAAGGAGTTCCCTCTTTATGAGGGAGGAGAGGGGAACCTTAGGAAAACTTAAAATATTATTTTATAATAAAGTCATATTCGGTTTTTAATAGCTCCGAATTGATTTATTTCTAAGATAAGGTGGTTATGGGTCGAAATACTTTCAACAAATAGGTTTTATACAAGTTTAGGTTACTATTTTATCCTTATCATTTAGATTTAACTATAAGTTAAAAAATTTAACTTTTACCGTGTCTTTTTGTTTTCTTACAATATATGGTTAATAAACTTACTATAACAAGACAAACTAACCCCAAGTGGTTCATTATAAATATATATATCCTTATCTAAGTCATTTGGAAGAACAATATATTTTCAAAAATAAAATAACAATTAATAATATAATATTTGTTTTAAAAACGTATTTATTTCAATTCTGACACTATTTGGTACTTGATTTTTGTAAAGATCATAATATCATGATTAGTTAGAAAAAATTTAATTAAATCAATAATAACATGTCATATTAACCTAGAAAATTAGTGTAATTCATAAAAAGTCTAAAATTACATTTATTATTGTATTTATAACATCAATTATGTTAATATTTCATTAATATGGTAATTACTGCATCATCATTGTGTCATAAATAAATTAACATATTTAATGTATAAAAATTATAAATAAAATACCATTATTTATGATATATTTTTATTTTTTTAATGAATATTTATAGTCAAATTTATCTTATGTATAACCCTATATTAAAAATGTTTTAGTTATTAAACATTGATTTTAACTATTTTAAATCTTCTTTAAATAAAATAATAATAAATGACATAATCTAATAAAAGTGGACCTAAAGGGTAATATGTTACCCCTAAGGTTGTTTATGGTCGAACTAAACTTATCCAATTGAATTAGGACATGTGTTAGGGTAATAATAATATCATTTTTACCCTTAATTACCCTATTTACTTTTAACCGTTGTAAATAAAAGTACAAAGTTACGATTCAAAAAAAATTATTTTATCTTATTGAAACACATTTTACTCCTTGATATTAAATGTGTCTCTCAGATTTTCGAAATTCCACTCACTAAAGCGGTAAAATTATGTTTTATGTAAATTTTCAAATACTCCTAGGAGGTGGGTAAAAGACGGTGAAAAGTTCAATAAAATTTTTATATATCTAAAATTATTATAAAATGACTCCAATGAATTAAATTGAACTTATATAGGTATTATGTATCAATTATGACCTAAAATAAATTTAAATAAAATAAATATTTATTTAAATAAAAAGTCGGATTTTAAATACTAACCCAGTGTTTTCACTATTCATCAAAAATTGAAAGTTTTCAGAAAAATACAAACAATTCACCCTAGGCTAATTTCGATATTCCAAATCCAAAAATGAAGCCCATTTTGGAATAAAAAATTTATAAAAGATCAAAGAGTGGGTATTACTATTCATAACTTCTAGTTCATAATAATATTATAATAATATATCGTTTAGTGAAACACAATATTTCGTACTACACACGCTATTGAAGAAGGTCTTGATTACGTGTATTGAAATCCAATCCAGGGCTGAGTGTAGTGAATGCTCCATTTGGTGTTGTGTATAACATAATCAAAACTTATTTCATTTATAGATTTAAAAAAAATCTATACTTAATGTTGCGTAGAATAATTTCCACAAAACGAACATGAATTTGTGTGTAACACAAGCCAAGAATAGTATTGTGTATACTTCAATCTAATACAGTATTGCATATAGTTCAAGATAATCTTGGTGTAGTTTATAATAGAAGACATAAAAGAAATTTCAAATAATATATCTCATAAAATCTCGAGGTGTTACATTCTACCCGCCTTAAAATGAATTTTTCCCTCGAGATTAGTTGGGGTTATAAATGGTTTACAACTAGAATGTATCTTTCATAGAAACCTACACCGTAAAAAAGAATACCAAAACATATATTTAAAAACTAAATTATAAAACATAACGGTTAACCAAATTAACTAATCACTGGGTTTCTACATAAGAGAACATAGGTGAAAATATGGATATAGAAGAGAAATATAACCATCAAGTTCTGATGGAGAGTGGTAGAGAACATGGCTATGAAAAAGCCGACAATCACAAAGCCATAAATTTGTGATGATATAAGGTACCATCTGATTCATCAAATATAAGGGCACTAGGACAACATTTTTGGTTTTCAAGATCATTTCCCTAAAGTTTAAGAAGTTGAATTTGAAGAAATACTTACTTTATGTCGGTATAATCTCACCGTTTCTCGTGCCTTGAACAATTTCCACTTCATATCTTATAGAAATGAATTTGAATTTTTCATTCGTTAAGTGTTAGAAGATCATGTGATATAATGATGGGTCATTCCATATGTCTGAAACAAAAGGTTTGACAAAGTTATCAAATATACATAAGTCCATCTATGGTGAGGTTTATCGTATATGATTCCAAAAATGGACTTATAATTCATCTATCATACTGCTTAATAAAACTAGTTTCTACTATCACGAGACTTCCTATAGGCCAGTGGTAGGAAATAAAGGCCTATCGCACTTCGGTTATGGGTTCGATTCCCACATCCTTGTCCAACGCGACGAGTTGTCGCCCGACCTGCAGGTTGTCCCTTTTTCTAAAACTACATTATAATAACACTACAGAAATTATATTGAAAAAAACTTCTATACTTAAACAATACTATCTTATGTCTAACTTAATTCATTTTAATCATTAGGCTTATCCAAAATACTTCGGTCCAGGCTCATAGTATAAAGAAAATTATTACCGTAAAGGTCAGATAATAATCAAGTGAATACCTTCATTTATCCCACATATATCATAATATATATCTTGTTGACTGCATTCCAAACATGTGAATACCTTAATCATGTATTCTCTTGAAACATAAATTATCATAGAACCATTGTGAAAACATGAAAGCTGTTAAAAGGAAACTCTTTCCATATACCAAAATCTTAAAAATTCTATATACTCAAACTGTGATATCACTTTGTCCTTATATCAGTCATGAGATCATTAATACTATCAAACATTTCATTATCTCCTTATCCCTTCTTTATGTGCATATTAGGTGCTTTCGAAAAATATCTGAATAACCTTTCATGGTAACCGGTACCATTAAACATATACCATCAAAAAAATAAGGAAAAACAATATTGTAACAATACTTAGATGTCTCATTATTCCATAGTACCATGAGATTACTTATACAATGTTACTCTTGATAAAAATGTAATCATTCCACTACCTTCTTAAACCATTGACCGATCTTGAATAATTATTTCACCTCACATATCATTTTTTGTCCCTTCATCATCAACAACATAAATACTACCCATACGACCATGCTTATTCTCTTCACGAGACTTTCCCTTAGGGAATTGGTTAGCATAATGCCCATATATTCCACATTTAAAACATTTAATCGTTTTTGATGTCGTAGCAATACCATTATCCTTGTCCATGGTGTTAACTGAACATTTTACTTTGCACTTACTTGCTTTGTGTCCTTCCTTTACACACCCAAAGCATCTACTAGTTCCTTTGAAACATTCTCCTTGATTCCTCTTCCCACATTATTAACATGAGGGAAATCGAACTTTCTTTCCTCTATGATCATCATGATACTCCATCTTTCTCTTATTAGATGAGTCAAGATACTTACCAAAGTTGAGATTATTGATCATATTGTGAGATTGATGATTAGGCATAATAATGATGTTTTGACTTCCAAATCCCATTTCATTTGGTTTCTCATGAGGAATATCATTCCATTGTCCATCATATCCTCCATTATTGTGAATCTTCCTATTTCCGGCCATTTTCTAAACCCAAAAAGAATAGTGTGAGAGGCCAAAATCATACTCAAGGGGGAGTAACTTCAATATCTAACATCTTAGGTTTAATTATAATATTGTTACCATAATTATAGGACTATAACCTATACTTATACTTAACCTTAGGGACATCCCTAGACATACCGTAGAAATATCTCTAGGGATCTCACTAAAGTTCTTGCATCCTAGTTTCCAAAGGTTGACTAAACCTTTCCTCTGATACCAACTGTAGAGACCCAAATCTTGGCGTACAAGGAAATTAAATTACTTTTGATGAATACTAAATACATAACAAAAACCAACAATCAAGGATCATAATATTTTAGTGTCTTTGGAATCTCGGAACAAAATATTCTAATTGTTGTGAAAGATTTTCAACATCTCCTGTAATGATATTCCCCTTTGGTTTTCTTACCTAAAACTTTTCTTTATATCTTGGGGAAAAGAAAAAAATAAATAAAGGGTGAGTTCAAATGCTCAGTAAGGGTAAGAATGGAGAGAATAAAACAAACTATATACATTTGAACTTAAAAACATGAACATAATGTTTAAACATTAAAATCTTGAGAAATGACCTAAAACATAGCAGTACATGAGGAATAGATACATCAATCATGATAAAATATAATGGGAATAAAACATGTAATTGTGGGAACAATTAAGAACAATATTTTATTTCCATAGTATCCATGGAATTACTGCCAAGACCATCTTAGTGGACAAAGTCCCATTCTGAATCGAGTTCACTCCTCGCTCCAGTCCTGTAACACTGAATCAGATTAACTTACCATTCTATCCATGTCTATATCAAGAGATATAAATCTTTACCCAATGAATTATAGGGAGATATAGGTCCCACCCATCTCAAAATGAAATCATTATTTTGAGTTCCAAAAAATAAACATACATTATTCATAATAACCTAACGAATAAAATGGGTTTCATAAACATCATCCCATCATAACATAATCTGTATAAATAAATGGATATCATTTCATCATAAGAAAGCATAAAACATTTAAATAATAGATATATCATACTTGAAAAATAAACATACATAATAATGCCATCTAAGATGTAAAATAATTTTGATAAAACACTTGAAATGAGAATTTGAGGAAAATATATTTTCTTCTTCAAAATCATTTTATTTTCTCAAAATACTAGGAAATTTTAAAGAAAAGGATTTTGTTCAAAATAGTCATGAATTCTTATAGAGTATTCTTCTTTAAAATAAAGATTTATGAAACCATAAAAATATTTTCATGTCATGTAAGTTAAAAAAACATTCTCCTCGTACTTTTGTCGGAAATGTCAAAAAGTACCTCGTATGCAAAACAAAAAAATGATTCCTTCCATAAAATGTGGTAAAAGTAGAAAAGGGTAAAAATGAATTTAATCATACATGGAATAAAATTAAACATTTTATGAAAACTTTTTGAGAACATATGGACATGGATAATTAGCATAACCCCAGTAAATACTTACGAATAAACAATCTCAGATAAGAATGAGATTGGAATAATTATCCCTTACCTTAAGTCCAATATGCTTCTTACATGTCCGAACCTCATGTATAATGATTTAAATAAGGTCATTAACTTATTACAGAATCATATTCATTGTTATGATATCATATATGGTTCACTTATGACTTTATATTACCCGTTCTTTTGTAAATTCCATGTTAAAGCAGCATTTTGGGTAAAATCATTTTATTTATCGTACGTGATTGGACTTGTTGTTCTTGATATTATTATTAATTATATCATGATTTAATTACTTACATAATGTAAATCATTATTTATATATCATATATATTTAGTATATATATATAATAGACCGATAAATTAAATGAAATACACCGTTCATGGAGACGGTAGGCCGTACGTACGCATGAACGCTGTTTTCTTTTCCTTATTGACTTGAATGGAAGTAAGTAGATTACACATATATATAAATAAATCCAGTAGCTTTATCATTTCATATATTTCATTATTATTAATTATATATACTTGTTAATCATTCTTGAGTGGTTAATATGGAAAATGAATCTCATCGCGTTGTGGAGACGGTAGTCCGTACGTACGCATGAGTGATGATATCATTCCCATAATTATTGAATAGAATTGGAGTGAATGATATAATATCATAGAATCAATATGATGTTATAATAATAATATATAGTTATTATTTACACCATTATACCCATCCATGTAAGGTGGTGGTGAAAAAACTTATTACACCACGACGTGGAGATGGTATTCCGTACATACACACGCGCAGTGATTTCGTTTTCCGTAGGATGGATAGAAGGTGAAATGGGCCTGCTTCATATTTATAATAACATATAAGTATATTATAGATACATATGTTATTAATTTATAATGAAACAAATAATGAATAAGAAGTTAAAGAAGATAGAAACGTGAAAGAATCGGTAGACGAGATTACCTCTTCTTCGACACACCTCTTTTAAACTTCTTCTTAGGGCACTAGAGTTGGTCTTTTGAGAAGACCAGAACCTCTATGATTTAACTAGAGAGTTTGAGAAGAGGAATTGGCATGGGTTGGCCTAGATTCAAGGCTCAAAATGGTGTGAAGAGAAGAGGGAAGGGGTTCCCTTTTTATAAGGGAGGAGAGGGGCACCTTAGGAAAACATAAACTATTATTTTATAATAAAGTCATATTCTGTATTTTATAGCTCCAAATTGATTTATTTATAAGATAAGGTGGGAATGGGTAGAAATAATTTCAACAAATAGGTTTTATACATGTTTGTTTTACTATTTTTTCCTTATCATTTAGATTTAACTCTAAGTTAAATAATCTAACTTTTACCGCGTATTTTTGTTTTCTTACACTATATGGTTAATAAAATCACTATAACAAGACAAAAGAACCCCAAGTGTTTCATTATAAAAATATATATCCTAATCTAAGTCATTTCTCCGAACTTTATTTTTTTAGGAATAAAATAAAAATTAATAATATAATATGTGTTTTAAAAACTTTTTTAGGTAAATTTTGACACTATTTGGTTCTTGATTTTTTCAAATATCATAACAGCCTGATTAGTTCAAAAAATGTTAATTAAATAAATACTAACATGTAATATTAACCTAAAAAAATAGTGTAAATCATAAAAAGTCTAAAATTGCATTTATGTTGGTATTTATAACATAAATTATGTTAATATTTCATTAATAAGGTTATTACTGCATCATCATTGTGTCATAAATAAATTAAATTATATAATGTCTAAAAAATACATATATACATACACATAAAAAAATAATAAATAGTGTGAGATTAAAACAAATTTCATAGAAAAAAGAATCATTAGAAGTGATACAACCCAAATATAGCTAAACAATATCAAAGACATGAGTCCAACTGCAAAAGAACACTAATAACCAATATAAGAAATAGCTACTACATGTGAAAGTGTGAGAATAATCCTAACATATCACCACTAGCTACCCAAACATAGTTGACAAAAATATATCTACCTTGTTATCGTGCCTTGCCTTTCCTTACATCAAATGGCATAATAAGATCTTTGTACAAACAAAGGGGTGTGTAGGGTGTGAGCTAAACAATCTCAACAAGATACTACACATGCATTCTATTAAATGTATCTATATACAAATATGATCATTGTCAACATTAAATTAAATAAGGCATGATAATAAGTTAAAATGTTTTTATATCAAAATCATGATAAATCATTCCTTTTTCCCAAAGCTCCCAATAAATAGGTAAAACAATTTCAATGAATATCTCATATATCAAAGTAGTTAAATCAAAGAATGTATCACATGTCATATAAAATCCTAGAATTAAAAACTCAAAGCACAAAAAACATCATGATAAGTATCACACCAAGCCAGGACAACAAGAAAACTCAAACCCAATCATAGACAATCACAAAAATCATGTATATAGATATATTAATCAAATCTATGGAGGCGAGGAGTTCTCCAACAAGTGAACATCCCAAAATATCTAATAATTCCCTATAACAATTTTCCTAGGGAGAAAAGGAACACCTCATGAGTGAATCCTCAATAGTATCAATAGGAAAAAACTATTACTACACCTTCCACTTAAGAACCCAAGTCTTCCCACATGCTGAAATTTCCCAACTATTTCATCAAAACCATGATTTGAAAACCATTTCATAAATCCATTTTAAAATAATTTGAAAACACCTTTTATTTTACCAAAAATGGGGAGAGACATCATTCCTCAAAAAATCATATTCACACACTCAATAAAATTATTAAAATCAATTTATAAAATAGTTTATAAAAAAGAAAATATATTTCTCCCAAGATAGGCTAGAGACGGAACCACATACCTCAAAATTGGGTCCCACATGCCTAAAATGGGATCCACCAATATGGAAGAATGAAAAGCTAACAATGTATTCCCTAGAATAAATAATTACAAATCAGAATGAATTCAATAAGTAAAATAGTCGAAAAAGAAGATAACACATCACATATCATAAGGAACTATCATACTCAACCATAATTGGAACAAAGGTTATACACTAGAGGAAGAAAACACAATTGGTATAAAATGGATCAAGAGAATCAATACCACAAGATGAATAAATATAAAAATGTAGTATAATAGTGTTTCTTGACCAACTAAAATAAAGAAGAAGAATGATCACTTACTTAGAGAGACACAATACAACCATAATGAAAATAAATTTATGAATGAAATGTTTAGGAAGGAGTGGAGATCCCCCAAATCAGATAGGAGAGCTTCCATGTTTCAAGAGAGAATATTAAGGTCAAATTAAAGATAAATTAGACTTGCATAGAATAAAAATCTATATGCCATGATCATTACATTACTTGAATCATAGGATCATGATGTGAAATAACGAAAATTAATATACACCAAAAAAGGAATTAACTAGGTTAACAAAATTGTTCAAACTTTTAATGATGTGAACCAGTCTCACAATGTCTACAAATTTCACCCTCTTAACAAGTTCGTTAGATCATCTTGAAATCACATTCACGTTGTGTATCCCTTTAATGACATGGAACTTTTCAAAAATAATATTATGTGGAAACACTTATAATTATCCCCTATTTCATCCCAGATCCCAATGTACATCCTCATAAGCCTTTTTTCACATTTATACCAAAACTCATGTAATTTCAACAAACATATATCCCCAAACATTAGGTAATTTCCCCCGTCAAAGACTCTCCATCCTCAAAAGTACCAAAACACATCTAAACGAAGACTAAAACGAAAATAGAGATGATAAATACCTAATATAAGGGTAAGATATGTTAAAAACTCCTAACGATAATACTTTCCATATTTGGGAAGTCATGTGAAAGAGTGGTGTCTGGAAAAAGGTAAGGCAACTTATCCCTCATTAATGATTATTTCTACTATGTCATGTGAGAATATGATCTATGTCACTATAATTCTCTGAAAAATAGAATTGAATTCCCATGAAATGAGTTTACTAGAGATTCAATAATCTCCACTAGTTTCTATAAAAAAGAAACTTTTGGCTCTGACTCGATCAATTCCCTACTCAAAACATGAGAGGGATTATGATAGAACTTCTAATTCTTAGAAGTATGGAAAAAATAATGAATACCCATATAATTAAATGGGAATTCCAACTGATAGGAAACCCTAACTGGATTCTCAGTGAACTCAAATGGTCCAACATTTCCCAGAGATAACGTTCCCTATTTTCCTAGTCTAGGATGACCCATACGAGGTGAAATTTTTGAGAAAAACTAATCACTAACATATAACTCTAATGGATGAATCCAATGATTGACATACAATTTTGGTCAATTTAGAGATATAACCAGATGAATATGTATATCCTAAATATTCATTGACATATTATGAATGTGACTCAGTACTACAAGAGAGTCCTCATGCACATCTTCCCAATAACGTGGCGAACTTCATGGATGATCACCCAAATCCTCAAAGAGATCCATACTGGTTGAAGAAAGATAATATTTGTTATATGAAAACTAAACTAGTCCCATATAGCTATCATATGATCCACCAAATCCAAGACACATACACAAATAATATCCTCTAGGATCTAAATAAAATACTCTCTCTGGCCGTCTATCTATGGATGGTATGTTGTATTCAACCAACCATGATTTGCCATTTCCTCCTAGAGAATCTTCTTGAATCATGAGGAAATTTTAGGATCCATGTAAAAAAAATGGAATAGGCAACTCTATTTAACCTCACAACATCTTGTACACAAATCTTTATAAGATCTTCAACTTCAATGGTGTCCCTAATAGGAATAAATTGAGGTGAATTTTCCATTTTATCAATCACCACCTAGATAGAATTTATGTCTTAGAGAGTCTGTGGTCATACAGAAATAAGGTCATTAGAAACATCACCCCTTTTTCAAACTAGAACAGAAAGAGGATAGAGAAACCCATAAAGGTTTTTGATTCTTTACCTTTATCTGTTGGTAGGTGTAATAATGGGACACATAATCTGCAATTTCATTCTTCATACCCGACCACTAGAATCACCATATCATGTTATAATACATCTTTATAGTGCCCATATGAATGAACAAAAAAGATATATAGAATTAATAAAACTGATATCCTCATAGATTATGGGATTCAAACCCAATCACAAAATTGAGAATACTAAAGGGAGAGACCAAACAGAAATAGTCACCCTACCATATATAGTTTCTCGAATTTACCTAATCTCATCATCACACTATTGATCCATAAAAATATTCTCAATGAGATATGATGATAACTAAACATTGGTCAGAACCATATCAAAAACATCCTCATATGTTTCCAAGAGAAATTGATCAAATATCCCCATAAGGTTCAACTAAATCATAATTCTATAACAACCTGTGAGGGAAATTTCCTTTTTAGAGCTTATATAATTACATTACCCTTTCATAGGGTGTAGGTGACATTGAAGTCAAACATCTGAATGTATTTCACCCCTTTCACCTATCTGATATTCATGTATTTATAAGAAAAGATATATCTCAAAATTTTATGGTTAAAAGAGGTCATGAACCTCTCCCCAAAAAGATAGTGACAAAAAAATATAATCACAAACATAACCATGGAAATATTTAAATCATGAGTTTGGTGATTCTTATCATTTGGTAAAATCTAGCAAGATACGTATGCCTACAAATTATCATCTTGCCAAATCATGAAACCTAGACCAGTAATATAAGAATAATATAAAACCACACAGAATGTATCGATATTATGTAAGATCATAATAGGATTTGATTCTAGAAGTCATTTTAGATCATTGAAAGATGATTGACACCATATATCCCACATGAATTTCACCCCTTTCATGGTAAGAGTAGTTAATATTGATGCCAAATTTTATAAATCCTTGACCATCCATCAGTAATATCAAGAAAGGTTAATGAAGCTCTAAATCTCAAAAAATTCCCTTAATCTTCCCATAAAAAGGAAACCTTCACATTCCCAAGATCAATGGATAATCTATCCTAAAAAATAACGTGACCTAATAACATCACATATTAGATCCATAAATTTCATTTTTAAAGCTTTTCATACAAATGGTGACTCCTCAAGATCTCTAAAACCAAACTCAAATGGTGCTCATGCTCATTCTTGGACCCCAAAAAAACCAAAATATCATCCATAAAAACACCCAAAAAATATTTTAGATACTCATGGAACAATATAGTTCATTAAGGCCGTGAAAACTATAGGAGCATCTGAAAATTAAAGGAATTAAAATATATTATTAATGGCCACCGTTCTCATGAAATTCAACTTCAGTATATTAGACTCCCAAAATCTGAGATGATGATAACCAGATTGAATATCATAAATTTTAATCCATTTTTACTTCTTTATCTAGTAAAAATATCAACCATATTGAAAAAATGATACTTATTATTAACCATTACATAGTTTAACTTATGATATTCCATGAACAATCAGAGTGAACCATCTAGCTTCATGGGAAAGAACACATGGGATTCCCAAGGTGAAGCACAAGTGAGAAGAAAACCTTTCTCCATCAAATCATCCAACTGATATTCTACTCTTTCATCTCTACTGGTGACCTAGGATAAGAGGGTATTAATATTTGATGAGTATCTAGAAAAAAAATAATCGTAAACTCAACCTACCTCTTAGGATGAATACTAGAGAAATAATTTGGAAAAACATTGATAAAATTACAAAAACTCAATGGATGATAATCCACAAATGAAACGTCATTGGGCTCAACTAAAATAATATAAACAATGACAATATTTGGGTTGGAAGGACTTGTATGACAATACCTTGAATACCACTCTCCATAAAACACATGAGAGGTCCCATCGACTATAAGAAATGGGACACACCGATGATAACAATCAACATCAACATGATGAGTGATAATCCAATCCATCAAGATGATGATGCCAAACCGATCCAGATCAAGAATTAGGAAATCCAAGACTATCTCTTCATTGATTATTGATTGTGAATAAGAAGTAGAATAAAACACATACTCTTTACTCTATCTATGATTTATTGCTAAATTCATAAAAAAGGACATGAGTTCCACTAGATGTTTAAGAATATCCAATAAACTACTAGATATAAATGAGTGGGAGGAACCTATATTAAATAAAGCAGTCACTATTGAAGTTTCAATAAAGATGGTTCCTCTCACTATCATTGGACACACACATCTAGATCCTTTAGAATCTGATCCAATACATAAAGTTGCTTCACTCCTAAGTCTTTTTACAGGAGTCTTATAGAATTTGAAGCATCTTACTAAACCATAGTAACATTTGGAGTTTACACCCCATTGACTATAACAAGGGGTAGACTAATCTTGAATGAAACACTGTAGATGACCAAAACATCCACAAATTTACACATCCTTTTAGGTGAGGAACATGAATAATATGTGTGACCAACCTTTCTACAATAATAGAAAGGAAGAGGTGCACTATTGGCTACAACTGATGGTGCATAGGCGGTCCACTACTAAGAACCCCACTACCCCTCCAATGATGATCATTCCACATTTTCTTCCTCCCCTGCATGCCAATAAATCATCCAATAGGTGGAAGATAATCAGAAGAATAAAAAACCTTCCATATAATATCCATGTATTACATTATTTCCCTATCTATTATCTCTGTATTTTTAGAAAGTTTCAGTTTAAATATCTATAAAATAATATCTAGCCATAAGCCATGTTGAATATTTTGAGCCTTCAACTTGTCATTATTTATTTCATTTGGAGAAAAAACAAACAAGATCCATGATATTATTGGTGTAAAATGACACCAAAATATCTAACTACTAAAAGGAGAGTAACTCAAGGGACTTTTCCATCATCAGAGACTGTAGAGAAAATTTTAAAAAATTTATATCTTGATACCCTTCCAGTCTAATCCCACAAGTTTATCCTCATGTATGACAGAATCCGACCATATCTTACTCTAAAATTCATGTATAAATTCCATTTAATTTAACAATATATTCTAATGTTTTTAAAATAATTTTAAGATATAATAAATCTTATACAATAAGTACTCTTTCTATTGCGGTTCATTTATATCCATAAACGATGGAGGATTCTCATGTAATAACTACCTTGATTGATCCCTTTCTCCTCCATCCTCAGGATATAGCTCATAAACTGTGTTCTAAACTTGCAGGACATTTTTATGGACAACATGGATTAACCACATGATATCCTCGATAATGTTATTTTATAGTAAAAAATTTCCTTAAGGGGAATTTGTCTCACCCTACTGAGGATCCAGTTGAATATTTCTCAGAGGAATACCACTGCAAATAGAATTATAAGAAATGATCATAAAACATGATAATCTCCATTCAAACTAGAAAACCCCAAGGAAAAATGATATTAAGATCAAGAACTCAAAACACGAGACACATATCCCAACATCCCATGGTATCCTATCTATCATCACAGAACGTACTTGGACAAACCTCACTGAAACATACCACTCAAGTCCTAACAATCCTATATCCAATCTATCAACATCCCAAAATTGAGCACAACCATCTTTAATACCAAAATTTTTGAACCCAACCCAAATACCTTCTTAAACTAAAATGAAACCCAAAATTTCATATTCCTGAAGGTCGTTCCCAATCCCCACTAGCTAAAGACTAGAACCCAAGCATAAAAAAACTAGAGGGAATGAATTTTCCCAACATAAAACAGAAAACATGATATATATATACAAAAACAATAGTAACAAATAATAAAAGAGTAAAAAAATAAATGTATTTCATAGAAAAAGTAAACAATAGAAGATATACAACCCAAAAAAAGCTAAACAATATCCACGATACAAGTCAAACAATAAAGAAAAACTAAACACTAAAACTAGAGATAACTAATTTATTTGATAGAGTGATCAAACTCCCATAATATCACCACTAGAAAACTAGATACAACTGAAAGAAACCTCACCACCTTTCATTTACCTGTATCAAATGAAATGACAAGGTCTCTACACTACAGAAGGGGTACACATGTGTGAGATTAATAGGATCATCAGGACCTCACCCAAGAATTCCATATCAAGTCACTACACAAAAATATGATCATAATCAATTTTAAAGTAAATAAGGAATGATAATCATTTAAACAATTTTCATATCAAAAGTATGGTAAAAAATTCCTCTTTTTCCATATTTAAACATAATCTAGGTTAAAAACTTTCAAAACATATCACATATATCAAAGTATAAAAACCAAATTATATATCAAATATCATATCAAATCCACTTAGTACAGACCAAAAGCGTCGGAAACATCACACCAAGGATCAAAATATGTTTTTATAGATATAACACTCAAACCCAAACATAAAATATTCCACACATTAAGTCTCTAGATATATACATAGAATCTAGAGACAATTAAAAAACATTAGAAATTAAGACTCCCAAAATATCAGAAAATTCCATAGAACAATGAGCCTAGGGAGCATAAGAATAAAATATGAGTGAACCCCCTAACAGTATCAATAGACAATGCCTATTACTACACCTTCCAAATAAGTACCCAAGGCTTCCCATATGTTATAGTCTCTAATCAATTTCATAAAACCGTATTTTGAAAACCATTTTATAAATCCATTTCACAATGATTTAAAAATATATAAGGAAAACCATATTCTCTAAAAAAATCATTTTTACACATGTAATTCAATCATTAGAAATACTTTATAAGAAAATATATAATTACAAAGAAACACAGTTCATCCAATATAGACTAGATACGAAATTACTTCTCTTAAACTGATTTCACACATGCTAACAATGGGGGCCTATAACACGGAATAATGGAAAGATAATAACAAAGACCAAATAATAATTTTTTTACATATGAAAACCAATTCAACAAGAAAAATGGTCAGTAGAGAAGATAACATAACATGCACCTAAAGAAACATTTATGTTACCCTACAAAAAAGCACAAAGGTCTACCTTCAGATGAGTATAACATAATAGATATAGAAAGGATCAAGAGAATAAAACACCACAAGAAAAAAATAGATGCAAATGTTTCAAAGAAGTGCTACTGCAGCCAATGACAATGAAGAAGTAGAAAGATCACGTATTCATAGAGAATAATCATAACCATAACAATGATAAAACAATGAACAAATGATACAAAAGTGGGTAGATCCCCAAAATGTCATTACAGATCTATAGGATTTTAGACAGGAGACTATGATTTAATGAAAAATAAATAAATTTTACAATGATTAAAAAAATACAGGCCATGAACATTATAGTGCACAAATATAAAATTCACAACATGAAATCCAAAAAATCCATATACATCAAAAAGGGTTCGACATCTGTTAAAAGAATGATAAAACTATTCACAACATAAAACATTTTCAAATGTGTAAAAATTTCATGGTATGAACTAGTTCATGACATCATCTGAATAATAGATTCATGTTGTGTAACCCTTTAACAATATGAAATAGGTCAGTAGGAAAATTATACAGAAATAAAGAGAAGAATCTGCTAGGTCAAACTGGACCCCAAATTAAATCCTCTTAAATATTTTTTAAATTTATACCTAGAGTTAATTAATTTAAACAAAAATACATCCCTAAACATTAGTTCATTTTCTCCAACCATGGATCTCTATAATTATAAGTCCTAAAATGGACCTGAAATAAGGGGAAAATGGAGAGACGAGAAAAACACCAAATAAGGTAAAAATATGTTACAGATGATTTATCCATTCTTGGATAAAGACCATAGTGGCTGTGGTACTGTGATTCTAGAACAATACTTTCTAATACATTTTTTTTCATTGCATCTCTTTTTTATTTTCCGATAAATTAGTTTTTAATGAATGAGTTCTTATTCTTTCATGAATTATTTTCCTCTAAATCATTCAATATTTATTTCCAAACATTATAATTAAAGTGACCATTCCTATTATTTAATCATATTTGGTAAATAATTTTTACTAATCATAGTGAATTTAGATACATTCAATTTCTTATAGTTTTTTGAGATATAAAATCACTTTTATAAAGGGAACAAAACCTATACTGAGGTATTAGTATATTTTTTAGGAATATTTTCTTTACATATAGTTATATATATGAAAATTGAGAAATAAAATTATATAATCATTACTTGAAAGGGATAAGGGAGAGTCCAAAGGATGCACACATTCCATAGATACCACTTTATAATATGCTTTACACTATTCTTTTGGAATTAATTACCAATATCAATATTCCTCTCTATCAGTTCAATGATTTTCTCTTTTTTTATATTTAATTTTATTCATACTCAATAAAAATTATAATTTTCTTATAATTTCTCTATAAAAATATAATACCAAAGTTATTGGTTGCCACTTATGTTTAACATCCTCAATGAGAAAAAGGCCGAGGGGATTCTTTTCTTCCTTTTTAGGTAAATAATTTTTTAGATTAGAGACCCATGATTGATATATTCCATAAACCAGAATCATTTCTACGATGGTTTCATAAATTGAATTGAATTTTTCTTTTATATTTATAATGATTATATTTCTAATTTGTTTTCCTTAATATATTTAAATTGACATGACTTACCACTATAGTGCTAGAAATATTAGATATTATGATGTGACTAGTTATGATTTTACCACTAAAACCCCATGAACAGACATAATTGAACCTAAAAACCCCATGGATACCTATATAACTTCGAAATAATTAGCATAATATTATTAATACAGTAAAAAACCCTATATAATACCCTGATACCCCTGATGGTTTTGAAATAAAATCTATGTTTGTCAACCAACTTCTAAAATTCTATGGAATTTTAGTTGAATACCCATAAAATAATTTTCAAGAGTTTATATATTTATTTGTTAACATGAAACCCCATGTAATATATATAAATCAAATGAAACTAAGAGATTTCCTTTTTTTTAATTATGAGTTTCCATAAAATTTTTTATTTATTACCATTCAATATTGATTCGTGATTTGAATGAATTGAAAGATATTTTTCTTGATTTTTTCCCTCCCTCTAGAACCACATACAATAGGAAATAAATTTGTGGAATAAGGTAAAACCTAGTAAAAACATTATATAATAACAAGTAATTATTCAAGGGTATTTGTTTTTGTTAATAAAACACCTACTAATCTAAGAACCTTAATTGAAAACATCACCCAAATTTCTCAATAATTTAGTTCAAGAATTTTTTATATTAAATAAAACCAATAAGCAACCAAACCAATTCAAAAAATAATATGATTATAAGAAAACATAATGATATTAATACCATAGTGAAGTTGATTATTCCATCCAATCCTCCACAACAACAACCATAACCTTAAGAAATTTATCATGTACAAGTATAATATGAAATTTTTCATTCAAATGGAAATTTCAGTGAAAAATGTCCCAAAATAAAATAACATACTAAAAACTATAAATTTTTATTTCTTAGGAGACAATTTCACTATAACCAACAATTATATTTTGAAAAAAACCAAAATTATAGCTAAGGATGTTATAATCCAACTCAAGAATGATTTAGACAGCCTAAGAAACCAAACAAATTTATTAATGTTATGTATAGTAATTATCAATTTAGATACTTTAATGGAAAAAAAATTCTCCACTTCAATTGAATTTAGATTATGCTCATCATTAAAAAAAATTGAAACCAATTTTAAATAATGTTTGTGATAAGTAATGAGGCAATACCAAGAACATTCACAACAATAAATCATAATGAATACTATGATGGATGAAATGTATTAATTAGATATTGATGTGGTATAAATTAAGAATAAAATTAATGGATATTTACCTTCAAAAACTCGTGTGAAACCCCATGATAAATTAATGAAAAAATGTATGTTCTATTAAACTTTTAATTAGAACCAAGATTAATGACCCCTAAAGATGATAATTTTAAATTCACATCTAATCCCAAATATATTGAAGAGACTTGGAATCCTATTTCTCATTTTTGGAACCTAATATAGAGAAAAAAATTACTGAATATCTATATGAATTATCTAAATAGAATAAAAAATTATAGATGGTTATGAAATAAACATAAATAATATAAGAAGAGGGTTTCCTGGAAATGACAAAGAAATATTTGAAAATGATACTGGGTACTTATGTTCAAACTAATACATAAATATTCAAACTACTAGTCCCCTATATTAGGAGTAACCTATCAAATAAAACTTGTTCTAAATAATAAATGGATAATGAAATCCTAGAAACATTTAAAAAATTACAACTTAATATACCTTTTTTATATTTTGTGAAATATATATAAAAATAAGTAATTGTTTTGAATGAAATGTGTTACCACAAATAAAATTAAAGGGTGAATAAAATATTAATTTATGAAGAAAATTTTCCCTAATGATTCAACGAGATTTACCTATAAAATTTATATGTCTAGTAACATTCATAATTTATTGTAGAATAAGAGAATTTCAGTTCAAGGGTTTCATGAATGACTTGGGATCATCTATAAATGTTTTAAAACACCATGTTTATTAAAAATTACATGTTAGAGAACACAAGGTCTCTATAATGATCATTTGACATACTAATTTAAGAACCACCAAGCCTTCTAGAGTCATTTTTGATGTGTTGGTTTAGGTATAAAATATGGTTTTCTAGCCTGAATTATGTCTTAGTATGTGTTATAATCGATTTTGAAGAAATAAACCTCTCATTATTGGGAGAACATAATTAAAAATTACTCAAACCATAATTTATATCCATAAGAAACCTTGTCATTAGAATATAGAGGAAAATTATTCCATTTGAATATTTTTCAATATATGAAATTTTTAATTGAAGATAATTTATCCTTCCAAGTCAACATGGTTAATTGGTTTTCTATTGGCATGTTCCCTAATTTCCATTATAAAGTATGTGAACATTTTTAGTTTAAAAATACTTATTCTTATTTTAAAATAATTATTGAATCCATGACTTATTAACTGACTATTTTCTAAAGTGTTGAACATATTCTTTATAAACCTATAAAATTTCTGAAATCTGCTTTATTTTTTTAAAGTAAATTGATTATTTCAAATGTTAAAACATTGATTAGGATGATTAAATTGATAAACTCCATGAGATAAATTCATATCCAATATATTTCTTATAACATGTAATTTTTTATGAGGTTTTATCATGTAAACAAAATTTTAGATAACCTACTACCCCAAAATTAAATATTTGATTTTTTTATTTAGTTTAGTAACTAGGAGTTTAAATTTATATAGTTGAGTCAAAAATCCATTTTCTGAAAAAGAAAAATTCCCCCATATTATGAGATCTAAAATAATTAACTAAAAACCTTAAATAGTTCATTATAAGTGAGAATTAGTAATTTACTATTATTATTTCCATGAATATTTCAAAGGAATAAGAGAATTAACTGGTGGGAGTTATTATGTTACATAAGAAATAATTAGGATGAATACTCTTTGATATTACTAAAGTCACCCCTTCAAACAGTATGCATAAGATTCTTCTATATTAAAATTTCAAAACGGATAGATAATTTTAAATAAGACTGAACCCAAACTTGTTTGATGTTGTTAAGAAATAAATTTCTAGTTTATGAGGAATGTGAATAATATTTTCAATATATGATATCCAATGGGTGAGTATTTAATTTTTTCCTAATAAAAACTGATTCAAAATATATAATAATTAATTTAGTGATCTAGTTGCTACCCAACTTACAAATAAATGGAGGATGCATATTGAATATAGAAAACTCAACTTGGTAGCTAGGAAAGATCATTTCCCACTTCATTTTATTGATAATCTGCCTGAGATACAAGATAGAAAAAAACATTAATGTTTTTAGATGGATTTTTTTGGGTAATTTGAAATTCATATATCATTAGATGATTAATATAAATCCACTTTCACAATCCTTATTAGTAAATTGTTTTATATGAGAATTACCTTTAGTTGTTATAAGGAACAAGGAACCTTTCAAATACTCATGATGAGTATTTTTACATGTTTCCTAAAATATGTATAGAAGTAATTATGGATTAATTCACTATATATATATATATATATATATATCATTTTTTAAATTTTTATAAAGAGTTTCGATAATGTTCTTTAATCGTGCACTAAATAAAATTACTTTTTGACTAATAAAAAATATAATTTCATAGAGAAATTTTTTTTACATGTTTATACTATGTCTCATGATGAAATGAAATTTTAAAATTAAAAAGTTGAGGTAATTTCTTCATTACCATACCAAAAAAATGGGAGATATTTCAGGTCATTCTTTGGTAAAATTGGTTTCTATAGGTGATTCACAATATAATTAAGTAAAACTGATTTTCTGTTATTAAGGTTACTTAAAAAAGAATAACTATTCACATTTGATTATAAGTGTAAATAATCCTTCCAAGAGTTAAAAATAATAATAACCACACCAATAATCTAACCATGATACTGTAATTCACCATTTGAAATCATGTCTTATGCTTCTAATTTTTCCCTTCATGCTGTAGTAATCCAAAAACATGAACGATAATATCATGTAATTGATTATGATTCTAGAACTTCAGATAAATACCACGATAATTTAAAAACCAATGAGAAAGATCTATTAGATGTTATATTTTATTTGGATAATTTTAGATGTTAACTATGTGGTTATAATGTGATTTTTTTGATAGACCATTCTATAATAAAATTTTTGATGAAAAAAAATGTTTCCAATAGATGAATTTTTATATAGATCTTATTTTTATAAGAATTATATGTTTAAATAATAGAAAAAATAACTATTTTTTTGGGCTGGCCATTTAAGGAAAATACCCACTATTTTTGGTGAAATATTTAACATCATTACAGAAATCAAAGAAACCTCTATTGAGGAGGTATTTTATTCTTTTAGGAATGAGATAATTTGGTTTTACAAGCTATGGAAATTATTTGGACATTGTTTAAATAAAAAACTGGTTTTGTAAATTTATTTGTAATTTTGTGATTGATTTAAAGAATTAAATTTGGGATTAACCTTACCTAAAACAAGTTAAAAGTGACCAAATGATAATAATATTCATTTTCAAATTCGGAATTCTAATCGGTCCAAAATTTTTTTCACTCTTAAAGCTATGGAGAACACTTCATATCTCAATAACCCGATAAATAATTTCTAGATTATAATTTATATTGGCCATTCATTTTAAAATAATATTTTTAATTCTACAAATCTTGTAAAATATTCCAATTTTAAGTAAATATTTCAAATAGAAATTAAATTTCTCACAAAAACCTCTTATTTTGGAATGTACATGATGTATGAGGAATGGGTTTAATGGGACCCTTTCATAATTATTTTAGATACCTTTATATAGTTTTTATTATAGTTTACGTGTAAAAATTAATAAAATCCATCCCTATAAGAACCAGTGATGAAAAAGTTATTCCAAAATTTATAAAAAATATGTTTTGTAGATTATGTATGAGAAAGTTATTAATTACTGAATAGGGAAATCGGTTTTATAATAGGACCTTAGAATTTATTCCCAAGAAATTTGGCTTCAATCCCCGGGTTTAAACACCAAATCACCCACAAACTAATGTAATGTAATAATTATCAATTTGATAAATCAAACACAATATGGAGAAAAATATGAGCCTAATTATAAATGATAAGAGTTTGGGGCCGTATAATACACTATAGGCTTATAGAACTACTTTTAATACATCAATAAGAGTGTCACCTATTATATTATTATATTTAAAGGATTTTCACCATATTACTGACTTGTAACATAAATCCATTTGATCTTTCAAAACATTTAACTTGAATATGTTTTCTTCTATAAAAGAAATAAAATTCATTTTTTAGAATCTAGAATAAATTCGAAATAATCAGTATGAAAATTATAGTCTATAAAAGTAGAAATAAAATTCTTTTCATGGTGATAGAATAATCACAAAAATTTTAAAATTTTAAGAAAAAGTGTTATTTAATAAAACTATAAAGAAGTTATCTTGAGGTAAATTTCATTCCACATATCTAAGACCATACATTGTTACTCATGTTTTTTTCCTTATGGTTCTATATAGATTAAAAAACCAGATGAATAAATATCATTAACAGTAAATGGACACCAATATAATCTATTTGAATATTTTTTAGGATCCACAAAAAGAGGAGGAATATCTTAGAGTAGGTGAGTGCCATTGATCACTATGTTTTGTCTTTCTATTCTATTTATTTTCTATTATGAAATAATTTCTAAATATTATTCTCTTATTCATAAATTATTTTTCAATGAGTGATGTTCACAAAATAAGTGTAGTAGTTCAGTGTGAAAAACTAATGTTAATTTAATATGTTCTTATGATTTATTTTTCATTCAAATTTTTTTCCTTAACATTCCATTTTTATTATTTTTATTTCATTTTTATTTGTTTTTTTCAATTTTAATGCGTTTTTAAAATAAATATAAGCTCAAATTGAACACTCTTATAATCACTAAATCCCAAACCAATGAGTAAACTAATTTATCAATGGAATTAAAATTAAATTAATATTGAAATAAATTTGTTCTATATTTTAATAATTAGCAATATCATGAGAATATCATAGAGATTTTGAATCCCATGATAATAAAAAGTATCTAAATTTTAAATTCATTAACATATGAGGCCTCTAAAACATTTTGATATCTTCTCCACATTCACTATAGTTCTATATATATCCAAACATTTTCTAATTAACCATAATTTTCTATACATCTATAAAATCCTGGGAGTTTAAGCAATTGAGTTTTAAATGATCGAGGCAATTATTCTATGATTGAAAATACCATATTCATTGAATTTATTTTTATTTAACCCTACCTAAACATTTTATACTAGTAATCCCATTATAATCTGTTAAAATAATACTAATTATGAAAATTGCATGTTATTTTCCAAATCCAACATAGTCTATGAAGTAAAATTTCATGAGTTAATTGAATTCAAGTTATAGGTTGATGTATTAGGATTGGGTAAATAATATGGTCCTTTTTTGAGAATATATATAAAAAAAAAGAATTTTATTTTCTGATAATAATGTGATTTTACTAAAAACTATTCATGTATTGAACTTTTCAAGAAGTTTATTAAGTCAAAATATTTAAAAAATTATGATGTTCTGAATCTTATATGAAATTAAAATAAATATTATTTTTGAAAATATAAAATAAGTATTTTAATTTGATAAAGATGATGAAATTTCACACAATATTATAGAGCCCAAAATTTCCCCTTTTCGTTTAACTGTTTACAAATTGCTTCTGATTTTGTCAAGGTTTGAAATATCCATTGATGTTTTTGAGATATTAGAGTAGATTTTTTTTCTAGGAGAATAAGGAGAGACCACACTTTAATGAAAATATATTGAAATATTTTTCATCAAAAAATTTCTAAAACATTTTATTTGTGATGAGATGTTTTAACATATAAATCTTACCAAATAAAAGAATCATAACAACCTTTACGAACACCTCATGATTTAATAAAAGTTATTGACTCGACTAATGTGGTGATTTAATAATCTATCAAAAATTTAGTGTCTATGAAATTTTCTTGAATGAGAAATTATTTGTTGAATGTCTATTCTTATGTGAATAAGTAAAAGTTATTATAAGGTAATTTCATTTCATGCATGTGATGATATATGAAGTGGAATTAGATTCACTAATCCAAATGAATAATTTGGAATAATAGTTATTTAGAATATATGATAATTTTTATTTCCATGGTATTTACATTGGTTTGTATTTTGAAATTATTTTGGTGTGATATTTTCTACTTACTTATCTGGATGTCTAAGTGATATGTGTATGGGAATTTTTAATGATGATATTTTTAATACATTTTATGAGTTTTTAAATTAATAAATCCCCACTAATTTTTTATTTTGAGTTGATTTTCATCATGTTTTGTTTTCAAGGGTATTTTTGGGGTTTTAGTAAAAATGGGTCAATTTAAAATTATGACGTTTTTTGAATCATTTCTCGAGTAAATTTATTAATCCATACATTTTTTGTTCTATTTTATTACTAAAAAATTTGTTATTGAGTATGAAATAAGAAATATCGCTCTGTCTGAGTGTAAATGTTGAATGTAAATCTTATGAAAACATCATAATACATTTAGGTTTATTAGAAGGCTTTTCAGTATATCTTAATACTTTTCCATATTTTTAAAAATCATGAACATAGAAATAGTATCCCTCTACAACTCTTCAAAAAATCATAAACCAAGAATCGTAAAGATTTTTCCACCATGAATGGAAATATTTTAACTCCACCACTTGATTTAAATTTTTATGGTGATGAAATTTATACAATGAATATTCAAAATATATATGCTCAAAACATTATGAAATTTCTGGAAATTTGGGCACTGAAAAATAACTATGAGGATATATTTACGATTATCCTTCTTGGATTAATTTCAATAGAATATTAAGAGTCAATTCTTGAGGTACAATAATAATAAAATAGACTACATTAATTCCATGTGATTGAACATTTAGTTCTATCAACCCATGTGCATACAAGGAAAGAGATGATGAGTTACTTCATATGTGAGAAGCTTCATGATATATGAAAAAAGATGGAATCAAATTCAAATAACTTCACCTCTATTTACATGGAATAACATATCCCTAATAGACCACACATCATGTGGGATGAAAAAAGAGAGACATTTAGTTATATAGGTGTGAGGTATTTATAGTCCAAATGACAAGACATTGTGGCTATAAAAGTTTGATCCACAAATAGTTTTTTATAAGACTATGTTTTCATCGTATCACATTTGTATTTTTTGGAATATGTTTTCTAATTAAGGATTTATTATTCTTTATAAAAATATTTTCTTCTATAAAATTCTTGATTTTTTCATAAATTTGAAAAGTAATGCCAGTCTTCTCATTTTTAAAACTTATTTAGAATGGTCTTTTAATTGAGAAAAGTGATTTTTACCAGGATTAATTACATAGAGGTCATTGATTATTTTAATCTCTTTTATAATGGTAAAATATATATTATGGTATTTATGTGGTTCTAGGTATATTTTGGTGTTTAAAAAAAGTTATCTAGGTAAAAATTTACAAATACAGTTCAATAATAAATTTGGAAATGAAAAAAGAGAGAAAAAATTCCATACTTTTAAAAACAAATGTTTTGAAAAATGTTTTTCAGATTTCATTTGTAATATTTTTCCGATATTAATATTTTCATCCTCAAATTATAAATATCTATTCTATTTTAGATTTATTATTTTCAAAATATAATGAATCCACAATTTAGATAGATTTTCTCTAGAAAAATAGAAACCCAATGTGATAGTTTGAAACATAATTCTAGTAGACATCCCCAAGATACAAACCGAGGGGAAGATTTAATATATTTATATGTGGATAAATTATATATAAGTGACTCAAGAAAGATATTTTCATCAAAATTTTTTGCTTAGTTTGATAACTTTGTTTTTGAATGGTTCTGATAAAAAATGTTTTTAGTTAAAAATATTTTTTATTTATCATTTTAAATTTAAATTAAATTTTTTATATTCTCATACAAGAAAGTATATTATGGACATTGGGGGAAATCCTAATAATTTTATTTCACCCCATATATTTTCACTTTTATGGCCATGCATACATGATAATTCATAAAATGGGAATTGGAATCACATGATTCTTTTTCAGTGGTGAGATGTAGATCCACATTGAAGATATAAAAAAGGATATCATGTATTAGGTTTTTAATAACTTTATTTTTTGTTAGGATGTGTTCAGTTTATTTCCTTTGGCTGTTGGATTTATAAAAAAAATATCCACTACGAATTTTGTTTTTAAAAAAGTAAATTATTTTTATATATTTTATATTCACATTGTTTTTTAGGTTTATGTTTTGAAGTAAAATTATTCATAAGTGGTTCATTACTATCACTCTCCACTGGCATATAGAATTTGGATATCAAGGATCACTCTTTATTCTATGTGACATCTTGGATCAAGTTTCTAGATTAAAATTCCTCAGCTAGGGTGTTTCATTTTAGGAGTCTTTATTATTATTTTTTATTACAGGTTGAGTTAATGTTGATATTTCAATCTATTTTTTTTTAATTTTAAAAATCATTGAAAATATAATCTAGAATATATTCTTCTTTAAATTCTATGTGGTTTGAGGATGTACTTTCAATAAATATTTGTGTGTTAATTATATGATCAAATAGTGTATAGTTTTTATTCCATGAATTATTGAAAGGATGTGAATATGAATTTTTTTAAATATAAACATTTAATTAACATTTACCATAGAATGATCAACTAGAGAGATCTTATTTTATTAGATCATTCAATATTAATCTTTTTTATTTGTGGAAAATTTTAATATAGAGTCACTCTTAGAGTGACTGTTTGAATATTTTGTAGGATATTTTATTAGATGTTCAATATCTGAAATGATGTTTCTCTTCATTATATTCCCATAAATGTCGAGATTAGTATTCCTAAAAATATCATGATCAGTATAAAGTGATAAAATTATATTTTATACATCAATACTCATGTAAAATATTAGGATATTGTGAGAAAAAAATATTTTAATGAGTCATTGAAATTTTCATTGGAAGAAAATATTATAATTCCATCATAAAAATGAAATAATGTTTTAGAATGGAAATCTATCAAGGTAGGATTATAGATATAAAAATGACTCTTTCTAGTCTTTCTAGTAATAAAATTACGTTTCATTAAAAATATTTGATATAAATGGAAATAGGAATTTGAAAATAATGATACAGAGAGTAAGAAAATAGTTGTTTTATTATATATTTTCTTCCTAGATGTTAGAGTAAGTAAATGATTAGAGACTCAAATTGATACCAAATACTATTTATCAATGAGAAAATATATAGTATAGAAAAGGTAATGATCCTATTTTTTAGATACGATATGAGTTATACACTGGTAGGAAACATCAGAGAGGAGGGGGGTGAAAATCTTAAGCACAAATCCCTATATAAAAAACTAATTGTTAACTCATTAAATCAATGTTAAAAAATTTAGATATAATATAAATAGGTATCATGTGAATTCATAAAACTAGTAGATAAAATTAAACCTATGAATATATAGAGAAATTAATTTCTAGAAAATAATTTTATTTATAATTATATCAATGACTTATGATTCTATAAGTATTTCTAAATACAATATATGATCTATAATAAATCAATAAATAATATGTATATGGAAATAAACTTCAATGGATAACAAGTGGATATTATAAGCTATCTATATAGACTTATTCATGCTCTAGAATATTTTGAACTAAAGTAAATAAATAATAATTTCAAAGTAAAAAAATTAAAAAAATAAAAAAAAAGTCCAAATGGATATGATTTTAATAATGATTAAGTGGGTTCGTATAAGTAACCTCTAATCCCCTATTGTATATATATAAATTTCTTATCACTAGAACATATTCAAATTTATTCAAATGTGGAAGAATGATATTATATCTAGAACTAGACAACATAGAGAGTAAGATGTTCCCAGTTTTAGATAAATGAACAGTTTCTTATCCCTAAGAATTATTTAATCAAAATATAAATAAATAGAATATCATTATCTCTATAAAAATTTAGATAAAATTACCAATAATAGAAAAATACTTAATCATATAACTAATTTATTAAAAAATAATAAAGGATGATGTGGTATAGGGTTACAAAGATTGGGAAATTGTAATATTTACAACATATTAAAAAAATAATGAAACTATATAAGTTATAGGGGATTTATGATCAATATGAGAAAACAAAAAATAAAATAGCATTCTATTTAAAAGATATTACGATAATGATAAATGGGATGTTTCTAGATACATAATATCTACTCAATTTCCGCCGTTCTTGTTAAATGTTTCACCCCTATTTCATTATTATTTAAGATTAAAATGAGTAATCCTTAGATTTAATATAATGTAAAGAATCTAGACCTTAATAAATACATATGTTGAACATGAAATGGATTCTCTTATGAATATCACATATTCGACTGTTGTTTTTGGAATGGATACATTTATAATAATTTATCTTTCACCATATATAATTAATTTGATGATCTATTTTGACTTCCTAGCATGAGACAATATATCTATTGAGAGCAAGTGATGTACTGGAAAAAATTTACCTGGTATACTTGGTCATCTTGTCCTAAAGGAATAATTATCTTATATCCACAAAGTTCAATAAGAGTATAACACTTAATATACGTTTTATTTAAATTGATTAGATGTTTCAAGATTATCAATTTAACCATGTTATTTTATTTAAATAATGGAAATACTTATTTGAAATATTATTTTTCTAAATAATTTTCCACATTTACTTTATCAATTAAAGGTATTATCTAATATTTTGACGTTCCACCCATAAAAAAATTTATTCTAGATTATTTTGGTTTTTTTCTTTTTTTCCTTTCATTCACATATATACCATTTTACAATTCTCACATTGAAAAAACAGAATCAGATATATTATATAAAATCATAAATATATTCGGATCATTACAACATGTCATTTTAGAGGATGATAATTATGGTATCTAGAAGATACCCCAACATATATTCCCATTATATTCCCTTCAAGTGCAATATATTGAATATTTATGATAATAAATTTAGGGATATGTGTTTTGTATAATATGAATGTTCTTAGTGACCATGAATTACATTGTATCCTTTTTCTTGAATATTTTTAGATTTTAATAGAATAATTAGGGATTCAAAAAGGATTTCTCCATAGACAATGCAATTTATCTTTATTGATCACATGGTTGTATAGAATTGATAGTAATTAATTACAATGGAATCACCCATTTTTTATTATTGCATCAACAATGGAGGAAATTTCATTTGGGGAATTAAATGAGTTACACTAAGAAGAACACCCTTACAATTGATTTCAATATTTATATTAATAAATGGAATCAATTCCAAGATTACACTTATTGAACCTATTAATATTGATTTTGAGTTTGATTCAATCCCATCCACGAAAAATCTCAACTAAGATCAAATTGGTAAAATATAATTAATTTTTTTTACCTTAATGTATGTGCATTGAGTTGGATTAGTTTTCAATAAGGATGGATTAATGATTAATAATTAGTTCCATAGTTATTAGAAGACTTTAAATCTTATTAGAAAGAGGTAAACAACATATAAATCTCGTTTCCAAATGATTTTTAACAATGGATAATAATCCTTGAAGAAAATTTCAAAAAGTAAATAAAATGTGTAGAAAATTAAATAAGTATAATTAATCATGAATAAAGAAAAATTACCCCTAAATAAAATTTGTAATGTGAAATTTCTAAACATTTATACACAAACAACTATAAATAATATTTATAAAAAAGGTAAATCTAACAGAATGTAGTAATATTATCGTGTTTACGCAATTTAAATGTTTTTATGAATTTGAATGATACATTAATTTAGGTGATAAATAATCTAATAATTAAATTTTAAACTATTAAATAATATATGGGGGTAAATAATGAAAATTTAACGAGGATGACCTTATGATAATTCAATGAACGTATAGGGGGGTGGGGGTGAATAAAAGTAAAAATATGTTCATTTAATTTTTTTAAATATAAACCTAATAACCATTGGGTTATCTCTTAGATAAAAAAATATTTCTTATTTTTATTAAGAGGAATAATAAATAATCATGTAAATTTAAAAAAATTTAAATGGTAATCATTCAATGACAATAGCTACTTCCTTAATATGAAAAAAATATCTATGAACATGTTATTCACTTTTATCATAATAATTATTGCATTGATTAATTTATTATCCTTAAACCGAGAACATAATAGAAAATATATCAATTTCAAATTTGGGGGCACCCTCACTAATAAAAAATCAATTAACTTACATAGAAAGAAAAACAAGAATCAATAATTTTTTGAATCAATGAAGACAATAAAATATTACTTAAATGATTATAAAACTTCATGAAATCCCAATAAT
The DNA here is from genome assembly GCA_963277665.1 of Viscum album. Taxonomy (NCBI): domain Eukaryota; kingdom Viridiplantae; phylum Streptophyta; class Magnoliopsida; order Santalales; family Viscaceae; genus Viscum; species Viscum album. Next base: position 1,712,293,593 of record OY728145.1, read on the forward strand.
CAAACTTCTCGTTAAGAAAACATGGATTCTATCAAAATTTATCATTGAATGTCTATTTTAAGAGAATATTTACTTAATAATACAAGCCTTTACAAAAAATATACTTCTTTGGATTTTATGAAGGTTTTATAAATTCAAAAAAATATATTCCATTTCTTTTTATCTACAGTCATATAATACCAGTTTAATTAACCACATATTGCGAAAAACTCCTGAATCAATTAAAATTATAAGCCTAATTAATATAATCATCACCTATAATCACAATTTAAAACCTCTCTATTTCATAGAACATATAATTAAAATTACCATTTAAATACATGTATGAGTTATATTAGTACAAGAAATAATATTAATTCATGAGTACATTTATCTATAATTTTGATTATACGTACTTTTTTACTCCTTGATGAAACTGTTTAATCACAAAAAATTTCAGGAAACCACTTCACATATTCCAAACTATCCCAATACATTTACTTTTAAAACACTTTAATTTTTTAACAACATTATGTTGAAATAAAATATATCTAATTTAATTTTACCAATTTAAACCCCATTTTTAAATCGATTTTATAATTAATGGCTACATCGAGAGGGGAGGGGTGAATTAGTATATCTCGGTTTTTACAATTTTGTTCTATGAGATTTATAACAACCCTATCATAACCAAAAAATAATTATTATATTAATAACATGGATTTAAAATTTTTACAATCCAATGATCCTTTAGGATTATATTTTTAGAAAATTTGGAAAACCATAAAAAAATATAAATTTACATATATTTTATATTTTTGAAAAAGAATGGTTCTTAAAATTATACCATTATTTCATTCATGAAATAATTTATTCATTTTATATTAGTCACCATCACAAATATATTGAAATTTATATAGTTCATAAAAAATATAGATCCTATAAAAAACATTTAAATATGTGGGATGAGAATAAAGTTATTAGTAAGGGATATAAAATAAAGGAAATTCATTATTCAAATGACAAAAAAATGAATACCTATAAAAATGATTACACTTTTTATAATAAACATTGAGTTTATAAAAAAATATGGATCACATGTGAAAAGAAACCTCTATTCAAATAAAATATTTATAACCCATAAAAAGAATATAAATTCCATGAAGCCAAATTGAAATTTTATATTCATAACCCATGATAACTATTTCATACAACCCTTTCAATAGGAGTAACATAATCAGTTATCTCTAATTTGTTTCTTGAGAATAAATCATTACCAAATACATTAAAGAGGTAAATTTTGTGCTCAGTCTTCATCATATATAATTTCAAATTGCTTTATCATGACTATAAAATTTATAATTTCCACTTTTTCATCATCCAATCCATGAACAATTCATTTGAATCCATAATCCAAATAATATTCTATTATCACTTAAAAACAACGATAAATATAACTTTATTTTGAGAACATTTAAAAATGAAAAATTACCATGAGAAAGGGAATATAATATTTTTAAAAAAATAATTAAAACATGAAGGTGAATCATGATAAATAATAATTACTATGATATTGGGGAATGAAAACATGTGATAAATGTCTAAAAACAAAAACTCTTTTTTACATTTCTAAAGGATGTTAAAATATCCCATATAGAAATCTTTTAAAAGAGTAATTTTTAAAATTCTATAAATAAAGTCAAATATAGTTGAATATTATCTTAATAACTCATTTTTTGTATAAATAATAACATCAATCATAACTTGGATATGAAATGGAATGATTTTTAAAGAGAAAAATTAAACAAAGGATTAAATGAAAAACCCCTTACATAGAGTCTCTTCTTCCTTCATATGTTTACTAAATCTAGAATAATGAAATTATGTTAACTATTTAAATAATTAATAACCTTTTTCATGTTAATTTCCTTATTATAATTTATTTTATTTCATTTTTAAAATGTTCTATTTTATTTTAGAAATTAGTTATCCTTACGTCAATCATTTTGAGGTTCTTCAATCATTAACCTTCAAAACAACTTATGTTCGTTGAATGAAGTCAAAGGGTTCATGGTTATAGAAGCTTAATCATGAAATAATTTTCATTTTTATACAATAAATATACCTTAAAGCCATCCATTTATTGTATTTATAAAAAATGAGATCCATGATTCGTGGAAGATGTAGTCGGCACCCACACATGAATGACATTTTCATTTTTACAATGGATGAAATGGAATGAAAGTAAAAAAGGGTTATATTTTCTATAAAAATGATAAATTTGTAAATATAAAATTTATTCATTAAATCCTTCTTTATGACCATCCATGTGAGTTATGGATTAACAAATAATTCTGTCACTTTGTGGATGTGGTTGTCGGTACTTGCGCATGAGCATCACTTCTATTATCCAACGAAAGAGAGGTTAAGAAGATAAATAATATAGTATATTTCTAGAATCCTAATTATATTATTAATATAAAATATATAAATTAAATCCATATTTATAACTTTTAATGTTGGGTAGTTATTAAAAATAAATTAAATCACTTCAGGGATACGGTAGTTTGCACGTACATACGGGGAGCATTTTCATTTTCCATATGAAATAAAGAAGGAATGAAAATAGTTGTTCCATCAACATACTAAAATATAAGTATTGAAAGGATATAAATTTAAATATATTTTTATTTTAAAAAAATATTTTAATTAGTTAAAATAAGAGATAAACTCGAAGGAATTCAGTTAAAACTTATACCTCCCCTTTTGATATCTTCTTTTTTTTTCGTACACATTATGCCTTATAGGATTGGTATTTTAGTGAGGCTAGAACCTATAGACAGGGTTATAAGACATAAATATACTTTTGGATAAAATATAGCCACGATAAGGTGCTCATGATGGGAAAGTAATTGAGGATAAGAGGTTCCCTTTTATATGTGAGAGTATTGAAACCCTTGTAAATATTAAAAGAGTTAAAATATAATAAATTTATTTATCACAGAAAGTGGGTAAAATTTAGTCCAATTTAAAAAATAAATTAAGTTATGGTTAAATTAAGCTCAGATAAGAAAATTATATATATATATATATATTTTAGATATTTAAATTTTTAATCCTTAGTTTAACCTTCTCTTTAACCCTTTTAACTATTTCAACAGTAATATTTTTTTTACCTTGGAGATTTTTTATGCAACCAAAAATAAAACAAAAAATTATATCTAAATTTTAAACTTTTTATTAAAAATAGGAAATTAATTTGGATTTATTGAAATTATATGTGGGGTAAAAATTAATTTTAAAATAGGTATGTATAACACGATGAAATAATTTTTTTTAGAAAAATGGCCCTTTCAAGAAAAAATATGTTTTTATACCAAAATCAAGGTATAATATTTATTACCAAGTAATTAATTGGATTAAATTTAATTATAAGAGAAATATTATATCTCTAAACCAAACCAAAACTGAACATAACCATGTGAATACATTATTAAAATAGAATAACTAAAAATAATTTTATTTGAATAGAAATATTACCTAGTTTTCTAAAATGTCAAACATTAATTTATAATTTCTACACTATATTATTTTACTTCTTAAATAAATTTATTTTTCTATAAGAAAAGTTTAGAGAAAAATCAAGTCATACTTATATCATTATGATGATATAAAAGTGATAGTATTTGTAAAATCCCTATTTTTCCTATTCACCTAAAAAACTATTTTAGAAATATAAAAAAATCTTATGATTATTTTGACAAAATGATGTAAAAAATGTGTTCCATTTTAGCAATTTAAAATTAAAATATTTAAAAAATTGACTCTTAAATAAAACCACATAATACATTGGAAAACAATTTAGTAAAATAATAATATACCTTTTTATGGAATAATTATAAAAAATTATTTGTATACCATTAATGAATATAAATCCCTAAAATGAATACTTATTAATCAAAATATATATTTATTTATAGTTTTAACTAGGTTTTAAAATTATTCGAAATTAGAAAAATTGTATCCCAATAGTTTTATTCATTAATTAAACAAGTGGGGATATATTCTCTCATGGGTTTTTTTCAGATTCCCATGTTTCTTATTTAATCATGTGATTCTTCACAAAAATATTTACTAAGTGATTCAAATTATGCTGCAATAACTTATATCCATAAGATATAATATTAATTGGATTTTCCTTATATGAAATATTATATTATAACAGTATCACTTCAAGGATCAATACATGAAATTCATCTAGTATATATTTTCTAAACAATGAAAACTAAAACACATCGTGTAATGAAGATAAAATTTGAGTTTAATCCACTCTATATTCTAATGATCAAAAAATTTATAGAATTTTATATGGATAGAAAAACAATGGTATTAGATTTCTCTTTTTACAGAAAAACATTATACCTTTCCATGAAGTTATTTTAAGAAAAATATGACATACTTTATGAAATGAAGGATCTTTCCTCTAGGTATCTATATTATTATTATTCTTACTCTGAGTACCCTCATACAATTCTGAATCATTTCTAAATTCTAAACCATTTCTTATTCCAATTATAGAGTCATAAATTTTACCTCATCAACTTCATCCAAACATGTTAGTGTTAAACAAAACATTCCATAGAATGACTAAATGGTACCATTTTTATACCTGAATGAAAATTTTAATTACAAGAAAATTACTTCAATGAAAGATATTGATCTCAACATCCATGGAAATATAATGAGAAACAATACAGGATATATTAAAAATTCCTAATTTTTTCTCCTATTTCCAATTATACTAAGGATGAAAATATATAATGAAATTTAAGTCACAAACCAATAACTTCTTATGTCCTTTCCAAAAATTAGAATTAAATGTTGGATCATAATTAAATAAAATAGAGACCCCTATTCTATGTAAGATTACTATCACTTTATGATAATGTTTATAAATATAATCCAAATAAATATTATATCTATTAGGAAGAAAATGTGTAGAAATATTCAAACCATAAATGATAACCCATATCTCGTTATTACCTCAAGATTCATTTGTAAATACCATCAAAAAATCTATTGATATATTATCTAATTTCCATTTAGAAATTAAAAAATCCTAAAGTAACCTATTTGTTAGTTTTCATTCATCTTTAACCTATTTACAAGTCAAACATTTCATGGTAAAATCAATAATATCATTCTTAATTACAACCCACAAATAATATTCCCAAAGTCCCATATACAACTAAGTGTTGTTCGGATGAATTAAAAATAGAGACGTGTTCCTTACTAAAAAATTATTTCATCAATAAAAAACCATTCGATAAACACAAACTTTTTAAAAACCCCATAACACTTTAAATTTGAATTTTAAAAAAAATATTCCTTCCTTGAACAATTAAATATTTTATTTCAAACCTTGATCTTCCTTTTGAGAATTATTAATTTTATCTAACCAAGTTGATTGCACTGAAACTTAAGAAAAAGAGTGAGAGTTTCTACAATCACTATTTATATACCAACATTAATTAAATAATTAAAAAATATTTCATCTTTTAAAAGTTGCATGATGAATGTTGCATTATATCTTCAACTAAAGGTATTAACTACCTTGTCTTATTTACCAGATGGTAGTGAATCAAGATATCATAATACTTTCTTAGTAACAACCATCATATTTTCCTCACATTCCACTGTTTTTCGAGTGAATATACGATGTTAACATTTTATAATCTATATTTATTTCACATTTCTATCCATATAGATTATGCCTCTATATTTTTAAAATAATAACTATTACAACCAACTCAAGATCTTTTATAATGCAATTCTGTACCCATGGTTTCAATTGAAATGATTTATAAAAAATTCTCTGATCATTCTAAATAAAAAGAACCAATTTATTTAAATAAAACATCACTATAAATGAATAATTAATATCTTGATGGAATATAGAACTCTATAGATATAACTAATATTCTGTTTAATTATAGAAAAAATTCATAACATAATGTTTTCCAAAATAATTGAAATTATTTTTGAGATAATTTGGTCAGTGGCTGATCTAACCTAGAAAAGTATTCAATAAACCATTGGTAATTACCCAGTAGTCTAATAAGATAATTAATTTATGTGAAATTGGTTGGTCTTATCCATTATCCCACAACATTATTTGTATCATGATCAACTATTATGCCATATTTTGTTTATAATATTCCCAAATAATGAGATCTGTGTAACAAAAATTCATATTTTCTATGTTTTACAGAAAACTTATTTTCATTAATGTTCTATTAAAAAATACAAATATTTGTATATCATAATACTCATAAATTTTAGAATGTAACATAATTCCATCTATAAATACCACAAAAATGTATCCATACACACATGGGAAACTCAATAAATATGATCCCTAAATATAGAAATTATGTTTCTCTTCTGAAAGGAATAACCACAAACTCATAAAGAATATACATAGTAAAATAATTTATCCTTTTAATGTATTATTAAATAACTTTAAACTGATCATATCTAGACCTTAGATAAACCTTTAGAAAATAGAAATTTACTTATAAATTTAACTAATTCATTTGAGATTCCATCATTTTCCATAAGAATAATAAATGATTCATTGACACATTTTTTCTTTCAATATTGTAGATTCCCACCTTGAGTAACTTTTTTTGAACATGATATTTTATAATGACCCAACTAATTATAATTAAAATATATCACTATCCACTCACTATCTATTTAATCATTACTTCTTTGATTAAAACTATTTTTCATTACAATAACAATCCAAATGACTAAATTTTATACACCTAGGACTCATGACATACTCTAAAAAACAATAATTAAAAGTATTTTATTTCATTTTGAAAATTTTATATTATTCCCTTTATATTTCCTTATTTACTGGTTTTTAATTACCTACCACCTTTACCACATCTTATATTTTTTTCATGAGGTACATAATTGTAGTAAAAATTTAACTCAAATTTCTAAACACATTCATGAACTTTATTATTGATTATTATTTCACTAAAATCCATGGAACATTGTAAGTTTGGTTTCAGACATTCATAAGATTTATTAATTTTACTATAATGGTCAAGAATTAAATTTATTATATATATAACCATTCTAGAGAAATTTTATTTGAAAAAGGAAACTGATTCCCCTTCTCTTTACTACTATTCTATAAATTTCCATTCTATTATTAATAAATGAAATTTAGGGAAGTATTTTTGAATATAAAAATACTTAAATTTCATCCACTCCATGGTATTAATTTCATTACCTCTTTATATTCATAATTAAAAACCATCATTTATTAACTTATCCTTTCAAATGACAGATTAAAATAGTTACCTTTTAATGTTTTATATGATTCATAAACTTTAAATATACTATCTAATGCAATTATCCATCTTTAACTTTCAATGGGTTTAATGATCCACAAAAATTAAACGGTAAATATTTCATGAAATGATATACTATCGACATATTCCTCTCTAAATAATTTGACCAAACTCATGAATTTTTTCAACCAGTTATAATCTATACTAATATAGTTAACATAGACATAAAATACTCAACTCTAAGTCCAATCATTTCAAGTTTTTGTTTCAAAATTATGTTGCACTCTTGATATCTTTCTACCACAAACACCATCTTTCCTATATTAAAAACCATTTTAAATAGACGTGGATTAGATAAAGAAACAAGAAATGCTCAAAATATATCTCATTATAGTATACCAATAAATTATAATCTTTTAAAAGATTCTTTTAAAATCAATCTAACTACTAATGTTATATAAATCTTTATCTAATACTAACAATAACAACCCCATCATAACTGACACATAATAATGAGTTTAATAGAATGGTTAAAAAAATATATTGCCATGATATTTTGGTTTTAGAGTTTTTTATAATTAGAAAACACATTAAATAAAAAACTATAAATTTTTAGAAAGTGTGTATTTTTCCTTGAAAAATAGGTTATTAAAATCACACCCTAGTTGTAATCAAGAATATTTTTCTTCAATTAAGATTATTCACCATAGAATAAATATAGTTCTTGGTATAGATACTGAACATCCTTAGATTTTATGAAAAATATTTGGAAAATAGGATTATCACAAAAGACTAAATAAGTGATATTAAAATAAAGGAAACCTGTTAGTTTTGGGAAAAAAACCAAAAAATGTTTACCTTTTTAAAAATAAAAAATGACCGTATAAAATAAAACAAATTTAAATGTGAAAATAATCCTTTACTCAAATAAAAATTCAAGACCCATAGAAATAATAAAAAACAATAAATGAAACTTGATGTATCATATTCATAATTTTTTTTAACTCTTTTATAGAACCCTTTAAATAAGAGTAAACTAATAGGTTATCTCAAATATTTTTTTCCAGAGAATAAATAATTATCTAATGAATTAGAGAGGTAAATATTGTGATCCAAAGTAATCATCTATAATTCCCAAGTATCATATCACGAGTGTAACATTTATATCTTTCACATTTTCATCATAAAACCCTTAAAATACTCATTTGAACCCATAGACAAATCCGCTTTCCATTTTCACATAAAATAAGAAGAAATATCCGTATCTTTTGAAAAATATTAAAAATTAAAAATTATAAAAAGAGTATGAATATGATATTATTTTAAAAACCATTTAAACTTATAGACTAATACTGCTAAATAATAACATCTTTGTTGTAGGGAAAAGGCGGTCATGTAGTAAAAATTTAAAAAACTCATTTTCACATTATTAAAAAAAGTCAAAATGACCCATGGAAAAAATATTAAAAAGGTTCATTTTTTAAATATTTACATATAAATCCAAAGATAGTTTAAATTTTCTTTAATATTTGATTTTTAGTATAAATATGAACATTTAAAATAACTTGTATGTGGAAGATAATGATTTTGAAAGGAAAACTTTTAAATAATATTTTTTAGAAAAATATATTATTTTGAATCACATATTACTTTGTAAATTATATAAATGATGAATAATAATTATATATTAGTTATTTACTTGATTAATAACAATTTTCATGTTCATTAACTTTTTATAAATCATTGTCTTTTAGTTTATTTCCATGTTATATTTTAGTTACAACATTTGTTAATATTATTATAGATGTTGTCAGGTCTTTCAATATTTAAGCATTAAAACCAAGTAGGTAGGTGGAATGAATTAAAAGGTTTAATTTTTATTGAATTTTAATCATATAATAATAATAATTATTAATTTTGTACATTAAATATACTTTTAGAACAATTCAAGCAAGGTAGTGATGAAAAATGAGATATGTTGTTCATAGAGGTAGTAGTTTTCACATATGCATGTGTAACATTTTTAATTTTATAATGAATTAAAGTTAAATAGAGTAGATAATGGTTTAACATAAATAACAATACTAATAATATTATAAGTATTTTATTTATTCACTAAAATCATCCCAATGAATAGCTGAGGATGATAGTGATAAAAAATGAATTACATCACTTCGTAGAGGCGATACTCTACCTATGTGCACGACCGAAATTTGCATTTTTCAATCGATGGGAGGACAAGAAGGTAGATAATATCATATATTTAAAAAATAATAATTATTGCATAAATATCATATATATATATATATTATATTTATCTTTATAACCATCCATCTGATACAATTATGAATAATTAATTACACCACTTCTTGAAAGCAGTAGACCTCTTTTTGGCACAAGAAACATTTTCTTTTTCCATAGGAGGGAAAAGAGGTATACAAATTATTATTACATAAAAAATAAAACTTTTTTTATATTAAATGTTTTTATGTCATTATTTTAGTGTGGTTATAATATATTTGAAGGTGGTGTAAGAATAATGAAACAAGAAATAATTTGGTTGTGACTTATACCTCCTCCTTGGATATAATCTTTCGACTTACACATTACGCATTCAAAGATTGGTTTTTTAGTGAGGCCATATATTATATATTGTGTGGAGAACGTTTTGGGAGGGATATGGTAGATTTAGTTTCAATATATTGTTTTTATGGTTTTTGAAGATGTGGGGGAAGTAGGTTCCCTTTTATAATTGTGAGGAGTGACTCTTTTGTTATTTCTGAAAGAAGTGCGGAGACATGAACTGGTTTCCCAGTTCATGACTCCAAAGGAATTTATTAAAATGAACAAGAATTACAGTACAATCACGTGGTGTAATGTGTTTAGACTGACATGGGATTAGAGGGGGGTACAAATAACAAACCTAGAACATGATTTTCAACTGAAAACACCACAAAAAATCAAAACAAAATCAAGACAGAAGTGAAACACTCATAACCCTACTTAAAGGCAATGTGTTTCCAAGTGAGAGTAATTCACTATCCAAGGAATGTGAAATCAAGGAAGTCTAGATAGGTAGCATGTTATAATTACCCAAGAATCACTAGGAAGGATACCCATATGGCCCCCCATTACAGGCCTACACTTTCTTCAAAACTAAAAAACCTTGAAAGGAGTCCCTCAAAGAAATAGATCAAGGGACTTTAGTATGCTGTAATGACAATAAAATCAGTAAAACCATAAACCAATTAAAAATACTAGTCCATATCACTTTATTGAATACACCATAAAAGATGAACCAAGCAAAAATAACAACAATAATCCAATGAAATAGGGCAGAAAACTCTAGGATAACACCATGGGCGCATAAGTAGACCAGATGTTTGAAATTCTGAGTAGGATAAAAAAGTATTCTTTAGAGGAAACAAACTGCTAAAATATTCATGTGAAAACACTCCCTATCCAAGCCAGTGAAGACCCCTAGATCACCAATCTCATCTCTATAGGCATGATTCCTAGGGGATCTGGAGAAAAATCCAAGCTTCGTTTAATGCAGGTTGATCTTCCAAACCCAGCCAACATAGAAACTCAAATCAGAGAAAAAGAAGAAATATCAGCAGATCCAAATATCACCAAATCAGAACAGATAAATAGATCTCATATTTCCTTAAAAAACAGCCATGCCATCTCATAAATAGTCCCAAACTCCAAAAAAAATCAACAGAGTAGAAAAGAACCAATCATCCAATATGAAGAAGAAACAAGCAGTAAAAAGGATAAAACAAACCACCACCAACAAACCGCAAAAGAATTCCCAAAATCTAGCTTCTAAAAACCATTCAGACCAGTTCAACAAAGCTTTAAAATCATGGAGAAGAAAGGTAGATGAAACCAGAAATCCAAAAAATAAACTTCCAAGGAGGAGCAGCATCATTACACATATACTCCTCAGAAGAAAGAAATAGACGAAATGAGTAGTGAGGATATCAATCAATAATGAAACAACTAGAAAAGGCTATAAAAGAAACATTAGTGAGTTTTTTGAAACACTCTCTTCAATATATCATTAAAAATTTCTTGTTTAATAGAAAGGTAAGTGTCTTTTGAAATCTCCCCTTTTCTAAGGGAATTATACATAATTTCATCTCTATGTTTCACTGAATATTCAGGATCTTCCCAACTAGGCACATTCTTCTTCTCAACCCCTTCAACATGTTTCTTGTCTTCTATATGTTCAGTTGTGTTTGGGGGAGATAATTATCTTCTTGAAATGTCCAAATATCTTATGACTATAGTTCTTTCAATATGGGAGTAATCTCTACATTTCCTCATTTTTTTGGGTTGGGAGTGTTGAACCCATCTGCATCAAGAATTGGATTTTTTTTCTTTCATTGCCATGGATCTCAGATATTCTTCCTCAATATGAGTATATTTATCTTCTTCATTTAGTGAATCACTACTTTCAGATGGATCACACCACTCATTTTCAACATCATGATGAGTATCATCATGCAATTTCACTCTCGGTACCACCTCAGGAGGAGTGGGAGGGCTTTGATGGTTATTTTCAGCCACAACTAGTGGTGAAATCTCTTTGGAAGGGATCTCACCCATTTATATAGTGGTATTTATTTGACCCTTCTGGAGAATCATATTTCCCCTAGGTGTTGATATCTCATTAATAGGCCTGGGGATATCCATGATGTTTTGGATCAAAGTGTTATCAATAGGTTTATCATCTGAGATCCTTTTTGAGTGAGTTTTTTCCATCCAAATTTTTTTGCAACGAGGTTGGGGGGGTTCAAATATTTGGGAATCACATTTTTCTGTCAAATGTCCAATTTTGAAACAGCATTTACACTAAGGTGGAAGATTTTAAAAAACAACTTCTTGGATGAATCCTTTATCTCCATTTTGAATCTAGAAACAAGATGGATAATCTCTCGAGATATCGACCTCAGTGCAAATCCCAGCTAATGAAGGTCTAGAAAGGTTCAAGGTAGCTATGTCTAATCTAATCGGAAGTCCAAAAAGGCCAGCAATTGCAGAAAGAGCAGGCTGCTTAAACAGATGTAAGGGTAAACCTAGGAATCCTATCCAGATTGGAACAATGGGGGTCTCAGAACCAATGACAATGTCCGTAGACCACTTGAAGACCTTCATAGAAGACCCCCCAAAGGACCAGGATCCCCGATTCCAGAATCTATAGTAGTCATTGTCTATAGAGAACCAAAATACGACATTCAAGGAATTCAGAAGCCCAATTTTAAAATTAGTGAATCCAATGTTCTCAACGGTTTTGCGTAGAATGAACAAGGAAGAGAGATTATTGATAAAGTGACCTATAAGTACAAATCTAATATCTGATGAAAGATCTTGTCCCTCATCTTTTGATAATGTAATCGCCGATAGACCTCTGTGTCTATAGGTTTTGGAGCAATACTGTCGGAGGTCTTCAATTCCGCGCATGGGATTCTACCCACTACAACATCAACAAATGATCTCACATCCTGCATCCCTTGATCGGTGCTGTTAGGGTTTATGTTTCGATCACCCGGGAGCGAAATATTCTCATTAATAACACAAGTTTTCTGTGACTCTTTTGTAAATATTAAAAACAATAAAATATTATAAATTTATTCATCATTGAAATTTTTATAATTGTTGTCCAATTTTTAAGATAGTTTATCGTGAGGTTTAAATACAATCAAATAATCAAATTTATTATAGTTTTTTATATATTTGAATCCATATCCATTATTTTAAACCCTTCTTTAACCCTTTTAACTCTTTTCATGGTAGCAATTTTTTACGTAAGAAATATCATTATATGAAAAAAATAAAATGGATAATACTAATTAATTGAAACCTAATTATTCCAAATATTAAATAAATTTTATAATATTTAATTTCTATATGTGGAAAAAATTAATTTTAATATTAGTATGCGTAATGAAGAAAAATAATATTGTTTTTGTAAAATTCATTTATAAGAATTAAAATGATTTTATAGAAAAACAATATTTTTTTGATTAATCTAGAATTAATTGTATTATTTTAAATAAAATTATACTTATTTTAATTTCAAAAAAAAACCAAAACTAAAAGGAATCATTGGAGAATTCGATTAAAAGAGAAGAACCAAAAATTGTTTTTATTTAAATAAAATCATTACCAAGATTTCAAAGATGTCAAATATAGACTTCTAAGTTCAAAAAAACATTATATAAATTCTTAAATAATTAATTTTTCTACAAAAAAGTTTCATAATATTTTATTTCATTATTGTATAATTATAATCTCATAAATTTGACAATATATATATATATATATAAATATATAATAAGTATTTTTTCGTATTTAACAAAAGATATACTATTTCAGAAAACAACCCGAAAACTTATTTTAACATTATTTTGAAATGTTGATGTCCTAATTTAATTAAATTTTATAAACAAAAAATTTTAAAAAATAATAAATTCAACTTTTAAATAAATCCATGTAATACCTAAAAAACAAATTAGTTAAATAATAATTGTCCTATTTCCTTTTTAAAAATTTTATACAGTTATTTATAAAATTATGATGAATATAACTATATTAAATGAATACTTATACAAAATAACATTAATTTATTTATAGTATTATTTATGTTGTTACAATATTTATCTCTTTTTTAGTTATAACATGACCCGATCAAGTTGATTGAACTCATCTTAATGTGAATGTATAGAATAAAAATGCATACACTAATTTTTACAAGTTTTAACCACAATGTGTGTGCCTAATACTTGCTATTTTTTATCCATTGATACTGATTTTCCAGAAATATCATGTTATCAATATATGTTTTTTTTGGGTCAGTTATTATCCCGAGCCATTGTTTCCAAACACATATACTACTCTCATAGGTAACACTATCTCTTGATAGGTCTAATGAAAGATAAGAGACACCATATGTGACTGAGGAATTATTCTAGATGTAGGTTTCATAAAAAATAGATATTCGAACCCCCTCAATGTTTTAACAAGAAAAAATAAAACAAAGGCTCACCTAATTCAAGAGAAACCACTTTAGAATATAGTAGGTGATTAACCACTAATGGGCTCAAACAAATCAACTCACAACAGAACGAACCCTTCATTGGCCTCCTTATGCTTTTCTCTCAAACCTAGTACTGTGAAATCATGTATAAATTGATATCTTTATGAAATCTACCTTATTTATATACAATAAATTGTTCTCTTCTCCTTATTATACATAATCAAAGTGTTATTTATATTTTTTACAGTAATAGGAATATTTTATTTTTTCCATCACATCCCATATTCCACATCCTTGATTCCCTAATTGTGCTTTATTTTAGAGAATTAAATTTCTCCCATATAAATAATTATAATCAATGAAAAGTGATGAAAACATCTTTTTCTAACAATATAAAGAGTGATTATAAAATTTTTTACGTTGTGAAACCTTAATTTTTTGTGTACTCCTAAGAAAAATATGTCCAACATAGGAAATGTCTCCACACTGAGTTAAAAATTTACCTTTCTACACTTCACCATTTCAAACAAGTATATTCGAAATCATAAATATCACTTAAACTCCACAATTCTCAATATAAATCTATTTTATTTTCTAAATGAACCAGAATTCAGAAAAATTGAACTCCTGTGACTTAATTTTTTTGACAACTCATATTAAAAAAACATATAATTTTAAATTATAATCATATTGAATTACTAAAATATTTTCTAATGAATTTGAATCTAAATACTATTAAATCATCATCCCGTTATTATATCCTCATTATTCTTGAAAATATGATAAATAAAATTATGCTTCATTTAGGTCTCCCTCATTTGGTTTTATTAGTTAGAAAATTTGATATTCATGATGTGGGGATCAAAATTTTTTCATGATTCTTGAATAAAAGTTAAATGTTATTTTTTTATCATCGATGAAAAACCCTTGAGTTGTTCATTTTACTTTTCTTCAAATAAACCATCCAATGAAATTTTTGATTTTTCATAGTGTTGACACATACACACTGGCCTAATGACACATATGTATAGTTTTATCACCCATATATAGATCTAAACGATATATAAAATTATTTAGAGGACCCATATAGAAATTCCAAAGACACATATACAGAAGTAGGTTGCTCATATTAATCCCAAAAATAAATCAAAATAAATCTTATTTTTATTCAAAAATAGAGAACACATAGGCTAAAAAATTCCAACTATACATCAAAATTCTATATTAAATTAATAAATCGTATAATTAATTCAACAAAACAAGAAATTATCAATCATTTAAAATAACCTAAAATGCATCAATAATTTGGTTGAAAACAAATATAAAAAGAAACCTATTTTCAATATTTCTATGGTCTCTTTAGTCTCCCCTTTTAGATTTATTTTCAACCCAATATCAACTCTTTATTAAACTGATCAAGATAAATAAAAAAATTATTGATTTCAGAAATATTACTCAATAATAATTAAATAACATCTTATCTTGAATGAGATGAATCTTCACACCACACCATTATATAATGTTGTGTTTTTAGAGAATTCCATCCCAAAGTGATAATCATATTTTTTCCATGTGATGAAAATAATTTTCTCCTTTAACCAATCAAAAATACTCCCCCTTTTTCAATAAACATAGTTATTGATAGCCATAGATCTCACTCTGTCCACTAAATAAGGTCTCTCCTTTTTTAAGTAACTAGTAATGAGTTGTGAAACTATTGTACACTCTTTGAAAAAACAATCCAAAACCATATGAAGGTGAGCATGCACACATGTTTAAATGATAGGGTATGAATGAACATGATGTTTCAGCCTTAACTCGTAGAACCTGTCATTTTGTACATCATTAGTAAATGTATATGTAATTTATTATTTGGTTCCAAAAAACTCATGATTCCCATCACCATTTCCCATCTTCTCTCGGATTAAATGATATCTAAGATCAATGATATTTTATATAGATTTTTGAGCCATATTTTTAGAGATATAAATAACACTTTGATTGTCACATGAAATTCATAGTGTCTTATAAACCTTAAATCTCAAGTCATCTATTTAAACCTATATCCATATCATTTGGGTACAAACATGTGTGTACTTTATGTACTCAGCCTTAGCTATGATCAATGTTACTGAACGTTATTTATTTCTATTAAATTCACTAAAAATTAAACCAATAAATAATGTTCCACATGAAGTGGAATAACTATATAAAGAGTATCCATCCTAATCAGTATCAATAATTCCCATCATGATTAAGTATGGAATATATTTTTATAGGACATAAAGAAATGTATTCTTGATGCGTCTCAAGATTCTCTTGGATAAAAAATGGGATTCCCTAAGATCATTTTAAAATATAATACAAAATGTTAAAAGAAAATAATGATAGGTCTAGAAGGTGGTTGACATATAAGGATACCAATCAGTTTCATATAAAACCCTTAATTTACACTAGTTCTAGACCCATCATCGATCAACATGTTGACAACAATTATCAAAGTATAAATATTCTTACATTCCCCCATTAATCAAATATTATTTAATTATTTAGATTAATTTAATTGTGATAGAAAAATATAATCATCCTATTAAAGATTTGGAATTTTTGAAAAAAATGAAATCTCAACCTTTCTTGAAATGTTAAAAATGTCTTTTCATTTCCTCAGAAATATCCTCCCAAATATTCTCCTTATCACTAGTGTAATAACCCGGACACATATACTTGAATAAAGTTCTAAAAAAATAATTTTTACAAATTATATTGATACCAACTGATGAGAACTAATTTTAACCATCCTTGATCAAAAGAATCTAATGAGTCACATCCAAATTAACATTTTTTACATTTTCCCATGATTTTATTATTCTCGAATAAGTTTTTAAAATCTCCCAAAAAATTCATCACACATTATACCATTATAGATATATCATATTTATTTTGTTTAAAAAATGTTTAGGCACCAATGACCCATTTATGGAAAGTTAAATGTCGAGCAACTGAAAGGAGGAGAAAACAAATAAGACAATAAAAAAACACCTTAGCTCCCTTGGGGGTGAGTGCATATACTATGATGAGAGTGTTGACCACCCCAACCACACTAGTTTCTTCCCCTTCTCCAAAGAATGACATATATCCAAGGCCCAACACCATCATTCGAAATATCTAGAGTCTTAACAAAAATCATTCCTTTATCACTATCTCAAGAATCATTGGAATAATTGAATCTCTTGGAATACGATAGAAATATAAAGGGGTTGTGAGTACTTACTGGACTACTGACCCTTTTTTTCAGAGTAGCGATGCTTTTAGAGACACTAGAACCCAAATCAACAGTGTCGTGGTTAAATGAAATATCTTTTGAGGATAAAGCACCACATTCATAGCAGAGGTGTTGAGGCCATGAATAACTGACTAAGATTCTAAATGATCGAATGAACATGAAGAAATATATCCTACCATATCAATCAGGACATGCACTATTACAGGGGCATGAAAATTGAATCCATAGAATGGATACAAAATATGGATGGATGAGTAGGATAATTTCCCAACAAAGAACCCAATTAAGAGTTTCTTCCTAGAAACATTTATAACTTCAACTGAGTTGGAAGAAGAGAAACCATGGTTTTTTGAAGTTACATTGGGGATATGTAACTCTTTACTATATAAATACAAATACCCTCTATCTCTTTTAACATAAACAGACATACACTGCTCAAATAACTATAAAATACTTGCTTTATAGTTCATGAAAGTGGCTGATTCTACATTTTCCATGCCTATGCGATTTCTAAAAGTAAACAAAGATTTATCTTTACAGTATTTTTGATCCATAGTATCATGTTATTCAATTTGATATTCATATTAACCATTATTAGATTTATAATTGATAAAATATTTAGAAATTCTTGTAATGAGAGAATCCTTAAAAGAAACTTCATTAACATCTAAATGTTTATCACCTAAGTTATACCATGAATGCGAATTAGTGTTAACCTATTCATAATAAAAAATATGCAACTCTTGGAAAACTATATAAGACTCTTCATTTGAATTAAAGAACATGCTCTAAAGGACTAGAAAATCTGAGATCAGTGGCATTCATGACATTCAAAATAGGGCTTATTACTGTTAAACATTCATCTGTCTTTGAATTATAGGTAAAAACCTAATCTTGGGTATCCATTTGAGACCCAATACTAATATTCTTTCAGTAGAACTGAGCCTCATTTTCATTACTATTTCAAATTGAATAAATAAACTTCTTCTTACAGGAAGACCTCTCATTCCCAATGGCTTGACAAGAAACAAAATACAAAAGAACATTCTTAAATTCAATACAAATATTAATGTCATCATTTGGAGTAGAAAGATATAATCAATAAATTAATGTAGAGATTACATCAACATAACTAAGAATAGTTTTCAATGACCAAATGAGACCAATTAAGTGGAATTGTTTAGACTAATTAGAATACCTATAATCGATACAATGTCAATTTTTTTTCTAAATTCCACTAGACCCAATTAAAACCAAAATCCTAATCCAAAATTGTGCAAAAGTATCTTTTAAATTATTAATATTGATATTAAAACTCCATTCATGGAGTCGTATAATACCTAGATGAAGGTGAACAGTTCCTTCACCCCATGCCTGTTCCTTTTCGTCTCTATAGAGAAATAAGAAGTGAAAGAAACCCACGACCTAATAAAATGCATTTTAAATCAAAAAAACCAAAAAAGTGCTCTAATTGGGACACAAGATCAAAAATATTCCAAGGATTCATACCTTTAGACAAGAAGATCCAAGCAGTGACTGTGTAGTTGAAAATATATATACTTTCTGAAATAATATCATCTCAAGTAGGGATATGCACTACCGAGCCTTTACATACAACTAATTATGAATAATGTTTGCGAACCAAATTAAATGAACCACCTGGAAGGATAGTGATGGATAAGAATATAATTATATATCCATTCGTATTTCCCTTAATAATCATCGAATACATAAACATTATCAATAATACTGAATAAATGATAATTAAATAATGACATATAACTGATCACATGAGATTCAAATATACGCATGGATAATAATCAAAATAATCATAAAGAAAAAATAACTAATTTCATGGTGATGGAATACATGATGATGGACATTATAATAAATTTTGTGAAAACCTTATCCAGGACATAATACATAACATAAAGACCACAACCTAGACAACATAAATAATTAAGCATATATACACTGAATACCAAAGATAGTTTGTATCATGAGACCTACTAATACATCAAGGGGATATATAATATCAGGACCTACCTATTACATACCAATTCTAATGAGTTAAACATATGAAATAAAGTAATAACAATACAATACATAATCAACATTCCTTATTAGTAAATATGCATATATATGGAATGGAGTATATAGAATGTAAATATTTTCCCACTACATAAGTAGCCAACACTGGATGTCAATAATAAAATTTATAGTAGTAACAAGTATATATATTTTCAATGATTACCCACTTAATAAAAGATATATCTTTCTTGGTGAACACCCTAAATCCAAGTTATTTAAAATAGGATTTTTACACTAGATATAATAATGATTATATGTATAATTAAATACAAGAAATGATTTAGGATATATCCATGATAATAAGTAACATAGACATGAAGGATAACATAAATTAATTATAGATTAATTTGTTATAGTATAGAAAATTTCATTTGAAAATATAGAGGAAAATTGAATTGACACTTTTATTTTTTTCCTTTATAAATTTTGTGACTTTATTGCAGAGATGAAGTTAAAAAACATTTTTCAAATATAATTTAATGTGGTTTAAAAAATACCTTCAATAGATTTTTGGTAAAATAATTTAAAATAATGGAATATATAAAATAAACTATATGTTTGAAAAAATGTGGATTGAAAGTAAAAATATACATAAGTGGAATTGAATCCCTTTTTATAGATTTTATGAAAATAATATATATTTTTTTAAAACAAATTGTAAAATAATTAGAATTTTTTGTAATTTTTAACTAAAAATAAATAGAAATGAATTTAAATAATTAATAATTTCTAAACAGTTGGAAAATCCATTTATGTGGAAATTTTTTAAAAAATTAATCATTTCATTCATTAATTAAAAAGTCAAAAATTACTTTTTTAGAAAATGTTAAAAAAATTAATCTTAAAATTTTGGATATAATGTCAATGTTAAAATATTTTTCCTTAATAAATAATTAAAATATATTAAATAACATAAAAAAATAAATAAAATATATATTTAGGAAAAATCTTCCCAACCAAAAAGGATACATTAGGTTCGTTTTTCTTATAAATATTATTTCGGTATTTTTGAATACCAAAGTTTGAAAAAATGGAATGAATACATGGAAAAATGAGAAAAAAATAGAGAAGAAAATATATAGGTTTTAGGAGATAATGAATATACTATTACACCAATGATAATTGATACATAAAAAATCCCGATAAAAGGGAGAGAGTAATGAAAACCCTTATGGATCATATAATAATTGAATCCAAACTTATTGAAAGAGGGAACATGAAGTGTAAATTTAATTAAAATGATAAAATATTTTATAATCATATAATATCTAAAATTTGAATGATATAAACCATGATATGAAAATAGGTGCGTAACTCATAACTTATCTCAAAAAATGATGTTTTCATTGAGAAACCCTTACCAGGACAAAAATATGTGAAATAAGATTATATTAATGAATATATTATGTGAAAGAATTATATATCCACATAAACAAAGATTAAAAAAATGAAAACAATCATATGTTATAACATACTTAATAATGGTATACCATATTCAATAATTATGTGATATAACTAAATGATTGGAATTTGAATTAAGAATCACCATACATTGGATTCAAACTTTGACGAATGTGGTCTAAAATCCATGTATAATAAATTTAAATTTATTATAAATCTATATAAAACCATATTTAATTTTATATTACTATATTACAATTAATTTTTACTTATCATTACCAATATAATAATAATCATTTGTTAAATTCAATATTTTTAATTAACTATTCATTTTTCCACACATGTTTTAATTTGGCGATTTCATCCCTTGAATGTTGGTGATGGTATCATTATTTATAAGATCCTCATGAAAGTTTATACTATGTTTTTATATATTTATGGAGTTATATGGCCACTTCAGGGACGTTTTGGTGAATATTTACATAGAAATATTAGTAATATTGTTTTTTAGAAATTTTGAATCCGTAAAAATAATTGATTTGATTTGTGAATAAAAATATTTTTATAAGAATTAATAAATCATTAAAATATATTAAAATCATTAAATTTATATATTTTTATCATTATTCAACATTACTTAATCATACATGAAAAAACAATTTTAACATCATTCATATAGGTGGTATAACCAACAAAAACCGGAGCATTTTATAAAGACTAAATAAGTAAGAACATGACATTTTCATAATGAAAATATAAATATAAAAAAATATTCATGATTTAATTTTTTTTAATAAAGTGATAACTAATGTTTAACAAAATAAAGATGAATAAGATAAATTAAATAGAATGGTCTAGAGTTATTACTTTCAAAGTGACTTAGTATACCCGTTTTAAGAGATTAAACTTCATGGTGAAAATTTATTGTTAATATTAGTATAAGGGTGAATAAAATACCTTTAAAAAACATTAATAAATTTATATAAATTATATTTATTCATTGGGTTCATTTTGAAAACAATACATTTTATGATGTGATGAAAAATGAAATACCTAATTTGTGGAGGTGACAATCTTCATGTACAGACATGTGACATTTTCATTTTCTAATGAATAATAGGGGAGAAAGATAGATAATGACTTATCTTTTAAATTACATAATTAGGTAATAAATATTGTATTTATTCACTAAATATATTTTTATAACCATCCCTGAGATGTGATTATGAAAAAAATACATCACTTCAAGGAGCTAGTCGTCCACAAATATAGATGAGCCACCATTTCATTTTTCATTGGATGAACGAGAAGTAGATAATGGTTATTATATAAACATTATATGATTAATGTAAATTTACTATACTTATTTAATCACATTAGGATTTATATAATATTTTAAAATGAGGTTGAAGAAGAAATGAACTTGAAAGGACTCGGATAAGATGATTACATATTCCTTGGGAATCCTCCTTTAAGTCTCTATTTAAGCCTTATTGGGTAGGTATTTTGGTTAGAAAAGAACATATAAGTCATGTATAAGTGTGTTTTAATGTGAATTGGGTAGATATTGTTTAATGTAATATTATAAAGGTGTGTGAAGAAGTGTAGAGTTGAGGTTCCCTTTTATAGGTGTGGGGAGTGACAACCTTGTAAATACCCTTAACATTAAAATAATATAAATTCATTTTCCATTGAATGTGGAACTGAATGGAAGAAGATTCTAATATAGGACAATTAAGGGTACAAATACACTCATAAAAGATTATATAGACATGTTTTAGTTATATTTAAAGGCTTATCTCTTTGTTTAACCACCTTTTGAACCTTTGAACACTTATCATTGTGAAAATTATTTATTGTAACTTAAATTAAAGAATAAAAATGGAATGGATCATAATAAAAAATTTCAAAATTATTAATAAAAATATAGAATGAGTTTTTCAATATTAAATTTTGATATTTGGTAAAAATCACTATTAATATAAGTGTGCAAAAGAGAAATTTTCTTTTTAGAAAATAGTCTTTTAATCATAAAGATGATTATATTGCAAAATAAAGATTATAATTGATCAATGTGACACTTATTATATTATGAATAAAAACATAATATTATGTGAATTTATAAACACTCTACAATAGAAAGTAACTATGTTAATACGTAATAAAATAATAAGATTAAAAATAGTTCATTTATTGGCATAAAACATCACTTTGGTTTTAAAATGTAAAAAACAGGTTTCTAAATTCAACAAAATATTTTTAATTGTTTTATTTTAATACTTAAAAACATATTTTTCCTAGAAAATATGTTTCAATTTTTTTAATTCATTCTTATATCATGATGATGTCAAAAAAGTGACAGTATTTTTAAAAACTGTAGTTTTCACCCTTCACCAAAAAAATCAAACATTTTCTAAAAATATAAAGAATTCACCCAAATATAATTATGATGGGATGAATCCGAAAATTATGTTCTTTTTATTAAAATAATTTTTTAAAATTCATAAATTTATCTTTTATATTAAAATAAATTATAAAAAGAAAGGGTGCTTTTATAGAAAAAAGAAGCTATTAAGCATCAAGTGTTCTTCATCTTATTTAATATTAATTTTTAACTGATTTATTGTTAATATATTATTTGAAACATTGAAATATGATATATAATAATTTGTAGTTGATCATTATAATTTATTAAGATAAAATACACAACACATTAAATATAGTTCACTGAATAATATCCATTTTTTTACATTGAATAAATCTAATAGTATAATATTAATTATTTATCTTATAATCATTAAATTTAATCAATAAATAATAATATGTAGTAATTAAACTTATCAAAAACTTTTATTATATTTTACTTTCTACATTTCTTGTAATTTAAAAAATTTTGTTTCACCTTGTATTCTCATATTTTTTGTAATAAAATATATAGGGACTAATTTTATCTCTGTGTTGTGTGTATCATAATCTACCAAACATAGAATTATTTTAAAAATATTTACGTAATAGATTATTAGAAAGTTAAAACTCATGAAAATAATTTCATCCACATATACTTTAACAATGAGAGTACCACTAGGACCTCCTTCACATAGAGATTACTTTTAACTATTCCTTGTAAAATTTATATGCTTCTAAAGAATCCATCTAGTGTAGAATACTGGGATCTAGGGGATTGTTTTAGGCTATATAATTATTTATTAATCTACATACCATGGTTTAATATTTTTCAAGGATAACCCCTCAGGTTGTTCAATAAATTCCTCTTCTTTAGGATCACTATTTAGGAAAGAAGAGTTCACATTTATTTGATAGATCATCTAATGATTGCGAGATTCTAAAACAAAGAGAATCCTAATGGAATGAAGTATTTTAATTGGTGAAATGGTATATTTATATTAAACTCCTTGAAAATGATTATACCCCTTATAAACTGGTCTTGATTTGTTCATTATGATTTTACCTTTCTTATTAAACTTATTTGTAAAAACCACATAGTACCAATGTTTTATTATTATTATGACATAATAAAATTCCTTATATGGAGTTATTTTCTATTTTATAAAGTTTCTCATTCATATAATCAACCAATTATTCATGTTC
This sequence comes from Viscum album, assembly GCA_963277665.1. NCBI lineage: Eukaryota > Viridiplantae > Streptophyta > Magnoliopsida > Santalales > Viscaceae > Viscum > Viscum album. The sequence goes on from OY728145.1 coordinate 1,712,318,371, forward strand.
AATTACTTCATAAATAGTTTCAGGTTTTACTTATGAAATAAGAGTTGTTTGTTTTTCCAAGATCTACTTTTTTCTTGTCTGTGTAAGTGTATAGTATTGTCCAATAACAGTATCATAATAGATATAGTTCGTTATAATTTAATTCATATAACTATTATAACCAAATTATTACTTATCACTAGTAACTTATTAGTCAGTATAAAAAACCCTGGTTATTTCTATTGAGTTGCACAATATGTTTTCTAGAATCTGCATGTTTTTAGCTCCAGAAGATTAAATTTATCCTCAATAAACTCATTTTGTGATTATTTTCTATAAATATGACATATGAACACTCTATAATATTTTTTTTGATGTTTTTATAGTATTCTTAGCCACTCCCATGGTATAAATATGTAAAAAATTCTCTCCTTTATCTCTTCTATCAAACATACCCACTTTTTTTTCTTTATCATCATGTAATAAGGAATAGTAACTACCTTGAAATTTTTTATATATATATTTTTGGGGTACCAAATATCATAGGGAGTAAAATATTTCCCAGGTATCACTAAAAATATCTTATAAATATTCATATAAGAGAACCAAACTTTTCTATAAAAGAAGTATGAGAGCTTGGGTTTTCCAGAACCGTTCATACCATGTTCATAATGGTCTGGTTATTTTTCACAACCACATAATTTTTTTTCAGAGTATATAGTTTGATATGTGGTTGTATTAATCCATTAATTCCAAAATATCATTGAAATGAATTTAATTTACACTAATTTCCATTTTCGGAACTCACCCTCTTGAAATAAATGATAATTTCGTTCTCAAAATGTATTTTAAAACTTTTAAACATCTGATGTGATTCTGATTTATACATCATAAAGAGATAATTAGTTATCTAATTTAATTTATAAATTAATTTAATTAGATCAATATCACCCTTATATGAATTGTTTCACACAAGACCACACAAACATAGATATTCAATTTCTAATGATCTAATATGTTTTATATCCACTTTCTGGCATGTCCCTTTGAGTCATCTTTCCTTTCAAGAATGTGTCACAAACTAATTAGCTATCCCTTCTTAGCTTCAGAAGACCACTTACCAAATCATGTTTAGAAATATTTCTCATGATTTTCTATAATATGACCATGTCTTCTATTAGATATTTTATTCTCAAAATTTGAACTCATATTTCAATAATTATATTAGACAACAATTATAAGAAAGTTCCAATTTATTATTTTAATTATTATAGTAACTCTTTCAAAATTATATTGGAATATAATACATGAGTTTTTTTTTAAAAAAACCGTCATTTCCTTCATCACACAATTGGTGAAACCTTTGAAAATATTTTTAGTCCTACAAAAAAAAAGAATTTTTTAGATTAGAATTATTTTTACTAAATTATAACAGCTCTAAAAACATTAATTTTTAAGGAGATATAATTGTTGAATATAACTGATCCTTTTTCATGACTTTCTATATATTTCAATTTTTTGTTTTCTCTAGTAAGTTTTTAATAACACCCACTTTCACGAAACCATAATATTCCCCTATATCTTAATTTTAATTTAACTTCCACTTTGAATGATTTTTAGTCTTGTCTTCTATTGTAAAATTATTTCATGTTTTATTTATAGTTGAACCAAATATAGAGATTTATCATGGAATCCTTGTCATAATGTAGTGATCTCTCAAATTTTCCATAGACTTATTTCAAAATTAGAAACTGATTCTCTGTAGGAATATATGTAAGGATTTATTCACAACCTTTTTATTTGGAGAAATACTATTCTCCAATTTTGTTCTCACAACCCTTTACTCATGTATTTATTCATTCCATTTAGTGTTATACCTACATGTTTATGCCTTTTGGAAAAAATATCCCAGATCTAACAAGAATTACTGAATCTAAATATGTAATTAACTCCATAGATTTGTTTGGAAAATTGAATTCATGATTCCTGACATTGGTGTCCATATGTAGACTAATAATTCTTATTCATTATAAAGATTTAATTTTTTTATATTTAGTTTTTAATTATATGTATAAGAGAGTTTTTAATCATATTTTATTCCATATAATTGTACATATTTTGGAACAGGACCTACACTGTTAGGAAAAAAAGAGGCAAACTTTTGACATGATTTATGTACATATTTAACCTATAATGGTATACTAGAAATATTCCTTATTGAAGGTTATTGAGAATTATGTTAAGTGGATTTTTGAATTATAAATCCACCCTTTTTATGTCCTATTTATCAATAAGAATATTTGATTCCAGTTTTCTTATTTTTTTATATTTTAACTCATTTTTATCTTGAAGATCCTTCTTTATATATTCTTGATCAGTAGCCTTATACATGAATTTTTGGAGCTCTTAAATGATATTATAATATTTTTTGAGATATTATTTTTTATATGGAATTTATTCACATTTATTTTATTTTCAACTTTTTAACTTTTATTTTCATGTTTGTATTTTTCCCAAGAAAATAATATAATTTAGAAATTAGAATATGATCTATATAGCTATCTTTACTAAATTACTTATTATTTCTTAAGGAGGTTTTTTTCCTTTCATATGATCAATAGAGTTTGTATATTATTTGGGCGATTCATATTTTTATTAGTCTCCAAACGAAGATTCATTATCCTATTCTTTTCTCACCATGTTTATATGGTTTCTTATTATAAATATTTTCTTTCTCTACCTGTATCTCACACTATTTTAGATCATTTTTACCATTTCTTCTTATGATTATTTTCTTTTAGATGATCAAAATAAAAATAATATATTTTTCTTCTTTGGAAAAATGACTATAAAGTACCCAATACATCCACATTTGGAGCTAAATTTTCCTAGGGTTGAATTATTTTTTATTTTAAATTATATATTTTTTCATTGTTATCATAATTATTTAAATGATAACTCCAATATAACGAAGTGAGAATCCCCATAAAATATGTGGCTACTATATTAAATGGTTAATACAGAAGGTGTTTATGAGTGTTGGGTATATAAATTGATTACTTTCAATATATAGATTATTAGATTCAAGTGGAAACTGACATATGATTATTTGTGAGTGGTATTCATGTAAAATACATGTAATCAATTTGAAAGTATTTTATAGAACAGTTGGAAAGTGATTTGGGAACAAGGAAACTAGTGGGGAGATTTAACCATCCCTCTTATTAGATGAAAATTATAGATGGTACTAGAAAAACCAACAAGAGTTATTTAGATTGAAGTATTCTAATTTTGGTGATTTAAATATATTGGAAATGTTTTTCCAAGAATAAAATAAATAATTAAGTTTTGAGGGAAATGTTATCTTGAAATAATCTATAAAAAGTATTTAATATTCATAAATATTTTTATTAGAAATCGAAAAGAGTTTGGAATTATTTTAATTATTCTTAAAATTAACTGGATCAATTATAAGGTTCTTAGAAATAATGTAAAAGGTCATGATTGAATTTTAAGAACCCTTAAATTCATTTGAATAATTTTGTAATTTATAGATTGAGCTTGACAAATAGAAAATTATTAGAGTATATGACCTATACTTATCAACATATGACTTTTAATGAACATGTGACTTTGGAATGCGGCTCCAAAATTTGTATTTTTATAATAGTAAGACTTCAATGTCTTATATAGAGATTCTAACATGACTCTAGTATATAAATTCATCATATGAATTCACTACGACTGTATGTCTTTGAAGGTATAACAAAATTGTGATTGTTTAACATTATCGAGTATCATACTTCCACTATATGACATTTAGATCATTATACGACTCCTTGATTTATGAATTTAGTGGAGCAATTAAATTCAATGTATGAATTTTGGGGCTTTTTATAACTTACCAAGTTATAAGAAATAACGTCTCTAATGAATTTACGACTTACATGTAGATCATACAACATTGATAAAGTCATACAAGTTATATATCATATATATTTAAATTTTTATGAAGTGAGACACATACAAGACTAAATATTATGAATTTATACATAAAAAAATTCAAGATAATGTTGCGTGAAAAATGAAACTTTATAGAATATTTTATTCTAATGAAAAAATAGTTTGAGACTATGAAAGAGCTATTATCACAAGTTCAAAACATCATGAGGATCTCAAGAGATATGTTGAAATATATGGATGGGAAAAAGTGAACGAATCAAATTTGTGGATACAAAAGATTCCTAAATATATGATTCAAAAAATAAAAATATAAATGATTTGTTTTTCAAGAATAATATTGATAAAAAATAAATGAATCTCAGGATTTTATTTAGATATTACGTTACTTGTGAAGATAGTTGTTTGAGAAATAAGAATATGGTTTTGTGATTTTAAAAAATATATATACTCTCGCCGAGTTATATACCATATTTATTTTTAATATATCATTCCATAAGTTGTGCTCGATGCTACAAGATGTTTTTAAATATACTTTTATACATCATATGAATAATTTGTAGGTACCAATTTTCATGGAGTTATTTTAGGTACAATAATAATTTATAATTTTATATTATAAAAGAGAAATTTGTTCATCTATGTGATTAGTAATAAATAATGGTATTTTTTGAAAACATTTCATAGAATATTTTAGGAACCCAAAATGAGAAATTCTTAATTTTTATTTATGGATGAAAAAATAGTCTTATTAGTATTCTATTTATGTACTTTAAAAAATATGGGACACATTTAATTCATCCACATGTGAGATTGATAAAACTAAGACACAAAGAAAAGTAATGGTAAGTTAGAGAAATTGTGAATGGGAGAAAAATGTGACTGATGTGCCCAATAGAAGTATAGTTCTCAAAGTAATAAGATGAAGGAGGATTTGGAGAAGGAGGAGAATCCACTACAAGTTGTAGTAGTTCGAACCAGTTCTATAGCATTAGATCTATTGGGTTTCAAAGAATAAGAGGATCAAGGGGTAAAAATGTACTTCATGTTAAATACAATCAAGGAAGAAATTGTAAAGAGAATAATAGTTCTTATTTCTTAAGTTGTAGTCACCTAAAATCAATTATTCCTAGTATTATAGTACTATTTTTGAGGTAATTAAATATGAGATGAAATAAGTCAATGAAAATATTCATGTGAACTAGAACTAAGTAGAATACATGATACTGAGTTATATAATAAAAGATTTAAGTTTTTCATGAATTTGAAGTAACTATAATTTAGGGAGTAGATCATATATTTTGGTTTAAGTGATATCATTTTTAATTTTGTATGATCTACTTCAAAGGAGTAAGAATGAAATCTTAGAAGTTAGTTGGTGTAAGGTTAGGTTAAATAGAAGTTGAGGGATAAATCCTAGTTCACATGTGTAATATTGTGAATTATATCACATGTGTAATATAGTGAGTGAGTGTGTTAGGATAATAAAAAACCAACCACAATTTTATTGATAATGAAATTAATTGTTGGAAATTTACTAACCTGAGATAATAACTAGTTATAATAAAGTGTAGGCTCACATTGAAACCATACCTTTAAAAAAATTCAAATATTTACTTTTTTTTCTACATAACATTTAATTTTATTCTAGGTTAAATAAAAAAATATGTATTAAAATTAACCAAAATCAATGGTTTTAATTAGAAGTTGGTTAAGATAATCAAAATAATTTTTCTTATTTGATAAAATAGTTAGATCACACCTGATTCACCACTTCGACCCACCCACCGCTAGAACCTAATTCACCCCTCAGAGGTGTGTCTGTAAGATTGTACTTGGTCTTAAATTTTTTATAAGCACATAGGTCACCTATAATTTGAATCTATACTATTTATTTTAACTGAAATAATATCACAAGGATAATATGTAATTAGTTCTCAAAAATTTATTATTCCCTATCTATTTTACAAATTACATGAAGTGAAGATTTGAAGCGATTTTAGAAGACCCTAATATAGATGAAATTATATTGAGTATTATTGTTAATAAAGTAAAGGTTATGTACAATAATATGTGAAATTGAAAAAGTAGAGGATCCAAAAATATGAATAAGAATAAAAAAGTAGAAGATGAAAAAAATTAGCTGAAGGAAATTAGTGTGGTATCTATATAGAAAATTATATTTATTATTATTCCTATAATGAAACAAGAACAAGTTATGAATGTTATTCCATTGAATCTACTAAATAAATAAACAAGGAGGTTATGTTTTATTTGAAAAATTACCCAATTAAATTTGAGACACATATATTTATATTTATTAATGGAATTCATGATAGAAATTCGAAACTGGAGTTTGAAGTTGATTCTCTAAGAGAGGAATTGGAAAATAATGTAAGCTGATGTTGTACTCTCACCATGCTAGGGAAATTCGATGAAGAAAATAAGATAATTTTCAATAAATTAATGTATATGGATGATAAATTATAATAGATAGTTGAATGTGAGAAGGAAATGCTTGAAAATATTTTTAACAAAATGTTCCCTAAATTAGAAAATTTTTATAAAGTCTTTTGGGATTTCAAAAGTGCAGAACTATAAGTTTTTTTAGAATGGGTTAAAAGCGAGAAAAATATTTTGTTAGGATATGGGAAATACTTAAAAGTAAAGTTACAATATGATGAATGATTAGGAAGATATATTGAATATATTTATATCTCAAAAAATACTCTCAATTTGAAGTGTTAGAAGCTGGATGTAAAAATGAGAAATTTCTATTTTATAAATATTGGGTCTTCCAAAATAGTTGAGATGAAATATGTTTCAACCCAAGTATTTGTGAAATGTTTTCCATAAAAAGTGGATCATGATGGTGGTAAAGAGTTATTGGGATCACATGTAGAACCATCCACCTCATGCCCATTCAGAAAGGCAACCCACATTTCATATATACCACTTTTCTCTAAATCTGTTCACGTTAAAATTGTAGGGAAAGCATAAATTATATAGAAATGTAGAAGGGGAAAATTTCTAGAAATTTCTAAAAATCATAAAGGTGAATTTATATATTATAGAAAAATAATATTTACAAATTACCTCTAAATGATTTTTGGAAATGTAAAAAAATTAAAATTAGCACCACTAAAGATGTAAACATTTATAATGGGTTACTGGCGATGGATTAGAAACCAAAAAAAATAATCAATAATACCTACCATTTTGAGACATATTACATGATATTTCATAAATGAATAAACTTATTTTTGGTGTTCAATAGTGATGAATAATATTACCCATAGATATTACCCCTTTGTAAAATTATTAATAGAGACAAAACATGTCATCCATTGAAAATTGTTTCCAAAAAATTATTTTTAGTACCAGATAACATTATCCATCACAAAAGGTTTCACCAGATATTTTTAGTGTTTTTTTTAAAAATAAACCCATCTCAAAAACATTAATTAAAAAACTACACAAGCCATTTTCTCCTCCCCTCCTCCCGATCTACTTTCCCCTTCATGCGCAATGTCATACCTCACGCACCCTGGAAAAAGAAACCACCCAAAATTACATGTTGTGTCTAATTTCATAATTATTTAGCTCAAATATCTGAGGTATAGACTCATATTTTAACCCCTTCATTTTTTTTATAATTTACCCACCCCTATCATATAATTTTTTTTGATGCATATGTGAAATAACTTAACTGATTTTTTGGTTTATTCAATATTTAGGGTTACTATTGGTTTATTATTATTTACTTTTCTATCCACCATTTAATATAATGATTTTAGGGTCATCATTGGTACAATACACTTTATTATGAAAGAGTTTGATTAATTTTGTAGATATTTATTTAAGAGATTATCCAATTTGGGTATTCTTATTCGTTTATTTGGAGTTTAATATATATTTTCAATCAAAATATGGTTTCAAAATGGATTTGAAGGGTGGTTTTCATGTTTTTAATTTGGCCTCCACACTAAGTCCTGATGTGCATGTGCCTGCTGATATTCCACTAAATCCATGTAGTTTACAGCTTGCCCTATTTATATTTCTCCAATTTTTACTTAAGTTTTTTCATTAGATATAATTATATATATAGATATATATATTCCCCATGCTACACATTTTTCTCAATTTAAAAAAACAAAAATGTTTCATATGTGAAGCGTTATATATTTTTTATTTAATTTTAAAAATTAAATTAATGTTACTTCCCTATCCACATAGAATTCGATCACATTTAATTTATTTAAAATATATTATATTTATTTCTTATAAAAATTCCATCATAAATTACACAATAAAATTATCAAAATTTACACATATATAAATTTATAGGTTCATTTGTTTTCAAAACATAATATACACTTTCTACTAAAATGATATGTTATATTCTATTTTTAAAATACATATTTTTCATTTATTTTTTTCCCATGCGGAAAAAGAAATGTGAAATCATCATTCATGATTTTATTGAAATTTTAAATAATGTTTTCATTTAATTAAAAAATGAATTATTTCTTAAGCTACTACATCACAAGTATTTTTTAAACATCAAAATTCAAAAAAAAAATCCATTCAATTTTATTATTTAAAAAATTTGTTATATAAAAAATTATTACACTCCCCTATTATTTTTTCATATATATTTAAATATATCAATATATTATAATGTTTTCATTTTATTAATAATTTAGAAAATCAAATAATAATAATAAAAAACGCGGGTTTCCATTGGCCTTCCCACATCCATTATGGGGTGGATCGAGCTTGCTAAATCAATCCATTTAACATGTGGGATTCTTCAACCTCAAGCTTGTGAAGTCCCAATCCCATGATTTCTTTTATAGTCCCATCCGAACCCACAAGGATTAAATTATTATTATTTTTAATCCTAATATTATTATTTTATATTTGATATTGGATAAAATACGAGCTTTGAATAATGAAATATTTTTGATTATATCATTCAAAAGTGGTTACACTATATAGTTTATTGATATGCATAAATATATGATTTTTATGTTTGAATTATTAAAATTCATGATATATATACAATATTTGAACTATATATTCATTTTTATTGTTTGTATTAACTATTTTAATGTTACATATCCTTCATCAATCATATTTAATTAATAATTTTATGGTATTTTTTCTTTTCTTCTGTTTGAGATTATCTATAATGTCTTAGTAATATTTTTTAAAATTATATTTATAACTAAAAAAATTAGTATTAGATAATAAATAGAAATAATAATTAGTAAAAAATTGTAAATACTTGTAATAAAATATAAAAAAATAAAAAATATAAAAATTTACAATAATTAGTAAATATTAAGTAAGAATTAGAAAATATAATTAAATATTAATTTTTTTAATAATTAATAAAAAATTATGAAATATTATTAATAATTTGTAAATATTAGTAAATTGTGATAATTTGTAAAAAATATATAGAATAGTAATAACTATTAAGAATAATTAATGTTCATTAAAATGTAGTTATTAATAAGTAGTAAAAATTTTGTAATACCTTGTAAAACATATAAAAATACTTACAATTATTAAGTATTTTCAAAAATTATAAAAAATTTATTAATAATTATAATAATAAGTATTAATCATTAAATAATTTGTAATAATTAATAAATAATTAGTCAATTTAAATGATAATTTGTAAATGATAGAATTAATTACTCAAAATTCATAATAATTTTTATATATGAGGAAAGTATGATAATATATAATAATTTGTAAAAATATATATACAAAGTAATAATAATTATTACAGATTAGTAATATTTATTAATAATTTAATGATAATTAGTAAATAATTTTTATTAATTAATATATAATTTATTCAATTAGTAAAATAAATAAATATTTGTAGTAATTAGAAAAAATTTTATAATACACTGTAAAAAATATAAAAAATATTAAAATTTATTAAAACTCCACAACAATTAGTAAAAATGTAGTAATAATTAAAATAATTAGAATAGATCATGGTATAATTTTTGAGGACTAATAAATAATTTGTCAATATTAGTAATAAATAGTAAATTTTAGTATTAATTACTAAATATTATTAATAATGTTTATCTATTTGAAAATTTCAATAATTTGTAACAAATTATAATAAAATATACAAAATACTAATAATTATTAACAATACCTAATAATTTGTGAAAATTTTCAAATAATTTCTTAAATTTTTAGTAATTATAAAATAAAATGAAATTATGAAGAAATAATTAGTCAATGTTTTTAATAATTAGTAAATGTTAGTAATAATTAGAAATAGTATCAATAATATTAAAATATTAGAAAAAATAATAATAATTTTTAGTAACATTAAAAATACATAAAATAAAAAATAATTATTAAAAATTAGTTTCATATAATATAACTTTAATTATACTAAAAGAATAGGGTAGGATCCCTTTTTATTAAAAAATGGAAAAAACAAAAAATTGAAGATGGACAGGGTCATACAAGTATTCATTCCCTCATTCCAAAAGATTCCAAAGAAAAGGATAAAATATCATAATCAAATTGATATGAATCATCATATTCACCACACCAAAAAGAATTAAGATCTAAGGGACCATGAGACCGGATGATCATTGTTGTCTTAAGATAGAAATAGTTTTTCATGCATCTCACTTTCTGGGTGGAACCACTTGAAAACCATCAACATTTTTCTCCTTTGGTTAATCGGTTATACGAGTTCCAACATATCCCTTTTAATGTAGATTTTCATAAAAAACATATGGGGGAGGTATGAAGGGGGGCAATAAGGAAAGTCCATATTTTCTATGAAATAGTTGAGGTATTTTCAAATTACACATATTTTTCAGACCCAATTCATTAATCACAACATAACTGAATTGATGACATGACATAAAAAAATATTTGCATTATTAAAATCCTAAATTATCCAAATGATGGTGATTCCTAAAAAAAATTAATCAAATGTATTATTATTTTTATTTAGAACCTTGTAACATATGGTTGACTCTTTTTACTGATCCCTTTTACTATTTTGGGATTATGATAATTCATATTCTTATTTCCCTATCTTTATTACTAGATAATACTGAACTCCTTATATGATGAAGAAGAAACCATATAGATATTTGATGATTTTTGTTTCCAGAAATTAGAGAACTAATATCGATGTTTATTTACATCCACTAATTCATAAATAAATTTTATTATATAATTATGATGTAACTGCAAATGATATAGTTATAAACATGTTTTTTACAAGGAAGGTTACATTAATGTGGGGAATCAATAAATTTTTGGAATATTACATGTTATCTAGAAGGATTAGACACGTTCAAAAATCATATCTGTATTGATTGGATGAGAAAAAATAATTTATTGTTTTCAATAGAATAAATACTTGTTATTTTTTCTATCATATGATATTAATTCCTAAGGATTACCATATTCGAGGGAATATAAATAATTTCACAAAAGGTATAGTTGATAGGGATGAACTTAAAGAAGTAATCTTATGTATTCAGGTAAAATATATCATCTCTTTATCACCTCTTATTAATTTTATACCAACTATAATTGAAAAAAATATATGGTTTTTGGTGAGATACTAATTGGATAAAGTATTGTATTTTTTTGGACCTACCATATTGGTATGAGTTTTCAGTTTTTCAAATGTTAGATGAAATGCATATTGAAAATAATTTGTTTAAAAACAAATTTTATACCATGTTGAACAGGCCAGGAAATACCAATGATAACATAGAGTCATAGTTTGAACTTTCAAAAAATTAAAAGCATATCGAACTTGAATTATTTGAAGATGAAAAATGACACAATTTAATGAAGGCTAATTTATCTTACACACTTTCAAAAGATATTCATTTATTATTCTACGAATGGATTAGAAATTTTATGTCCCCAGATGGTTATGATTATAATTTGTCTCATATAGCCATAAATGGTTATATTAATGGTTTAAAAAGTCAGTAATTCCATGTCATAATGGAAAGACTACTAACTTTTCTTCTTAGAGGGATATTGTATTCTCCAATATGAGATGGAATGAATGAAATTTCATTTTTATTCTAATATATTCGTTCATCAATATCATATTATTATTCATTGGGTATACTATAAAAAGATTTTCTTTTACTAATATCTAAATTAGAGAAAATATTCTTGTCCTCATCCTTTTACTCAAGGTATCATTTAATATTCTATTTGTTGTATGAAGTTAAATTTAGAGGGAGAAAAACTTCCAATGGATGTACCCATTTAAGAGATGTATGAAAATATTAAAGAATAAAGTATGTAACAAAGCATTGGTGAAGGTTCAATTATAGAGGCACAATTATTGGATGAAATTTCAAAATTCTACTCCTATAATTTTAAATATGAATATCCTTCAATACATAATCACAGGATTCATAAAGTGAAAAATGTTGGTGATATCTTAGACTATCAATTTCATGTTTTTAGTCATCCCAACCTTAGTTTTGGTAGTTATATTGAATGATGGATTTCATAATAATAACTTCACATAGCTCATTCATATGTTCTACTCAATTATAAAGAAATAAAATTATTTGTGTAGTAAGAAATACATATTTTAAATTTTTTAATAGATAATTTTATTTACATTATTTCTTTTGTAGAATATATGCTAAACATATCAAAAAATAAAAATAAATTACCCCTACTACACTTGAAAAAAATCAACAAAACTAATTTTCATATTGTTCTCAAATACTGGTTAGTTAATTTTATTTTGATGAAATATTAAATAAATTTATTAATGATATATGTTATTAAATTTTTTTATTATCTTAGGAAACACAACATGAAAGAAAAACTGATATTATATTATGTTTTCTAAAAATACCTTCAACCATAATTACTATTATCTTATCATGGGTATGTGGTTACAAGTTTTTGATAAAAAACATGAATATATAATGAATCTATGAAATAAATGAATAATTATGTTTGTTTAAAAAGATATAATCATTAATATTGTGAGTTTGAATTTTTATGGTATGCTAGATGAAATAGTTTAATTATGTTATCTAGGACCAAATTATATAGAAATGATTAAATTCCATTGATTTTATATAGATTATGGGTGGAGAGTTAATCCAAAACATGGAATTTTGTATAATAATTATTAAAATATTATTATCTCAAATGAACCATTTATAGTGACACATCCAATAAATCATATTTATTAGAAAAATTATTATTCTATTTCGAAAGATTTAAATGATTAGTGGTGTGTAATAAATATGAAATATTATGTAAATAAGTTGAATGTAAATTTAAATGGTTTTACGAAAGTGAAACGTATAGATTTTTTTAAATAAAAATACCAAAATATATCTATTACTTGAAAATATATAAATTTCAATGATGAAAACCCCTAGGTAAGGGATGATGATATTTATAATGTTGATGAAGTAATAAGGGATGATGAAATTGAAAGTTGTAGGGAAGTTTATGATGTTTCAGGGGAAGCTGAGGAAATATCCATCGATGAATATGAGGATGAAGATGAAGAATGTTGTATTATATTCATGAATTTATTAGTTTTTATATTTAATATCTATATTAATAATTATTTATAGGTAAAATTGTTTGTTTCAGATAGTTGGAGACAGTCCTGATGATCATTTTTGTTCCCTCACTAATTCTAGTACTTATTAGTTTCCTATATTTGATAAATGTATTAATAATTATTTAAATGTAAAATTATTATATTATCCATGATATTTTTTTATATTTGATATCTGTATTATCAATTTTTTACAGGTAATATAGTTATATTCTAGTATTTATTGATAGGAAATGATTATATTCTGGAATTTATTACTGTTTTATATTTGATTCCCATATTAAAATCTATTTATAGGTAATATTATTATTATTTTGGGATTATTAGTTTTTTATACGTGATATCTCTATTAAAAAATATATATGAAAGTCTATTTATTTAAAATGGATAGAGATTCTTTGAATGATTTATTTTTTCTATCAATGATGTTGGATATCTTAATAATGAGCCTGATTTATATAACCCATAGGATGAATTTATAAGACTTCCAATTATGAGGGGGCACGACTATTCTAGATTGATGATTCCAGACCCAATTCTCAAAATACATCCATCTCTTGATTTTAATTTTTTTATGGATGTATGTTTAATTTTTTAATTTGTTTATTTTATATTATGTTTTTTAATTAATTTTTTTTAATAATAATCTATTTTTTACTTATATAGTATTTCAAATTTAGATGCTGGCCAGGCATGTGTGATTCTATAAAGTTATTTTTATATCCCATGTGTGTCATGGAATCATGTCCCCATTACTATTCAATATTAGATGTTCAACCATTGGATACTATGTTAATAAATAATATAGTCTATTTTTAATTTATGTAATTAATAATATGATATTTTTAGTAATATTTTAGAACTTATGGTCACCAATCAATTATAACAAGAGATATCCTATCTATGAGGTATGAGAGAAAATAATACATGAACATTTTCAATAGTTTTTACATAACCTAATAAAGAAATCCATAGATATATCTTTTGTTACTGTTTAGTCCATTATTAAATCTCTTATAAAGTTGAATATATCTTAGGTTAGGTATGATATTGATTGTCCTATTACTGTATAAAAAATAATTTTAAGAGGAGGTCATCATCTAGGATTCAGAACCAAAGGAGGTAAGTCACACCTAAGTCCATGAATCATACATTTTCTATTGATCAATGATATATTGAAACTAATATTATTTAATAATTTTTAGATAATTTAAATTTAAATTTTAGATTTATATTATAAATTCCATTACTGGACCCTCTATTATGGATTTATATGATTATATGAAGATGCACATTGATACCTATACAAGATAGCATGGCGGTGATAGATAATTCCTGATTTTGGTTAGATTTTTTTTTAAAAAATTTGCTAAATTTTTTATAGATATTTTAATTTCTAATTATATTTGAAAGAAAATCATGAGAATATAACTTCTCATTCATGGGAGATTCAATATGAGAGATAAGAATATTATAGGTATGAGTCATGTTTTGATGAGGTTGCATGGATACCTGAAACATTTCATAGTTTCGATAAAGGTTGAGTGATCGATATTAGATCATTATTAACACATACTAGTTATTATGATACTTCTAACATGTCATTAGAAATATCAAAAGGAGATTATATAAAGTCAATACTATAGTTCGCTGCACAGCATGAAGATAAATTGTGAGCTTAAGATGATATGGTATAGTATATACAGAGAGAGTGTGAGGATGAACATGGGAAAAACATCCAAGAGATTAGAAGATGTTGAAATATATGTGATGTATTTGATGTGGTGTTGTTATGGATTCCCCCTAACACTTTGGGTGATCCTTATCACCCTAATAAAAGTTATTTGTTATTGTTACTATTTTTTATATTGGTTTGATAAAAATATTATGTGTGAAATGGTGTAATAATGTTATACATGTTTATATTATATGTAATATTTATCTATTTTTTTAATTTTATTTCATGATTTTTAAAATTTATTACTAACTGAGATGGATTTGGTTGTCCATCCCAATTAGTTTTTAAAAATATCCTATTGAAATATATGCAATATAATATCATTCACATTGAAAATAATAATTGTTTTTGATAGGCCACTGTAAATATATATTTTTAAAAATGTGATCTTATTTTTGTTAATAATGATAGTCCATTGTAAAAAAATATTTACGATAGCCCATCTCAAATAAGTATATTGGTGGAACCATTTTCTAATATGAAATTTTGATGGATTGAAATATTTAAAATTAATTTCTGATGAGAATATGTCGCAAAAAAATCATCATAATATAATGAAAATCTAGTGGTGAAAATAAATCTATCTTTAATGCATGTCTAAAAATAAGAAATTGATTAATTATATGTTACTAGTCCTATTGGAAGTTTGGGTATAAGGATAATGAATGTTTCAAAATATGTAGATGTGTATAGATTACAAAATACCTAAAGAAAGGGGGAGAAAATATGAAGAATACATAAAACATTCTATAAAGAAACATATATCAGAGAATAAAAGGTATTTATCATGCAAGAACATATTTTAGTCACTAGATAATTTCTCTAAATTTTCTATGATAGGAGGTCAATAATATAAAGAATGCTGGTATAACATAACCAAGTAGTACTCACATGATGAAGGAAAAAATTATCAACACATATTGAGGATTAGGTAAATTATATTACCTTGAGGCATGAAAAAAAATAATGTTCACTCATTTACTCCCAAGAAGTTAGATAAAGATAATTAGAATGGTGTTAAATAAAAAGGGAAAAAATATTTATTTTGTTAAGATAGGTCACATCATAAATCACTGTAATATGGACATATATTTTAAAGTAAATTGAAACAATATCTAATAAAAAAAAATAATTTATCCAATAGAGAGATAAAAATATTGTATTAGTTTTCGACAGTCGACAGATAGAAATTATGTTCATTTTTTTGATCAAAATTTAACGATTTTTCTTTGTGGTTTTTAAATTTGTAAACCCAATGTTTTCATTGTTTTCGTAAATATTTTGTAATTTGAATTATAAAATGTAAATGGTTTGATTGGATTAAAATAAGGGTTATTTTGAAATTGAATGTTTTTATTTACGAATAAAATTAATTTTATTAATTTATTTTCTAAATCTTAATATGAATTTTGTCTAAAAATTATGAACTTAATGCTAGCCTTCAACCAAGGTGCTCACACCCACATACGTGGTGCCACAAAAGGACTCCTATCTATTAAGCTCTTTGGGATGGCCATCCTAACCACAAGATGAACAACGGGAATCACTCCGATGCATAGTGGCCTATGGGTGGTGAACCCTATTTGATGTAGTGTAAACCTAAGAGCTTGAGGAGGCCGCGTGTATGTAAACCACATGTTACAGGTGCAAGTGGTGCCAGAAGACTATCCCTAGTGTAGTATTATGAGAATAGGAAGTCATAATATGCGTTATATTGGATCCCTTAGCTTATTGGTGTTTTGATGTAGGATTTAAATGCCATTGTGGCTCCATCGCACACCATCGTGACCTATCTCTCCCCCACTGATCTCTACTCACTTGCTGCCAGTCACCTTTGCCCCTACACCTCGTTAGATCACCCCAAAACACCTTCTTTTTCTTTTTCCTCCATTTCTATCACTACTTCACCCAATACATTATCTGTTACCATCAGTAATCCACCAAGGTCGCTGGTGCATCCATGTAGCCACCATACCTCACCTTTTTTCATCTACCGTGTTCCACTTCCATCACCACCAATACTCCCATGAAGACTGTAATGATCACCCATCATCAATTTCACACTAGGCCTTCCAACCACTACTCCTAAGCTTGAGCACATCTAGCCACATGAAAGGCCAGAGGAATGGGAATCGACCACTACCATGCTCACCAACAACTTCCAACTCACAAAAGGAACACTATACATCCTTACACTTTTACCACTGAAGAAGCGAGCTTCCACCACTAAACTATGTGTACTATTACCATGCGTTATATAGTACACACGATTGATCTCATCAAAGGAACAACCAAGACACCCTTCTAACTGTCTATAAAAGGAGGAAACTACCTAGACTCTGAAGATATTAGTCAACTAGAAATCACCCTCTGAAGGTGGTACTCGAGCCAGATGTTGCAAAATCTCTTCTACCAACATTATTCTAATTGATATTTTTTTAATTTTATTTTTATTTTCAATTGTAATTTAAATTTCAATTAATTATTAATAAAATAAATTCATTCATTTTTAAATTCAAATTGTGTACCACCCATCCTTTATACAATTCATATTATTCTTAAATTTATTATTTAAATTTATAGTATTAAAATTAATATTAATAATATTCTAATGTTAATAATAATATTATTAATATTATTAATATTATTAATACTTTTTTTATTTTATTTTTTTTATTTTTAATTTTATTTTGTAACTTTATTCTTATATTATTCTTCTTAAATTTTTCGTCTTCTTTTAACAACAACAACAACATGAACACTAATAATAATAATAATTTATATTATATATATATATAATTTATAAAATTTATTTTAATTTCTGTTATTTTGTTATTTTATTTTATTTATCTCTCTCTCATCTCAATTATATTATATTTTATTCTTTTATTTTCTCATCCCCATTATTTTTAATCATTTCTTTATTATATTTTATCCTATTTATCCTTCTCTTCTTCCATCAATCCCCTAAGTGATATTTTACTCTCAAAAATGAGATGATGACCGTAAGGCCTGGCCTGAGGGGAGGTCAAGTTATTCTCACATTTTCCTTAACATTTATTTTATGTATGTGGTATATTTTAATTTCATGAATGGTGAGGTGAATGTCACTAATAAGGTGACTAGCCACAAATGATACAACTAAACCTATTTAATTTCTTTTATTTAAAACTTTCCCCCCCTCTCCATTGGTAAACACTTCTTAAGAATGATTTGATTTAATTAATATATGAAACCACATCGATAGAGTTAGGTCCTGGTAGATGACGCACCCAAGACAAGATGTGTCATAAACCCATATTATTAGAGGTGGTAGAATTGATATAACATATAATTTCAATGATGATAAAATTTATATATAAATAATAGTAATTCATCATGATATATAATTTTTTAATTATAAAAATAAAATCAATCCTATAAAGAAGAATAATGAATGAACCCAAAACCGAACCCAAAACAAAATGATCTCTTCTTTAAATAATTCTATCTATATTTTCAAGTTAATATAAATTATAATTAATATTTTTCATATAATTAAAAAGAAACACTGGAAAAATAGTTTTCATTGATTTTGTGGATAATAAAAAAATAGGGAGTTTAGTTGATTTAGAATAAGTGAGAGAACTAATTGATAAGCTCCTCAACTGAGACGATCCTGGTCATCCACTGTGTTATAGTAGGAAAATAAATTTTCTTATTCCATGCCCCAGGACAAGTGTACATCAAAACAAAAAAATTTTAGGGATCTAATAAATAATTCATTCACCTTTTCTATTTTTAAAATTAATATAGTTTTTAATTGATTTAAACATTCAAAATCATAAATTTTTTCCCCTAATGAATTTTTATGATTATTATTATTCATGGACTAATTAGTTGTAAGTAAATGGCCCAGTAGCTGAAACACCATGGTCTATATAAGAAAGTGTTCCCATTTGGGCTAGACTAATTAGGGGAGCCCAAAGGCAAATTTCAAAGAGGAGAAATTCAAGGACCTTATCCAGGAGCTGAATGGAACTTATTACATCTAGTGGTAAAATGATTTTATAGATATCTTACTTAATTTTGGGATTAGTTCCTAGAATTCTATCAGGAATTGGATAAGACACAAGAAGAGTACTCATCATTTTATCCAAACACCTTTTAAGAATATACCCTACAATATGTTTAGAAAAAATTGAGAAAAACTAAAATATGATATTTATAAGCTTGGAGAAATGGTACAAGATCTCTAATGCCAATTGAATTGGATAAATACATATTTCCTAGAATAAACAATGAAACCTGAACCTAAACCAAAATATAATACACTTTTCTTTACTGATTTACTTGAAGAGACCATGGATGTAGACTTTCATGTTGAGCTATATGTGGGAGATCAACAAGAACTAGATGGCTTATTGAAATAATCTGAAAAACTTCTTGATCTCCAAAAAAGTTGAAAAAAAGAAGACCCAACAACAAAGAAGGTAGATACTATCTAATTAGTATAATTTTATGTAAAAATAGAGGATCCCAAATACACAAATCCATCCACTAATAATCCACCTTAATATGCACTCACCAGTGAGGTAGAGATTGTAAATGAACCAACCAAGGTATTGAAACCATTGTTTAACTCTATATCTTATGATTTTTTTAAAACTGAATTGTTCATCACTCCCTACTCTTTTGATTTTTAGGGTTCATAAAATCATTATTAGTCCTTAAATTAAGATGAATATACTAGGAATAGACCTACTGAGGAACATATAGAGTTCCTTGATATTAATGAAAACACATTTTAGGAGCCCTATTAGAAGATAAATGTAGTTGAGGTTAAGGAAATCAGAAAAGAGGATGATATTTTTGAAAGGAATAAATTACTTATAAAAAATCCAAATCCAAATCTATTTAAGTAAATATAACTTCTTATACTTCTTTTTTATCATTAAATTCATGTAGCCCATGTGAGGCCAACACTAGAAGATAAGAAGGATGTTTCACAATTAGAAACCAAGAAGGATGATGATTCATACTTCATATTAACCCTTCAATGAAAGATAAACATAATTATGAATGGGAAGGTTCAGGTTAACTCCATACATGAATAATTCCTTAAGAACACAGATGAAGAAAAAGATGGATAAAGGCATATGTGGTGATTCAAAAAAATAAGCTTCATCCACCATCAGACGTGGGATAATCGCTGGTACTTCCCCAACAGGCAGTAAAAAATAAGGTCCCACTTGAGAGGTTATACCATGAATTATAAATTTTTACATAATTTCTTGGAATTTAGATTTCAATTTCATTTTTTAGGATGTCTCCAGGCATGCATACCCAATCCCATTATCTTTTTTTTCTGAAATTACATGATCCTTGTGATTATTTATGTAATTTTATTTTATAGGCTCATGATGATAGATGGTAGCCAAAATAGTAAATGTGAAAAGAAGTCTAAGATTCATGGAAAATAATGTTCATTTTTAAGTATTATCTTTTAGATTACCTATACTATTTTTCCAAAACATGTTTTATGATATAAATTGAAATTTCATGCCCATAATTGAATTCATATTTTAATTGACTTATCTAAGAGACATATGTTTTTTTACGAATCTTATGATTAAATGTTTTAGATTAAAAAATGTGAATTATATTAAAGGATTAAAATGGAGAATTGAATTATTAAAGTGAAACATGGATATTAAAATGAGTACTCACAATTTGAGAGAATTTAATGATTCATGTAAATGAAATTTCCAAACCATTTTTCATACATTATGTTTCTGAAATTAATTTGAATTTATTTGTTATTATTAAATCGTGACTTGAGTGACTATCCATTATCATATATCTTATTCGTGAGAGGATTTATAGACCAAGAACTTATTATTTTATTCTTGACCATATTTCTTGAGTGATCTTGGGACATGTCACACCCTTGAACATTCGTTTAAATAATTCATAGAAATTATTGTGAAAAAACATATTCAAAATGATTGAGGCATTTTTTAATAAACCACTTTTAAAAGAATACCTTTACATAAATACTTCATTATCCTTTATAAACCATGAATTACCTTGTTAGGGATGAGCCGTGTTTGAATCCATTTTTACCCATTCCTACCCTACTCTTTGTAATTGCATGATATTTTTGAGTTTATGCATGGGTTTGAAGAGAATCATGGTGTATGGGATGATTTTCACTATAAGGAATTTTTTTTGGTTATGGTATAATTGGTAATAAATTGATATTATTGAATCATTCATTATAATATATGATTTTTCCTATCTTGATATATAAAATGTAAATGAAAAAAAGAACCAAAAAATAAAAAAAAGGGTTTTGATTTTAAAGAAACTAAAAAACACCATTACTATATTTATGACTCTATAATAAATGGTTAAGTGGTGGATGTGAATTCTATTTTAATACTAACTATAAAAAACGAAAAAAATTAATGTTACTTGAAGGACCTCATGAATTCATGTGCTTTTTGTATTTAAAAGTTGGGGAAAGTAGTTCGTTTACAATCCTAAGCATAAGGATCATGAATTCATGAAATGATCATAAATCTATAATTTTTTTTATAATGGGCAATGAGGGAAAATATTCAAAAGTTAGATGAATTATGATTTTTCATGGCTAATAATTATGAATTAATTAACTTCAATTAATATGAAGATATTTTTTACTAATTTCAAATGGGGAAAATTAAAATGATTGATTTAATTGTTTCTTTGATAATTTAGAATTTTAGTCGATATTTTATGTGGAATATTGAAAATTTGATTAGTCATTGATTATTATTCTATATAATTACATTAAAATTTGAATATTGATAAAAATTTTTTCCCTATTTAATTCTTTGTTGAGAGTTTATGCTTTAGAACATGATTGATTTAAGTGTGGGAGAATTTTCTATACATAAATTTTGTGCATATTTGTGAACAATATATAATGATTTTTTTAATGTTTTTCAACGTCAAAACCCATGGTTTCCAATTTCTTGATAAATATTTGGAAATTTTAATTACATAATTTAAATGGTTTTAAAATATTAAAAGAAGGTTTATTTGGAAATTGAAAATTTTTTATTTATGAATTTTATTAATCTTCTTAATTTTTACAACTCTTTATATGAATTTCACCTAAAAATTTTGTTATTACGACTAACCTTCAACGAAGGATCCCATAACTATATAGGTGAGCCAATGGGGGTTTGCTAGCTAATAAGGGCCTTAGGAGGGAAAACCCAAAAATAAATATTGCACGAGGCATCACTCCCATTCTTAGTGGATTGTGATTGGTGAACCCCATAGGCTGTAGGGTTAGAACAGTGGATCGCCTGTTCTGTGTTTGTGAAGCCCATATGTTTTGTGTTGTAGTGAAGTTAGGAGAAAATCCATGGTGTAGGCTTCTGAACAGATGAATCCGCACATGGGATTATAAGGGACCCTCTTCTATATTGGCATTTTGATGTTGGGTCAAAACACCATCATGGATTTACCACACGCTGTCGTGCTCAACCACATGACGTTTCTCTGCTGATACCGCAATGATATCCGCTCTCCCACCACTTTATACCTTCACATATTCCCCTTGTCTTAGAACTGTAACTCCCATTGTTTCTCCTCCTACACCCCGTCTATGCACACTCCACCCAGCCAACCACCATCTATTGCTAGAGAACCGCTATTTCCACTACTACATACACGAAGCCACCACACCTCACTCGTTGATTCCTATCATATTCTTTAACCATAAAAACCACTAATACCATGTATACCGACAAAATTTCCCATCACCACTTCCACACTAGTCCTAGACACCTCTACTCATGAGCTCGAGCTCCTCTAAACAATTAAAAGTCTAGTGTAAGGGGTATCCACCAATGCCTCTCCCACTAGCCATTACCACCCCACAAAATCCATGATATACATCCATTCTCTTTTACTGCCAAAAAGTAGGCTGCTAAAAATTCACTGTGTTTACTCCTTTCATATGGTATTTAACACTCATGATTTGCAAGTGTTATCTCACCGAAGGAACAACTAATACCCCATACTAAAAACCATTAAAAAGATGCATCCTTCTGCCTTGAAATGAGATCATTCAACCATGACACACCCTTAGAAGGAAGAATATGACCAGTTTTCTACAACATATTTTTTCCCTTGTTTCTTCTACTTCTTCATTTCTTTGTTTCATTTTATTTTAGTTTTATTTTTAGTTGTAATTGTAATTTTATTTTTATATTAATTAAATATATTCATTCATTTTTAAATAGAAATATTTTCCACCCATCCTCCATCCATTTATTAGTCTTCTTAATTTAAATGTGAAATTAATGATAATAATAATAATAATAATAATATTATTTAAACATTTTTATTTTAATTTATTATTATCTTCATCTCTAATTTTTCTTCTATTAATAATAATAATAAAAATACTAATAATTATTATTTATATTTTATATATATTATATATTTATTTTATTTTTATTTCATATTTTTAATCTATTTTCTCTCTCTCTCTCTCTCATCACAATTCTATTTTATTTATTCATTTATTTTCTCATCCCTAATTTTTTAATTTTTGATTATTATATTTTATACTATTTTTCTTCTCTTCTTACATATATCCACTAAGTTATCTCTTACTCTGAAAAATGAGAGGCTATCCCCATTTCTTGACCTGGAGGAAGGTCAAGGTGTTCTTGAATTTACCTTAATGTTTATTATAGATTTTAATAGCAATCATGGTGAGGTAGATGTACCTAAAAAGGTGACTACCCACCAATGAAATTTAACTAAATCCATTTAAATTCTTTTATTTAAAACTATTTTCCCACTTTCCCTTGGTTAACCCTTTATACAAAAGAGCTTATCTAATCAATATATGAAACAAAATTGATATTTCTGGGTGTTGGGAGATGTCACAACCATGAGTAAGGTGTGTTGTCAACCTAGATTACAGGAGGAGGTGGAATTGAGATTTCATAGGATCTCAAAGATTCTATAATTTATAAATAAATGATAGTAATTCATTACCAGATTTAATTTTTAAATTATGAAACCCAAATTAAACATATAAAAGGGAATAATGAAAGAACAAAAAAATAAAACCAAGACCAATATCTTTCTTTATAAACTAATTATAGATATATTTTAAAGTTAGTATAAATTATAATTATCATTTTACATGTCATTTAAAAAAAATAAAAAATTCACTGATTTCATAAATAATAAAATGATAAAAAATAGATAGCTTAGGTGATTTATAATAAGTGAGGGAAAAAATTAAGAAGATCCTCAAGTGAGAGGACCTTGTCTATATAATTGGTGCACTAGGAAAACAATTTCCTTGTTCTATTCCCTATGAAAAGAATGTGTAAACACTCATTGTGAAGAGGATGATAAGCTTGTCATGATGGGAAAGAAAAAAATTAATGAAATTCTGTATGGAAGGTAAATATGGTAATACATGTTATTGTTAGATGTATGAGTATTCTTCTTGGTCAAAATAATCCATTAACAAGAAATGTAAAATCAATAATGACTCTTAGATTCAAGAAAGAAATTGTGAAGGAAGAGTCTCCATACACAAATAAAATCTTATCATGTGAACAAATAATGTCTAACCATATGACTAAATCAGTTCGAAAATTCTAGGAAGATGGTGGAATTTGAAGAGGGTAAAAGGGATATAATTTATTATTTCAAAAATCCCATTTAAACTAAGGAGAAAATTAAAATTATGAATTCCATGCTATTATGAAGAGTTCTAATATAGAAATATAATGATTAAGAAATCATGTTGTGGTCTAGACATTTTATATCTTAAAAAAATGATCTTTTGGGTTAAAAATTCTCTCTTAACCCAATTAATCAAATTGAGGATCTGATTAAAGATCAAAATTACTCCCAAGATGATGTTTTGGATATACTAGAATACATGGAATTAATTGTGATGATTGTTTCAAAACATCCCTTGAGGGGAGATACTAATGGAACCCATTATTTTAAAAAGTAATAACTTTTCATGAGTTTAAAATTTATGGATATATTTGAAAAAGTTGAAGGTTGAGTTATGATTTTTCACACTCCCATTTCAATTGTGGATCATATTAAATATAATTATCATGTGGAATGATTTTAAAAACAATTTGGGAGATAAAAATTCATTTTTAATGTTTGGAAAACAACAAAGAGATGAGTTTAAGAGTTAGTTTAAAATGGTGAGTATCTTATGGACATTTTTTTATTTAAACTTTTCACACTATTTTTCTACCAAGGTTTATCCAAGATATACATAGATTTTAGGGGTTTATGGAATGTTTCCATGGAAAATGTGATACCTCCTTTTTCTCATTGAAATAGGCAAAATCATTCGAGAAAGGGGGAGAACATGGATATTGGAAGGAAGAAATTAGGAGAAAGTGTTTCCTGATTATAAGTGTTAAGAATATTATAACAGAAAATGTACACTGCCCACATGGTATCAATGAAAGGGAGATTAAACCCCCCTTTGAATTCATTTTCATGTAGGGGTAGAGGAATTACATTGAAAATTGAATTAAAATTTTAATTTAAAATATATCCAAATGGGGAGATTGAATTTACCTTAGGTTGAAGTGATTTTTTATCTATTAGATTTAGTGTAATTGTAAATAAAATACTACAAATGAGATGTCCTATGTGGTGGAGGGATAATCCAAAAATATAGAGTGGATTCTATATTATATAAAAATAGAGGAAGATTCCCATGAGTGTTGGGAAATTAAATTTCTTCTATTTAATACCGAGATGGAAATATTCAAATGGTAGCATACATCTAAGGATTATAGATATAATATTATTGTTAATAAAATGTATTGAAGTTTAATGTACTATATACAATAGTTTTCATGTTATTTTACTAGATTTCAGATATTAGGGAGGATTAAGTGTTCCTATTAATGGAATAAATTTCTAGCCAGTGTTGGATAAACCATCCTTATGTGCTTTATTATGAAGTAAAATGATTTTAGTGATTTATAGCTATTGGATGATGGAATATAAAGTTTGAAATGAAGGATATTGTGTTGAGGTATGGGTGATCTTTTAATAATATATATTGAGGTATTTAATATACACAAAAATAAATAGAATAAATACAAATGAGTATTGAATTTTTTCAATAATTCCTACAAATAATTGGATCTATTCCGAAGTGTTTTTAAATGAATTAGAAGGGATGAAATAACTTAAATGAAACCTTGATGTCATATGAATAAGTATACAATATAGATATTTAGTTGGAAGAATAGAAAATTCCAAAATCCTTTGAATTTTTCTGTTGATCAGATGACTTTTCTCAAACATTTAACTTTAGCATACGAATCAAACATTAAATTTTTTGTAACCATAATATTTCAATATTTTATGAAGTGAAGAGTGTAGGACCATGTAATAATAAATTATTGAATTACCTCACTAAAACCATAATAATTCCCATGCATAATGAATTTTATATCATATAAATTGTTTGAGTGGAAAAATTGAACCATATAGATTTCAGATCATCTTATTAATTTTCATCATATGACTTTGGTGGAGTGTATTTATTAAGAGTATGAATTCTGAGACTTTATATTTTTTTTGTCCTAAGTAATTGAGTTTCTTAACTAGTGTATTACTTATATATTGATATATGGATTTTGAAAAATAATTAAAAAATTTATATTGCATGACCATAATGTCATATTAAGTGAGACACATAAAATAACAAATTTTATGACTTTATAATTTGGAAAATTTCAATTTCCTATTAGGTAAAAAATGATATTTTACAAAATTATTAATTTTAAAGAGAAAAGAAATTGAGATGCTAAAATATTTGTTTCGTCATTTTCAAAATAGCATTAAGCTTTGAAGATCCATGATTCAAGCTTGATATGAGGAAAATTGAATAAATCAAGGACGAGGATATCAATATTGCCTAATTTTTTATTCTAAAAAGAGGAAATAATATTACTAAATTTTAAAGACTAAAACTAATAAAAATGTATTTAATATTGATATATTAATTAGATAATAATTCATTTATGATGTGAGATATTTTATAAATAGGAATAAGGTTCTAGGTTATTTTTATTGTGTATAGACTCGAGTTCAGTTTTGTGTAGGATGTAATGTTATGATCTCATACTATAAGCTGAGTTCCACACCATAAGAGTTTTTTCTATATATTTTTATATAACCTATGAAGAAGATGGAAGTTAATATTTTAAGGGTTTTTTTGAGGTAGAATAAGACATGATATTACTGTAAAATAAAAGACAAATTTATTTGGTCATGTGAGTAATAATAAGTAATAGTATTTTTAGAATATCACTTTATTTGAAAATGTTTACATGCAATATCATGGGAACCCAAAATGGGTAATTTATAATATTATTTTTGGAATAGTATTAATACATTATCCCTGGTATTACATTTCTATATTCTAAAAAATTTGTGATACACATAATCTAGCCACTAATGAGATTATAAAAATAGAGAAAGAATGAAAAGTAAGATGGGAGAGAAACTATGTTTGTATAATTTATGGTGATAATAGAATAATTGAACCTAATAGAGGATTAAGGAGGAAGAGAATACACTCAATTCTCTAGTGATGTAGAATGAAAATTATTGTTGTGATGAAGTTGAGGATCTGTTGGGTTTCAAAAAAGCAGAACAAGAAGAGGCTAACCATTACTTATTTTGAGATACAACCAAGGAAGAAAATAGGAGAAGAAAAATAGTTCCTGTAGCTGAGGTGGTATTCATATAAAATAAATTTTTTTCACAAAATTATAGCTCCAAGTTTGAGTTAAATAATATCTGAGTTGATAGAGGATAATGAATAGATTCAGTAGAACATGGAATTTAGAAGGTTTCTAGATACTTAGTTGCATGAGATATTTGTGATGTCTTAAAGGCTGTTGGAGTCATTATGATTGAGGTATAATAACATATTTTATAGATGCTATAAAACCCTTTTATAGTTTGGAATATGTACATCAATAGAGGATGGATGAAAATATTGAATCTGTTTTCTGCAATTCTAACATGAATAGAATATATGGGATGAAGATTAGTTCACATGTGCGATATTTTGAACTACCACACCAGTGTAATATAGTGAGAGAGTGGGTTACAATAATAACAATATAATTTGAATTTTATTAATAATAAATGTTAGTGGAAAATCTATATCTATAGATAACAACTAGATGTAATAAGAAATAAGCTCACATTGAGACCAAACCTATGGAAAACACATTTTCCAATCTTTAATAATATATCTACATTTCATAAACTTGTATTCTAGGTTAAATAAAAAATGGATCCATATAATTTAACTATAATTAAAGGTAAAAAATTGTATTATAGAATGAAATAATATTTTGTATTTTGTAAAAGAATTGGATCACACCTAATTTATCCCCTATCAATCCTGTTTGCATGATCCAATTGGGACTTAGAAAACCATTTCAAAGGTATCATCCACATTTATTTTATCTTCTATGTTTTGAAATTAATAGGAACAAGTGACATGATTATCTTGTTTTTATTATCCATATCATCATGATTATCATTAGACTCACCAGTTTCAGCTTTAGTTTATATATAGTTTCAAGATACATCCCATTATTTAATTTATTCTGGAATTCATGTTTCATTCTCAATTCATAAGAAATCAAGATATTTTTAACTCATCTATTGAGAGATATTTCCTATCTTCATGAGAAGAAATTTTTAGATCAAATAAATTTAGAAAATTTCTCATGAGTTTCATCATGATAAAGGAGTAATAAAAAAATTACCAGAACCATTAATGTTTTCCATAATCTCATTCTCTCTAATGATATCATCATTAATGGATTCATCCTATGATCTATTTATATCTTCAAAAAAAATTCTCAAAATTTATAACTTCTGTTATTTCACTTTTACATTTCCTTAATAACATCTTTCAAGATTTTACAGAATATATTTAACAATTTAGAGTCCTATCACTTTAGTAACCACCTTCCAATAGAGTGACATAAAAATAGAATTCAAAGATTTTCCATTAACCTCAAGATTTCTTTTATTAGTAAATTTCATTTTTCACCCTACATGAATAATTTTAAGGAACAAAGATATTTTTTTCGAATCATCCAACCATTAAAATTTATCCCATTAAAGGTAATAACACTTAAAATACTCATATAGTTGATGTTTTACATTCTCCTCAATTAGAGACTGACAGAGGGTACCTTATGTTCTGATACAACTTGAATTCCTTAATGGACCATGTGAATACATTAATGGGGAGGGTTGAATCACTATATCACCCTTTTTATAATTTTTCCCTTTGATATTTTCTTCTATTATAAAATATATTTTTACCATATTGAGTGGGTTGAACTCAACCTAACCCAAATGACGTAAGAGTAAATAAAAATAAGGTAACCAATAGTTTTTACAAATTTCATATATAATTCACGAGCCTAATCCTTGCTACAGATGGTTTTTATCCCTGAATAAATATTTTTAACTAATATCATATTATAAATTCGAGTAGATTAAGTCATTTATTTTCAAAATACCTGAATATTCTACATATACATTTCTCATATATGTTAAAATATCCATATAAATATCCAATAAAATATTAACAACAATATATGTGAATAAGGCCTTCTTTTGATTTTAGGTTACTTTAGAAATAGATATGTCAACATCCTCTTCTAGTCAAGAAGAAAAATCGAAAACTAAATGTATCACCATCTTCAAGAAAAACTAGTTTAGAATATATATACTGATTAAACATTGAATTTCCTTAACATATCAAATCACTACACATAGAATTATTTGATGGTCTGGTTTCTATGTTCTCACTAACTCAGTTTTATGAACTCAGACATTAAAATATCTTTATATAAAAGATTATTTAGATACAAAAACAATTCTCTTATTATTCATTCCTTAAACATATTATCATTTTTTATACAGTAGTGTATATATTTTATTTTTTCCACACATCTAGAATCCAACATCCTAAGTTACTACAAAATTAATTCACTTAATAACATTAAATTAGTCCCATAAAAATCAATATAATCAAATGAAAAATGATGAAACATTTTTTTCTTGCTAGCTGAATGATTTATTATAAGAGGAAAACATTATTAAACCTCAATTTCCTATGAACTTTATAAAAAATATGTCCAACATGGGTAATTTATACACATTGAGATACAAATGTAACATTCTTTACTTTATCTTCACAAAAAATTTTATTCTAATATATATAAATAATTTCAACTTTACAAAGCCAAACAAAAATAACTTTTCACTTTTGTATGCACAATATCTCAATAAAATATTACTCATGAATCTAAAATTATTTTTAAAAATCTACTTTAAATAACTTATACTTTAAAAAAAATCATGTTGATGAAGTAAAATAATTGTAATTTATTTTGGGAACTATGGACTAAAAAGAATCATCCCATTAATAC
Source organism: Viscum album (assembly GCA_963277665.1). Classification (NCBI taxonomy): domain Eukaryota; kingdom Viridiplantae; phylum Streptophyta; class Magnoliopsida; order Santalales; family Viscaceae; genus Viscum; species Viscum album. The sequence continues at coordinate 1,712,349,209 of OY728145.1, forward strand.
ATATAAATAACTATTTTAAATATAATAAAAAAAATTATGATTTATTATAATTATAATAATTATGTTAAATTAGTTTAAATACTTGGTATTGTTTATGTGGGGATAACATATTAAATAATATTATTAAATAACATTTTAAATATTATGTTTTGATCATTGAAGAATAACCCTTACATCATCTGATTTACTTTTGTTGAAATGTATCATGCAACAATTTTTTATATTTTTCACAAACTGTTCATGTGTACACACTAGCATTATGAAACATACATAGTGTTTGATCACTCATATATAGACCCTAATGACACTTATTCACATTCAGATGACTTAATAGAGATTTTCCAAAGACATAAATGTATAATAAATCTACTCATACTAAGCCTAGAATGAATCATACAAAAACTTATTATGAGTCATGTGATGAAAAAACATAGGCCAAAAAAAACATTTACTACTCAAAATTATATATTTTCATAATAATTCATGTGATTTCTATGAGAATGGGAGTTATATTCAGGATATGGACAAAGCACAGTTGATAAGTGTATTTCATGCATACATTTAACAATATTTTAATGTATTAATTTGTGTCTTGAAATATATATTCTTCCCAAATGTTGTCCAATTTATCTTTTTTTATATTTTGTTGGTAGGATAAAATTGATAAAGGAATGAAAAGGGGTGTGAATATGAGAAAAATGAAACAACATGAGATATGATTTTTGAGGAAGAATGAAGATGAGAAATTCTTGAAAACACAGTTACATGTCAGGTACCACAGGTACACGTCATGTATCCATTAGGGAGGGAATACTCCCCTAGAAAAAGTCATGATGTGCATACGTGATGTGAACTAAAAGTACACATCCCGCACCATCAGTACATGAAATGAGAGTAGTCAAACATAAAATTTATGAATGTTATTTGTGAAAGATTCTCATGGGCACAAAGGTTACACGAGAAAGTTGTACACGACATGTAGGGAATGTACATGTCATGTAGGTGGAAAAATTTCCCAAATCTCAGCCGAGATCTGTGCATGCATCACACAACATAACAAAAATATGATCTCCCTTACATATCATATACCAAAAGTACACATCACGATGGTAATAAGTAAGAACCCAAATCAATCCTATAATTAGAGGTGCTGGAAGGAGCATTGGGGCATTCAAATTCCATCGAAGTCCAATTCATGGAGAGAAGTTGATGTGCCTCCATGAGTTATTTCCTTTTATTTTCATTATTTTTTTTATCCATCATTCAAAACCACTCATCTATATGATGAGGGGGTAATTAATCCATGTTATAGGGAAAATGTAATCAAAGGGGGGAGGTGTATTGGATTTAATTATTTTTAATTCATGTATTTGGGTTGTATAATTTATTCTTCAACTTTCAATCCCTTTATTTTTATTTTATCGTGACCATAGATATTCAAATGAAAAAAGAACATTTAAATTGTTCAACTGACCACCCTAATGATTCTATGACCATTTTCCACATTACGGGAAATCATGTTGAAATACAGAATCAAGAAAAACTTGATTAAGCAAAACCTTATATGATCGAACCAAGGGAAATAGGGAATTTCCACATTGAGGAGGCGATAACATGACCATTGGATCTACCTTGTCTTAAATCCAACACCAAATCATGAAGCAATCCATTTTATTAAATCCAATTGCACCCAAACTCTGATATTACATTACCCAACATGCTTTCTAAATCTGTTTTCAAAAACCAATCAATATACTACTTTGTTTTCAATTTTCCTTCTTCAAATAAATCAAACATGTATTTTCTCACCACCTTATCCAAATGAATAAAATTGAATTATTTAAAATTATAATGAAAATAATTTCACTATATCTATCTGTTCGACTCCGAACATTCCAAATAAAATATTTTAATTAATCAAGTAGAATAATTTGTATTTTATAATGTTTTTATAGTATCATAGGGATCTAATGATACCATGACGGTCTGTCAGGTGTACATGAGTCTAACTCATTGCGGATTAAAGAATAGTGCTCTGTTTGAAGTTGAAATCGACTACTTAGAAATTCAAGATTCCATGAATTTAAAAAGATCAATCCCCTAGATGATTGTCTACCTCATTATGAAATGTAGATCCATCCCTAGAAACAACATCTATGTGGTCCACATGTGGCATGAAGGTAACCAAGTATAAAATAATATCACTTTCATGGAAGTGGAGGATCAAGGCCCCAACATCCCAAGTTTCCCAAGAGTCTAGATATTGACTCCTAAGGGGGTGAATATAATATTAGGTGATAAACTTGGGCTTCATTACCTTAGACCTTCCTAAGATTATTGTGGGGTATTCTCAATTTTTCTTTTATTTGGTCCTAGTTGTTGTAGTATTTGTTTTTCAATATACAATAATGATGATGATGTAATTATCTTTAATTTACTATAGAATATAATTATATAATGGTATTAGAATACTATATAATTACTATATTATTGATGTATAATTGGTTTAAATCCAATCATCATCATAAACATCTAAAAATTTCCCCATTGGTGTGGTTTTATGTACCCATTACAAATTGAACCCTTTTAAAAATAGACCAGAACTTAATAAATACATTATATTATTTTATTTTATGAAAAAGTATTTTTCATCAATGTGATTATATCTTAAAAGTTAAACAATAAAATTTTAATGATTTATTAAACATTTATTATCATAATAAAATAGAAATGGAAAATTTACACCAAATATAAACTTTTTATCCATATCAATTTTTCTAACATGAGTTATTAAAATATATCTGTATTTGATCACACTAAAAATTACAAACCTTTTTTTCCTAGTGTTCATGTAACACAAACATTGTCCTTAAAAAAGACTCTACTTATTGATGCATTTAGATAACCAATATTATCAAAATAATCTCTATAGAAATAAAAAAAATACATACCCTTGATTTAAAAAAGGTGTAAAAACTTTTCATGTAAATTGGAAATACAATAAATTTATCTTAACCACAATTATATGTGATTCATTTGGTACTATTTGTAAGAAAGTAGACAACATCACATCATGTATGATTCTTATTCTCAATATTATCAAGTATGAAAAATATATAATGATTATATTAAATTATATTTTATTAACCTCATTTCCTTCATCATATTTAGAAGTATCCATTCAAATGGAAACAAGATTATTAATTTTTTTGACTCCTTATTGATAAAAATATTAAAAAATTCTTCTGAATAATTATTTTGAGAATAAAATATATATCTATCTATATCCTTGTATAATTTATAGAATTAATAATAAATTAATTTCTCTTATCATTGAATCATTAAAAATATTCATAATTTAATTAGAATGTTCCATTAGAGTTTATTCCTTAATTTCAGGAGAAAAAATACCATATATTGAAGAGATAACATTTAATGAAATTTTGAATGATTATTTTATGTATAAAAAATTTTACACTATTACCTTCATAGATTTTGTCCACTAAAACATGTGTCTAAGTATGAATACCAATATATAAAGTTATTATTTAAAATAAATAGCTATAATTTTTAGATAAGTTTTTCATCATCACCAAGTATAAAAATTTTCATAATTTTCATTGAACATAACCTTTTTGAGCTCCCAATTTTGGAATATTGATTTAACATATAATTGAATATTTTCAGATCTTTTTAGAGGATATACTTTGAAGAACTATGCTTATTTATAAATATAAATTTTTTTAATGATAATGTTAAATATTAATCTATTATATTTGAGAATTTATGTTACAAAATAGTGATTATTTACTCTTAGTTATATTCTATATTCTCATTTAATTTATTTTGGAACTCATATATTTTGAATATCTTAATTTATTTCAATAAAATTATTGTTCATAAACTTCTAAAATGAGGTTCAATATTACATTTTTCCTAATCAAACTGAGAACCCTTATCGTTTCATTAATCCAATCATTGTGATTTAGTTCTTTATTAACATACCACAGATAAATATTTGAAAATATCAATGTATTTGACTTTTTTCATAATTATATTATCATATAATTTTTCACTTCATGATCAAAAATGATATTTTTTATACTAAACAGATTTCCTTGATATGTTATATAGTGAACTAATTTTTCCTTATTTGGAATAATTATTGGAGTAATATTTATCAATTTTTTTTACTAATTTAATCATTCCGAAATTTACAATTTCCTTCACATATTTCCTGAAATACTACACCATATTACTCTTAAATTTTAGACACTTATTATTTTTTACACTTCATTGAGGCTTATTATATCACCTTCAAATGGAAACCATCCATAATCCTTCTAAAATTTTTTAAATGATATATTTATCCTATTTTTTTATATAATTCATGAAATGTTTTTCATCAAGCCCCTATTTTAACATTCCTTGATTTATGACATTTACATTGAAGAAACATGACATTCCAAACATAAAAGAATATTTGAAACATGGGCTCATAATTTTCTATATATAATTTGGGTATATATTTGAATTTAAATTAAATATAAAATGATTTGGAATAAAAACCACTATTTCAACTGATTTCCTCAATAAATTATTATCTTGATATGTAAATTATTAAGAGGTATTTAATTGATAATTTAAAAATTTAAAGAAGAAAAATAAACTAAAATAAAAAACAGATAAATATTTTCAGAAAATATTTGAATGTATTTTTCTTGTAATATTAATAATTTTATGTTTTTCATTTAAAAAAAGTCTAGATAATATAAATGTTTTAAAAAATTATAATAATATATGTTATTTAAATAAAATTATAGAAACATGTGAGTGAAATTTAAAATTTAAATATAATGTATGAATTTAAAGTAAAATTTGATAGAGGCACAATAAATAGATAAAAGGAGACAAAATAAAAAATCCCTAATTGTCTATAAATCAACTTTAGTATAATATCTAAATTCCAATTTACATAATCAATTAAATTTTAATAGAAAATGATAATAAGATTTTATAACTATATTTGGTACCTAAATTTTACTTGTATAATTTCATCCCACTAAAAATAAAGGCCTCTATACTCAGAATTCTTGGATGTAGAGAATTTGAGAGAGAAAATTAGTTTGTTTGAAGCATGATTAAATTTTTTCCTTGGACCAAGAAAGGTCTAATTCTCTTCTATAATGTGTATATAGGTTTCTCGGTTGAATCATTAGTGATTGTACTATATTTTTGAGTCAGTTTCTTTCTTTTTGTTTTCTTTTGATATGGAAGTTTTATTATTTATATATATTAAATAAAGATTATAATAAATGAAGTTTAATTCAGAAATTTGATATATATTTGCGGGATTTTATTATCATGGATGTAATATTTTGATATAATTGACCTTTGAAACAAATCCATTTGGTTAAATATTTCATGAACCCTATATGTATGTTGAAATTAAACCCTCCAAATTTTATGTCCATTATAATTTTTAGTGAATTATATTTCTGTTTTTCTAAACCATGTTCTAGTCTCCTTAATGATTAAAATTTTCAAAGGCTAAAATGTGAATGAATTAATAGCTATGAATATTACTCCATGTCAAATGAAAATATTCTACAAAGATGTTCCCCAATATCATTAGTTTCTTCAATCAGTTTTTATGCTCTCATTCCATCCTAGAAAGAATTTTGGACATCAAATTGTTACTTCTATTGGGAAACATATAGGTAGATTTGATATATGAAAATTTATCATGATTTTAATATATTTTTCATAATATTATAGTTGTGTATCATTGAATTTGGGATTTTGGATTAGTCCTAGAATACAAATATTTTTGTTTGTATAGTTTTCTTGATATATTCAATGGGTCATCTTGTGTGGTCCATATTTAACATTAAATGGAAAATTCAACTAGGTTACCAATTAAATAAAACTATGAAATATCAATATGGATACCTAAAAAATAATAATCACATAATTTAGACATGTATAATGACATTTATGATCCAAATATAAACAACATAGTGATTGAATGGATTTTCAAAATTCTCTTTACAAATATCATTGATAAATATATTAAATTTGATTTAAATTTATCCATTTTTTAGTCAAAAAATTGTAATCATTGTAATAAAAAATAATTTATAAATATATAATATCAAATCCCCCACATCTAAACAAGTTTACGTGACAAGAAATAATAATCACAAAAACACATCGAAATCATTTTTTACTCACTGAAAAGTATAAAAATATTATTTTATGTAATCATTTGGTAAAGAAATATTTAGTCATTAATAATGTATTCCTATTTTTTTACAATAATAAAATTTCCACAAAAATAAATTTTCATGATGGAAAGTTGAATGGGAAAATGTTATCGTACAAAAATCACTCCTCTCAAAATGATGAAAATTTATTCAAGTAGGTTTACTCATTCACCAACCAAAAGTGAAAGTATTCAGGTTTGTAAGATCACCCAAATTCTATTTCTATCTTAATATACATAATAATAAAAATTAGTTTTTATAGAACTTTCTATAGATACTAGACAATTTGAAAATAATGTAAAAAATAGGGTAAAATAGGGGTGGAAACATAAACATAGAATAATAATGAATAATTTATGAAAATAGGAATATAGGGGTATAAAAACACATTTTTATTGAGGGAAAAAATGTTTTATGTAATAAAATAGATCGTGATAGAGAAATAGAAGAGTATAAAAAATATGTAAAAACTCAAAAATTATTTAAAAAAAATCAAGTGTTCCTTTTTTTGTATAATTGTTTTTAATTTTTAATGTATTTATGTATATTTTAGATATTTTTATTATTTAAATTTATTGAAAAATTTTCAATAACATTTTTTAATTATATAAAAAAATTTCCATCCCTGATCCTTACTAATTAAAAACCAAACCCACAAATATAAAGGGGTGATTTCTATAAAGACTATTAAAATGAAGTGAATATTAATTAATGTAAGCCCAAAATGAAATACATTCCACCCACACTTAAATTTCAAAAAAAAATAATATTTTGAAAAAGCTAAATATTTAATGGAATAATTTTTGTACTTGTAACATGGCTATCAATTGTTTTCATATTCTTGAAGGGGAATTCAAGTAGGTGATTAATATATGGTTAATGAGATAATATTTGGCTATTTTGATTCTCATATTGTCTAGAAAGCTGCATCTATCATACTAATGTATAGTGATGTAATAATTGTAGCTTCCCGGTTAATAATATCAAGAAACATATTCAGGGGTGAAAAAAACAATAAGAAAATATAGTCATTGGTGTAATTTTCATGAAAGTGTAATCTGTTCCTCACAACTAGGGGAAAATAATATTCAAATAAAAAATTTAGCATTATGAAATTATTGATATTGATGAAAAATATTTATCCAAGTTTTTGTGGAAATGAAAAAAATTTGATGAGAAAACAAAAGTCTCTTAACCCCCCCCCCCCCCCCAAAAAAAATTCCTAGACACAATTTTAAAAATTAAAAGGTGAGTTATTATTATTATTTTAATTTTTTTTAAAAAACATGTACACACACAAAAAAATGATTTTTAAAGATTATGGTAAACACGAAAAAATGAAATAGAGTGAGATAGAGATAATATTTAGTGTGGGATTATAATACACAATTTTGTTACCATGTTTTTCAGAATAATATTTTAGTCTGGGTTTAACTATTTTTTCAAGAATTACTTTCACTTCCATATTTCAAATTTTAACTATTCCAATTTTTTGGGGGTGATAGGAAGTATATGATTTATGAAAAACCTCATTTTATCTCAAAAGTGACTACATAATTTAATTATAGAACCATGTAACTATGTCACTCAATAAATCAAGTAGTGTTCTATATCTATATATGATATGTGTTTTTAGGAACTCATTAAAAGTATGAGCATAATATTTTTGAGTGACTTTTGAATCTGCTAACCAAGAAACATAGTCAATAGAGAAGAGAATGTTTGAGAATAAAGTGGATAGAGAAAATGGTACCATGAAATTAATATCCTAGAAATCAAATATTTCACATAATATTTTGTCTTTTTAGGGAATCTTATTTCTCTTGTAAATTGTTTCAAACTTTGGGTATGTCGAACATGATCAACATAACATATACGAGTCGTTGAAGCATGGAGAATAAAATTATATAGGTTATAATAATATGTGGGGGGACCATACTGATATAAAGTTTCTTCCTATAAGTATTTAAGGTAAAAATATATGGATAAATAAATTATACTCATCATAAATACACTCTTAATTACCATGTCAACCCATATTTTCCAAAATTTCTTATCATCTAAAAAGTAATTACATGAACAAACTTTTAATTTTTCTTCTTTTTTAAATCATAATTTTGGAAAACATATTAAATAATGTAATTTAAAATTAAGGCATACCTTTCTAATTTGAGAGAAAGTGATCAAATTTATTCTATGTTAAATTTAGGGCCTATGATATGAAAATGAGAAGAATTAGATATTATACTCAAATAACCACACTAATTGTTTTATTTTCAAGCTATATATTAAATATCTAGGAAAAATATAGAATAAGTAGGATCAATATTATTATCTTAGGTTTGGAATCAATATTTTTGAACAAAAATTTTAATGTAGGGTGGTTAGTGGAGATGAAGATTTTAACACCTAAGAGGTATGAATGAAATTTTAACATTGAAAAAATGACAACCAAGAGTTCGTTTTCAGTGATATTGTAAAGGGATTGATTTTATTCTAATTTTTTTGAGTCATAATAGATGTAATATTTAATATTGTTTTTGAACAAGGACCACCTCGATGAATCTATCAGAAGTATAACATATCAATTTAAAGGGAAATGACCAGTCATGAGATTGAAGGATTATGGAAGATTTGAGATCATTTTTGAGTTCAGTGATGTATATATTGAAAAACTCATCAATATTCTATATAACATTATTTTCAAGTAGAAAATAGTATGTATGGTAAACCCTACTCGATTTATGGAGTAATCATTGATAGAAACTAACATGACTATGAAAGGAACAAATGTATCAAACTGATATGGGCTTAGGAAGTTATTAAATCCACTCAATTATTCTAGAATAAACTTAAATGTAGTACTAACTAATTATGTGTCATAAAATCATGAAATTTATAATCATATAATTTCATTTTTTATATTTCAACATAAGAGTGTAGTAATAATACTCTTTTTAGTAAGAAATAGAGTGTATACAAACATGGTTCGAATAAACCACCAGAAATGGTTAATTATTCCTTGAAACAATAAAGTTAATTATCAATGAATTTAGTTAATATGATCAAAATTCCACCATTTTAGGTAAAATGATTATTTTAGAGTCTATGTGAAATTATTCTATATGTGTATATTCTGAAGGGAATTGTTAATGTTGTTTCTTTTCTTGGTCCTAACATGAGATTAGGATTTGGAAATAACCAATGTATACATCATGAAATAAATAAATTGAATTTATAGCCAAAATTCCATGAATTTGATCAAGTAAGGAGTGTGGGAAGTTATCTTTTTCTTTTTTTGGAATTCAAATTTTAGTAATCAACAAAAACACGATTCTTGGTTTTTACTCGAGTTTGGACAATTTCTCCATGTTCATTGGTAGAAATAGTTATTAAACCCACTTTAGGAACCATTAGAATGGGAATAACCCATTCAATATCATAAATTGGGTATATTATAATATATTGAAGAATATTAGTAATCTATTCAATTACTAAAAAATGTATAAGTGGAGTACATCTTTTTTGAGGTTACCTAATGGGTTTGGATGATTACTATAGATATATATGATACCTATAGGAATAAACATTGGTTCCAAATATGTCATATGGGGTCTATAATAAAGAAATTTTTTTCTCTATTATTTGTAGGTTATTTAATTCCTAACTTTCAGTAAGTGAAGTAAACATAATGACAGGGTAAGAATTATCATGGAAGAGGAATGTTTACTTTTGGTATTACTGATGATGTTTGAGATCGATTTCATCATTCAATTGTGGGCCAGAAATATTGGGATTATAATAATGGATTCTAGTTGGTTTGAATTATTATTTTTTCTTATAGTCTAAGGTGTTTCAGTAGAGGATAGAGGTGGAATAATAATTGAGAGTGACTAGAATGACTTAACTAAGTTTATCATAGGTAATTAAGGTCAATTTTATCATCACCATTGATCAACTTATAATTTAGTATAGAAATCTCAGAAATACTCTTTCATTGGTGTAAGAAAGAATAAATGTTCAAGGTTATTTATACTCTAAGAATTTTTTTAGAAGAATTTATGGAGAATATAGAGTGATTCTCTAAAGGGTATCATGGGGCTTGGAAAATGTAGAACTTGAAGATTTTTTCATGAAATAAAATGGATAATATGCCTAAATGGACATCTATTATGGTTCTAATTGTCATAAAGAAAAGTATTCCTATGACTAGAGGATATTAACAAGAATATGTATCACCTCCCATGTCAAGGACCAGTAAATAAAATAGTAATATAATGTCATTGACTCAAATAGAAACATCATTGATTGTTCCCTCCAGACTAGAAATAAATCAATCAAATAACTATATAAATCCACTCATTAGATGTAATAAATTTAAATAAAGGATTGAAAACAGGGATTTGGAAATTCTATTTATTGAGGCTCTTAGGCATATGAGTTCATAATAAAGTTAGAACTCCCTATTTGTCATGTAACCGTAAATGAAATGGTGTCCTTGAATTTCATGGGAATGGGTTGTTGAGATGAGAAATTTTTCATGGTTTTGATTTCCATTTTTTTATTTATAAATAGGTAAGGTGCATTTCATATTTATGAATTTTTTTCTTCATTTAGAATATGGATTTTCACTTTGTCATGTTTGAACATTTCTATAGTTTCAATATTAGGTTTTAATGGATTCTTAGGGTTTGAAACAGATTTAAGAAGAGGTCATGGGTTCTTTAGAGGGAATAAAGGAGGAGAGGGAGTGAATTTAGGTTTTTTTATTTTTTTTCTTTTCATATTATAACTAAAATATTTAAGGTGAAACACCCTAAAATTTTATTATATAATTTTCCATTAAATAATAACTGCACAAAGAGCTTCTTATACACAAAGAAATAAACTACAATGAGCTCTAACATATTAGATGAACATTATTAAGGAAGTTTAATAATAATATATCCTTTAGAAAATATATTTATTATAAAGAACTAAATTGTTTTACAAAATTAAATTAATAACACTTAATGTTTTCATATTTTATTTTTCAATACATGTAGTTTTCCTATATATATTATATTTTCAGTGAAGAAATAAATTTCTAAATTTTTTAATTTCAATTTGATTAAATTGAATTCATTTTTGGATTTACAATTTCAAAATTATTATAGAATTAATCTTTCATATTTTTCAAAAATAATTTATTTTAATTGAATATTGAATGGTGTAGTTTTTATCAAAATTATATATTTTATAACGTTATCATTATAAAATAAAGGCCTAGAAATTTAATAAGAATTTTAATTAATAATAAATGTATCTAATGGGTAGAATTATTCATTTTAATGAGTATTATTAACTGACATAATCTATTTTTTTTTTATTTTTTAGAACATATTTTACATTTCATTCCAATTTAATGTTTTTAAATCATTTTCATTTAAATTAACATTTTATGAAAAAATAAGGTTTTGTATTTCATTTAAATCCATAAATAATTTATTTCATTGTAATTAAAAAATTTATATCATTTAAATTAACAAAATTCATAAATTTAAACTACACATGAAATTAAATTTAAAAAACTCACTTTTTCTAAAAACTATTTTTATGTTCCATGTGTATTAATTAAGAATGTATATCTTCTATAAATTATAGAATTTACGTTATAATTATTTTTTTCATAATTTGAGTAATAAATTTTAAATGATTCAATATGGAATATTTTAATTTTTTTCAGTAAAATTTATTATTGAGTTTAAAAACATTAGTTACCACTGAATTAGTAAATAGAGTAAAAACGATTTTATTAAGTTCAAAAGAAAAAACATAAAAAAAATCTCCATGAGTGTGAATAATATTTTTCTTGGAAAACCATCATAACCTCATTTATTTTAAGCAATTATATCTTTTCACCCATTAATAGTGATATACCATTTTTGAAATATAAAGGATACTTAAAAAATTACCCTTCTCTTCAATTATTATATGAGATCACTTCCACCACTTCATGTTACACCCATCCCATCGAAATTATTCTAAAGAATATAATATTTCCCCATATAATAAGCTTATTTCATGTTCATAAGCCTCTGGTATAAATTATTTATCATAAGGCCCCTATTTTGACGGACATTTCCACGAGAAATAATAATTTCTCAATGTGACTATTTCTTACTCCTTAGTATTTTATTCTCAATCTCCATCTTACAAAATTTTTTAAACACTATAATATAATTAATTAAGAATTATTATTATACATCAATTTTATTATATTAAAAGGGAAACCGTTATTCAATCATTTTTATGCACATATTTAAAATTAATAATATTGGTCATGCACACACTACTACAAATTTGGGTTTATCCAATGCTAGCCTTTATCAACTCTAGATAAATGCATAGATACATTCCACCTATATTAATAATATTAAAAGAGATGATAATGGGTAAATTTTATCATAATTTATTATAGCGTTAATAAAATTTGGCCTTAATCAGTTCTTTTTCTAGCACTGATAAAGGTGGCCTTAATCAGTGCTTTTTTAACCATGATAAATGAAATGTATATCATCGATAGAAAAAAAAACTTATAATATTGGATTTTGGAATTGCTTTTATTTTTACACTAATAAAAGGAACCCTTTATCAGTACTTTTGATAGTGATGATAAATGGTACTTTTTATCACAACATTTATTATTCTGCATTGATAAAAGGTACTCTTTATTAGCAATTTTATTTCTGCTCTAATAAAGGGTTCCCTTTATCAGTTCTTGTTTATTAGCAATGATAACAGGTATATTTCATAAAAAAATAAATTTCATTAATAATAATATATTAAAATATTTATATTGATATAAATATATTGAAATTGAGATAAATATAATATACTTTATTGGATATATTTTTTAGAATACTAATAATGTATTTAAAGTTAATATATAAGATATTTAGTAAAAATGATCATAAACTAATTAAAAAAATATAAATTTATAATTTTCTAGTTAATATTGAGTAACAGCCATTTAATAACAATTGGATGACATAATAATCAAATGAATTATTGAAATATCTAAGATATTTTGAAAACATGACAAGAACTTCAAATGGACATAACTATTGATCCAGGTGTATGTTTGGGATCTTCCATATACAAAATCAAAGCATGTTAATAGATCTACGTTGTATTGATTCAAAGGACACTAATCACTCGTTTTTTCATGAAAAAATGTGTTAGAAAGCCTCCAAAATCATGTTTTTAGTTGGGATACCAATTTTTTTAATATTCAATGGGATTTCATCTTTATTTAAGAGTGTCTTACTATCCATTTTTAGTGGAGAATAAATTTATTCCCCAGGCATACATTCATATAGATATTATGGTTTTAATATTTTTTCATTTTTGATATTTTAATTTTATTTATAATTAAATATATTTATTTTTTATTATATTAACATATAATAAATCAATCTTATAAATAACCATTTTAACATATTTATATAATTGTTTTTTAAAATATAAACCTTATGGAAATAAATATTTATTATAAATTTTATTTATCATAAATAATAACTAATGTTTTTTACCTTATAAAAAATATAGTTAATATATATATACCTATACATGTAATGTTTGAATATAAATATGTGTGTATCAATAAAAAATCATATTTATGTGTAAATTCTAATATATGTAAATAAATACATCTAAGTACATATTTGTGTCTATATGTGGGAAATATAAATGTGTACGTGTGTGTGTAAATATATTTGTGTATCGATACTGTGTGAATACATCATATACAAATGTATATTTATAAATATATCATTACACTATTAAATATATCATATAACATTATTTATAGTAAATATTTATAAATAAATTATAACAAATTTTTATCTAAATACACAATTATATGTAAATATTTATAAAAATATATATAAATATATGGAAAAATATATATAAATGTAATGTATAAAATTTATATCTAATTATTCAATATATAAAGATATTTTAAATTTGTATTTCAAAATAAATACATAAATCATATGGAATTAATTATTATAAATTTTATTTAAAATAACAACATAGATTTTTTTCATTATAAAAATTTATGAATATATATATATATACTTATAAAAATGTATATATAATATTTATATATACATACCTATGTATTAATAAATTAAAAAATATATATATATTCATATTCTAATATATGTTAATGAATATTAATATAGAATATATTTAAATAAATATAAGTATATATATATAGATATCATAAACACAAAAACATATATTTTATAAATGTGTTTAAAAATTTTATATTAATATATGAATAAAATAGATGTATGTATATACATTTAAATAAAAATATCCTCAACGGGGTATAGAGAGAACTGTAGAAAAATAAAAATTTATGATGATATAGGTACCCATTATAAGTGGTTTTATGAGTGTTGATAAATGGATCCGTTATCAGCCTTGGTAAATGTGTCCTTTATCAGTACTAAAAATGTACTGATAAATGACACCTTTTTTAATTATATTGTATCACTGATAAATGAAAAATTTTAATGTATGTTAGATCAAAAAAACTTTTTTATCACTGATATATCCAATTTCAAGTAGTTTTAACAGCACCATCTATAATAGTGGTACACACATACTTCTACTTCCATGAAGCGATGTTGTTCATTTTTCATCACTGTATTTCATGACATGAAACATGGATGGATTTAATGAAGGAATATGTAAAATATTTCAAAATTATAATTATAAAATAATAATTTATCATATACCTTCATTCCACCCATTTTCTAAGAAATAGAATCGTTAATCGTGCATATATACGAATTACCACATCCATGAACAAGACATTTTATTTTTCTTCTCCAAAATACATGGATGGTTATTATTATTAATTTAATGAATGTAAATTTAATTTATTAAATGTTTAAAATTACATAAAATTTATATTAAAATTATGTAAAAATACATCCTTACTCATTTAATCATTATAACACACTCTCATTTGGGTTGGTTTTACCACCAGTCTGAACAATGTTATGATGTTTATATAAAAAATGATCAATGAATGTTATATAATGATAATATTAGGTAATAAAAATGAATTCATTATTTTTTAATGATTCACGAATGGTGTTATTAATACTTAATATCTTTATTAATATACCAGCTATTGATCATTAAACATGCCTAAACTAGTCCATAATTACATTTTTCCTGAACCATAACCATGTATCTAAACTACTGAAATGTGAATTAAATAATCATTGAAGAAAATTTATTACTAAATAGTTAATAATCTCATAATTATGATCTTTAAAACAATAAATGACAGTTGAACCCATCCCCTTGAAAATTGTCTGCAATAAAGAATCAAAATATCAAAACATCTAATGATGGAAAAAAGTACAATCAAGTAACCTATTCCTAATAGATGGTTATATTTTTTTATATAAAATTTAATATATGTGAATAGGTCTATGAAATTAGTTATTAAGCTATTTATATTCATTTTACAATAGGTTAGAGCATGTTTAACTATGCACGATTTAAGACAAGATTTTATTCATGAATCAACTTTTTTTCTTGAGTCATTATGATTTTGACTATGTTTTTACAATGTGGGTTTATTATATTCAATAATGATAAAATATTTAATTATATGTCTTCATAAAATTTTTTTTTATAAAAAAATATTTTACCTTGATTAATTTCTATTTCTAATGTATATTATTGTTATAAACAATTTCTATCATATTTAAGGATGGGTTATTAATTATGTACATATTTTCCTCTTCCACCCAATATAGGCATTAATAATTAGAAACCTAATTATGTATTATCTCATGTGACCTTTATCTTTCCCTTATCCTCTTTGAAATGTTTTTTTGGTTAACCCCGTTAAGATTTGGGGTATCAATGAAGGTATATTAAAATATAAAAAAGGATTTCTATTCACCATCATATGTTTAATATTCTACTCTACATATCCTAAAAAAACCTTATATACATTAACATTACTCATTATTGAATATATATTTTGAATGTAAATTTTTTAAAAAATATTCACATCATTAATTTGATAACAACCCTAAAATATGACTTGTAAAATCATCTTTTATGAGTATGGAAAAGAGGTTTTCTATTATAACTTCTATAATTTATCTGACCATATGATCATTATTATTTATTAACAATCCATTAATTTTTTTTTGAAATTGATATAAATTTAAAATATTAGTGATTTTAAAAATCAATTAAAATGTTCTTATATTTCCCGAAATTTAATGTTTTTATTTTCAAAAGTGATTATTTATTTTTAAATTTATTTCATGTGCTTCTGTTTTTTATAGTAATTTTTTTTATTCCTTGACATGGAAATCCTTTTTGAAATTATATTTCTCATATATTTTTTTTTAAAAACAACCTCTTTTTTTTTTTAAAGGACAAATTTTAAATGTTTTTTAATTATCAAAAATCATACTATGATGAGAACATTTTAAAGAAGTTACCAAGAATTTTCAAAGGGGGTGTTCTCTATTATTTTCTAGTGTCTTATCCAAATATCCTAAAAGGTTAAATTTCATCTAAAGAAACGTACTTATTTATCCTAATGTTGAAATAGAGATATTTTTAATCAACTATCCAAATTCATTCTCTAGACACCAGAGGGAATTTTTAGGAATGGTTTTAATAAAACCTATCCTTTTTATGTAGAATAATTAAGTGATTCCTGAAGTATGAATATTTTAATGTTCTAATAGTTCACATATATATGTATTATTATTATTATTATAATGTTTTGGGATCCAATATTTCCATCAAATGTATTAGCTAAGGATTTATAACTCACGAGATAATTATTGGAATCACATATCAATTCTTGCTCTAATATGGGAATTAGGAAGCAATGCCTACTCCACTATGTTAGGATAATAAGGTTTTGATCCCTACTCCACTTTTTTTGGTAATCATGTATTTATGCCTACTTCACTATGGAAATCAAGTATTGACACATACTACACCAGGTTATGGGAAACATATAGTAATTCCTAGTCTATTATTTTATTATTTCTATTCCTGTATTAGTTTATTCTTTTACTATCATGATTCATTTTCATTTCATTCCATATCTTTATGCCTATGATTATGATCAATGAGTCCTGTTTATTCTCTCATGTCACAATAATATTATTATATTTTATATTGTTTCTCTTTTGAGATTACATTCCGTTCTCTGATCGATTATAAAAAATATTTCTATTCCTTGTTCTTTTTAGTAAGTTATTTATCATATTCTTAGGTTTTATCTCATGGTTAGGATATAACTCTTGATGACATATTGATGTATTTTCTATTACTGGGAATTTGATCTCACCCTTTCTTATGTTTCCATTATATTGGTAATAAAGATGAGTATAATTTATGGGATATCTATAATAGAGTGTTTTATGAATCAATTAGGGAGAATTATTTACAAATATTATAAAATGAGTTTCTTGTATAAATATCCCCTGAAACACTAAATTTTAGGTTTCTTTTGATTTTATAATTTTTATAATATATAATTCTTAATTTATTAAAATATATGTATTTCTAGATTGGTCTATCTCACCGTGTATGAAATATTATGTTTAAATATAGTGTTATTTATTACTAGACCTTGGATTGAGGTGTTATGGCACTATATCATTAATTATTTAAGGGTTTAGTTATTTTTGGGGATTAAGATGAGATTAAATTATAGATAACCCAAAGAAATAAGTCTATGTAGAGAATAACATCCTGAAATGTTGGTGGTGTTCTGTGTATGTAGTTTTCCATCAAAATGAATCCCTATGTTGATATTGTCTAGTAGAAGAGACCATGAAAAAAATGCACCTAGTGGTAATAAACATGAAAGGGATAGTTGATTATTTTCTTTATCTTTACTTGTTTCATGATGTGGGGGGCTAATACTGCACACTCCACTTCAAATTGTCCGAAGACATGACTTTGTTAATCACATTATATTCCAACACACTTATTACAAAGAATTAGATAAATGTAATTTTAAGAAACCAGATAATGGAAGAATAAATCATTTTCATATTTATTATTATTAATGATATAGTTATATTAGTTATAAAAATATTAATCAATTTTTAATCAAAAATAATATTATTAAAAAAAACACCATTCTTATAAAATTTTATTTAAAAGATTCATTTATAAATTATATAATTATAATTTTATAAAATTAATATCATTTTTAAACATAATATTAAAAATTAATTTTATGGAATTTTTTTTAATTTTATGCAAATATTGATTTTTCATTGAATCATTAAAATATCACTTTTTATAAAAATTATTTACTTTTTAATAAATTAATTATTTGAGGAGTCATAATATGTTTTAATGCAATTAAAAGAAAATTAATTATTATTTATGATACATTTAATCAACATCATTACATTTGAATAAACTTTATTTTGGTTTTGAATATACGTTTGTTTTTGGGTTTAAAGATGAGTTTTTCTAGAAAATGTCTTAAAATGCCTAAGGATTCAAAATTTTAAATAATTAAAATAATCCCTAATAGTTAATGTTTTAAATTAAATATACAAACTATATATCATGAAATATTATTTTAGTTTCATAAAAATATTGTTGTTATTCATAAATTTAATATAGATCCATTATTTCTAAAAACAATCTTATAAAAACCCATTTTCCCGTAGTGACTATGGGTTTAATATAAAATTAATTTTGGACACTAATGTCAATTGTTTTTGAAAAAATGTGTTAAATATTTTGAATCAGTATTATTTATAATACCTAATATAGTAAAGATAATTTTTTACTAATTTGATTAGTGAAAAAAATTAAAATTAATCTCAGTGATTAAGATACAAATTAGCATACCATGTAACTAAACATCACACATATGGGGAACAATTGTCTAGAAAATTTTCAATAATACATTTTAAGGAAATATTTCAACCTTATAATTTATATTATCAAGTATATTTCATTATTGGTGACTCTTGTCATGGTAAAAATGTGGGTAGAATTCACTCTTTAAAAAAATTACAAGAGTACCAATCATATATTTTGTAAAAGGACACCCCCTCTCTTCCTATATTCAAACATCTTAATCAATTTATCTCATCCAATTCCTAGTGTAAGGCCATCAGTTCAAACAAAAATGAGATAACTGAAGAAGTGGTAATGTTTATCAATGAGTGTTTCTGTTTTATTTCCTCCTACAAGAATTTAAATTCTTCTTATAACATGATTATATAATAACCTCAATATCTTAAATATACTTATATGTTGATATGTAAATGTTTTGATAAAAAACTACACACACATTCATCAAATGTGTCATGAAATCATCATTTGTGTGTAAGATAGAGTATTGCCTCGTGAAAATATATCATTTATTTTCTCCATTACCACCACTCACGGTTAGTAATAATGTGGTGTATACTCTTTATATATTATATTTATTATATTAATGATATTAATAAAAATATTATACCTCAAGCGTAATTATATTATATACACCCATTTTAATTTCCATACAATAAGGGTTATGATAACGTCACTTGTGTGTACAATTGACTACTGCCTGACGAAGCGATGCAATGTTTTTTTGAATACTGTGTTACATAAAATTTAATGAGGGTAACTATATTGAATATATATTTTAAAAATTAAATCGTTATGATATTCAGGAATGAAATATTTTTTGGAATTATAATATATGATTTTTGTCTTGCCATTTCATACACTAAAAAAGTAATAACGTCGTTCATGGATGTGTGGAATACCTCCTCCTCAATGCAATATGACAATTATTTTTTCATCGCCACATGAAATGAAATATATATAATTAAATATAATTAAATAATATTTTATTTATGATATAACCATGATTATGTAAATTTAAATGTCACCTACCTTTTTCCTTTAATGATCATTATAAAAATTAAAATATTTCTCTTGCATATGTGTGACCTACAATCCCAATAATTTAAATGTTAGAAAATTTTTCAGAACCAAATTTCATAATTAGTTTTTAAAATTATATGTAACACCCCAAGATTTCATAGTGTGTTATTTCTTCAAAATAATTCAATAACTTGCACTACACGCAACACCGAGTTCAATTGCACCATGACTTACCAAAAAAAAGCCATTAAAAGAGGTCATGAATAGTATTAACTAAATTTTAAACTTTATAATTTTAGAATCCATATTATGAGTTTCTTAGTCATAATGCAAGAACAGATTCATTTTCAGTATTGCACTTTTATCAACTTTTAGTGAAACCTTTTTAAATACAATATTTTAAACTTTTTGACTAAATGGAGACATCAAAAAATTTAAAATGAAACTTCCCAAGCTTCCACGGTACACTTTTCTTTGAATAAAACAGTAGCGTGTGTTGTACGCAACTTCGAGTTTTAACACACACCACAACCAATCAAACTGGCCGTTATGAATAGTAATACCTAAATTTTGAAATAATATATATTTTATATTTTGAAATGGACTTCATTTTTGGATTCGGAATATCGAATTTAGCCTAAGGTGAAATTTTGGTACTTTTCGGATAACTTTCATATTTTGATGAATAGTGAAAATTACTAAATTTTAATTAAAAACAACCATTTTAATCAAAATAATTAATAGTGATAAATTATTAATTTGAGTGGTTTTAAAGTATATTTAGAATATATTTTTACCATTTAATATAATGTTGGTCATTGGACATAATTTTACAATTAAACCGAACATAAACAAGTGTCAATCTTTTGATAGTTATTATCTCTTAAAAACACGCTTTTTTGTTTTGACAGCGGGAATTAATTTTAAATTAATTTCTGCCACTTCTGTGTTTTGAATTTAGAAAAATGGATTCCATATTTGGAATCAGGATTTCCAAATTGTTTAAATAGGTAACTTTTATTTTTACACATTTTGAATAATTACTGCGGTAAATATTTTATTTACCATGGTTAAAGGGTAAATCCGGTAAATAAGGGTTAAAAAAATAATATTATAATAATACTAAATTACCCTAAAACGTGTCTTAACCCTATTGGTTGATACATGGTAGACCATGGGCATCTTTGGGTCTGTTTTGGGACCCCATGGATCCACTTGTAAGTGATAATGACACATTATATTAATAAAGTTAAAATAAAAATAAAAATGGCATAAGCTTACATCTTTTAGAAAAACAATTTTTACATAGGGTTATACATGTTGGATTTTCGATTATAAATATTCATTAGAAAGATAAAAATATTTCCTACATGATGATATTTTATTTATAATTTTTAGACATCAAATAAGTTAAATTATTAATGACACAATAATGATGCAATGTTTACCTCATTAATAAATCATTTAAATAAATAAGATTATAATGATTAACATATTATCTAAAACCTGTCCAATTCTTATTGGTTGATATTATTTAGAATATGAGTCATGTTATCTTCGACCTCAATGATTTTTGGACCATTATAAACCGAATACAAATATATTATAAAGTAATACTTTCACTCTTTCCTAAAGAGCCCCTCCTCTCCCTTATAAAAGGAGACCACTTCTACTCATTCCTCACACCTCTCAAGCCACTTTGCTCGTCCAAACTCGGCCCAACTAATCTCCCCACATCCCTCTCCTCCTCCTTGAAGCTTCCCCTTAGGCAGAAAGCATTTCAAGAAGTCCTTTGGTTCCAACCAAAGTGAGTTACCTAAATTAAAGGTAACGATTTCTCTTAAATTATTTTCATTTATTTTGCTTCTCCAACCCCCAAACTCTTTTTATTTGCTTTCTTTTGTAACAACACCAGTATCCTCAATATACTAGGATGTTTTAATAAGAAGGATTCAAACTACACATACACACAACTCCATCTAATGGATGATGAACATAATGTTTCTATGGATGGCAAACTAACGCCTCACGAAACGATGATTGTTCAAATACATCTTACCGCCTCTCATGGTGGCCATTATGATGGAACTGCAATTAAATATGATATTAATTATATATATTTTATATATAAGCTTCTGTAATTTCATTTTATTTCATACCATTATTCGTTTCATGTTGTATATACATACAATAATTTCATTTGAGGAAGTGCGGACTACCGCCCCCTTAAAATGATATGACTCGTTCATACCACACATGGAACGTATAAAGGATGGTGTTAATGAACTTAAGTAACATATATAAAATATTATATTATACTGGAATAGTAATATACCTATGTATCATTTGGATTCGATTCTTTTAAAATAAAAATTAAATGGAAGTAGCGTTCGTGCGTACGTACGGACTACCGTCTCCACGAACGCGATGAGATTCATTCTCCATCGTATCCATTCAAGTATAATTATCATTTAATGATTTAAAAATGATGTTTAAGGACTTGATATCATTCTGGATATGAATAAGATACAACAAACATGACTTATGTAACAAAACATATAAAAGAAAATGAGTAAGTTAACACACGAAACGACGATAATACTAAGATATTATCAAATCAATATTAAAAGATCATATATGATATCATATTAATGTATATGATTCTTTTATAATTTAATAACAATTATTTCACCATTACACAGGAGGTTAACCTACCCCAACCAAGGAAAAGTACAAGGTAAGGGTTATTTCACAATCTCTTCATTATCCGAGGTTGTTTATACGTAATAATCTACTGGGATATCTTTATCATCCACATCCATGTTTCTTAAAAATTTATTTCAAAACATTTTTACTATTTACAAGAATATGGGTTAAAGTCATTTATACCCTTGTTTGACTTTTTATAAGAGTTTTATAAAGGAATCTTTCCGTCGTTTTCAAAACAAGGTCCTTTTTAATCTTTTCGACAGAATTGAGGTAAGAATGTTTTTTTTAACTTATATGGCGGGTGCGGTTATTTTACGCCGTTATAAAATCTTCAAAGCTTCCCTTACAAGATTAAAAGAATATTTTCAAAGAAAATGTTTTATTTTATATGGATCTTAAATGATTTCAAAATAAAAGGAGATATTTCTTTTAAAAGAATTTTGATTTCATCTATGTCAACATCCTTTGATGGATTTTAAGATTATTTGAAGTTGATTTGTTATGATACAAAACTTCTATATTGTATTGAAGGTTTTATGATATATTTGACTGTGGATGTGCTATTTTATACCATTCATAGTTTATGGTGAAAGTATTGACATTTCGTATCCTAGTTTTAATACGAATGTTTATGTTATGTTTAAACCTTTTCATATGGGAATGCATTGGACTTAATAAGTGACGGGTGGAGCCCGCTATAGCTCCTCGATGCATCGGTAGGTCTCATGAGACAAACTAGTGTCTTGGCACAAGGCCTTGACAAAATCTTATTTGTAGTCTTGGCACGAGGCCTTGGCTATGTGGTTATGATAGTCTGGCATTATGCATTTCAACATTATGAAAGTGGTTATTGATTTTTGCATGTGATTATTCGATTAGTAGAATATCCATGTGAATAAGTAAATGGCATTATTTCATTTTATTTATGCCATACCATGTTGAAAGTTCATGTTTGAAAGGCTTTTGTTTTAGTTATACATTTCCTTAAAAGTTTATTCTTATTTATGAAAGTTTCCACTATTTTGTTATCCTTACTGGGCATTTGAGCTCACCCCTTTTATATGTTTTATTTTTCCCAGGAAGTGAAGAAGTAAATTATGAATGACCTGCAGGGATATTATGTGGGGATATGAGTGTGGATTATGGAGACTTTATGTTGTTGTAGTAGTTTTTCATTTTATGATGTAATGTAAAACTTATGAATATATCTAGTGTTTCCAAGGCTACTAAACCAATCGGTCTTTCGATATTTGATCTTTCTTGTGATCATGCCAATGTTATGTAATAATGCACCGACTCTAGGTAACTGGGGTCAGGGCGTTACAGTTGGTATCAGAGGAAGTTTAGTACAAACCTTGGAAGCTAGATTTAGATAAACTCTGATTAGAGCACGTAGACCTAAGATGAACTTTGAGGATTAGTATAGAAGAACTTCCTAGAATTTTGGTATTGTAGAGATTTTGTGAGTTTTCCAAGCAATACATCCCTGTCTGGATACGAGCAGGTAGAGGCGGCTCTGGCACAGATGTACCTAGGGGTAAAACCCGAAAACACCGCTTTGAGCTAGACTCGAACGGGAACTGGTGGACAACAACGGGCCTTGCTGCACTCTTGGTTACGACACTCCCGGGGGATATGCTTATGATAACTCTCACTATCTTTACAAATCATTATGAAGGGTTTATGAGTATATACTTCCTCAAATAAAACATTTTTATGATTATGGATTATATCCATAAATAGTTCAATTTATGTTAAGTGTTTTATAAGTATGGGATTATGTATTTTGATTCATAAACTGATCTAGTTTATGCCATTGTTTAGAAATGGCGCCCAGTAGAAGGAATGAGAACTCCAGAAATGCACATGATCCAAAGAGAAGGAAGGATCATATCTTTCATGGTCTTAAGCTAGAATTTATAAGAGAAATAGTCTCCCATGTATTATCATCATATGAAGAAATAATATCATGTGTTGATAAGATAAGTAAAGAGTTTACTGAGTCCTATGGCTTTGAAGGGAAGCAAGAGAAGAAAAGGATAGAAGAGAGAAAGATGGATAAAGGGAAGAGGGAAAAGAAGAATTTTCCCATATGTGGTAACTGTGGAAAGAAACACCCTGGAACTTGCCTGAAAGGAATGGGAGTTTGTTATAAGTGTGGAGGAATAGGGCACAAAGTACGTGACTGCAAGGGTAAGAAAATGGTTTCAAATGTACAATGCTTCATTTGCAAGGAGTTTGGACACTACGCAAACCTATGTCCCAGTCATTAGACTATGCCGCAAATGATGCTATTGGATAATAATCAAGTTATGATACTACCACAGATGAAGACGAATGATTAGAGTTCTTTTGTTGATTATGAGTGTTGTATCAACAATGTACTTGTTATAATAATTATGGAGTATATAAGGATTGTACTGCAGTACTATTTTATTAAGGACATGAGATTGTGTGGAACAAAGAAAAGTGACTCAATAACAGGATATATTTTTAGAAAATATATGGTTGAGAGAAAGATAAACCATAATATGGTTCTGATACCGAGGTAGTGATTTTGGAATAATACATGATTGTTTTGGATAAATTATATTGGATATTCTTGACTACCTTCGAACTGATTAATGATTTGTATATTCCATAATTGTTGGGGTTTAAAACATTTTTGGATTAATGAAGTATATCCAGCATTCTATATGGAATAAGGGAGCATGAATGTAATCAATAAGGAATATGGTAATTCAGGATGTTTTAGTATATTAAAAGAATACATGATGAAGGTATTCATATTCTATTACGGTGTAAAAAGCATCTACATTATGTTTACCTTCCTTATAAATGTTGGACTGTGAGTTTGGACAGAAGTATTTTGGATATTTCTAGTTTGGATTATTTTGGATTGCCATAAAAGGACAACCCGGAGGTCGGGCGGCAACCCGTCGTGTCCGGCAAGGCTGCGAGACTTGAACTCGCAACCGAAGGGAGAAAAGGGTGTATCACCTACCACTGGCCCACAAGATGTCCTGGATTAAATAATGTAGTTTTTTTATAAGATCTAGTAGATAATTATAAATTCATTTATTTTGGAACCCTGTACGAATAGTATAAATAAAAAAAATACATTCTATTATCATTTAGAGTGAAAGATGAGTTTGTGGTAGAAATTTATTAATGGATAAAACTCTAATTATAAAGTAAGTATATCTCCTTATGATCTTAGCCAATCTCATAAATAAATTCCTCAATATTAAGAAAAGCAACTTTGAACAAAAATGTTTTCCTAGATGGTACCTTAAATCATCACTAATTTATGGCTTTGGGATTGTTGGCCTTTTTATAGCCATGTTCTCTACCACTCTCCATCAGATAATTGATGGTTAGATTTTTCTTCCATATCCATATTTTCCTACATGAAACCCTAGTATGTGTTATTTTCGGTAATCTTCATACTTTCGACTCTTTATTTTAAATAGAGGCCTCATTAATTCATTTTTCGATGTGGGATTTCAACTAGGATATTTTGAAACGTCAAAAATGTGTTATCCCAATACCCTATATTTTGTTGAACCGATGGTACTTCAAATCATCATAGATTGATGAGTTTAAGGACCTCAATTATACACTTGTTTGTGATTGATGACCTCAATCACTACCTATAAATATTTACGTTTTCCTCCGATTATATGTCTCTAATTGCCACCAATGTTCTCCTAATCGAGATCATAGTTGGTGGTGACCCTTTGATTTCTCTTTTCCTCATATTAAGACTAAATTTTAGTAACCCAATTTCCGATGTGGGTTTTCCCACAAATATATTTTCTACTTTCAACCTTTTATTTTCGAAGAACAATTTCAAATTGCGAGGACGCAATTTATTGAAGGAGGGGAGAATGTAACACCCCAAGATTTCAAAGTGTGTTATTTCTTCAAAATAATTCAATAACTTTCACTACACGCAACACCGAGTTCAATTGCACCATGACTTACCAAAAAAAATCCATTAAAAGAGGTCATGAATAGTATTAACTAAATTTTAAACTTTATAATTTTAGAATCCATATTATGAGTTTCTTAGTCATAATGCAAGAACAGATTCATTTTCAGTATTGCACTTTTATCAACTTTTAGTGAATCCTTTTTAAATACAATATTTTAAACTTTTTGACTAAATGGAGACATCAAAAAATTTAAAATGAAACTTCCCAAGCTTCCACGGTACGCTTTCCTTTGAATAAAATAGTAGCGTGTGTTGTACGCAACTTCGAGTTTTAACACACACCACAACCAATCAAACTGGCCGTTATGAATAGTAATACCTAAATTTTGAAATAATATATATTTTATATTTTGAAATGGACTTCATTTTTGGATTTGGAATATCGAATTTAGCCTAAGGTGAAATTTTGGTACTTTTCGGATAACTTTCATATTTTGATGAATAGTGAAAATTACTAAATTTTAATTAAAAACAACTTTTTTAATCAAAATAATTAATAGTGATAAATTATGAATTTTAGTGGTTTTAAAGTATATTTAGAATATATTTTTACCATTTAATATAATGTTGGTCATTGGACATAATTTTACAATTAAACCGAACATAAACAAGTGTCAATCTTTTGATAGTTATTACCTCTTAAAAACACGCTTTTTGTTTTGACAGCGGGAATTAATTTTAAATTAATTTCTGCCACTTCTGTGTTTTGAATTTAGAAAAATGGATTCCATATTTGGAATCACGATGTCCAAATTGTGTAAATAGGTAACTTTTATTTTTACACATTTTGAATAATTACTGCGGTAAATATTTTATTTACCATGGTTAAAGGGTAAATCCGGTAAATAAGGGTTAAAAAAATAATATTATAATAATACTAAATTACCCTAAAACGTGTCTTAACCCTATTGGTTGATACATGGTCGACCATGGGCATCTTTGGGTCTATTTTGGGACCCCATGGATCCACTTGTAAGTGATAATGACACATTATATTAATAAAGTTAAAATAAAAATAAAAATGGCATAAGCTTACATCTTTTAGAAGAACAATTTTTACATAGGGTTATACATGTTGGATTTTCGATTATAAATATTCATTAGAAATCTAAAACGATTTCCTACATGATTATATTTTATTTATAATTTTTAGACATCAAATAAGTTAAATTATTAATGACACAATAATGATGCAATGTTTACCTCATTAATAAATCATTTAAATAAATAAGATTATAATGATTAAAATATTATCTAAAACCTGTCCAATTCTTATTGGTTCATGTTATTTAGAATATGCGTCATCTTATCTTCGACCTCAATGATTTTTGGACCATTATAAACCGAATACAAATATATTATAAAGTAATACTTTCACTCTTTCCTAAAGAGCCCCTCCTCTCCCTTATAAAAGGAGACCACTTCTACTCATTCCTCACACCTCTCAAGCCACTTGGATCGTCCAAACTCTGCCCAAATAAGCTCCCCACATCCCTCTCCTCCTCCTTGAAGCTTCCCCTTAGGCAGAAAGCATTTCAAGAAGTCCTTTGGTTCCAACCAAAGTGAGTTACCTAAATTAAAGGTAACGATTTCTCTTAAATTATTTTCATTTATTTTGCTTCTCCAACCCCCAAACTCTTTTTACTTCCTTTCTTTTGTAACAACACCAGTATCCTCAATATACTAGGATGTTGTTATAAGAAGGATTCAAACTACACATACACACAACTCCATCTAATGGATGATGAACATAATGTTTCTGTGGATGGCAAACTAACGCCTCACGAAACGATGATTGTTCAAATACATCTTACCGCCTCTCATGGTGGCCATTATGATGGAACTGTAATTAAATATGATATTAATGATATATATTTTATATATAAGCTTCTGTAATTCCATTTTATTTCATACCATTATTCGTTTCATGTTGTATATACATACGATAATTTCATTTGAGGAAGTGCGGACTACCGCCCCCTTAAAATGATATGACTCGTTCATACCACACATGGAACGTATAAAGGATGGTGTTAATGAACTTAAGTAACATATATAAAATATTATATTATACTGGAATAGTAATATACCTATGTATCATTTGGATTCAATTCTTTTAAAATAAAAATTAAATGGAAGTAGCGTTCGTGCGTACGTACGGACTACCGTCTACACGAACGCGATGAGATTCATTCTCCATCGAATCCATTCAAGTATAATTATCATTTAATGATTTAAAAATGATGTTTAAGGACTTTATATCATTCTGGATATGAATAAGATACAACAAACATGACTTATGTAACAAAACATATAAAAGAAAATGAGTAAGTTAACACACGAAATGACGATAATACTAAGATATTATCAAATCAATATTAAAAGATCATATATGATATCATATTAATGTATATGATTCTTTTATAATTTAATAAAAATTATTTCACCATTATACAGGAGGTTAACCTACCCCAACCAAGGAAAAGTACAAGGTAAGGGTTATTTCACAATCTCTTCATTATCCGAGGTTGTTTATACGTAATAATCTACTGGGATATCTTTATCATCCACATCCATGTTTCTTAAAAATGTATTTCAAAACATTTTTACTATTTACAAGAATATGGGTTAAAGTCATTTATACCCTTGTTTGACTTTTTATAAGAGTTTTATAAAGGAATCTTTCCGTCGTTTTCAAAACAAGGTCCTTTTTAACCTTTTCGACAGAATTGAGGTAAGAATGTTTTTTTTAACTTATATGGCGGGTGCGGTTATTTTACGCCGTTATAAAATATTCAAATCTTCCCTTACAAGCTTATAAGAATATTTTCAAAGAAAATGTTTTATTTTATATGGATCTTAAATGATTTCAAAATAAAAGGAGATATTTCTTTTAAAAGAATTTTGATTTCATCTATGTCAACATCCTTTGATAGATTTTAAGATTATTTGAAGTTGATTTATTATGATACAAAACTTCTATATTGTATTGAAGGTTTTGTGATATATTTGACTGTGGATGTGCTATTTTATACCATTCATAGTTTATAGTGAAAGTATTGACATTTCGTATCCTAGTTTTAATACGAATGTTTATGTTATGTTTAAACCTTTTCATATGGGAATGCATTGGACTTAATAAGTGACGGGTGGAGCCCGCTATAGCTCCTCGATGCATCGGTAGGTCTCATGAGACAAACTAGTGTCTTGGCACAAGTCCTTGACAAAATCTTATTTGTAGTCTTGGCACGAGGCCTTGGCTATGTGGTTATGATAGTCTGGCATTATGCATTCCAACATTATGAAAGTGGTTATTGATTTTTGCATGTGATTATTCGATTAGTAGAATATCCTTGTGAATAAGTAAATGGCATTATTTCATTTTATTTATGCCATACCATGTTGAAAGTTCATGTTTGAAAGGCTTTTGTTTTAGTTATACATTTCCTTAAAAGTTTATTCTTATTTATGAAAGTTTCTACTATTTTGTTATCCTTACTGGGCATTTGAGCTCACCCCTTTTATATGTATTATTTTTCCCAGGAAGTGAAGAAGTAAATTATGAATGACCTGCAGGGATATTATTTGGGGATATGAGTGTGGATTATGGAGACTTTATGTTGTTGTAGTAGTTTTTCATTTTATGATGTAATGTAAAACTTATGAATATATCTAGTGTTTCCAAGGCTACTAAACCAATCGGTCTTTCTATATTTGATCTTTCTTGTGATCATGCCAATGTTATGTAATAATGCACCGACTCTGGGTAACTGGGGTCGGGGCGTTACATGATAGCTTATTTATAAATATGATAATTATTTCATGATTATTATTTTGGATATGTATATATAATGACCCCTTTACTATTTTCAACCTACTAAATTCATTTTTAAAACATAAGGGAGATATGGTCAAAACAACTGATGAAAAATTAATTGATTAAGTAATTTTTATAACTTGGTAGTAAGTGAAATTAGTGTGATAATAAACATTAAAATGGTTCTCAATAAAGTAAATAATTGAAATACCTTTATTATAAACAAATATGAAGACACGAATGGCAATTCAAACTCATGGTATGTGACTTTCACTCAATATCCTTTTGTTCAGAAATATCTTGATTTTATACACCTATATTCTTTTATGAGGCATATATATAGATCCTTGGACATGATATATCATTAATTTATCTATTCCAATGATATTTAATTTTTTTAATGTTATTCTTTCATGGAGATTGTGATATTAATATTTAGAATGTGATAAGGGAAATTTACTCTAAATGAATTCTCTTTTAAATTTCTCCTTCAAACTTTCTTTATCTTTCATGTCCATGTTTTAAAATTATATTTGGAATATTTTATAGAGAAATAAAATATTAAAAATGCCTAGTTTTGTCACTTTTACTTTATTTAAATGTTTTTAAAAAGTAAATTCTTTACTTATTTTAAAATGAATGACGACAACGACTTTTCTTTCTATCAGGACTATTATTTTATATAAATATTTCTTTTTAATTCATAAATTTTTTCTTAAATGAAAAAACATATTCTATTTTTTGGTTATTTGTTTAATAATTTTTTAAATAAAAAAGTTTTGAAAATTGTAGTTTTAAAAAAAATTGTATTTTGATATATGAAAGTGATTTACATATGAGTTTAAAAAAGATCATTAAATGATGAAATGTTTTATACAGGTTGGGATTATTGAAAATTATATACGATGGGTGTGTCCCAATTGCATCAGGTGAGCTTTTTATATATATAACTATGGTTTAACATTTATAATGATCCAATTTATTAGGTAAAGAATTTATTCTTCTAAGAAATATACTCGATGTTGGACGTATAGTTATCCCAATTTGTAAGGGTTCTATAAGGGTTCTATGAGAAGATGTTCCATGTTACCTATATAAATTTTTTAAGATTTAAAATGTTTTTTCATTGAATTAATTTTTTAAAAAAGGTACAATAAATGTACTTTTTTAAATAATGGTATTTCCCACTATGGGTAAAACATTATGTTTTCAAGAAAGGGGTTTTCATGGGTTTAAATGTTTTTTTTGTACTAACATTTTCCTTATTTTTTTTATAACTTAATGATCAATTTAGGATCATAGAATGTTTTTAAATGTTTTTAATATTTTTTGAGAATGGTTAAAATATTGGAAGTGTTCAAGGTGAAAGTCATGAAGGGGTTTCATGAAAAGAAATCATGTTTTATTTTAAATGTTTTATAATGTGGGAAAATGGATACTAGTAAAAAATATCCACTTTTTGTTATATGATTTTTATATATGAGTTATGAACTAATTATCTAAGACTCTAAAATTTAAAAGATAATAAGAGTGAAAGAAATAAAATCATTAACTAAAACTCAAGATTACGAAATTTTTAAGGATAGAGCCTTATGGTTGGTCTAAAACTTCATTTAAGATTATTTTAGAGGTTTGGATAATGATAATATAATTCCATTAGAATATTTTACCTTATGGTAAAGTTAAAATATTATGTCATTTCCATATTACCATGTTTTTATATATAAACGTTTTTGTTTAGAGAGGTTTTCTATAGAGGAATCATGAAAAATACAGTAGGAAAGAAATAAGAGGAAAATATCTTTCCAAATCAGTATCCTAGGATGGTTGGAATTATAACCGAATAGTTTTTTGTAGTGATGGATTATTTGACACAAGCGAAAAATGGTGGTGGTATACATGCTATAGAGTAACCCGATCTACCATGAATGAACATGTAATTTTTTGAGCATTTTATGAGGAATCATCCCCCAATATTTTTAGTGGATCAACTAACACCGAGATATCCAAAGGATAAGTCAATGCTATGGAGAAGATATTTGATGTATTGGGATGTTTTTAACGCCAGAGGTAACACTTTCTATTTTTTTAATGTAAATATGATTTATAATGGTGTTTAGTTGATAATAAATGTAAATATGATCTTTATTACATGGAATGGAAAATATTTAATTAAAATGTTCTTAATAGAAATTTATCTAAGTTTGTTTGACTCCTAATAGAAAAAAATTCCTAAAATTGAGGCATAATATAATGATTCTGTAGCTTCATATGAAGAAAACATCATAATATTTATGAGGTATGTTCTAGATTCTATTTAAGAAATTGAGAGTAAAATTAATTGGTTTTACTAATGATTGAAACAAAGTATATGGTGATATTTGGCCGCATGAGAGTAAAAAATTTATATGAATGTTTTTCATTTGGTAGAAATGGTTGAGAATGATTTTTCTGACTCTTATGTTCCTCATTATGATGACTATAAGAAGTGTTCAGGATAAAAGGTTATAGGGAATCAAACATCAAAGATATTTGAAGGTAATAAATTTTTGTTACTATATTGTAGTATGTGTTTAAAAATCATCTTGGAGAATGTATTACGAAGTTTGGGAATTGTTACTGATGTAAAAAAGTTTGGCCACACCACATGTTAATGCAAGGAAAAGGATCCCAAAGAATAAAATAATGGGGTAACTTATAGCTACCCAATGGTAAGTTGTTTTAGTTTCAATCGGTTTTGTCATTATACAAATGTGTTTCCTAAGTTAGTTTCACTAGATGTAAGTATTCATGTTCAGAAAAAAAGGTGTAGTGTGTTCATTTTATAAAAAAATAGTTGATGTTTGTTCATGAAATAAAGTGGTCAAAGGTATGTTACTTGTGTATTAAAATTATTCCAATACCCTATTTGACTGTGGAACCTTGAATACATTAATTTATATGAAATTTTCCTGAAAATTAAAAATATCACCTTATTAAATTAAGATAAAAATTATGATGAAAAATCTGAGTGGAAGTATTAAAGGAACAAAGATTTATAAAAATATTCCTACTGTTATTAATGGGATTGTCTTTCCTATATCTCTTTTTGAATTTTTTATAGTAGATTTTGATATCATTATGGGTATGTATTGGCTTTCAATTTGTCTTGATAAAATAGATTACAGTGATAAAAAATTTGTGTTCAATGATTTCATGCATTTGATAACTAACAAAAATATTATAAATTTATTAGAGATGATAATGAAGGTTTCATAGATCATATTTTTGAAAACAAAGAAACTTTTAAAAATAGTGAAGTGCTAGTAGTAAATGAATACATGGATGTTTTTTCTCGATGACTTTCATAGTGTTATTCTTGATCTAGAGCTTGAGATTACTATTTACTTTATACCTAATGTTATGAATATTTCTAAAAACCCTTATCAAACAGATCAGTTGGAAATTTTAGAATTGAAAAATAATTTTGTAGGATTTATTAGATAAAGGTTTCATTTCACAAATAAATTCACCATGGGGTTCTCCTATTTTATTTTTTAAAAAGAAATATGGATCAATGAGACATTCAGTAGATTATATATCCTTGAATAACATCAAAATTAAGAACAAGTATAATTTTATTTTTATAATGGATTTGTTTGATCAAAACCATGAAGTATAGTATTTTTAAAATGTTTACAAGAGGTTTCGGTACCCTCTGTTGATGTTGATGGGAGAAGAAAATTTGAAGGCTATTTTTCGAGCTAGATATAGGCACTATGAATTTATATATATGTAATTTGGTTTCTTTAATGAACCTTATATAATTTTTTAACTTATGTATAGAATTTTCATAAATTCATGGAAAAGATAGAGGTTGTATTGATTGATAATATTTTGGTATATTCTAATATTTAGGTGGAACTTCACTGGAACCTAAGGGTTTTTTATTCAAACCATAAATGAAAATAAACTACATTGGATATTTTTTAAGTGTAAATTTTTATAGAAACAAATTTCATTCTTTAGTTATTTTTTTCAAAAGATGGAATAAATATTGACCCTAAAAAACAAAAGTTTCTGAAGAATGGACAAGACACAAAAATTTCATAGATATTTATTGTTTTCATGGATTATTGGGTTACTAACAGTGGTTTTTTGAATACTTTTCTTGGTTTTCTATCCCCCTGACTAAGCCAACTAAAAAATTATTTATTATCATCTAGAGAAAAGAATATAATTATTATTTTTAGAAACTAAAAATATGATTGGTGAATGCTCTAGTTTTGGCCCTGCCTTCTAAAATGGTAATTTTTTCATTTACAATGAAACATCCATGAATAGATATGGTTGTGTCTAAATGAATAATGATATGGTAATTTCTTAGGCTTTATGTAATTTGAATCTTAATGAGTTAAATAACACAACCCATGATTTGGAATTAATATATGTTTTTTATTTAATAATTTTGAGGCATCATTTGTATAGAGTAAAGTGTAAAATATATACTAATCACATAAGTTGAAATTATATATTCCCTTATAAGGAATTGAACATGAGACAAATAGATATCTATAACTAATAATGGATTATTATTGAATGATTCATTACCATCCTAGAAAAAATGGTCGATGATTTGATTTGAAAAGCTAATTCTACATTAACCATGATACATTTGTAACTTGACCATCTGTTTAAGGATTTGATGAATTTTGGACTAGAGGTTGTGGATATAGGGACATCATCTGTTTTGTGTTAGGTATTAGCACAATAAACTTTGTCATAAAGAATTAAGAAAAATCAAAATAAGGATTGATATTTCCAAGAAATGGTAGATTTCGTTTATAAGGGTGTGTTACTTAATTTTTATGTTGATGAGAAAGTTATTGTAAAACATTGAAAAAGAGTATTAGTGCCTTTAAATTCCCATTTTTGGAATGAGTTGTTAACTGAAGATCATTGTTCGCTATTTTCTATTCATTAGGGTAGCACAAATATGTACAGATACAACTAGGATTATTATTTCTGGGGTGGAATGAAATTATATATTTCTGAATTTACCCTAATGTGTTTGAATTGTCAACATCATAATGTAGAATGACAATTACCAAAGGGTATAGTTAAACCTTTTACAGTGTTGCAGTGGAAATGGTAGAATATATCAATGGATTTCGTGGAAGGATTTTCAAAGACTTCTCAAGGTAATAATGATATTTGGGTAATTATTAATCGATTAACTAAATCTACCAATTTATTTTCAATTCAAGATACAACAAATTTAGATCTAATTTCTCAACAATATCCAAAGCATATTGTTAGGTTACATGGAGTGACTCTCTATATTGTTTCAGACCGTGATCCCATGATCACTTCCAATTTTGGGAATGGACATCATAAGTTATTGGGCAATGAATTAAATCTAAGTATTAATTTTCATCCTAAATCCTATGTAAAATCTAATGGGGAAAATCAAACCTTGAAATATATTCTTCATTCATGTTTATTCGATTACTAGGAATGTTGGGATCAATGTGTTTATTTTGTTGAGTTTTAAAACAACAATAGTTTTTATTCCAGTATATAGATGGAACTGATGTTTTACAATCAAAATTCCAGTATCACTGAGAGGGGGAGGGACTGAATTGATGTCATATTTTATTTTATGTTTCCTTAAAAATGTGAAAACCTTATCCTCATATTAAATATTTATTTCCCTGCGGAAAAAAATTCAAACACACGTCCACAAGAGAAAAAGAATTTACAAAGTACACTACACAACAAGTGCAGCTTTGTCCTTGGTATGGTTTGGAAATAATCTCCTTTTTTTGTACTTATAATAATAAAATATGATGGAATAAAATGTTGTGGCCCTACTTGGTAAACATTCAAAAATAAGATCATTCAATAAAATTACTCTCTTTTAAACCCAGCAGCTGGTAGGATCTTCTTTCATTCCTCAAAAAAGCCCACTTCCTCCGTGAAATTCTAGTATCCTTTTCA
Organism: Viscum album; assembly: GCA_963277665.1. Taxonomy (NCBI): domain Eukaryota; kingdom Viridiplantae; phylum Streptophyta; class Magnoliopsida; order Santalales; family Viscaceae; genus Viscum; species Viscum album. The sequence goes on from OY728145.1 coordinate 1,712,385,933, forward strand.
AACTAAGTTTCACCCTTGGAATGAGTGCTTCATGGAAAATATCTTATTAAATGGATAATATATACTCTATTGATGAAAAACAATCCTCGTGGATCACTTCTCCATCATGGTACCATTTCGTTGCAAACACTTCTCCTTAGTATGATTATTTCCCGAAAACAACTTTGTAATTATCCAAATTATTCCCACAATGATTATTACTTCTTATTAAATTGAATAATGCTTATTGATAGTGTTAGAGTCTTTTATTTATAAAAATAAAAACACAATCCCACAAATTTAATTTAACTAAAACATCGATGCATGACAACCTTCACCATGGACTATGCTATATGGTCCACATAGCAGCTTTCTTTATCTTGTGGTGGATGATATATTACTTAAACAGATAAATTCCTCTTGGGTTCCAATGAAAGACTACCTAAAAACATCAAGCCTCACACGAACAAAAAAGACTCCCTTGAATTGTTTTTTCTATGAGGTCTTCTTAGCATGCTTCGCATTTTTCATAGCACAGCTATACGTAAATCCATATTTTGATGATTTTCCTTCACCATCCTATACATATCCTTTGATGTCTGTGAACAATGACTCACTTTTCAGAATGCATTATTTTCAAAAATAAACTCAATATTTTAAGGAATTTATTTTTGGAAAAACTGGGAAACAACGCCACCTTTAAATTTTTATTTCACAATACCAACCATACTAATTTCCAATCATCTTCTTTTATCAAAAAACTCAGATATCATGATTTTTATTCTTTGATTTATAATCTTTAGAATCATCAATTTTTCTATAGAAAGTATTGTAACTTCCCTTTATTCCAACAATATCTTTATTCCATATCAAATGAACATTCTTATCAATTGAGAATCTGATTTCTTAAATATGATGGTAAATCCGATCATATAGTTATACAATGTGGGGTGATTTATTTTTTTATCAAATATACTTGAAAAAATAGAAAATACCTGAATATAATACACTTCCTTATCATCTTGGTCCTGAAATAAACCATTTGATGCATTATATGGAATGCAGTTCTAGACAATAACATTTTAAGATGATGTAGGAAAATGTATTTTGATGGGATATGATTTAGTGGAGCATATAATAGAGAAATATTTTTTGATTCATTTATGCATGAGGAAAAAAAAAGAAGGAATACAATTTATACGGATACCAGGTGTAATAATAATTCTTTCAAGGTAGGTGATTATGTATTTTTAAAGTTTATCAATGGAAAAGTGTGATGTAATTTTTTATGAAATGGATTTTTTGTCCATATTTAATTAAACCATCTGAAATCCTAGAAAATTTTGTATTAGTTTTATACTGAACGGCTTAACCATTGAGTTTATCTCAAGTACACAGTGTATTCCATGTTTCAATGATAAGAAAATGTGTGGTAGATTCATCTCATGTTTTGGGACATAAAGTAGTTAAGTTGGAAGATAATATTTCCTATGAGAAACATCTTGCTCAGATTATTGATCATATATTGAATGTGTTGATAAATAATGTGATTCATCAGGTAATTTGTTTTTAAAATCCCATATGGTTCAAGTGGCGACATGGGAATCTAAAAATGCTATAAGGGAATGATATCCCTACTTTTTTAGTAAGTGAATAACTTTTTTTGGACAAACTTTCTTAATGAAGGGAATGATATAAAAAATAAGGCAAGTATAGAATAAATAATTTTCATATTTATTAATATTAATTAGATAGTTATATTAGTTATAAAAATATTATGTAATTTTTAATCAAAAAAGAAAATTGTTTTAATGAAACATTTTTCTTATCTGATTTCATTTAAATGGATAATTTATAAAAGTTATAATTTTAATTTTATAAAATCAATATAATTTTTGAAATAATAATATCAAAATTTACTTATGTTTACATTTGTTGGATTTTTCGATTTTTTTTTATTTAACATTGAAAACATTGATTTTTATATAAAAATGATTTATTTTTAATAAATTAATTAATTTAAGATTATCCATATGTTTTTAATGTGATTAAAAGTAACATAAATATTATTTATGACATATTTAATCCTATTAATTAGTTTTTAATCAAATTTATATTTCTTTTTAATATAATTTTGTTTTTTGGATTAAAGATGTGGTTTTTTAAAAACAATTTTAAAATGCATAATGATTCAAATTTTTAATGAGTTAAAATAATCCCTAAAGAGGAATGTTTAAAATGAATTGTATTGAATATATATTAGTAAATATTATTTTATTTTCTTAATAATATTGTTATACATTATAGAGGTCATATAGAAACATCTTTTTTCTAAAAAACTGCTCTTCTTAAAAACCTGTTATCTCATCTGGAATGCAATATTAATATTAAATTAAAATTTGAATATTTTTTGAATTGAATTTTTAAAATTAGATTCCATATTTGGAATCAGAATAATTTATAATTTATAATAAGTTGAAAATAATTTTTGAGTAATGTGATAAGTGAAAACAATTAAAATTAATCATAATGATTATGCTAAAAAGGAGTTTACTAAGTGACAAAATTTTAAATATAGGGGGGGAATGACATTGATACTTATTAATAACCCATTATTTGGAAATATTTATACATTATACATTATAATATTTTATTTTATGTTTTATTGGAGCCACATTACTTGGAAAAAATGTGGGTGGATTTCACTCTTTTAAAAAATTACAAGAGTTCCAATCACCTCTCTTATAAAATCCCTCACACTCTCTTCCTTTATTCGCACATCTCAAGATCATTATATTGGATAATAACTAATGGTTTTTCTTATATACCCTCTTATAATCATATAATCCATAATTTTGGAATTAAGTAATCCATGGAAGGACTTTTGTGCAATCCAAAAGAAGATACCCAAAAAAGAGTCAATGTTCGTCAATTTGTGTTTTTGTTTTATTTCCACATCCACCCCATAAATTATTATTATAACATGACTATATGATAACATAATCATCATAAGTAAATTTATATTTATTTATGTTAATTTTATGATCTAAAAAATCACACAATTCCATAAAATGGGCTACCGAATCACCATTCATGTGTTTGTAAGATTATTACCCAGTGAAACGACATTTTTCATTTTTCCATTACCACATCTCATGGTTGGTAATAATGAATGACATAATATATTTATATTATATTTAAAATATTTATAAAATAATTATTCCTCTTTATTAATTATATCATATTCACCATTTTTACATTTCGTACTGTAGGGAAAATGATAATGTCCCTCGTGTGTATGGCGGACTACGACATTGCGATGTGATGTGAAAAATTTTTCAGTAACATGTTCAATTTAATGTAATAAAGGCTACTATAATAAATAAATATGATATAAATGAAATAATTATGATATTAATGACATAATTATTATTATTTAAAAATAAGATATCATTTTCTTCTTACCAGTTTACACACTAAAAAAGTGATAACGTCGTTGGTGGGCATGTGGACTACTGCCTCATCGAATCAAAGTGATTCTTATTTTTTCATCACCACATCACTACAATTATATATAAAATTATATATAAGTATATAATATGGTATTTATTATATAAATATAATTATGGATAAATAAATTCTACTCACCATATTTCCATAGTGATCATTGAAAAAATGGAAATGTTACTTATGCATACATATGACGTACCATCTCCATGATCATAAATTTAATAAATTTTTCAAAACCATATTTGATAATTTATTTTAAATTTATAATATATGTATTAATATTATAATTATTTCTCGATTATTATTATGGTGATGTTTAAATAATGATGCCCTTGATCATAGTCAACCTAGATAATTATTTTTTGACAATATAGAAAATATGGTCAACAAAGACGATACAAAATTAATTTAATATGTAATTATATATAAATAGTTAATAATTTAAATAATTTTATAAAAAACATGAAAAGGGTTATCAAGAAAGTAAATAATTAACATAAATATATTATCCAAGAAGATAACGACTACAGTGACAATTCGAAATCATGGTAACGGGCAACATCTCTACCTAATTTCATTGCAGAATATCTTGATTTTATACACCAAAATTATTTGATGAGGTGTACTTAAAGACCATTTTATATTATATATCATAAATTTATCAATTATCATACTATTTAATTTTTTATGTTATTATTTTATGGGGCATATGAATTAAATATTTCTAAAGTAATATGGTAATTTTTTTTGTAAATAAACCCCCTCTTAATTTTTTCATTCAAACTCTATTTATCTCATGAATCCATATTATAAAATTATTTTATAAATATATTATTCAGACATAAAATATTTAAATTTTCATTTTATTTCTATTTTACTATATTTTAGTGGCTTTCATATGGAATCCTTTCATGAGTTTTAAACGGAATAACGATAATGAATTTTCCTACAATAATGAATATTATTTAATTTCTAGAATTATTTATAAGCTTATATGATTTTCTAAATGAAAAACCATCTTTTTTGTTGGTAATTTGTTATTTAAATTTTTTAAAAAGAAAAGTGTAATAATAATAATATTTTTAAAAGAAAATGGTATTTTGATATCTAAAAGTGATTTATATATGAGTTTAAAATAGTTTTTCAAATGATGAAATGTTTTAATCATGTTATGGGTCATGGATATTGTATATGGTTTATTCAACCAAATAGAACTAGGTGATCCCATTATATCTTAAGCTATGGGTGAACATAGATAGTCCTCCAATACATTGGGTTATGACTTTGTTCTCTAGATACTTATATTAGAAGTTGGCTATATTGTTATTTTAATTTCTAATGGTTCTGTAAGGGTACTATGAAGTGTTCCAAAGGTACCTACATGAATTTTCTATGAATTCTTATGAGTTTTCATGGAAATAATTTTGTTTCAAAATGTGAAATAAATTATCTTTTATTGTAATGATATTTCCTTTTATGGGTAAATGTTAGGTATCTAGGAAAGGGGTTTTCATAGATTTTAATATTTTTTCACTTGCCTAAAGATTTATATTGTTTTTTATATGTTAACAACATTTTTGTGCCCATTCAATAGTTTTAAATGTTTCTATCAAGATTTAAGGATGGTTAAGGGATTGGAGGAGGCCCATCTGAATCTTTTGAATAGTTGTTATGACCAGAAATCATGTTTTGTTTTAAAATTAGTATATGGTAGAAAAAATCGATACTGATTTAAAGTTTCAATTTTTAATTACATGGTTTTTTATATATGACTCATGACCTAATTATGTATAAATATAAACATTAAAATATCCTCAAATTGAAGGAAAGTAAAATTATTGATTAAAACTCTACATTATTTATTATTTAAGGCTGGGGAATTATAGTTTTGAAGTTGATATTTTATATTATTGCATACATAGAAAATGATAAGGTTGTTCTAGATATTTATAATTTTGGTGGTAAGAATGACCAATGTTGGACTCTCATTAAGAATACAAAAGAAAATAAGGAACCCGAATCTATAGAATGGGAAGAGTTTAAAGAAAAAATTTTCACAACAAAATTTCTCTAAAATATTCACATGAAAATGGAGTGACAATTTCTTTATTTGAAACATAAGGAAGATAAATCCATTGACACCTATAAAGAAACCATCACGAGAATCACAAGGTATGCCAATACATTTTTAATAACATTGAGAGTAATATTGAATGATTATTTAGCATAAAAAATCTTGTTTTTTGAAACGAAATTTTATATCAACAATTTTAACATCCATATAGAAATATATAGATATGATATTAAGGTTGAAATGGAAGATGGATATTATTATTATAATTTAGATAAAAAATGTAACATATAATATTACTAAAAAATAGAATAAATATCATGGTGGAAATAATATCTATTTATCTACATGATAAGCATCATGTAAATAAAACCAAGTTAATTATCTGAATAGAATGAGAAGATGTTTCAAGTATGGTATAGCTTGAAATATTATACATAACTGATAATGGAATGAAGAAAGAACAATTTATCCCATAGAGGAAGATAATGTTCCATCAAACACTCCACCCACACTCTAGTTATTTAATTTCAAAGAGTTTGGAAATTATGAAAATTGACACCCAAATCCATGGGATAATAAGGAGAATATGCCTCAAAAATCTCCTAAGGAAAGGGAACATGGGAACTCTAATGATATCACTATGGATGAAGTGGAATGTGATAATTAATTCTGAATTACCATCCACTCTATAGAAGTGAAAGACTTATGGGGTTTTTATTATAACCACCCGAGTTTTTATATAATTTTTTACAAGGTTATTAAATCACTAACAAGATAATTTGAATATGAATGAACTATTATATTTTTATGATTATTTTATTTAATTTAGTCATATATGAGAGTGTACCTTTTGAAAATATTATTTTCCTTCCCTTTAATGAATAATATTTTATTTTGGAAATGGATTGGCTCTCTCTAATTAGAGGGAATGCTTTTTATTTTTAAAAATAAGATCACATTTAATATCAACCTATGGTATGTAATAAATGAATGTATGATTAAGAACATCCTAAAAATGAAATTATATAATTTTTTAATTGATACAAAATAATTGTATACTCTTATCTCAAATGGTTGAAGAAGAAATCATAATGAGGATTGACATATTCTTAGTGGATGAGATATATTTCTTGAGTTGTAAAGTTGATATATCTCTATAACTTATATCAGGAGTCAGGTATATCTTATGTAAACCCTTACATATTTCATTAGTAAATATTAATCAAAATTGTGAGGATGTAATTTTTTTATGAGGGAGAATTTAATGCCCCAAGATTTTACTATATAATTTTTCTTAAAATAAACACCACATTGATAGCTTGTTTCAAACCCAACAGTGGACTAAAATGAACTATAAAATATTAGATGAATATTATTAAGAACATTTAATAAAAATAAATCTTTTTGTAAATATTTTTTTATTCGGTTATAAATTCTTAAAATAACATGATTATAAACACTTAATGTTTTAAAAGGGATTTTTTTCATTGAATTAGGTTTTTATCTATATATTGTATTTTCCTTCAGAACGTAAATTTATCAATTTTAGAATTTTAATTTTAAAAAATTAATCTTATTTTTGGGTTCATCAATTCAATATTATATTATGATAAATCCTATTTATTATTCTCAATTAATTTATTTTTAATTGAATAATAAAAAATATAGTTTCTACCAAAATTTATAATGCTTATGACATTATAATTATATAAAAAATACTTAAAAATTTATTTAAAATTTTAATTAGTAAAATAAATATTTAAGGGATAAAATTATGAATTTTAATTTTTTTATAAACTAAGAAACTATATTTTAAATAATAAAAACTTATATATCATTTTATTTCAATTTATAATATATTTTATTTATATTCTTCTAATTAACCATTTTAATAGTTAATTTCGATTATGGATTTATTTTAAGTCCTATAAAATTTTATTTGGTTTATATTAAAGTAATTTACATCTTAGAAATTAATAACACTAATATATTCCACATACACCTAAATTTTAGTCTTAAGAAAATAATATTTCTAAATTTTTTTTTATGCATATTGTCCATTTATTATGAAATTAAATTTTATGAAAAATAGATATTTTATTTTTTTAAAATAAATTTGATATTTAAAACTATACTATTTAAATGATTAAATTTGAATAATTTAGGTTTGATGAATAAAATTAACTATCGAGGATTAAAACATTTTTAACCATATTAACAGTAAAGATCATAAAAAGAGTTTTACTAAGTGTAAATGACTAAAAAAATAAAAAAATATGAATCCTAGTGTGTGGATGATAGGTGGATTTTATTAACAACTCCCCTCTATTATTTTAAACATTTGGAGTCTTTGACCTCTATATTTTGACATTCCATTATTGAAATGTAATTGGTACTTACAAAATTAACCTTCTCTCCACTTATGTAAAGGGATCACGTCAACCACTTCATGACACACTTATCCCATTTAAATTCATCCTAAATCTAAGAAATATTTCTACTATAATAAACCATTACAAAATTCATAATACATTAGTATAAATAATTTTTCCAAAGGCCTATATTTCCTAGAATATTTCCAAGATTAATCCCAAGTACACAACATGAGTATTTCTTACTCTTTAGTATTTTTTCTTAATAATCATATCCCAAAAAATTTCAACAGACCCTTATTTAATTAAATAATAATTATTAATAAACTTTAATCTTATTATATTAATGGTTCACCCATTATAAAATCATCTCAATCCACTAACAAAAACAAAACAATATCGTTCATTTATGTGTGTAGACTATCACCTCTATGAAGCGATGCAGTTCAATTTTAATCACATCCCTTCATAGATTATATCAAGTATGAATTTGATGAATGAACTTGGTTGATATTTTAAATATAATTCTAAAATTATAATTTTTCATATACCTTTATTCCATTGCATTCATTGAGAAATGGATTCGTCAATAATGTGTATGTACGAACAACAACCTCCACGAACAAAAAATTTCATTATCTATCACTGTAATGGACTGGGTTGTTGGAGGTCCATTAAATAGTAAAAACACTGATGCTTGAGGTGTTCTGGGTGGTCTGGGAGGCTATCCCAACTTCTCGGTGAAGTTTGACCCACAGTAGGCCTACCTGTAGCCTTAGCCTATCGGTAGCAGGCCTACCGGTAGCTCGGTCTACCGGTAGCCGCAGCCTACCGGTACCTTGGATTACTAGTATCTCATTCTACTAGTAGCTTCAGCCTACCAGTAGCTCAGTTACCAGTGGCTATCAGCCACTTGTAGCTCTCTACTACTAGTCGCTGCATGGTATAGGTAGCTCAGCTACCGGGGGCTCCAGCCTACCCCCACAGGTTTTCTAATAACACATCCTTTTTGCATAAATTGGGTTTAAAACCCAATTTTGACCACTTTAAGAATGTTTTAAAGCCCATTAACGCCAATTAATGGGGTTTGATTAAGTGAGATACCCTGTTGTGCGTCAGTTTAAACCACCCCAAAGGTGAGGACCCCTTTAAGGACATGTGGGGCCGCGTGGTCAACCCACGACCCCTGCTCCTTACACAGTTTCACGTTCTTATCTCAACCATCCCCAACCCTTATAAACTAAAGGGTTCTCCATGGGTTTCTTTTTCCCGATCACCCTCCCATCGATTCGTCTGATTGTCCTTGCATTCCTGAGGCCCCACCCCTACAAATCGTGCATCGTCTGTTCCTGGCGCTTAAAGATAAACTTAGATCATTGATCAATCAGGTAGGGTTTCACCTTCGTCTCTCCTTCCTGTGTATCTTACGGGATGGGTATGATTTTGATTCTATATAATCGGATGAACCAAACCTTAATGAAGATAATGAACATGTTCTAAAGAATGAGGGGGGAGGGGTGTGATCGATGATTCTGCTTTGTTTTAGGATCTTCCATGATTAATGATTTCGGAATTGTGCGGGCTTACACTTACTAAAAATAATGGTTGTTGGTGGTCTTTCTCTATGCACTGACGAACCCATACATATGGTGATGTTTAAATGGATTTTATTGTGGTTGTGAACCCTTAGTTTGGTTAATTACATAAATTATGCTAAATAAATAGAAAGCACCAGGATCAAACCTTTATGTGATAACCCCGATTAAAGCACAATGAAGTTGAAATCATGAAGTGTGTTAAATCGTTTAAATCTGAAATACCCGCATGGTACTGATTTGTGTTCGTAGCAGTGGTTTGTTTTTTATTCACGAGCCAATTGCTGAGTGATGTGGTTGGGAATGTGAACCCATGTTGTTATGATATCGGTGGTTGTAAATTTGAGGTTGGGTGGTAACCCTGATTATATCACGAATTGGGGTGAGATCCTTTGTTGTTGAGAAACCGTAGGCTCATGGGGACATGGGGCTGTACGTTGGGACTTTCTTTGGTTCTTGTACTCCAAGGGATCTCACTTATCCCTTTGTTGTTGTGACTTTACAAGAGAACCGGGTGTGAATGTTTAAGTTGATGTTTGACTATACTCTTTCCTTGGCTTGTGCATATGCTTGCTAGTTTCCTAAGTAGGTGAAAAAACTTATTTAAACATTATTACCGAACTTGGAAAAAAGAATGGGAAAAATGGGTTTTGGATTGCTGTGAGTTGTGACAGGGTCGTGGGTATTGATTGGGTTCTTTAGGCTGGCTGAAGAAAAACCTAGATTTGAGTGAGTGCTTGTTATCTATACATATACTTGAAGTTTTGTGTTTCTTGATTGCGCCCAACCCATTATGAGAACTTAGTTCCGAACACCCCCATTTCATGGGAGATGGTGTTTTGTCCAACACTTCTATTAGTGGCTGGTTATTAGCTCCTTTATTCTCCCTTTCCCAAGTAGCCCAAGTATCTCCGGGCAGACTGTGATGGCCTGAAGTCCATTATTAACCCAAGAATCTTTCGGTCGAGTGGTGTGGTGGTTGGCCCAGGTGTGTGTGGGCATGTGGTTTTCTATGTTTCTTCGGGATGAGGCCCAGGTGTCTTCAGGCATGACGGTGGTTGTTCTATCCTAGGTGTTTGCAGACGTGGTTACGTGAGACAGTTGTGGCCCAGGTGTTTGTGGGTGGGGTTTGGCAATGGGACTACAGTGAGAATGGTGGGATTGGATTGATGCGTAGGATGTATTCAATAACCAGTGGGAAAGTGGCGTGGGGTACCCAAACATCGATGTGCTATTACTATACAATACTTGACTTGCGTTATTCGGGGAGTGTGCCTTGGTGAGTCTTGGGTAGTTAGTTTCCTTGGTAGGTGCTTGGTTATCTCTATTCTCACTGGGCATTAGTATGTCTCCCCACTTGTGCACGAGAGTCCTTGGTTTCCCCTACTGAGTATACCTGTATGATCACCCTACGTATATAAAACTACTTCTAGGTTTCCAGGAGGACTTTGGGGATTGTGCTGGACCGTACTAGCTCAGACCTTATGATAGATCATCGCAGTAGCTATTGTTATTTCTTTTGGTACTTATCCTTGTAGTCTCCTTACAGATTGTGGATTTTACTTTTGTAACATGCTTTAGGAATGGTTATTGGTTTTACTTTTTTCTTTCAGTCTTGGTGTTGTGGGATTTACTATCTTATCTCTCGATCCTATTAAAAGAAAAAGGGTAATGCCTTCAATTTAATGTATGATGTTATACCCTTGGTGATGGTTGCCACTCTGGGACCTATTAAAGGCATGCCTCGGGGGTCATTAACTCTCCTTCAACATGAAGAAGGAAGGGTTTGGAAATCTGTTGTCCCTTCCCTCATCTGGGTGAAGGTGGGTCATGACAATCACCTCCCCATATGGATGGTTCTCATAATTATTATAATTTAGATATATAATATTTATAGAATTACTGATATACTGTAAAATTTATATTAAATTTATATAAAAACATGTCCTTACTCATTAAATAATCATAATATACTCTTTTTTTGAGTCTGTTTTACCACCAATGTGAAGGATGTCATATTTTTTAGGTCATGAATGATGAAGTAATATTATATTATGGTAATATAATTGAATTTAATTTATTTAAAATTTTCTATGTTTCTATAAATTTTTTATTACTATTTAATATATTTATTAATATATAACATTGGGATCGTTAAACACATCGAAACTAGTTCATAAAAATTTCTTTTTTTAATAAAGTTATTCATGAATTTCACCTAAAGAAATTGGAATTACAAAATCATTGCAAAATTTTATAATTCTATAATTAATAATCTGTTAATTATTCACTCTGAACGAAGATGTGAGAATTGACCCCATCCCTATAAAACTTATATGCAACAAACAATCAATACAATCCTAACATCCAATAATTAAAATAAACTATAATTGGGTAACCCATTTACGATAGATAGTTATTAATAATATTCATAAAATGTAATATATTTAAATTAGGAGTTAAAATTATTGATTAAGGTAGTTATATTCATTTTATAAGATGTTATAACATATTGTAGTAAGATGGATTCAAGGTATATAGTTCTTCTTAACTCAACTTCTTTTATTAAGTCTTAAAGATTTAATTTTGCCTATGTTTTTACATGATGGTTTTCTTATGCAAAACAATGATTCTCTAATTCCTTAAATACCTATAGTAATGTTAATTTTAAATAAACAATATTTAAATTGATTAATTTATTTATCAAAATTATATCATTTTAAGGATAATTCCCATCATCTTTCACAATGTTTTCCCCTCCATGTCTATATTCTCCCAATAATTCCAATATTTTACATTATATTTTGAAAACAAATTATTTTTTATCTCATTTGAACATTGTATTCCCATTATCCTATTTTTTAAAATAAATTTTATTGACGCTTTTTATGATGTTGGTTTTTGAAAATGGTATTTTAAAATACTAAAAAGGTTTTATATACATAATAATATATTTCATATTCCACTAAACATTTTCTAAGAAAACTATTATATACTTTTTGAGAATCCATTATTGAATATCATTTTTAATGTAAAATTATTTAAAAAATTTTAGATCACATTTTTTTAAAAAACATTTGGATGTGTCGCATAATATCTTATAATATGAGTATGGTGAAAAAGTTTTCAAAAAACTATTTTATTTTTTCTCCACTATAGAAATCAGGTAGTGATGTTTACTTCACTACGTAATGGGAAAAAATAATTGATTTCCTTCCTAATATTTTATGATTTCAACAGCTATCTTAGGTCCATAGTTTACTATTATTATTCATTTCTATGAAATTAAATATTTTTATTCAAATTATTATTCTCTATATCTCATGATCATTATCTCATGTTTCCACACTCGTAATTTATGGTATATTTTTTATATTTGGTTGTAACATTACTTACTATCATAACTTATATAAAAATCATATTGATAAATATTCTTTTTAAATGTATACTTCTCAAATACTAATTATTTATCTCATTATGGTGATCTAAACCCTGATAAAATATTCATTAATTTAACCTTTTTATGTATTTGAGAACATGACTTACTTATGATTCATTTCCCTAAGTTATGTTGATTGGTATAAATTATAGGATGTCTAGAGGTCAGTCTAGTATGGATAAATTATTCAAATATTTTGTAAAATTAGTTTCAAATGTAGATAGTCCTCTAAGAAACTATAATATTATTTTCTGGGTTTGTTTTATTATTAATATTTGTAATTAATAAATTAATGAAATATTAAAAAGTGTAAATTATTTTTTATGAACATGTATGAGGTACAATGTTTAAATAACATGTTTTTACACCAGAATATGAAGTGAGGGTTTGGAGTGTTATAGAAGGGTATCAGAGGATTAAATATGTGGAATAATGAATTCCATTACTAATTTAAATGTAATTTCACTTAGATTAAACTTGGGGTTGGGAAATGGTGGAGTTTGGAGTTGGGAAGAATTTTATTATTACTTACTTAAATGTATTCAATTTGGATAAAAAAGTTTCAATGTTTTTTAGTTTATAATGGGTGAAGTAGTAAATAACATTCAAAACTATTTCCCATGGGTTTTTAGATAAAGGGTCATGTTCCACATTGGTATTTACAAAATTAGGGTTATTTTGAAATCATTTATACTAGTTTGTGATTTTAGAAGGCCCACTAGGATAGTGGAATCTCAAAAGAAGAGGATTACTCTCTTGATATTGAGGGAAAAAGAGATAAGGATTTTAAAGTTACTCCAACCCGAACATAGTGGAATTAGTTTTGATTTTTGGGATGGTGTTTAGGTTGTTGAAAGATATTATTACTATAATTATATCCAAGATGATTATTCTTGCATGGACTATAGGTGGTATAGTAGGGGTCATAGTGGGGATTGTTTGAGTTTATAATAAACATACCTAGAGGATGAGGGTTGGGTTTCCACTGATAAAATGCAGTATTGATCTCCATTAGTCAAGAATAATATGATGGATTACACTATAACTATAGAGAACTATCTGTTGGATGATAGGGTGAGTTACTACAACCATAATGTTTTATAGGTACAAGGAAATGTAATCATAGATAAGTAAGGTATGTGGCTTTAGTATCCACCCTTGGTTGTCTCACCAGACCAATGATCTTATTAATCCAAATATATTATCTTATTTAGATCTATGGTATTACTCTTTAGGGTTGTTTCATTTGAAAAGGTTCTTGAGTATAGAATAACTACATTTTATTTCTATGTAGCTTATGGGATTATATGTAGATAAGATAGCTTTGTCTTCAAGAACACCATCAATTTTTACATCAATGAGAGTTCACTTCACTAAGAACAACACCTCATAGAAGTATTGGTCAAGGAGATGGTTATGGATTTGGTATTACAGTTAATACTACTAGGAGGTGTTGTTGTTAGAGATGTGAACTCTCATTGATGAAGTAATTGGGGGTGTTCTTGAAGACAAACCTATCATATATACATATAATATGATAAGCTACCTGGAAATAAACATGTATCTATTCCAATAATCCATGGAATCTAAAAGTCAAATAAGATAAGTCACTAATTAATGAAACATATATTCAATATACCTAATGGTAATTTAGAGAAAATATAGAAATAAACCTGTAACTATTCGAATAATATTTGGAATCTAAAATTCAAATAAGATAATTCACTAATCAACGACACATATATTCAACATACATAATGGTAATTTAGAGAACATTTAGAAAAACCTCTCAATCACCAAAAATGTAAAACTTATGACTCACTAAATTGGGAAGGTTACTCATCCAGTGAGATTGTACATAATCTATTTGGTATTTTTATGATGGTGGTATATAAATATAAAGAAAAATAATTAGATAATAAATGAGTTTTACAAGCTGAAACTCACAAACAAAAGTTGTAAGAAAATAAAACACATGTGTGATGAAATTAAAATAGTGAAAGGGATAAAATTTAAAATATATTAAAATGTTTTTAAAAAATACTACTCTACATTAGTGTATGATAATTATTTAATATTAAGATCCATTACTTAAAAATAAAATTTAATTAAAAAACATTAACAATTATAATTAAAAAATAACAAAGAAAAAAATGAAAATAAATAGTTAAGGATCGATCAATCAAGTAGTAATAAAAGATTGCAAGGTCACCCCAAAACATAATCCGCGATTTTTTCATCCTAATGATCTTATCGTGATTTTAAATGGAAATCATTACAAGTAGTAAAGGGGAATGAATTTACGGTATAAAGGAGGTGGATTATATTCCTTCCAAAACCACCCTCCATGTAGATCAACAATTTGAACTTTATAGAAGCCTTATATTGTGATATCATATTCTAAAAAGTTATATATATGGATTTTCAAAGTATATCCTCCAAATATTAAATTCATCCAAATTTTAAAAAGTATGGATATTTTTCTAAACCTTGTGTTGCTATCCTGGCATGTTAATATTTTTTAATATCTAAAATTTCAATCTATTTTTACTTTGAATAAGACTCTATCTCAAAAACAATATACTATAAATATGTTAACCTATATC
This sequence comes from Viscum album, assembly GCA_963277665.1. Lineage (NCBI taxonomy): Eukaryota > Viridiplantae > Streptophyta > Magnoliopsida > Santalales > Viscaceae > Viscum > Viscum album. Next base: position 1,712,401,508 of record OY728145.1, read on the forward strand.
TTTAATTTCTCTCCATAATTTATTAGATATTTTTTTTATATTTGCGGGGGTGGATTTAAGACTATAAATCAATCATTTAATCTTGGAAACAATTATATGATTCCAAATATTACTTTTTTTGGGGAACATGTTGGTTGATTTTAAATTTTAAATTTTAAATTTTAATCCCAATTGAAATGGATTATTCTCAGACTCACTATGGAGTATCAATGAATTATGGAATCTATATGGGTTTCATAAAACAAAACACAAATAATGTTTGATTTTTTTGATAGATTCATTGGGTATTATTTTTTGGTGTATATGCCACTTTAAATTATCAATTCAGAAAATGATCTGATTAAATATAATGTTTAAATTTTAATAAAAATCTGAAAAAATTAATCATAGGTTTTACATAAATATATTGATATTTATGATCAAAATATAAAGGAGATAATGATTTAATGAATTTTAAAAATCAACTTTATAAATATCTATGATCAAAAAATTATCATTTGGATGATTAATATACATTTTTTAGTGAAATGAAGTTATAGAATTAATATAAATTCTTCAATAAAGATATAAAATCATAGTTTCAAATGAAATTCATATGTGTATTTTTTAAGAACAACATAATAAAATGAACTAGGTATAACTAATTAAGTAGAGTATGTATGTAATGAAATATAAAGAAAAATAAACTTAGTTTATAACAAGTTGAATAATTTTGAAAGAAAATTACTTTAATATCTAGAGATCATTTTCTTATTATTCTATTGAGATGTCAAAAAATGAATTTCAACTATAATTATTTTATAGTTATTAATGTCTATCTATTTAATATTTATGTTCTTTTTATAATTTCTTATAATCATATTAAATTTTGTAACATTTTTTCTTCCAATGTTTACAGTAATATTAATATTAGTTATTTACTTTTAAAAATCTTTACTTTGAAACATATCAATTTATGTGATAAAATAATGAATAAAGAATATCAATAAATTATATAATATATGAACTTAAATATTTATATCATATAAACATCAATATAATATATTCATGCAATATTATATATTTTATTAACTATTAATTTTATTTGAAGTTAATAAAATCATGGGAAAAGCTCAAAAAAATATTCCTCTTATAAGAGTTTGTAAAAAATAATAATTCAAATGGATTTTTTATGATTCTGTATAAAAGTAAAATAAATATACGGGATAATATTGAATTTAGTTTCAAATATTTATTATATAGGAAAAAATTTAATCATAACCCCTCTAGCTACTTCTTACCATATTGAGTCAACAATTATTAATTAAAAATTATAGTTTCTCAATTCTATTCCACTTTATTATTATTAAAATATAAAAAATAGGGGAGATGATTATTATTTGAATAAGTAAACATTTTATTGAAGGATATAATTAATATATTTATTAATAAACTCATAAAAGTAGAAAATAAAAATATACTCCCTCTTTATCACCATTTAAATCTTGAAGTTCCTTAAAAACCTTTTTGTTCCTCTACCCATACTGCATCTAATTCTTAATAAATCCATTGGGAATATTACATTACCTGTACCAATAAAATTTAAAATATCTAAACATCCCCTGTAATTGATGGATATTTATGGAAAATTTGATTTATTAACATACTCTACAGTGTGTTAGAGATATTTAACATTCTAAAGATGAAATTTAGTTTGGAATTTAAAATTTCAAAATTGGTCTCTATGTTATATATTTAGTTTTACAATCATAAACTATTTTATATGAAACTAAAGGAATAAAATAAATCCCTTCTAAATGTTCCCCATTGAGGGGTTTATATTAATAGATTATGCATAAATAATATCCCTTTACTAGTTTGTTGACACATATTTATTTATGTACGTGATGAAAGTCTCTATATAAAAACCGAAAGACGCCTAACTCTAATTGTATACACCTAATGTGTGAATACCTGACGTGTTTAAGAAGGATCTCTCTCATGTCCATGATATGATAACGCAATGATATTAATCAAAAGTAATATTTTTTAGAGTATCAACCATTTGAGTTTATACACACAATTGTGACACCCATCTTTCAATAAATATAAAAATAATTATTTTTAATTAGGTTTTCTATAAATAATCTATAAGAGTAATCTAGATAAAAAATAATGATGTTCTTGATTTATAAATCTTTTCATTAGCAATGAAAATCTGTTAAAATTTTATAGTATGCCTTATATAGTTATATAGAATTGTTGGGAACAAATAACACATACAATTATTATATATACACTTCCTAGAATTTATAATTTTTATGTAATATTTTTTTGAGATACATTTTATATTATTAAAACGTTTTAAAGGGATAATTATTAATGTTTATAAACATTATTTTATTAAATTAAATTGTTTATTTGGTGATTTTAGTGGTGTCATTAAATAAAAAAACAGAATAATATCAATAGTAAAAATAATTATATATTAATGTTAATTTATTTATTAAATGAAATAAGTAATCCTTGTATTGTGTAAACAAAAAACCATTAATAGAGAGTATTCTATGTTATAATCCTCCACTCTTATTTTTATGTCTATAGAGTAAGAGATCCAATGTCCTTAATTCCACATTATCTTTCATATTGATCCTCCTCTTCTTTTCATCCCTATTAGTTTTCGTGGTAGTAATATTTTCTTGTTTAAAGACTTGGGGGTTTTTCCCAATATGTATAAAAATACCCATTAATAACATGGATTTTATTTTTAATTACTTTTAAGTTCTAACTTGATAACAAAACACATTGTTAGATGGGGTTTAATTATATTATTACTTTCCAATAAGTGCTATTTGACTCAAAATAAATCTACACACTCTAGTTGATTTGTTTGATTTAAAAATTTTATAGTTCTTGGATTAATAAAACATTATGAATAAACACATGGTAGTGAGTTTCAATGAATAATTTTATTTTGACACATAAAACAATGTATTCTAACTCTTCTCATTAAATTATTTAAACATTATTTGGATTGAGTTTATTTTTTAATGTAACGGCTCAAATGGTTCATTAAACTCTCACAGAGATTTTAGAAATTTTAATTGGTTCATGGTATAGTAATTTTGATAATTATTTAATACCTTTACACAAAATCCATTTAATCACATCATTATGTATAATTTTGTCTTAATTTTGAGTTTTAAGTGAATTTAAATTTTATAAAGCAGAACATAAGTGTTTATTAAACATGATTTTTACTAGGTATTTTTAATTATTTTTCGTTATAGATTTCTTGATAAATGAGTGATAAATATTGGGTTAATGGATATAATTTTAGGTTTTTATGGATTTAAAATACCTCATCTATCATATATTTTTCGCACATAATTTATTTTATCATGAATTAATGGGGAAAAAGAAAATTATTCCCAATTTTATAGAAGTTCAATATATATTGGTATAGATTGGGGTTTCCTTTATATTGGTTTATTTAAGACACATAGGCCTAACCATCGAGTGATTACATGACTTAAATAAAACTTTTCATCATAATACATTTAAAAAACCTATTATGTTTAGAGATTTATTTAATAATAAAAAATTAATTAAAAAAATCACTCTATATTATGTAATGGAAGTTTAATTTCTACTATGAGAGAAACTACTTAATCCATAATTATTATTTAACATATCTCACAAAATATCCATATAATAAAATTTTCTAGATATTACATGATTTTATTATCTTTATAACCCATGGGATGAAGTCATAAAAAGGGAGATCTCAAATGCTCAGTGAGGGTAAATATAATTTATAGATGTCAAAGATCATAGGTGAGCATAAGATGAGCATAAGGGTATGATCAATATACATAGAAAAATCATTCCCAACCTAGACTAATTCATAATCATTGCATAGATCAAGATAAAAAATAATCCATTAATCAAAAGGGTGACTCAGTGAACTTGTGCAATAATAAAATAACTTATTTTCCATATTAAGCATAAAACCCAGAAAAGAAATTCATATAGGGAAAAAATATATGTATATAGAATATTAATTTCATGAGCCAGACCATCAGTGGAAATCAATACAGGAAACTAAAAATTAATCATGAATACTTATATCATGAGATATAAACATAAAATCAATAAATTGGAGAGAGAAATAGGACCCCACCTATAACCATACATACTTGTGTTTTTCATTTTAAATAAATCGTTGACAACATCATAAATAACCCATGTAAATTGGATTTGATTAAATTTCTAAAAGAAAATCATTCACTTTTACAGCAAAAATAACTTATCAAAATAAAAATAATTTCATTTAATAAATATTAAATAAACCGTTTTATGAAAATGGGGTTACAAAAATTGAAAAAAGAAAATCATCAATAATCCCATTAATAATCATAACATGATAAAACCATAGAAAACAATTAGGTATCCAATTACATCAAGAAACATTCTAGGTAAATAAAATTCCATAAAGATAATAAATAATATTGTATTTACACCGTATAGATCGAAGATATATAATTAATTAAATAATTCTACCTTAATCAATCTATGTATGAAATTTGGTTTAACATACATCAATCAATGAAATAAAGAATTTGGTATTCATAGTGGAAATCCATTTAATGAAAAATAATGGTCATACACCAAAAAATGATTAGACATGGAAAATAAGCGATGGATCAATTCTATAAAGGATAAGGACATTATATAATCCACCCACTAAAATAATTTGGATGGTTATATATGAAATACAACATCAATAAAGAATAATATATCACAAAGGATAATAAATTATATGAACAACACTTTTAAGGATATTTTTATAAAAAATGACTTTGGAAATAAAAAATAACCTATTTATTTTTAAATAAATTATAAAGTGATACTTTTAAAACCTAGTTGAAAAATAAATTTTCATTTTGAAACAATTAAAATATAGAGGTATTGTTTCAAACAATATTCCCTTAGAGGTGGAAAGATATGTTTCCATAGAAATCATTAAAATAAATCATTTTTGATTTATTTATTAAATAGTAATGTTATAGTTAATTTCAAAAGTTATTTTAAAAAATATAAATGAAAAATTTTGGAAACATTTACCTTTGGAAAATAAACCTCAATATTTATTCCCGGAAACAAATATTATCAAAACAAATTTAAGGTAGAAAATATTTTGAAATACAATTGTTTGAGAACCCAAATTGTCAAAAGATTATTAAATTTGAATTCTTAATAGGGTAAATAAAATTATTAGAATGATAAAAAATATTCCATATTATATTTCCAAAAAATAGAGTATAAAAAGTGAGTGAATGAAAATATATACTTGAAATAAGAATATCTAATTAAGAGATATATGTTCATTATGGATAATAATGTACTTTTAGATATATGAACAGTTAAGTAGGAATATTTAAATCCAAGGAATCATTTTCCCTAGAATTATAAAATATAAAATAATTAAATATAATGAAATCATGATAAAAAAAATTATAATTGGGATGTATTTCACCATAAAAGTGAAAAAAGTGGGAATAATGTAAACATGCCTTAAGGAATTAAAATTTGAGACAAAAATCCCATTACCAGATTTCCCCATTTAGATGAATTCTCCAAAAGTTCTCGTATAACCAGAATAAATATCTTAGTAACATATTTAAGTGCATATTTCATATATATATAATTTTATTAACTATATTTGTAATTATTCACTATGTTTATATTAGTTAGTTATAACATATTTTAGATGTCTGGTGTGTGTAATTTTGATCATTTTGAACTATTTTAATAACAATGTTGTCATTGTATATTATTATCCAAAAAATAATAAATACAATGTTCAGTAAAGTTGATATAATTTATGAATTATAATTATTTTTGAATTTTAAATTTCCTTTCATGAGTTCATTAGTCTTTATTATAGAAGATGAAATCTATAATGAATTTTTTTGGTTATTTTTAACCTATGATGGATGTTTTATTACTTAATGTGTTAAATATTGATGTATCATCTATAAAACAAAAATATAACTAAATTTATATTTATAGAATATTATACAAATATTTAATCTTTAATAATCATACATGATTCATTATCATAGAATGGAGCAAGTAGGTGGTTAATAAAACCAAAACATGATCACACCATGCTTAATGGATGACTATGAGGTCATTTAATTGAAATATATTTAAAATAGTTAAATAATTTCATAATTTAGTAACTATTAGTGTGATATATTATAATTAAAAATAAATTAAAATAATAGGTTGTGTATGTGAGAATATTACATAATTTGAATTATATATTTTCCACTTAATATGCCTATTTAAGGAAATTGAATTAATGATATTAATTTGTTGATCATATCATTAATAGGTTATCAATTTTTTCATAACATAACCTTAATTATATCATAAACACAGTATTTATTTATTAACACCATTTTCCTTACTATCCATGTATGGTAGTGATGAAAATAAAAATGGAAATCAATCATTCTATAGAGGTAGTAGTATACACATACGCATGGTTGGTGACTTGAACCATCATTGATGTTTATCAAAGATTAAAATAAAAAATCCTACTAACTATTGTATATGTGGAAAGTAGGGTCGAAACCACAAAGAAGGATATTATGACCAATAATCTTCTAAAAAAACTTTCAAAAGGCCCCATTATTGTCAGTAGTGATGTTGATTTTCTATATTTTCTTATAATTTTTATATTTTTTTTATATTTTTATTAATAAGTAGAGTAACTGAACATTTAAAAACTTGAATCTAAATTAATTTGATGTTAGAATCAGTTAAAAAACATCGATATAAAATGCTGATAAATAAACAATCTAATGAAATGCTTGAGAAAAATCTCAATTCTACTGGTTTTAAACGTATTACAAATCACTTAAAAGTTGTTGGGGAGTACCACCATTTTAAGAGAGTGACTTACTTCCCTCACTAAGAGTTAAGTCTAACAGATTGATCAAGAACAGAGTTTTCCACTATAAAAAAAATCAACTAGGAACGTAATCATTTCTAATGATAATATGAAGAACTCACCATAAGTCTCAAAGTCATTTAAATTTATTATCTTTTTAAAAGCGTTTCCACAATAAATCTCTTCAACTGAATGTGAAATTTTCAAATAAAATTCTGGAGGTACATGCAGTTATACGAATTCAATATTGATCTTGCCGATGAATAATGAAAACATCAAAATGATAAAGTGAAAATAAAATTAAAAGATAACCATCAAAGCTTAAATCTGTCCCCAAAAAAATTTATTTATCTTGTAAACATGTTTATTATAATTTCATAAAATTTTAACATACTAAAAAGTGTACTAATACTAGAATTTCAATTGAAGATAAACTCCTGAGAATAATCCCTTCTCCTTAACACCCCCAGCTCCAGGAAGTGGTTCTAGAGTCACCCTCTAATTTTCCTCTACTAGGACCTCAATTATATAATGCGTATCTTCCTCCCCCTAAATTTGAAGCTTTCTCTATCTTAAGAACCCATTGTCTTTTGCTGCTCATCATAGCCACTCTTCACCGGCTTGAATTTTCCTTTTTCTGTTGCACCACACACGTGTGTTTTTTCACGACTAACAGGTCGTACGAGATTTTCCCTTGTAACTAACTCTAGATTAGTTAATTGATCTCACCTGGATGATCTATCATCTCTTGAATGAACTTGCTTATTTATAACAAATAAATAAATAACTAAATACGTGAATAGAGTAAAGTAGTTATTTCTTAGTTTAATATTATATTATTTTTTTAAAAGTTAAACTACAGTTAATTAATAAATAAATAAATGATAATTATAATTAAATATTAATTATTTTTTAGTATTAAAGTTATTAATTTATTATTTAATATTTAATTAAATATAATTATTAAAATTTTAATCTAATTTAAATTATTTGGTTAATTTTATTAATGTTGGTACTATTAGTAATTAGTTATCATAACCTAATGAAATTTTTGAGTTAAGAAATTATTTAATAAATATTTTACTTTGTATATAAATTATATTTAGATTATAATTATTTATAGAGTTATTTTAAGTTAATTTATTATTTTTAGAGATTTAATATATAACTATTTAATTAATTCATTGGACATCTTATTTTAATTTTATGATTAGTTTTTATTTATAATTGTTTTAAGCTATAATTATTAATTTAGGTTATTATATGTCAAGTGATTGATTTTTATTATTTAATGTTTTTAATGTTAATTATAATGTTAATTATTTATTTAAGTACATTAAATCATTTACTATTTTAACTTTGTTAGTTTAGTTTATTATAAATTTTAATTAAGTATTTTATTTTATATTTTATTATTAAATAATTACTTAATATGCAACATTAAATAATATTTTATTAAAATTAAAATTAAAAGATTAATAAAACTAGTTAAATAAAGTTTTATTTACATTAATTATACATTCGGTTTTATTAACTATCATATAAAATTACTTATTTAATATTTTAATTTAGTTATTTTTTTAATGTTTGAGTATTTATTCTAGTTTAACTTTAATTAAATTATTTCTTTGATTTTATTTTTAATGGACATTTTCTCCACCCAAATTGGAATAATAGTGCGAGGGCTTCAACTCATCTTCCCCAAATAGCCGCTATAGTAGATGAATCCCTTGAAGAAGCAGGTCCAATGACTTCTTCCTATGTAAAACACAGCTCAGATTCCACCTGGCGAATACCTCCTCACGAGGCGTCTCTCCAGCCCTAGCAACTGGTCGAAGTACCTCAACTTTTCCAGTGGTGGTCTTGCATCGCAAACCTCTCCTCTAGATCAACGGAGAACAATGAATATTGTAGAGACTTCCTTCTCCAGCACCAGTGGTGCAACTCCATGGTAGAATAGGGTAACTTTGGCTCAGGTGATTTTTGGTCCAGTGAAAAGAAGGGGTACACGGTCCTCTTCTCCCAGATCTGGCATGCACAAAAATTTAAAGTGATTTCATCCTACTACAAGCCTTCTCAGGCCAACATCAGCGGCGCACAAACTTCATCAAGTGGATCATTTTTGGGGGTAGGCTACAGGCGCTTGTGTAACATATGAGGTTTCGTTCTTCAGTCATGATGATGACAGATACGCATAGAAATGAAGTTAGGGGTGAAACAAAGTTAATTTTAAATTTGGTTTGAGTATGGTTCAAGTCAATGTTTTGAGTTTCTTTGATTATTTGGTTTTGAGTCATTGTGGATCTATTCTGTGGAAATGGTGGCGACAGTGTGAAGAATGATGGGTATTGTTGGGGAGAACGGTGAGATGCAGGGGGGTTGGGATCGGTGGAAATAAAAGAATGAGACTCACCAATATTGTGAAATGGGGAAGTGTATGTGAGTGTGTGAAGATCGGTGGGTGAAAAGTGGAATGAAAGGGAGAAGGGAAAGACAATGGTGAGAAGCAGAGAAAGGTGAGGAGGATACTGATAGAAAGATATAAAAGAGTCACCGGTGGGTTAAAACGAAAGGTCACTGATGGGATTAAAGAGAAGGTCACCGATGTAGTAAGATAAAAAGGTCATTGACAAGATGTATTTAGAAAAGGTCACTAATATATAAAAGAAACGATAACCTGTAAAAAAAGATCACCGTTGAAATTAAAAAAAGGGTCACCGATGGGAGTAAAAGGTCACCAGTGAAAAAACTAAAGAGGTCACCGGTGGATAAAGTTAAAATCTCATAGTTTCGCACAATGAAAAGGGTCACCGATTGAACAAATAAAAGTAATAACGGTAGCACAGAAAAAATAAAAAAAATCATAAATTGAACTAAAAATTATGAATTAAGTTAACTAAATAAAATGATTGAAAATAATTAACTAGTTAAAACCATAAAATCCACAACAAAAAGATTGAAATTTATTAAATAAAAAAACTAAACAACATAAATTAAAAAAATATTATTATTAAAATTTAAACTTTGAAGTTATAATAATATTATTAATTGATAATAATTAAATTAAACACAGAATAATTGATAAACTAAATTGATAAAAGAATTAAATTAAAAAGTGTCTATAATATGTATAAAATGATCACATCAGTGATTAAATAAGTCACCAATAGCTCATATCTGCCTTACCGGTAGACTAATAATAATTTTAAATGAATAAAGAATATAACTGCATACTTAGGATGAAATAATTAATGTTTTAAAACATTAAATCAATCAATTAATTAAATAAGTGAATACTTGAAGTTAAAAGCAAACTATTTTATTTAATTAAAACTAAAACTCTTTACTTAATTAATTACCAGGATGGTTAACCATATTATTTAATAAAAAAATTTATTTTAATAAATATATATTAAATGATATAATATTAAAATAAAGTGTAAATTAATTAATACACAAATTAGATTATTGAATGATTATTTATTATCAAAGTCAAATTAATAAAAGGTGAGCATTTTAGAATAAAAAAACTAAATAACAAAAAAATTAAAATAAATAAGAAAATTAAGATTAAAATTTTCATTTAAAAGACTATAAATACATAATTACTTATAAAAATTGATTTAATCAATAAATTTATCAATGAAAATAAATAGTGAAATTATTTAGTAAAAAGTGCTTAAATAATTAATTAAATCATTAAATATGAAGTAAAAAGATGTGGCAAAACTATGTAAAAATAGAGCCACATAAAATCCCCCCACACATAAGAATTATTTTTCCTCAAAATATTCCTTGCCGTGATATCTTTGAAAAATAGATTTTCATATTTATGATTCATCTCAAACTGTAACATGTCCAACCATTTGAAAACAGAGGGCGGAATATTGATTTAGGATTTTTGAAAATTAATTGTTCAAAACAAATATTGCCTTAACAATCTCTCAAGGGTAATTAAGACAATAATGATTCATCTTTTAAATAAGATGCCATGCCTCGTACGTGGCTCTACTTAGTGATCATTCCAATACAAACTCATGTTCTAATTTAAAGAGTGAAAAGAGATAAAAACTCAGTGGAGTCAAAAAATTGACAAAAAAACTTTGTACACTGACTCATCCCATAGGTTCCAACAATAATTTTTTTTTTCGAATAACCATAATGATGAGAGCCAAATGACTCCCATACTTAACCAATTGACCCCTTCTCTATCTGGCATTCATCATTTCCCTCACCTTAATGAACTTGTTTTTGACCCTAGAAACTTTATTTTAATTTTCCCAAGCCATGTATCATGTTCTAAGCACTGTGAAATGCACTTATTTAAAGTGTACAGAAGGATTACTGTAAACAGAAATGCACCAAGTATCTAGGGTCTCAGAGACTCACAGTGGGATCCACGATGCACAGAATACTCCAGATCCAAAATATTTTTTATAGAAACCATTTACATTGTCTCATTAAGGTAATTAATTTAATAATTAAAAGGTAATGAGTTCCCTAGAATCAAGATCAAACTTCCAGTTCCAATTGTTATGAACATAACTCCACTAATAGATTGCCCATATCACTCCTAGAAGTAGTTCATAAACCCAAATTTCCCTTAAATCACCTAGAAAGTTCACTCAAAAATCATTCACCCACATTGATTTCAATTTCAATGCAATTATTAACTCCCAGCATAACAATATCCTTAGGCAAGACTCATTTGAGAAATAACATAAAGCTGAAAATTATAAAAGAATTTTGAAAAAGTTTAACCATTTTTTTACAAGAAGTTTGAAGTGATGTGGGAATTGATGTGTCACGACCCATCCCCCAGGGCCTGTTCTGTAACTACCCCAAGCCCGCCTTCCATAGGCTTGCGGCTGACGACTGGAACCAAAGGCGTTAATACCTAAACTAGGAAGGCATTAACTTTAAAACATCAAAACACACACAAAAGATTATGTGCTAGAAACAAAACACTAAGTAAAAACTGCACAAAAAGTGAGTGATGAAAAGTAAAGGGGCTGGAAATACAAGCCCAACTGTAAAGTTCAAGTGTAACTGAAAAAGTCAAAAACAACTGAAAGGCGAAAAGCAGCTTCTGGATCGTCTACCATGGATCTTACAAGAAGGGTAGGTACCAAAAGCCTCTTCAGCACTCGGTGCCTGTCAGTCTCCTCCGGGTACCGACTAGTCATGAGGTCAACCTCTGGGCACTGTCCCGTCCTAGTACACTCAGCCTCGGTCAGCGATGTCCATCAAATGCATCCAACACAATGAGGTTAGGGCATAGAAAGTGCAGGGGTGAGTATAAAAATAATCAGTAGGGACCCCGAGACCCTCATGGTCTCACAAAATCCAACAAGGATAAACCACAAGATTTGATATCAACAGATAACCCCAATTAGGTATATGCCCATACAAATTCATAAGTTATCAATTAATCCATCTCAATCACAAGGAAAACACAAAGTTACTAACTCAGCTTACACATGCATTAAACTTTTGTAGATAGTTAGTGATGATTATATGTAATAACTAAATCAACTATTCTGTCGAACCCAGACAGGATATGGGAACAGAAATCAAAACTGTCGAACCCACACAGGATCTAGGAATAGTCATCAGTGGTGTCAAACCCACACAGGATCCAGGAACATCAGCCAGAACTGTCAAACCCACGCATGATCTAGGAATAGTAGTCAGAGCTGTCGAACCCACACAGGATCCAGAAACAGTAGCCAGAACTATTGAAACCACACATGAACGAAGAACAGTAGTCAGAGCTGTCGAACCCACAAATGATCACGGAACAGCAGCTAGAACTTTCATACCCACATAGGATATAGGAACAATAGTTATAGGTGTCGAACCCACACAATATCCTGGAATAGTCATTAGAGAGAAGCCGACCACAAGGTTTCTACATGAAGCACGCTTGATTCCGGGAGGGTCCGCTCCTCATGTCAAATGTCGTTACATCAACATCCATGAAGCCACAAGTTTATGTATCCAAAAGATCCATATTTCCATAAGAAACTCAATGCGACAGACAATGCGTCAATTAGATGCCCGATCTGAGAGTTATTGGCATTTATGTTCCGAGGGCTCGGTTAGAATTATGTACGAATCCAACCTGTCCATCCATCAACTATGTCCAAACATCATGCGGGGTATACCAGAAGAGCCATATTCTTCCATGGTTTCCGTAACCACAGACGGTTTGTCAATCAGATGCCCGTAGCTCAAGTTACGAGCAAAAGAGTAGAAAAAGGCCAAATGGGTCCCAGTCCGGTCCGGCCTCGTCGGACTGACCCGGCCAAACCCGGGTCCGGAATGGGGTCCGACCCAGCTTGCAAGGGTGGCCCGACCCATGCTGGCGGCCTGGCCAACGCTGGGTCTGGCCCGCGCTGGGTCCGGCCCGGCGGCCCGTGGGGTCTACCCTAGCCGCATCCAGGGGGAGGCCGCGCCCACTGGATCCTAAACAACATAGCTGTTCAGGAGATTTCCAAAACCGGCACGACGTGGCGCCAGTCCATATCATGCAAGAACCTGTGAGGGGTCCCGCCCCTCCGGGCTGGCTGTGTGGCTAGCCACCTCACGCACAGCGCCGATTGTGCCGCACCTCCTCCGGTGACCTGCCCCTTGGGCCGCCGGTCCTCTTCGCAGCCGACCTTGTTCCTACCACTGCTTCACTACCATGGCCCGGGGCTGCAGACCCCCTTTTCTTCCACCGTGCGGCCCAATTGTGTCATGCCTTCTCAGGCGACCAGGCGGCTTGGGCCGCCAGTTTTATTTGCAGCCGGGCTTGTGCAGGCCGTCGCTGCACCGTCGTGACCCATCAGTCGTGGGTTACTTATTCGGCGGTACGACTACGCCACCGCCTTCAATGTGGTGGTGGTTTTCTGTCATCTATCAGTGAACGTTTCACAGGTGACCAGATGAGTTTTAGTGGCCCGATTCTCATTCTGGATGAAACCACGCACCCCTCTGGATGTCACCTTCGATCTGAAATCTGTGTTGACGAGAGTCACTAATTCTGGTCTCATGCCGTATTTAATGTCAAATTCTACAAAGAAGGCGGAGGGGTTGGGCTATGTTTTTTCGGCCCGCACCCTCCACGTTAGGGTGATAGTATGCATATTCGACTTATACATATCTATGGAAAACAATGAACGAGAAACAAAACAAATTTCAAACCCCTACCATTGTTCGTTGATCGTTCACAAAGTCGCGGAAAAGCGGACGTCGATTCATTGACACTGGGTAAGAAGATGAAGAAGTCAAGGATGATTTCATCATCATTCTTCAAGGACAGCTATTCCTCCTGTGTTCTAGTTGATGATCAAAGAAGAAGATGTCCATCATTGGTGGATGAAGTGTTATTCATGCTTCGATGGTCGTTCTTCGTTGGGAGGAGCGTTCTTCATTGGAGAGAACAATTTTCTCCAAGTTCTCTCATTTTCCAAGCTCCACTAAAATGAAAGTGAGCCAATTAACAGAATAATGTATTAATCTATTATTTAGTTGTTAGAACAAAATTTAAATAGATTCAAATTAATTATTTGATGCTCAATTAATTAATGGAGTGGACATGACATCATAAAGTGGGGAGATCAAGAGGATTCTCCCCACTTAATGGGTAGTTCAAGAGGTTTCAACCTCGGGTGGTCCCCACCACATTAAACAAGAAGAGATGATTAGACCTCGGGTGGTCCCCACCTCCAACTCCTAACATCCAAGTAAATGTTCTTCCCATCAAATAAAAATAAAGTTCACAGAACCTTATTTTTATTTAATTCATTTAAAACCCAAAAACTAACATTTATTCTCAACCCACTGCCGTCAAAGTGAAAGTCTCCCTAAGAGAATATCGGCGCTGCGAGTTCAACGGTGGCCTCAAATTTGAATTTTGAGCATTGGATCAAAAGTTATAAAAACTCACTCGTACATTTGCTGAACACAACTGAAAAAACATCAGAAATTGATTCATGGCACACTGGGCATCGGAATCACTTTCCGTCAGTTTTCACGAACTTGTAAAATTTCCATGTATTTAAGAAACACTTTCCATAGAATTTCTGGGTCTTTAAAATCACCCCACCTCAGGGATTTACATCCCTGTAAGCTACAACAAGAACTAAGGGAAAAATTGGGGGTACTGAGAACACATCTGAGCCTCTTACTCCCATGTGCTCTCTTGTAGGTTCTCGTGCTGCCAGGAAACGCGCACCAGAGGTATCGACCATCCATGTCAGACCTGCTCGTGTGGATCCTCAATCTACACTGGAACCTTTATGAATGTCTCCCCATTGTCGATGTCCAACTCTCAATGGTCAATGTTGTGAGAAGGGTGGTACACGTATCTCCTCCGCTGAGTTACGTGGAAGACGTCATGCACCCTGTGCAACTGAGGTGGAAGAGCTAGGTGGTAAGCCACCTCACCTACTTTGCTGAGGACCTAGAAAGGTCTGATGAATCTCCAATATAACTTGTAGCCTCGTCCAAATCTTCTTAAACCTCATTGAGGTGAGACCAGTAGAAAAACATGGTCACCATCCTCGAACTCTAGAGGTCTCCTTTTTCTGTCAGCATATGACTTCTATTTTCTCTGTGCAGTCTTATTCCGCTCATGGACGATCTGCACTTTCTCCGTAGTAGCTCGCACCATCTTTGGTCCTACTAGTGTTGTCTTTATAGGGCCAGTCCAGCACAAGGGTGATCTGCAAGGTTGCCCATATAACTCCTCAAAAGGTGCCATCCCAATGGTGGAGTGATAGCTATTATTGTATAAAAAATCTACCAAAGGTAAGTGATCCTCCCAGATGTGACCGAAGTCATGGACACAAGAACGTAGCATGTCCTTGAGGATCTGAATGGTCCGCTGAGTCTGACCATCCATCTAAGGATGGAAGGTGGTGCTCAGATGAAGCTGTGTCCCAAAAGCCTCCTACAACCCCTTCCATAAACGAGAAGTAAATCAATGCATCACAATCAGAGACAATAGATGAATTCACTCCATGTAGCCACACAAACGCCCGGTCATATAGGTGTCCCAATCTCTCTACTGAATCCTGCTCTCTGATAGGTAAGAAGTGGGATGACTGGGTGAGTCTATCAACAATAACCCAAATCGAGTCGTAACCCCTGGATGTACGTGGAAGTCCAGTCATAATGTCCACGGATATCCCATACCACATCACCTTTGGGACCTCTAAATGATGAACCAAGTCTGCTGGTACCTGGTGATCCACCTTCACTTGCTAACAAGTGAGGCATCAAGAGAAAAAATTCACTACTACTTTCTTCATACCTGGCCACCAGTGCTGTCGTCGAAGGTCCTGGTACATCTTCACCACTCTTGGATGTCTAAAAAAGGGAATGTGTGGAACTCCCTCAACAATTCATCCTGAAGTGACACTGGTACCATAGTACGTCCTCTGAAGAGGATGACGTGCTCCCCACCTTCATAAAATCCATCAGGTTCCTGCCCGGTGGATATCTGAGCACGTCGTGACTCGCAGTCAGCATCCCCATCCTGTGCATCCCTGACTTGCTCAAGAAGTGGGGTAGTGACTGTAAAAGACTAAATAAAAGCTGCTCCATCTCAGTCCAGAAAGGGATATCTGTAAAGCATCCAGCTACTCAATTGTCTCTACCAGCAGCTGAATACCTGATCTCCTGCTGAGAGCATCTTTTGCAATGTTCCCCTTCCCAGGAGTATAGATTATCTCAGAGTCATAGTCCTGGAGGAACTCAAGCCATGCCACGGCCTCAAGTTTGGGTCCTTCGGAGAGAAGATATACCTAAGACTCTTGTTGTCAGAGTAGACGATGAAATGCTCGCCCATTAGATAGTTCCACAACATCTTCAAGATGAAGACCAATGCTGCTAGCTCCAGGTCATGGGTAGCATAGTTCTTCTCATGTTGTCTTAGCTGTTGAGAACCATATGAGATCACTGATTGATCCTACATCAGGACTCACCCGAGTCCGGTCCTTTATGCTTTGCAGCACACTACGTACCCGACGCCTTCTTCTAGAAGCTTCAAGACGAGGGGAATTAGTCTGACTCTGCCTCATCTCCTGAAAGATCAGCTGGTATCTCTTTAACCACACTAAGGGTTTACCCTTTTTCATCAAGGCTGATAGTGGTGCTGCAACTCTGGAGAAGTCTGGTATGAACCTCTGTAAATATCCAGCCAAACCCAAGAAACTCAGTACCTATGTCACACTCTTGGGTGGATCCCAAGCAATTACCACCTCAATCTTTGCTGGATCTACTGCAACTCCAGACACTGAGATGACATATACCAGAAAAAGAACCTCTTGGATCTAGAACTGGAACTTGAAGAGCTTACCATAAAGCTGGGGCTCTCAGAGTGTGTCCAATACTCCCTAGAAATGGTAGGAATGCTCCTTCTCAGTAGTCGAGTTGATCATAATGTCGTCGATGAAGACAATGACAAAGCGATCGAGGTATGGCTGGAAGTTCCTTCTCATGAGTCCCATGAACACTGATGGAGCGTTTGTTATGCCGAATGGCATAACCATGAACTTTTAGTGGCCATAACGAAATCTGAACATTGTCTTCTTCATATGCTCATCTCGAACTCTGAGCTTGTGGTAGCTTGATCTAAGGTCTATCTCCAAAAACCACCATGATCCCTTTAACTAATCAAAGAGGTCGTAAATCCTTCATAGTGGTTACTTGTTCTTCACGGTCACGTAGTTCAAGCGACGGTAGTCGACACAAAACCTCAAACTTCAATCCACCATCTTGGAAAACAGAATAGGGACTGCCTAGGGAGAAACACTAGTCCGAATGAATCCCTTCCCCTGCAAGTCCTCCAGCTGTACCCGCATCTCGCACAGATTCCTAGGAGCCATCCTATATGCTGATGTAGATATCGGTTCCATCCCAGGGGTACATGTCAATGTAGAAGTCCACCTCTCTATGAGGAGGTAAACCTGGGACATCATCAGGGAAAACATCTGTGTATTGGTCCACCACTACAGGATAGCTCAGACTCTACACATAAACTTCTCCAAGGGTATGATAGGCCAACAAATGAGTGATCGGCTGTACCCCCCTCTGAGCACGTCATTTCTGTGCTGCAAAGGCTCCCTTCTCACTGGTGAAGGTGAACCTGGTCCCATCTATGTGGATACACCACACTTTGTGCCTAATACATTATATCTCTGTATGGACTGTAGGTAACTAGTCCATACCCAAGATGATGTCATAAGGCATCGACGCCGCTACTAGGAGATTCCATCCGAAGCTCTAGCCTCCTATAGTAAGCTCAGACTGTCAGCACTAGTGCGTAATCATTGAGTCTACTCCCGTAAGAGTCTTGAGTTGTAATGATCGATCCAATGGGTCCATCGGAATCTCTGAGCTTTGAACGAGGGCAGTGTCAATGAAAGAGTGACTGGGACCTCTGTCTATAAGAACTGTAGCTAAGGTGGATTAGACACAAATCGTACCTCAAATTATCTCTGGAGCACCGTGATTGTTAGCCTCAGCTGCCTAGATATGAGCTCTCGCCTGTCCACCTGCTCCCTGCGGTTGGGGTAGAACTCCTGGTGGTGGTGGTGGTAAAATCTCCAAACATCATCCACCACCAGCTGCACGACCATCTCCTCCTACACCTCCACCTGCACCCTATAGATCATCTCAATCGAACCTCTACCTCTGCCTTGGAGGTCCCTCAACTATCTGAAGATCATCCGAACGGTGGGTCGGACAGTCACGATCCATGTGACGCTACTCGAAGCATTTGAAACATTGCATGTTACTTGAATGATTGGATCTGTCTCGTGTTGCTCACACAACCAAAACAGAGTCTCAAGGTTGTCCACTGGATAGTTTGGTGTGCATGGACCTCTGCGACATCTGTCTTCTGGCAGTTGCAGAAGACTCCGCTACGTGATTCCCGATGGCGGGTCTCGCTGTTGGTGACTTCTTAGAGAGGAAACTCTCCACTAGGAGGGCTCTCTCCAACACTCCCACCTATGTCAGGATGCCGAGTGAGATCATCGAAGCCCAGATCTCTCACCTGAGCTTCTTCTCGAAGGTCCAGGCCTTGAAGAATGCGTCGCGCACCATATCTGTAGAGTATCATGAGAGGTATGTGAACCTCGCCGAGTATTGTTCCACCATTATGCTACCCTACTGTAGATGCAGTAGCTATTGTATCTGCACTGCATGAAGGGTGGTTGGGACAAACACTGCCCGAAATAGGCTCTCGAAGTCTACCCAGAGTAGTATTACCTCGTCATGCACCTAGAGCATCAGGCTCCACCATCTACATGCTGATGCCTAAAGGAGACATTCAACAATGATCACCATAAGGTCTGCTAGTGTCTTTACTAGTCTGAAGACTCTCACCACAACCTCCAAATAATTCTCAGCTGCCTACGGGTCCGACTCGCCCCTGTACCTAGGCGACCTTTGGTGTTGGAACTCATGAAATGCGCTCAGGTGGCGTGCACTCTCTACTGCGGAGGGGTGTGGCATAGGTGGCGCAACGGGTAGTGGTACCTCTAGTGCATCCACTATGATAGGGCACTGCACCGAGGCCTCATCGCTCAGTGGGCTGCCATCTCGTATAAAGCCTGGAACCCTGGCTGACTGTCTACATGGAGGCATCCTGTAATGTAATAGGTGCGCCACGGTCAATAAGTTATACCTGGTGAGCTAACTCAAAGTGATCACAAATTAAACTCTTGAAACACAGACGTAACTTGTGTTTTCGTGAACTGAGTCAGAAATCAGAAGTTAGGGGCTTGGTGTAGGGATACGTCGGCCGCCGCACCAAAACTAGACTTCCTAAAATGAAAACCAAATTTAGTACCCTTATCACTATTGCTTCACAGAAAATATCAGAGTCCCACGTTCTACGGTAGAACGGACTCCATTGATACCAATTTGTCACGACCCGTCCCCCGGGGCTCGTGCCATGATTACCCCAAACCCGCCTTCCCTAGGCCAGGGGCTGGCGAACATCACTAAAGGCGTAAATCCCTAAACTAGGAAGGCATTGCCTTTAAAACATGAAAACACACACAACATAGTATGAGATGGAAACACAACACTAAGTAAAATTGTATAACAAGTGAGTGTTGAAAGGTAAAGGGGCTGGAAATACAAGCCCATGTGTAATGTACAAGAAAACTAAAATGGACAATAACAACAGAAAGCTGAAAAGTAGCTCATGGATCATCCACCATGGATCCTACCTGAAGGGTAGGTACAAATAGCCTCCTTAGCACTCTGTGCCTATCGGTCTCCTCTGGGTACCAACTCCTCATGAGGTCCACCTCCAGGCACCATCCAGTCCTCGTACACTCATCCTCGGTCAGTGCTGTATGTCGTCTGCATCCAACACAACGAGGTACAGACATATCCTGTGCAGGGATGAGTATAATAATACTCAATAGGGACCTCGAGACACTCAAGACCTCAAAAAATCCAACAAGGATAAACCAAAATGTATGAGATCAATAAATAACCCCACATAGATATATGTCCAAAAAAATACCTATGTTATCAAGTAATCCATCTCAATCATGAGGAAAACACAAAGTTACTGACTCAACTCACACAGGTTTACAACTTTTGTAGAGGGTTAGTGATGATTAGATGTAATAACTAAATCATCTATTCTATCAAACCCACACAGGATCTTGGAACATAAATCAGAACTGTCAAACTCACACAGGATCCAGGAACAGTCGTCTCTGCTGTCGAATGCATACAGGATCCAGGAATAGCGGCCATAACTGTCGAACACACACAAGATCTAGGACCAGTAGTCCGAGCTATAAAACCCACACATGATATAGGAATAGAAGCCAGAATTGTCAAACCCACACAAGATCCAGGGACAGTAGTTAGAGCTGTCAAACCCACAAAGGATCTTGGAACAACGGCCAGAACTGTCGAATCCAGACAGGATCTAGGAACAGTAGTCAGAGCTGTCGAACCCACATAGGATCCAGCAACAGTCGTCAGAGAGCATCCAACCACATTGTTTCTACACAAAGAATGCTTGATTCTTGGAGGTTCCGCTCCTCAAGCCAAGTGTCGATAAATATACTACCACTAAGTCTCAAGTTGATGTATCCAAAATATCCATCTTTCCATAAGAAACTCAACGTGACAAATGGTGCACCAATCTGATATCCGATATGAGAGTTATTGTCATTTTCGTTCTGAGGGTTCGGTTGGAATTACATTCAAATCCAACATGGCCATTCTCCAACTGTGTCCAAACCACATGTAGGGTATACCAAAAAAAGCATATTCATCCATGGATTCCGTATCCGCAAACCATTCATCAATCAGCCCCCGTAGCTCATGTTACTGGTAAAAGAGTAGAAACAGGCCAAACGGGTCTGGGTCTGTTCCGACAAAGTCGGACCGACTCGGCTCGACCTGGGTCCGGACTGGGGTATAATCTAGTACGTGGGTCCGACCCAGCCCGCGCAGGGTCCGGCCCGCTTTCGGTCCGTCCCACACTCGGTCCGGCCCGCGCTTGGTCCTACCCGATGGCCCATGGGGTCTGCCCTCGCCGCGTCCAGGGGGGAGGCCACAACCCCTGGATCCCAAACGGCCTAGCTGTTTGGGTGATTTCCAAAACTATCACCTCGTGGCACTGGTCCACCTCCCGTTGAACCTAGAGAGGGTTCCCACTCCTCCAGACTGGCCGTGCGATCAGCCGTCTCCCGCACGGCGCCGATTACGCGGCGCCCCTTCCGGCGACCTGGCTTCTCAAGCCACCCATCTTCTTCATGGCCCGCCTAGCACCAGACGCCACTACACCGCTTCTTCTAGGGGCCGTGACCACCCGTTTTCTCCATATTGCGATGCGGTTGCACCACGCCTTCTCTGGAGACCCAGTGGCTTGGGCTGCCGGTTTTCTTTGCGGTCGGGGTTGCACCGGCCACCGCTGCACCGCTGCACCCTTGCAGCCCGTCGTCCATGGGTTACTCCTCCGGTGGCACGGTTCCACCACTACCTTCCATGCGGTGGTGGTTGTTTCTCATCCATTGGATAAATTTTTTCGTATCACCAGACGAGTTCCGGTGGCCCGATTCTCATTCTGGAAGAAGCCACACACTCCTCGGGACGACACCTTCGATTTGCAATCAGTGTTGACGAGAGTCACTCATTCCAGTCTCATTCCACATTTAATTTCAAATTACACAAAGAAGGCAGTGGTGTCGGGCCATGTTTTTTCTCCTTTCAACCTCCACGTTAGGGTGATAGCATGAGACTTCGATTTATAATCCTCAATGGAAAACGAATATGAGAAACAAAACAAAGTTTGAACCCCGACCTTTGTTCATAGATCTTTGATGAAGTCGTGGAAAAGCAGACATCGATTCATTGATGTCGGGTAAGAAGATGAAGAAGTCAAAGAAGATTTCATTGATGTTCTTTAAGGACGATACTTCCTCCCTTGTTCCGGTTGATGATCAAAGAAGAAGATGTCCAACGTTTATGGATGAAGTGTTTTTCGTTCTTCGATGGTCGTTCTTCTTTAGGAGGAGCATTCTTCGTTGGAGAGAATAAGTTTCTCCAAGTTCTCTCCTCTTCCAAGAACTACCGAAATGAACGTGAGCCCCCAATAGAATAATAAAATTATCTATTATTTAGTCGTTGGCACAAAATTCAAAGAGATTCAAATTAACTAACTGATGCTCAATTAATTAATGGAGTAGATATGGTATCATAAAGTGGGGAACTCAAGAGGTTTCTCCCCACTTAATGGGGATTTCAAGAGGTTTCAACCTTAGGTGGTCCCCACCACATTATACAAGAAGAGGTGTTGAGACATTGGGAGGGCCCCACCTCCAACTCCCAACTTCCAGGTAAAGGTTCTAACCATCAAATAAAAATAAATATTATACAACCTTATTTTTATTAAATTCATTTAAAACCCAAAAACTAAATTTTATTCTCGACCCATTTCCATCCAAGTGAAAGTCTCCCTAAGAGAATACTGGAGCTGCGTGTTCAATGATGACTTATGATTTCAATTCCGAGCACCAGTTCAAATGTTATAAAAAACAGCTCGTATGTTTAATGAATGTACTCGAAGAAAAATTTAGAAATTCATTCTGGGCACACCGGGCATCAGAATCACGCGCCATCAATTTTCACAGACTTGTAAAATTACAATGTATTTAAAAAAAATTTCCACAGAATTTCCAAGTATTTACATGATTAGATTTCAATTAAACACAGTTTCTCACATTCAATAATTGATCCCTTCCCCCATACTTAAAACCAAACTCTTTCCCCCAAGATGAATTCTAAATATGCAAAGAAAAAATTTAGAAGTTAAAGTTGAAAATTTATTTTCAAAAGAGTATATTTATGGCCTATATAAATCACCTATTTAAATTTAATAAATATTTTTGTCACAATTAATAAGTTAACAACATGTTCATTATCATGTATACAAATTAACATTTTAGTCTAGTGAAAAAGATCATCCAGTAATGTATAAACATGGAATGTAACTTCGAAGTGCACAATGAATAGGGTCTAATAATTTTAATGGATTAAGTTCAATTATATGTTCAATAGAGCAGAAAAAAGAATTCTAGAACACACCAACCTAAATCAGATTCTATAAAAAATTTCTCAGCCTGCAAGTGCCTCCCCCATACATAATTCCATGTAGTGAGAAGATTTTAATAATAATGGAATCCAGTTTTCAGCAGTGAAGTACAAGCATATTTTTATTTACACATTGACGTTAAAAAAATTTCAATCCAATACAAGAATAATTTTAAACACTTGTAGAATATTTTTTAATTAAATATCATGACATGTAGAAGAATTTTATAATGAAAGAAGAATTTCCAAAATCAGAAACATATAGAAGTTAATTTTCATCAATGAAAAGAATCAGATCTTTTCAACCATTATGGAGAAGAGAAATGAACCAAAATTTATCAGTAAGATACTTCCCTGGATTATTTTCTCATTACTCTTTCAACATGGGAATTCCACTCGTTAAATTACAAAACAATAACTTCTTTATAACTGTGAAATAGAAAAAAGAGACCAAGAACAAGAAGTAACAAGGGCTTCTCAAAAACAAAGCACAGAAGTAGAAAATTATTCAAGATTAAAAATAAAAAAATTAAAGACAAAAGAACCATGGGTTTCCTCCCATGCAGTGCTAAATTTTAAAGTCGTCAACAAGAATTTATTTATAATCAGTTTTCAAGCATAGTGAAGGCAGCCAATCCCTTTGGTTGTACCTCAAAATACAACTTCACTCTCTACCCATTATCCAAAATGGGTTTATTTTATTCACCTATAATTTCTACATATCCATTCTTAATCACTCTCACAATTTTAAAAGGTCCAGACAACTTGAAATTATGTTTTCCGGGAAAGCATTTGATTCTACAGTTAAAGAGAAGGACCTTCTATCCTAGTTTTAGTTCTTTGGATTGAATGATATAATCATGAAATATTTTAGTAATCTATTTATAAATCCTTGCATTATCATAAATATCTCTCCTAATCTCATCAAATTAACTTAACTAAAGTAATCACCTCTCACCAACACTCTTAAAATAAATTTTCAAAGCCTAAACTGCCCAATAAGAATTGTGTTGCATCTCCACAGGTAAATTATAGTATTTACCAAACAATATCTTGTTTGGAGACATACTTATTGAGGTATTAAAATAAGGTCTATCTATTCATATAGCTTCATCCAATTTAAGAGACCAGTCTTTTCTAGAGGATGACATAGTTTTTTCAAGTATCTGTTTCAGTTCCCTATTTGAATGTTCCAACTGGACACTAAACTGTGGATGATAAAAAGTACAAATTTTATGGAAATATCCATATTTCTCCGTCAAATATTTAAATTCATAGTTCTTAAATTGTTGTCCATTATCAGTGAATAAGTATTTGGGAACTCCAAATCTTGTAATGATGTTCTTCTTAACAAATTTTATTACCGAATTGGCTTCATTGTTGGGTAGTGAAACTGCCTCAACCTATTTGACACATAATATATAACAACAAGAATACACTAATTCCCATGAGATGATTTAAATTGACCAATGAAATCTAATCCCCAAACATCAAAAAATAAATCTTTTAGAATACATTTTTTGTGCAAATTCTACTTCCTACCCACATTGCATAGCCTCTGACACTTGTAACAACCAACCACAAAGCTCCTAACATCCTTAAAAATAGTGGTACTGAAGAAACCAGATTGCATGAATTTTTGAGTAGTTCTTTCACCACAATGGTGAACTCCCCAAGATGAGGAGTTCCAACCCTCTGAAACAGGAAGCATCTCTTCCTTATGCACACATATACTAAGAATACCATCAGTACATCTCTTTAACAACAGAGATTCATCCCAAACGTAGTATTTAATCTCAGAAATGAATTTCTTTCGTCTAGTTATTTGAAATATTTATTGGAAAGAAACATACTTCCAAGAAGTTGGCAAAATCTACTAGCCAAATAGATTTCTTGATTGACATAGTAAGCATATTCTCATCTGTAAAGGAAGATTTTATTTCCCTAGGATCTTGATATTGAGAATGAGTAATAGAAATCCTTGATAGGTCACCAACAGCTAACTTTTTAGATCCCTGATTATCCCTATTCTTTATATCATACTATTGTAGCCAAAAAATAAATCTAATCATCTTGGGTTTAGTTTCATTCTTATATATAAAATACTTCAAATGAAAATTATTGGTGAAAACGATGACTTTTGAACCCAAAAAATACTGTCTAAAATTTTCACGAGAAAAAACAAGAGCTTTCAACTCTTTTTAAGTAGTGGTATAATTATTTTGGGCTTTATCTAGCATTACACTAGCATAATATACCACAGGTAACTTTCTATATCTCCTCCGTCTAAGGAAAACACCTACAACTATGTCACTGGCATCACACATAAGTTCCAATGGTAGTTTCCAATTCGGTGCAATGATATTTGGTGATGTTGTATGTTTCTATTTTAACATATCAAATGATTTCAAATAATTTACATCAAAATTTAAAGGTGAATCTTTGACCCAAAAAAAACACAGGGGCTTAGCTATTTATGAAAAGTATTTTATGAATATCCAGTAGAAACCAACATACCATAGAAAACATCTAAAACCTTTTACATTTTCAAATGGTGTCAATTTCTGAATGACTTATATTTGAGAAATATAAACTTCTAGAACTCTCTTAGTCACCTTTTGACCAAGAACTACACCCTATGTGACCATGAATTGACACTTATCTAAATTAAGAAGAAGGTTGGTTTCAATTCATCTTTCCAGAAATAAATCAAGATTTACAAGACAAGTATCAAAAGTACTACCCACAATGGAAAAATCATCCATGAAATCCTCAATACTTATTTCAATAATATCTTAAAAGATATCCATCATACACATTTGAAAGGTGTATGGGGATCCACACAACCCAAAGGGCATCCTCCAGTAGGCAAATGTCCCAAAGGGGCATGTGAATGTTTTTTTCCCTGATCCTCTAGATCAATAAGAATCTGGTTGTAACCAGAATACCCAGCCAGGAAATAGAAAAATTCATTTCTAGTAAGCCTCTCATGCAATTTATCCAAGAAGGGAATTATAAAATTATCCTTCCTAGTGGCTGCATTATTCATCCTATAATAAATACAGACTCTCCATTGGGTGGCTTTTCTAACATGGATTTCTTCATTATTTTCATTTTTTACTACAGTGAAACCTCCCTTCATAGGGAAAACCTGGATAGGGCTGACCCAAGAACTATCAGAAATGGTTTATATTTTTCCAGTGTCCAGTAGTTTGATCACTTCCTCTTTCACAACTTCTTTTATGATTGGATTCAATCTTCTTTGACACTCTACCCTAGGCTTATGGATGGGCTCCATAGGTATTTTATGCATGTAGAATGAGGGAAAAATACCCTTGATATCAGCTATTGTCCAGCCCATGGGAGATTTAAAATTCTTTAAAACACTTAACAATCATTGTTCTTGATTCTCATTAATCATAGTAGAAATTATAACATGAAAGTTGGAATTATCACCCAAAAGTGAACATTTAATTTTGGCAGGGATCCGTTTCAATTCAAGAGTGGGTGGTTTTACACTAAAAGGATTACTCTTCAGCATGGAAGGTCCAAGATATTAAACATATATCTTATATGGAGTATTGAAAGATGAAATATTTTCAATTTCATTTTCAGTTTCAGAATTTATATTGTTAGTGTGAAATGTGGACAAAACACTATCGAGACTTTCCATATCATAATTTGATAGGTTAATTAAAGAAGAATCATAAAAATGTCTTAAAAATTATTATTGAACATAATCAAAGTGTTTATAAAGGTTGGTGTTAACAAATACACCCACAAATTCACTAAAAAATTTCCTATGTTCAAAAATAGAGGACTCTTATAAAGTGGAAACTGGACAGTTGTCCAGTTCTGGAAAATTTTCTAGATTTGGTGATTGAGCAGAATTTAAATTTCTAAGATAGATTCAAAAGGATTTTTTGCTTCGAAATTATTTTCTTTAGGAGAGGATATATTTTCATATTCATGAGAGTTTCTAATTGAGTTTTCGTCTTCTAAGGACTCTACGATTGAACAGTTTTCAGAAAAAGATGGTCCTTTAACATTTTTAAACATATTGAACTCTTCCTATTGTTCAACAATTTTAAAAATATGTTGACCCATAGACACGTCAATAACAACACCACCTATGGCCAAGAAAGGACCACCCAAGATGATGTGCACCTCTTGATCACACTCCATGTCTAATACTAGAATGACTATAGGCATAAATAGTTTCCCTACACAAACTAAAAAATCATCTATCCTATACACATGATGAGTGAAAGATATATTAGCTAACTGTAGTGTGAATGTAGTGGGTTGAAGATCACCCAACCTCAACTGTTGAAACAATGAGTATGGGTGAAGATTAATTATATCACCAAGATCACAAAAATAGTTGATCTAATCATAATTTCTTAAGGTGTAGATAATGATGAATCTACCAAGATCTTTCAGTTTAGGTGGGATTTTCTTTTGGAGCACATCACCACACTCTTTAGTGAGGCTGTATGCAGAAAATTATTCCAGGGTATTTTTGTTTGAAACAAATTTTTTAAGATATTTCAAATAAGATGGGATTTTAATTAATGCTTGAATGAATGGAATGTTTACTTGAAATTTTGAAAGGAGACCAAGGAATTGAAGATATTCAGCCCAGGTGTTACTTTGAGGTTTCAACTTCTCAATAAAGGGAAGAGTGTGGAATTTTTTTTAATGATAGTAGGTATATCCCTCACCACTTCACCAAATTTTTATTTTCATTTATTCTTTTGATTTTTAGATGAGTTTTCAGCTTGTGATTCATATGATACATTCAAATTTTTATCATTTGCCTAACTTTTTGTGAATTTCCAGCATGTGAACAAAGCATAATTTTTTACTATATTGAAGAATATTTTCTTTTTGGGCATTTTCATGGTCTTTTTTTGCAACAGTTTTATTATTCATCCCACTTATCGTGACAACATCCATGGTATTCTCTATAGGGTTATGTTTATGGGTACTAGGATGTCTACCTTTTTCCCTAGAATAAAAGTCTCTAGAATATTGTCCTATTTATGTTTCCATGTTTTCCATTCTCACATTAGTTTTCATTTTATCTGACTCATATTGATTTTGATGATTGGTTAGCTAAGTCACGTATCAATCCTCTTAAGAGTTAATTTTGTTCAAGATTAGATCATGTTTAAAATACATTTAATTATCATTATTTTCTTGTGCATTTGAAGAATCACCTTTTTGTTGATTTTGAATATTTGGTCTTAGTTTGTTAGAGTAATTAGGGGAAGTGGATTGTTTAATTTGGCCTTGATCTTTCCAGGATATATTTGGATGGTTCCTATAGCATTGATTGTAATTATTTAAAAATAGATCTTCATTGGGAGGCACTCTAGGACCACAGTTAACAAATATTGAATTATCGTGTTGTTGGGCCAACATATCAAAATTTGGAAAAAAGTTCTCAATATTACTAAACATACCACACTAGACACACTATTCTCTTAATTATTGATTGGTGTTTTGACATCCAAGTTGGTTAACATTTTATTTAGAGTTCTGGTTCATTAAATATTACAATTGGTTGGTGATTTCCGCAAGTTGGGCTTGAGTTTCATTCATTTAACCAAGGGTTGAATTAACATTTCTATTTACTCTTTTCCTTATTGAATTTATATGTTGTGGATTTAGAGAAATATTATTAAAAAAAAATCTATGTTCTTCATTAGTTTTGTCAACATAATTACCCCTAGCACATTAGTCAACTAGATTCTATTCAAAGGATTACAGAAATTCATAGAAGGTATCTATAAGAAGGTTAGATGGGAGTTGATGATGGGGAAACTTCATATGTATATACTTGAATCTATCCCAAGATTCTTGAAAAGAATATCCATCCTCTTGATTAAGACTAGTTATTTTTTTAAGTTCACATTTCAGTCTTTGGGGATAAAATTTCATAATGAAAGAGTAGTACAATTGATCCCAATTTTCAAAAATGTTATCATCTAGACTGAGAAACCAATTCTTAGCATTCCCTTTAAGGGAAAAAGAAAAAATTCACATTCTTATCTTGTTTATTGTGAGTCATAGAAGTGGTAGCTATTGCACAATATTTTAAGAATCTCTAATGAAGGATATAGAGTCTTTATTTGACAGTCCATTAAAAGTGGGCAGCAGTGAAATGTGTGACTATTTATGTTCATAATTTATGGACCAAAGAGATAACCTAATAGAATGAGGATTTCTTGAAACTCGTAGAAGATGGAACTCTCTCATCCTAGGCATTTCCTTTTCATCTAAGAGTTCGGGTTAATTATTTCGAAAGCTGTTATCAGGAACTCTATTATCTATGTTCTCCATTTCCAATTTTTTTTTCTTTCTTAGAGTAGTTAAATGTTTATCAAATTTAGGTTTTAGAGGCTCTAATATAACACAAGAAGTTCTTATGATCTTGAAAACATAAATAGACAGTACTTATTAGTATCAATTTAGCAAGATAAGAAACAGATTTTTTGTACACTTTTCGAATTTACCAATTTATTCTTTAGGTTTTTTATATGATTTTTTAGAAATAATAGCTCGTTCCATCCTCGAAAAAGGCACCAAAAACTTGACCTAAACGGTTGCTGAATTCAGTCTATGTTTATAATTTATAATCCTACTAACTATAGTATATGTGGAATGAAGGTTTGAACCCATAGAGAATGCTATTATAACCACTAATCTTTTAAAACAAACTTTAAAAATGCCTCACTGTTGTCAGCAGTGAGGTTGATTTTATATATTTTCTTTTATTTTTTATATTTTTCTTATATTTTTTTTTTAATTAGTAAAGTAACTGAAAACTTCAAAACATATATGTAAACTAATTTGAAGATAAAAACAGTTGAAAAAAAATAACCAAAGATATAAAGTGCTGATAAATGAAAAATCTAATGAAACGCTTGGGAAAAAATCTCCATTCTTCTGGTTTTAAATGTATTACAATTCACATAAATGTTATTGCAGAGTACCACCATTTTAAAAGTGTGACTTACTTTTATCTACATAAGTTATTTCCAACAGATTGATCAATAATAGAGTTCTCCACTCTAAAAAGATCAAATGAGAACGTCATCATTTGTAATGACAACAGAACAAACTCACCATAAGTCCCGAAGTCTTTTGAATTTATTATCATTTGAATAGTGTTTCCAAAATCAATCTCCCTAACTGACTATGAAAATTTGAAATTAAATTCTAGTGGTAAAAGCTATTGGACGAATTCAATATTGATCTCAACAATCAATAATGAAAATTTTAAAATGATAAAGTGAAAAGAAAATTAAAAGATAACCAGGAAAACTTCAAATTATCCCTAAAGTGAATGATTTAAATAGTAAAAGTGTTCATTATAATTTCAACAATTTGTAACAATACAAACAAAGTAGTAATACTAGAATTAGAATAGAAGATAAACTTTTAAGAATATGTTCTGCTCTTGAACTCCTCCAGCTCCTGGAAGTCATTCTAGAGTCACCCTCTCATTTTCCTCTGCTCATACCTCGATCATAAAATGTGTATCTACCTCCGCCTAAATCCGATGCTTGCTCTGTCTTAAGAACCCACTAGCTTTTTCTTCTCGTCACCACCACTCTTTAGTATATTGAATTCGTCTTTTTCTGTTGCACCGCACACATGTATTTTTTCGTGACTAACACGTCGCACTAGATTTTTCCTTGTAACTAACTCCGGATGAGTTAGTTGAGTGAACTTGGATAATCTCTCATATCTTGAATGAACCTACATTGTTAGAACAAGGAAATAAATAAATAAAGATGCAAATTGAGTAAAATAGTCATTTATTAGTTTAATTTTATATTACATGTTAAAAAGTTAAATTAATGTAAATTAATAAATAATTAAATTATAATTGTTATTAAATATTAATTATTTGTTAGTATTAATGTTATTAATTTATTATTTAATCTTTAATTGAATAATATTATTAAGTTTTTAATCTATTTTTAACTATTTGGTTAATTTTACTAATGTTGTTATTATTAGTAATTATTAATTATAACTGAATGAAATTTTTGAGTTAGAAAATTATTTAATAAATATTTTATTTTTGTATTCAAATTATATTAAGATTACAATTATTTATAGAGTCGTTTTATGTTAATCTATTATTCTTAGAGAGTCAATAAGTTCTATTTAATTAATTGATCTAACATCTTGATTTAATTTTTTGATTAGTTAATATTTATAATTATTTTAAACTATAACTATTAATTTATGTAATTATATGTCAATTCATTGATTTTTATTAATTAAAGTTATTAATTTTAATTATAATGTTTATTATTTATTTATGAAAATTAAATCATTTACTATTTTAACTTTTTTTAGTTTTTTATAAATTTTAATTAGGTAATTTATTTTATATATTTTATTATTAAAAAATTATTTAATATCCAATATAAAATAATATTTTATTCAAATTAAAATTAGAAGATTAATAAAACTAGTTAAATCATATTTTAGTTAAGTTAATTAGGAATTATGTTTTAATTAATTATCTTATAACTATTATTTATTTAATATTTTAATTTAGTTAGTTTTTTATAGTTTGAGATTTTATTTTAGTTTAATTTTAATTAATTAATTAATTATATTTAATTTTTAATGGACTTATTCTCCCCCCATATTGACACAATAAGGGGGAAGGATTCGACTCATATTGCATAAACAGCCGCTGCATTAGAGGACTCCCTCGAAGCAGCAGGTTCTGCGGCTTCTTCCTCAACATAACATGCCTCGACTTCCACCCGGCCAACACCTCCTCATGCAACATCTCTCCAGCCTCAGAAACAATTCAAAGTACCTCAAATTTTTCAGTGGTGACGCTTGAGTCGCAACCATCTCCTCTAAAATAGAGGTGAAAAATGGCTGTTGCGGCATCTCACTTCTCCAGCACCGGTGGTACAACTCCACCTACAGAACAATGTAATAGCGGCTCGGGTGATTCGCGATCCCGCGAAAAATAGTGGTGCATGGTCCTCTTCCTCTAGATATAGTGTGCACAAAAATTCCAGGTGATGTTTTCTTAATACGATCCTTCTTCGGCCAATATCATAGGCATGTGGACTTCTTTAGATGGATCATTAGTGGGGGAAGGCGACTAGCTCCTGTACAGTGAAAGTGATTTCGTTCTTTAGTCGCGGTGATGTAAGATACACGTTGATATGAAATATGGGGTGAAACAAAGTTAATTTTAAATCTGGTTTGAGTATGGTTCAAGTCATTGTTTTGAGTTTCTCTAATTCACTAGTTTTGAGTCATTGTGGATCTATTCTGTGGAAATGGTGGTGACGGTGTGAAGAATGATAGGTATTGCATGGGAGAATAGAGAGATGTAGGGGGGTTGGGATTGGTGGAAATAAAATAATGAGACTCACTCATAGTGTGAAATGGGGAAGCATAGGTGAGTGCGTGAAGACCAGTGAGTGAAAAGTGGAAAAAATGGAGAAGGTAAATCCAATGATGAGAAACAGAGAATGTTGAGGAGGTTCTGGATAAAAAGAAATAAAATAGTCATCGATTGCTTAAACAGAAAGGTCACTGATGAGATAAAAGAGAAGGTCATCGATGCAGTAAGCTCAAAATGCCATCAATAGGCTATATTTAGAAAAGGTCACTGGTAAATAAAATAAATTGTCAATGGTAAGAAAAATATCCCCAATGCAATTAAAAAAAAGGGTCACCGATGGGAATAAAAGGTCATCGGTGAAAAAATTAAAGATTTCACCTGTGGAATAAAATTAAAGGCTCCCTATTGTCCACAATGAAAAGGGTCACCTATAGAACAAATAAAAGGACTAATGGTAACACAAAAAAGACATAAATTAAAATAATAATTCAGAATTATTTTATCTAAATAGAAATATTGAAAAAAATTAACTGGTTAAAACCATAAAATCAATAATTAAAATATTGAAGTTTATAAATTGAAAAAAACTATACAACATAAATTAAAAATAGGATTATTATTAAACATTATACTTTAATGTTATAATTTAATTATTAATTTATACTACTTAAATTAAAAACTAAATAATGGATAAACTAAATTGATAAACTAAATTGATGAAAGACTTAAATTTAAAAGGGTCTATAATAAGTTGAAAAGGATTGCATTGGTGACTAAATATGTCAGCAATAGCTCATTTCTACCTCATCA
The DNA here is from genome assembly GCA_963277665.1 of Viscum album. Taxonomy (NCBI): domain Eukaryota; kingdom Viridiplantae; phylum Streptophyta; class Magnoliopsida; order Santalales; family Viscaceae; genus Viscum; species Viscum album. The sequence goes on from OY728145.1 coordinate 1,712,435,284, forward strand.
GTAGACTAAAAACAAGAGTTAATGAATAAAGAATCTAACTGCATACTTATGATTAAATAATTAATGTTTTAAAACTTTAAATCAATTAATTAATTAACTATGTGAATACTTGATGTTAAAAGTGAACTGTTTTATTTAATTAAAATTAAAACTCTTCACTTAATTAATTAGAATGATGGTTAATCATATTAGTTAACAATGTAATTTTATTTTAATAAATCTATATTAAAGTATATAATATTAAAATAAAGTCTATGTTGATTAATACACAAATTATATTATTGAAATAATATTTATTATCGAAGAAAATTTAAAAAAGGTGAAGAGATTATAATTAACAAAACTAATTAACACATAATTAAATTAATGTAGAAAAGCAAGATTAAATTTATTATTTTAAAGACTAAAAATACATATTTAATTATATAAATTGATTATTTAACATATTTAACAATAAAAATAAAAAAGTACAATTATTTAGTAAAAAGTGCGTAAATAATTAATTGAATTATAAAAAATTAAGTAAACATATGTCGGAAAACTATGTAAAAATAGAGGCACATCAGTTGGCTGTTTCATTTTCAATAGAAAATAATAAATGAATAATAAATTTTATGATTTAAGAATCTAAAATATGTTATAAATATCATACTTATTTATTAAATCCAATGTTAGGACTATCCATTTATGGTTGTTAAGGAAAATAAAACATGATTTTTTGTGTATGCGGTCAATCACACATACACAAATGATTTTTCAAATTCCATTTGGAATTATGGAAAAAGAGATTGATTATTATTATCATAGAATAATAATATTAAATATATAATCAATAATTATTTCATTAAATAGGTATTTGAAAATTATATCTGGAAAATAAAAATAAAAAATAAAAAAAATTATGTAAAAATGACAACTTACTTTGAGAACATTGAGATTTCTTAAGAGGATACCATAGAAATTATAGAAATATGATAACATTTTATGGAAAATTATCAATATAGATACATTTTATTCTAGGGGAAGGAAAAAGGGTTGGTTTTAAGAGGAATCCTAATTTCTAATAGTGTCTCAGAGGGGTGGTTGGAGGCCCCTTTTATAATAGGTGAGAATTTATTTTTTATAAACATTTCTTCTTAATATAATGGGATCACATGTTAAACAAAAAGAGTGGCTCCAAAATTATACAATAATTGATTGGAGGGAGATATAATGACATACAAAATTCAAAAAATGATTTAGAAACATGATTTTAACATGATTCATTCCCTTTACCCCTTGAATTATTAATTTTCCATTGAATATTCTTCTATGGTAGCTAGGTTTTATCTAATGTAATATAATATTTATTCCTAAGCATATAGTGGACCATATCAGAAAATTTGGAACCAATGAATCTAAAATTTTCATGCATTTTTTTGGGTAAAATCTCTAAATGTTTTAAAAAATAATTTTTATATAATAAATGTACAATGTATTAAAATAACTTTTGATAAAAATATTAATTGGGTTTTAAAATATAAAGTATAGGTTTATAATCTATAGTATGAAATTTCCAATAATAATAATTTTGAAGTTATATACAGTGAATTGGTACATCTGTGTTTTTTTAGTTTTTCTTATTTAAGAAACATCATTCTCCTCACGTTATTTTGAAATTAATCATTAGGGAAAAAATAAGCACAACTATAGAAATATATGAATTTAAAAGGATTACTACTTAATAAGAGTATCTATTACATGAAATTTGTGTTAGGTAATCTATGACCATAAAAATATAAGAAAAAAATCCTTCTTGTGGTTAGAAAAAAAATTGAATATCAAACAATTTAATAGAAGTGGAGTCCTTCAATAGTGCATGCCCTCCTTAAATAGATAATATGATATAATAATCTTTTTTAATAACATTTATAACATTCACCAACATGATTAAACATGGTCACTGTATTATTTTAACTCTCTTTACACTAACTTGGTTTAAATTTATTTTGTTCATCATCATTTTCTTTTACAATGACTATAATGTACTTCAGTATCAACTTCGTCATTCAAACCTACCAGTCTGATTATCTGGGACCATTACACTTGGTCTATTTCCCTTTTTTGATACATTATGTATGATATCTCATGATATTTATTCCCATATATTGCATTTTAATTTGATCATATCTTCACTCTATTAATCAAAAAACACTAGATAGAAGGAATCTGTCTTGTATCACTTTGGTTGGTTCTAAAGCGTCTGATTATTTAACGAAATATCTCTCAATATCTTCAATTTGAATGAAAATTTGTTAGAAATTCACTGCAAAAGTAACATAAAAAACCTTCATCAATATATTATCCTCCATTTATTTTGTAATAATTTCTAAAAAATTATTTTGGGTAAGTGAAAAATCAAATTTCAATTTCCCAATTCCAAATTTTAGTACACAATTCAAATATATCAATGATTGAATTATGTCAAGATTCATATAATATAGGAGTCCCCATTTCTATAGGGAACTGTACTTAAATTGTAGAATCCATGTTCTTCAATCTTTCTTGATATCTCATATATAATCATGAATTTTACTTCATGATTATTAGAGCGTTGAATTTCTAGCTTAGTATTGTCATAGTTAATGTCTACACTAAACGTAATAATGTTCCTCAAACCAAGATAACCATTTCCATACAAACTTCTTTTTCCAGTAAAACTATGTTTGATAGAAATTCATTATTTATTTTATTAGTAGTTCCCTAAGTCACTCTGCCCAATTTTTTTGTCTGAAGAAATTGTTCTTGAAACCTATTTCCCATTATTTTTCAAACATCCTTTAATATAGAACATTCATAGAAACTTCCCTATATAATTATCTTTACATGTTTCCTCTGACCACTAACTTTGATAAGAAACCTCATTCTGGTGAACTTTATAATGCACTATCTATTCATAATGAGTTTCACTATCTAATGGCCCCACTCACATTCTACAATCTGATAACATTATATAAGTTTAATCAGCTAATATTTATATGATTCATATTCCCCACTTTAAATTTTTATCTTTTACATGTCTATCAGGTATAATTCATATATCTCTTAGAGATATTTGACATCATCTACAACTTCCACACCCCTTATACCTACAGGTTTTAATAAAATTTCTCCATCAATGAACATAAACTAGAATCATGAATAACATCATATAAAAATTATTTTTGTGTACTTTAATGATTACTAAATCATCTCCTAATTTTTTTCAAAACATATATATTTAATAAAGATGTGGATTTAATTAGATGAACTTTTATTTCAACAATCTATCTTATAACTTCAGTTTGTTGGAATCTATCCATTAGAATAGAACTATTGGGAACTTTATAAAATAAAATTTTAATTTAATGAAAAAAATTTGATTTATTTTTATCAAAAGAATAAAATACTAAAGAAAACCATTGTTCTTCTCAACTATCTTCTTTATAATAAATCCAGACCTAAAAACCTCTTGGCATCAACCGTATCCCCTATAATTTTTTTAGAATACATAGAACATAAATCACTGAATCATTGGAACATAATAAATGAAAAAATTATGAAAACATTAGATAAATATTTAGGAAAAATTAGTTTTATAAACAAGAATAATTGAACCAAAATATTATGCAATCCATAAAAAAGAGAATAAGAAATGTTTTCTAACTTATTTATTTTCTAAATTGTTATAAACATGCACTAAGAAAATTTTCCTTATCACAAACATCAACCTATAAAAAATACATTCCTACATCCACTTCACCAAACTATTAAAAAAGTTCACACATACTGAAATCATAGCTTACCCCTTTTAAAAGTTCCCCATAAATATATTCTCTCTCTAAAATGATAAAACATAGACCAATGGATTGATTTTTATGACATATTTTCTCCCCCTTGGACCATACTATCAAAAGACATGATGATAATGAGAATGAACATTATATACTATATTCTTGAATAGAGTGTGGTTTTATTCTATTGAACAAACTCAATCTATGAATTATTTCCCTTTTTTATTATTTAGTAAATATAACAACAATTTTCTCCATTGTAGGAACAAAATATAAATTGAGTGCATTTATTTTCTAATGAAATTTTATGAAGAGATATTTAATAGCAATTTTTTTGGATCTAGAAGGTTTTATTAGATCCTTAGTGTGATTAATATCACATTTATTATAACCACCCAAGATAAAAAGTAACATTAAATTAACTAATAAATATTCTAGTTGTGTATTCATAAATATTAGTAACATTTTAGCTTAATTTGTAGCTATATACGTATCTTTGGCTGTTTTGAGAGTTTATAAGTTTTCTTATTTATATTAATACTCACACATATTACTCCTGAGAAGAAAAATTAACAAGATAATGATATTATTTTATCAACACAACCTGACCAATCTATATATATGTGACTAAATAGATACATATTTCCCATGACATTATGTTTTATTTTGAAATCAATTACGTCTTTAATATATTTGAGTTTTTTTACATTCATAAGATGAAATTAATTTGGTTCACTATGATATATAACACACAATGTAACATTATACACCATATCTAGCATAAAAACCATTAGTATAGTTGGAATCCAATATTTAAAACCAACCAGTTCACCAATACATCTATTTTTTACATTTTATTTTTCATTTATTTTTTATTGGTTTTCCCCAGTAATGCGGGTTATAATTTATATTTTTTAAGAATGTATACCCTGGTGGATATTTGGAAAATAGTTTTTCTACCTATGAAACTAATCATGTGTGGGTGGATTTATGGGGGACATAACAATGTGCATTGTATAAGAACAATTTATCAAACTAGGAAATTCTTAGGTGTGACTATGAAACACTAATTTTGGGGGAGATAGTTGTAAAGCCATCAACTCCAGTATTCCAGATTCAGTGGTTACATTATTACATTAGTGCCAAATATAAGAGATCACATCCCAAAGGATAGAATTGTTCTGTAGCCTTTGAAAAATGAATTCATCAATGAAACTCAAATTTCAACAGAAAACATAAATAAAACATAGAAGTTTCTTTTAGAACACCATTATACCATTTAAAAAATCCTTTCATATCAATCATAATATATTTCCTGGAAGCCTATTGAAAATAAACAAAATAAATAGGTGAGATTTAATACCTATTAAGGGTATGGGTACAAAAAAGTATATCATGAATAAATAAGGAAAAATGAATTTGAAAATGTAAATAAATAAAATAACATTACATTTATTTATTAACTTGAACATGAAAAATAATATATCAAGAATAAATTATGACCAAATAATTCCATATAAATAATCAATGTATAATAAAAATTATCCATGGAAATTTTAACAAGGTGAATAATCACATGGATGTCAATAAATAATAAAATAATGAGGAAATTCATAATTTTAGATATCATAATGATATCACCAAGGCCTTGTTCTAAGACATATTTCTTAAATGGGTAATCCCTTATCCAAATAACTAATTTAGTTGGTCTGATGAGACATATGAATGCATCGACGGGCTTTATAGGCCCCACCGATCACATACTAACTACAATGAATTCCAAATATTTAAGGGGGAAAAATAATCAATATAAATTATTGTATTGAAATTCAATATATAAAATGTTAATAATTTCCCAACTTAAGTACCATAATAATAAAATTCTTAGATTAATAAGGAGAATAATATTAAAATAGTACATCCTTAGTCAATGTGATCATAAAAAATAAATAGAAATATGGTTTATAGAATCATTAGTGTATATTGTGATCATGATACTGAAAAATAATGTTAACATAGATTAAAATATTTTTAAAATATCATTGAAAAACATCCTAATAAAAATACATTTTTCACATTGAAATTATAGATATAAAATAAATTTTTTTCAAATCATAAGTGGAAAAAACCATTAAAAAATCATGTAAAATTGTAAATGAAGCTTCAAATCAAAGATTTCTCATAGTAGTGAGAAATTCTATTCAATCCATATAAGTTAAAGAATATTACTTTCACATTGTTTTAAAAAGGTAAAAAAGTACCGCATTAGGAAGATGACAAGATTATTCCTTTCCAACTATTCCGTAAAAATTAAAACATGGGTAGAAAGTTTTGAAAAAACATTTAGGGAATTTTAGAAACAAACTGGAACATATTTTTAGAAAATATAGATATCAGTGAAAACCCATTTTTGATCAAAGAGATAAATGAAGTCACATTTTCATTGAATAATATTCTCAATCACTTTGAGCACCTTGGAGAGGAAAAATGTACAATTAATTTAATTTTCATGAATAAACATATGGGAATAAAATATATTATTTTTTTACTGAAACATCAAATAATTTTCAAAATTGATACTTAAATTTAAACAATCTCAATTAATGATGGGATTGTGAAATAAACCTTTACAACTTTGGTACCTTTTTAATCATAATGCCTATAAAATAAATAACATAAAATAAAAAATTAAATACCATTAAGATAACGAAATTTGTGATGTAAAATATAAAAGGGAAAGTATATATACCATAATGAAGAAATAAGTGGTGAATATGGAATATGTCTCATGGAATAAAAATTGAGACTAGAAACCCTTATCTCAGGTTTGATTTCTCTTGTAAATATCCTAGACACCTATATAATAAATATAGATTTATTATATATCTATTTACAAACCACAATAATATATATGTAAAACTATATATTATTTTATTATAGGATTTTATCATAGATTTATAAACAGTTATTTATTAATTTTACTCATTTTGGTAATAACTACTTCATTTTTCATAACTGTTTCGATTTGGTAGTTTTAGTACTTTTATTATTACCTTGGTCCCAACATCTCAAGAATGTTTAATAAGATAAAAATATCATAAATATTAATTATATATGTGTTCAGAGTAATCTATAAAATATAGAGATAGAAAAACAAATCACTATATTCATAGAGATGGTAGACTGTATATAGACTTGAACATTGTTTTCACTTAATTTATCTTTATTACATTCCATGTAAAATGTAAATGAAAAATAGATCACATACCTTCATGGAGGTGGTAGTCTACACATACGTATGAGTGAAATTATACTTTTATAACAGATTGTAAGACAAGAAGAAATAAATGATATTATAATTTTTATTAGTATTTATATAATCAATATAATATACAGTCATTAATTCAATATTTATAACAATTATAGTGAAATTGTGATGAAAAATGAATTTCACCACTACATGGAGATGGTATGCAGTACATACACACTAGCAAGATTTTCATTTTTAACATCATAAAAAGGGGATAGAATATGGTTCTACCTTAATCATAAAAAAATATAATTTTATTCTTCAAAAATTATTTTGTTATTATAAGATGTATATATCATTTTACGAGGAAGAAAAAGAAGAAATAAAATTGAGTGAATTTATAAATTTGATTACTCCCACTTCGTTAGAAGTCATTTAGATGTATTTTTAAGGGACATATGGTAGATATTTTGGGCATACTAGTACCTCAAGAAATTGTCAAATGATGTTTATTAGAGTTATTTATTGGAATGATTTGAGCTAGATAGATCATATTGCTGTGAAGTAGTGAAGGAAGGGGTGACCTTTTATAATTGAGGGGAGGGAAACTCCAATAATTTCATAAAATATTAAATTAATATAATTTATATTTTCCCAAATGTAAAAAAATTGATATTATAAGGGCCCAACCTTAAAACATTACATAATATTGAATGAAATGAATAATTCACTTTGAGTATCTTTTCAAGATTATATTTTTATAGAGTTTGGCCACAACTATTACATTACATATAAAAAATTTCAAAGTAGTCACTTCTACTTAGATTCCATTTTTTTCATAAAATAAAATCACTTGAAAAAAAGATTAATGTCTTGTTCCATGTTTTAGAAAGAATGAATTTCCTTTGATCCTGTCCTTGACCCTATTCATATTTATGTCTTGTGAAAAACATTTCAAAGCTTGGGATGAGCATAAAAAGCTTAGTAAGGGTTATAAAACAAAGTAATAAAACATTAGTTCATCAATACATACATATCATAAGCTCATTAACATATTTCATGAAATCATAATATTTATGAATCACACATAGAAAACATAAATAATAAAGGAAACTTGGGGCACCCATAACATACTTACATTGTAGCTATCACAACTACGTAGGGAGTTACATTTGGAATAACCATTATAGTATATTCTCTAAATCTCTTAGGAGAAACATACACATTTACCTCCGTCATGTTACCCAAAGCATTGGAGAGCTATCTCAGACTCACCTGCCTTAGGTTTATCATGGAACCACCCGTATATTTTACAATGCCCAAGAACCATAACATATTCATAACACATAAAACAATCATAAAGGAAAGATGAAATTTCCACATTTCAATCAAAATATATCATTTAAATATATTGACATAAAAAATCCATTATAAAAACATTTTCAATACCAAAATACGTAAAAGTGTAAATGGTATTTATTTTCCATATAAAAACATTATGGCTTGTTAAGGAAGCCAAAGATCAAATAATACTCATGGTGGCGGAAAGGTCGTTGTCACCACGTACGTTAAAAAGAAACATTATTTTTTGTCATTTCATAAAATTATTTTTATAGAAAAGATTACTTTTGAATAAAAGTAATATTCAAAGGGGTTAATACACCATATAAAAGAAAGCCATGTATAAAACAAAATATGCTTCTGTGAAAGGAGATTGAGACGAAGTCCCTTACCTCGTGTCCAACTTGAACGGTTCGTTCTTTAATCTCGTGAATAATAAAATAAAGTTAATTTCTACTTGATTAAGATTATTTTTCATGTTTATTATTCTTTTAATATTAGTTATTAAAATTTTATTAACATTATGTAATCATTTATGTTTATAACGGTCGTTTTGTCGATATTTGGTACTTAAGTCAAAAATGGACTTCTTATAATTACAATTTGTTCATGTGGTCAAATATCCAATATATCCAAAATTATATTCATGATTTAGATATAATATATATCATATATATCAAGTATATATATGTATTCACAATAGTAAATAACATTTGGAGATAAGAAATGAAATGCACCTTTAATGGAGACGGTAAGCCATACGTACGCATAAACGACACTTTCATTTTAATTTCTTATTTTAATGGAATTAAAAAAAATGATACATAGGTATATTATAATTCCAGTATAATATCGTATAATATACCATTAACTCCATCCTTTAAATATTCCACATATGGCATGAACGAGGCATATCACATTGAGGGGGCGATAGTCCACACTTATTCAAATGAAATTATCACGTTTACTCATAATAGAAACCATAAAGGTATGATATAAATGAACAATAAAGAAGAATAAAAAAACGTAAAAATAATATATATCATATATAAATACAGTTCCATATTAATGGCCACCATGAGAGGTGGTAGGAGATAATTGAACCATCATTGTTTCGTGAGGCGATAGTTTTCCATCCACAAAAACAATATGTTCTTTACCCATTAGATTGAGATGTGTGTAAGTATACTTCAAATATTTCTCATAAAAATATCCTAGTATATTGGGGATACTGGTGTTGTTATAAAAGAATATAATGAAATTATTTGATGGGCTTGGAGAAGTAAAATAAAACAAAAGAACATAAGAGAAGATGTTACCTTTAAATCGAGTAATTCCCATTGGTTTGAATCAAAAGGGTTGGTTGAAGTGCCTTATACCTAAGTTAAGGCTTCTAGGAGGGGGAGATGGATTTAGGGAGATTAATTGGGAAGATAATGGATGAGCCAAAGAAATTGAGTGGTGTGAGGAATGTGATAGATGTGAGGGCTTCTTATAAGGGGGGGGGGAGGGCCACTTTAGGAAAGTGTGAAAATATTATTTTATTACATAATGATTTTCAGTTTATAAATGTCCAGAACCTTTTAAATTCTAATATAATATTACTGATGGTCTAAATAAAATCATCAAATTAGAATTGGATAGGGTTTTGATATTATTTTAATCTTTATAATCGTATTTATTTAAATCATTTATTAATGAGGTAAACACTATATCATTATTGTGTCATAAATATTTTAATTTATTTAATTTCTAAAGTTTATAAAAATACCATGATGTAGGAAATAGTTTTTTCTTTCCAAATAATATTTATAGTAAAAAAATATAACATATATAACCCTATGTAATGATTTATTTACTAAAAGATATTTGTTTTTGTCATTTTCATCTTTACTTTAAGTTAATTAAAATAATGTGTCCTTATCACTCTTAAGTAGATCCATGGGGTCCCAAAATTGACCCCAAGATGACCATGGTCAGATAGTTATCAACCAATAGTAATAGGACACATTTTTTGGTAATTTTATATTATTATAATAATATTTTTTTACCCTTATTTACCAGATATACCCTTTAACCATGGTAAATAAATTTTTTACTGAAGTAAATATTCATAATGTCTAAATATAAAATTTACTATTTACACAATTTACACCTACTGATTCCAAATATGGAATCTATTTTTCAATATTCAAAACAAAAAAGTTGCAGAAGGTAATTAAAAATTAATTCCCACTGTCAAAACAAATGGAATGTTTTTATGAAATAATAACTATCAAAAGATTAACAGTTGGTTATGTCCAATTTCAAAGTGAAATTTTAAAAAAATAATCAAAATTGGATTAAATGGTAAAAATATAATTTTATTAAACTTTAAAAATAATTAAAAAGATAATATAACCATATAAATAAATTAGATTAAAAGGCAGTTTAGAATTAAAATATAACATTTTCACTTTTCATTAAAAATTGAATTTTATTAGAAAAATTCCAAAAATTTACAGAATTTTTTTGATGTCCTGATTCGAAAGAAGAATTTTAATTTTTCAAATAAAACATTGAAAATTGACCCAAACTATATTTAATGATGGTTCTCCATCAAAAAGAGGTAAATCAACCTTTTAAAGTAAATAATGTTTAAATTAGATTCATTCAGATTTTAAGCCTATAACATTTATTGGATAAATGTAAAAACATTTAACAAACATGTATAATCATATTGTTGTTAGTCTTGTTCATTCCCACCAATACAATGGCTAGGCATTAACTATCATTTAAAATAGAAATATTATATTATTATTGTGCAATGTAAGAATTCAAAGAAACCCGTTGTTGCATATCGGGTACGCCATCAAACATAGAAACCCATTTAAGGTAAAATTAATATTTAATTCACAAAATATTAATTAAAAAGAAATTGTATAATATCTTTATTTACTGGGATGATACATCCTTCCCCCATTTAGGAAATTGTGCCCTCGCAATTCTATTCCCCTATCAAATAAATGGGGGTATTTATCCCTTATAGCATTTTCATATTCCCATATTACCTCTTCAACCATATGTTTTTTCCAAAAAATCATTACCTCGTGAATTACCTTATTCCATAATACTTTCTCTATTTAGTTTAGAATATGGACATGTTATTCCTCATAAGATAGATTCTCTTCCAACTGAACTATCTCTGGACATAAAACATGAGATGGATCTAGTATATACTTTCTCAACATTGAAACATGAAAAACATTGTGTACCAAGGACAAACATGTAGGTAAAGCCACTTTATACACAACTATTCCAACTTTCTCTAGGATTTAATAAGGTCCAACGAATCTCAGACTCAACTTTCCCTTCTTACCAAAATACATCACACTTTTCCATGCAAAAACATTGAGAATGACATGATCACCTACTTCAAAAGAAAGATCCTTCCTCTGGTTATTCGCATAACTTTTCTACATACTCTAAGCTGTTGTCATGTGATCTTGAATAAATTGAAATTTGTATGCCATCTCCTCTACCAATTCTGGTCCCATCAGCTTCCTTTTACCCACTTCATCACAAACAGTTGGTGTTTGACACCGCTTCCCATATAATGCATCAAATGGATCCGTCTGTATACTGGAATGAAAACTGTTATTATAATAAAAATAAACCAAATAATGATATTAGTACCATCTCCCTTAGTAATCCAGTGAACAAGCACATAGAATGTCCTCTGAGATCTAAATATTTTGTTCTGACTGCCCATCTGATTGAGGATGAAAAGCTGTAATAATATTTAATTCAGTACCCAACGAATTTTGAAGGACTTTACAAAAGTTGGAAGTAAACCTGAGATCACAATAAGATACAATGGAGAGGGGAAAACCATGTAAAGTATCTATCTCTTTAACATACAATCGAGAAAGTTGATCTAAAGACAAATTATCTCAAATGGTAAGGAAATGAGCAGATTTAGTCAATTGATCAACAATAACCCATATTTCATTATTACCCAGAGGTGTCTTTGGTCATCCCACAATGAAGTCCATGAATATATCTTCCCATTTCCACTCTGGCACTGGTATTGAATGAAGCATCCCTTCCGGTAACTACCTATCAACTTTAACCTACCAACAAGTCAAACACTTCCTAGTAAAATTAGCAATATATCTTTTCATTCCATCCCACCATTAATACTTTCAATGATCTCTGTACATCATAGTACTATCAGGATGAACTAAAAAATATGGAACTTTTCACTTCACATAACAACTCATTCTTCAACTGTGAATCAAAAGACACACATAATATTTTACCAAACCTAAAAAAAATCATTTTAAATGTTACATTCAGGCAACTTACCCTTCTGAACCAACTCTATCTTTTCCTAGAACTCACTGTCTACCTCCTGCGCTTGCTTTATTCTGTCTAATAGAGATGAATTCACTAACACCTGAAACAAAATAGATGATTTTCCTACACAAAAAATTCTATTCCAAGGTTTATCAAATCAAAAGCCAAAGTATCTCCTTCCAAACATAGCATTGTCAATGAAGCATTAATTTTTTGAATCAATGCATCAACCACTTTATTTTTTTTCCTGGATGATAATGAATCAAGCAATCATAATCCTTGATTAATTTCAGCCATCTCATCTATCTCAGGTTCAAATCATTCTTAGTGAATATATATATCATACTTTTGTGGGAAGTATATATTTCACATTTTACTCCATACAAATGATGCCTCTAAATTTTTAAAGCCAAAAAAATCAGCTAATTCCAAATCATGTTTATGGTAATTTAACTCATGAGGTTTTAACTGACGTGATGTATAAGAAATTAACAGATCATTATACATAAGGAAACAACCAATTCCTTTCAATGAAGCATCACTATAAATAAAAACTCACCATTTCTAGAAGGTAGTTACAAAACTCGAGCATTCACCAATATTCTATTCAATTCCTGAAAACAGTCATGACATTCTTTGGTCCAAATGAACCTAACACATTTTCAAGTTAACTTAGTCATTGGACTTGATAACCATGATTTTTTTCAAAAAACTTCTGGTAATAACCTGAAAAACCATGAAAACATCGGATCTCGGTTATATTTTTGTGTCTTGGCCATTCTTCAACAACATTTGTTTTAGCAGGATCAATAGTTATGCCATTTTTTGAAAAAATATGACTAAGGGGAAAACATTTCTATAACAAAAACCCACACTTTTTAAATTTCCCAAATTGTTTCTTTTTTTAAGGTTTTCAAGACAACTATTAAATTACTTTCATGCTCCTCTTTACTTTTAGAATAAACCAAAATATCATCAATGAATAGAACCACAATATTATCCAAGAACTCACAAAAAATTCTATTCATAAGATCCATGAATACAAATAGTGCATTGGTTAAACCAAAAGGCATAACTACAAATTTATAATGGCCATATATAGTAAAAAACACTTTCTTTGGAATGTCTGCTTCCTTTTATATCAACTGATGGTACCCTGACCTCAAGTAAATCTTCGAAAAATATTGTGCTCCCTGGAGGTGACCAAACAAATCATTGATATGTGGAAAAGGATACTTGTTATTAACAATGATGTTATTCAATACTCTATAATCAATGAAAACAATAATTGAACCATATATCTTTTTAACAAATAATATAGGAGAACCCCATGGTGATGTGCTAGTTTGAATAAAACCGTTATGTAAGAACTCCTAAAATTGCTTCTTTAACTCCAAAAGTTAAATTTGAGCCATTCGATAAGGTGGTTTTGATATTAGCTTAGCATCAGGAACTAAGTCAACATTAAATTTAACTTCACGATCAGGTATAATACTATGAAACTCATCAGAATAACATCAAGGTACTCATTTACCACTGGCACATCATTAATCTGAACTGTTCTTTTGTTTTCCACAATATGTGAAAGGTATCCTTCATTTCCATATTTTACTAGTTTCTCAACTTCATGATATGTCATCAAAATTAAGGGTTCATTCTTGTGGAAAAACTGTAAATATTTCTGAATAGATGTCTCTTTAGCTATGCAGTCAATCTTAGCATGATAAATAGAAATCCAATCTATACCCAAAATTACATCAAACTCTATTAGTGGAAAACAAAGAAGGTTTATAGGCATATTCTTTCCACACACAAAGACATGAAGGTACTTGTGATTTCTTTTTGTCTCAAAATTTCCTCTAGGTGTTTTTACCATAACTCTAGGATTCATATATTGAGATGGAATTACGATTTTACTAGAAAACATTTCATAAATGAATGAAAGTGTAGACCCCAAATTGAAAAACACATTGGAATAATCTGAACAAACCGAAAATGTACCTGATATTAATTCATTTGATGTCCCAACATCTACAGATGTATTTTCAAAAGATTTCACCACCCCTTTCTACCTGTAGTCTGGCTACTTTCCCTCAGTTGAGTTCTTTGTTGGAAACTCATATACATAATGACCCATTTCATTGCACTTACAACATTTTACTGACCGTAAATCAGATTTTGTATTGCCATTACCCAGCTATTTTTCATTACAATTATGAGCCTTATGTCCCATTTTATCACATCGATAGAACTTAACAGAATTCAAAAGACATTCCACATCATGTTTTTTACCACAATTTTTAGAAACTGTAAACTTATGTTTTTTACCATCAGACTTTTCTAAAGAGTTATTCCCCTTCCTCTAACACCTCAACTTATTATTCTATTGTTTTTCAAAGAACACCTGATCATCACGAAAACTCTATTTCCACCCTCTCTGCACATCAAAAAAATTTCCATAACTTTTGAACTCACAAGAAGCTAAAAAACTTCGATACATTGGATTTAATCATGAGTAAAAATGTCTGATTTTACATCAAGATCTCGTATGAAATTTGTATCATGCCTTTCTAGTCAAGTTAATTTTTCTTCATAAGCAGCCACCGAGTCATCCTCCTTCCTCGATTCTAGGAATTTGTTTTCCATCATAAGATAAACCACCTTAGGAAAATATTTCTCAAGAAACATACCTTTGAATTCATCCCAATCAAGAGTAGTAATCTCTTCACTATCCCTAATATTTTTTACCATCAGCCACCACTGATCAGCTTCACCTTCAAAATAGTAAACAACAAGACAAACCTTTTGATGTTGTGAACACCCCATAATATTGAAAAACTTCTCTAGTGATTTAATAAACCATTCTTATAGCACATGGTCAGATGATCCTATAAATGATGGGGGATGTTGTCGCATGAAATGCTCAACTAATGACATGTTCCTCTTTGGTCGATCTGGCTAATCTCATGCATGGATACCACCCCCATTTATAGCCTCAGTCAACTGTGCCATCACTACAAAAAAAGTTCCGATTCGGTCTATATTAGGTTGCTGATTAGGAAGGTTGTCTTTCTACTGATTTCATCCCAATATAGATGCCCTATTTCTTCGGCAAAAAATAAATATGAACATAGAAATAAATTAAGAAAAGCAACATGGTAATATTTAAATGCTATATCACTTCAATCTTACCATAAATTAATTTATGTACATTAATTTAACAAAATACTAAATTCTAATGTTATCTAAACCAACCTCTGATACCATCTCTAAGGACCTGACCTTAAAACATTACATGATGTTGAAATAAATGAATAATTAACTTTTAAGATCTTTTAAGGTTTATAGTTTTAGAGGGTTAGGCCACAAATATTATATTACATCTCAAAAATTTAAAATTATATACTTATACTCAGTTTCCATTTTTTTCATAAAATAATAACTCTTGAAAAAAAGGTCATGTCTGGTTCCATGTTTAAATAGCACGACTTTCCCTTGATCCCATCATTGAACCTATTCATCATGTCCTGTGAAAAACATTTCCAAACATTGGATGAGATTAAAAATATTAGTAAGGGTTATAAAACTAAAAAAAACATTAGTTCACCAATACATACATACATAGCTCTTAAACATGCCTCATGAAATAAAAATATTTAAGAATCACACGTAGAAAGCATAAATCATAAAGGTAACTTGTGGAAACTATATGATACATACATTGTAGCTATCATAACTACGTAGGGAGTTGCATTTGGAATACCCATCATAGTATATTCTCTAAATCTCTTAGGAGAAACATTCACGTTTACCTCCGTCACGTTTCCCAATGTATTGAAGAGATATCTTGGGCTCACCAACCCCAAGATTATCACAGAACCACCCGTATACATAAAATTTCCCAAGAACAATAACTTATTCATAACACATAAAAAAACATAAAGGAAATATAACATTTAAACATTTCAATCACAATATATCATATATATATATATTGACTTAAAAAATCCAATATAAAAGCCATTTTCAATACCAAAATACAAAAAATGGTATATGGTATTTATTTTCCTTTCAAAAAAACTAAGGCTTGTTAAGGAAGGACAAAATTAACTAATACTCATGGTGGTGGAACGGTCATTATCACCACGTATGTTAAAAGAAACATTGTTTTTATCATTTAGTAAAACACTTTGTAAATAGAAGATTCATTTTGAATAAAACTCAAAATCAAAGGGTTTTGTACACCTTATAAAACAAATTCATGTATAAAACAAAAATATATGCCTCAATGAAAGGAGATTGAGATGAAGTCCCTTACCTCATTTCTGATTTGACCCGTTTGTTATTTAATCTCCTGAATAATAAACTAAAGTTAATTTATACTTTCTTAAGATCCATTTTCAAGTATATTATTCCTTTTATATCACTTATTACATTCTTATAATCATTATGTAATCATTTAAGTTATTAATAGTCGTTTTGTTGATATTTGGTACTTGAGTCAAAAATAAACTTCTTATAATAACAAGTTGTTCATGTGGTAAAATATATATTATCTTCAGAATGATACTCATGATGTGATATCATATATATCATATATATCCTGTATATGTATGTATTTATAATAGTACATAATATTTGGAGATAGGAAATTAAATCCACCATTCATGGAGACGGTAAGATGTACGTACGCATGAACGCTACATTCATTTCTATTTTTTATCTTAATGGAATTAAAATATAATTATAAATAGGTATATTATAATTCTAGTATAATATCATATATAATATAATTAACTTCATCTTTTATACTTCCCACATATGGCATTAACGAGTCATATCCTTTTGAGGGGGTGGTAGTCTGCACTTCCTTAAATGAAATTATCACCTTTAACCATAGTGGAAATCATAAAGGTAAGATATAAATGAAAAATTTAGAAGTATAAAGAAAACATAAAAATAATATATATCATATATAAATACATTTCCATCTTAATTTCCACCATGAGATGTGGTAGGTGATAATTTATTAATCATTATTTCGTGAGGCGTTAGTTTTCTATCCACAGAAATAGTATGTTCTATACCCATTAGATGGAGGTATGTGTAATTGTAGTTCGAATAAATCTCAAACAAAACAGCCCAGTATAATGGGTATACCAGTGTCATTATAAAAGAATGTAATAAAAAGAGTTTAGGGGGTTGAAGAAGTAAAATAAAACAAAAGAACCTAAGAGAAGACATTAACTTTAAATCGGGTAACTCTCTTTGGTTTGAACCAAAATGGTTTGTTGAAGTTCATTATGCCTAAGTGAAGGATTCTAGGATAAGTAGAGGGATATAGGGAGCTTAATTGGGAAAAGGATGGATGAGACGAGGGGATTTAGAGGTGTAAGGTATGGGTTATAGGTGAGGGATTTTTATAAGGGGGAGGAGGGGCTCTTTAGGAATATGTGAAAATATTATTTTATTACATAATTATTTTCGGTTTCTAAATGTCCAAAAATTATTAATGTCAAATATAAGATGAATAATAGTCGAAATAAAATCATCCAATTATAATTTAAAAGTTTTTTGATAGTATGTTAGTCCTTATAATCTTATTTATTTAAATTATTTATTAATGAGGTAAACACTACATCATTATTGTGTCATAAATGTTTTAATTTATTTATTGTTTAAAAATTATAAAAAAAGTTATATGATGTATGAAATATTTTTAAATTTCCAAAGAATATTTATAGTCAAAAATATAACTTATATAACCCTATATAAAAATTTATTTAATAAAGGATATTTGTTTATGTCATTTTTGTCATTACATTATGTTAATTTAAATAATGTTTCGTTATCATTCTTAAGGGGTTACATGGGGTCCCAAAATCGACCCAAATATGACCATGGTCGGATATTTATCAACCAATATTATTAGGACACATTTTAGGGTAATTATATGTTATTATTATAACGTTTTTACCCTTATTTACCCGATTTACTCTTTAACCATGGTAAATAAAATTTTTACTGAAGTAAATATTCATAATGTAAATAAATAAATGTTTCCTATTTACACAATTTGGACCTCCTGATTAAAAATATGGAATAAAATTTTCCAAATTCAAAACACAAAAGTGGCAGAAATTAATTTAAAATTAATTCAT
Source organism: Viscum album (assembly GCA_963277665.1). NCBI lineage: Eukaryota > Viridiplantae > Streptophyta > Magnoliopsida > Santalales > Viscaceae > Viscum > Viscum album. The sequence continues at coordinate 1,712,454,186 of OY728145.1, forward strand.
GCTCTCAAAACAAAAGGCGTGTTTTTAAGAAATAATAACTATCAAAATATTGATGATTGTTTACATCCAATTTCAAAGTGAAATTAATTACAATAACCAAAATTTGATTAAATGGTAAAAATATAATCTAATTAGACTATAAAACTAATTAAAAATATAATGTAATGATATAAATAGATTAGATTAAAACTTACTTTTGAATTAAAATTCAACATTTTTCACTTTTCATTAAAAATTGAATTTTATCAGAAAAATAACAAAAATTTATCCAAAGTAAAATTTGATGTCCCTATTCTAAAAAATAATTTTATTTGGTCAAATAGAATATATAAAAGTGACCAAAACTAGATTTAATGAGGGGTTTCCATCAAAAGGTTGTAAATAAACAATTTAAAGTAAAGTATGGTTAAAATTAGATTCATTCACATTTTGAGCCTTTAACATTAATTGTATAAATGTAAAAACATTTAGCAAACATGTATGATCATATTGTAGTTAGTTTTTCTCATTACCTCCAATACAATGGCTAAGTGTTAACTACAATTTAAAATAATAATATTATATTATTATTATGCAACGTATGATTTCAAAGAAACTCGTTGTTGCGTATTGGGTACGCCATCGAACATAGAAACCCCTTTAAGGTAAAATTAATATTTAATTAAGAAAATATTAATTAAAAATAAATTTTATTATTTATTTATTTACCTAGGATTTTACTAATATTATTTGACAATAATATGAATATATGTTGAGAAAATCTTATGAAATAAAATTCAGACATGTTTGGATCAAAATTTTAACCTTATCTTTTAGTTTTAACACCATGTTAAAACTTTTGGAAATTTTTATAATATTAATGTTTCCTACACTTTAAGGGTTAATAATGACATTAAAAGATTAGAAAAGACACATTAATTGAAAAATGTTTATTTTTAATGCCACAAAAATAAATTTTCATAGATTTTATAGTTTTATAAATTTTAAATAATTTAATAAATTATCATTTATTATAAAATATCATTAATTCCATTTTTAATATTATTTTTTTAATTTGAATTTAAATACATAATTTAAAATGTAGATGTAAGACCCCAGGTAAATAAAGAATATGAAAATTTTATATTTATCCATATTTGTGAATAAAATGTTAATATTAATTTAAAAGGAACACAATGCTCGATGGCATACCCAATACACAACAATGAGTTTCTTGGAAATCTTATGCTGCACTCTAATAATAAAATAATATTATTTTAAATGGTAGTTAATGCCTAGCCATTGTAATGGCGGTAATGAACAGAACTAACTAAAAAATGATTATATATGCTTTTCAAATATTTTTACTTTTATCCAAAAAAATTTAGAGCCTTAAAATGTGAATCAATCCAAATTTAAGCGTAAATATTCTAATATTCTTTAAAAAGTCGATTAACTTTCTTTTGAGGGAGAACCCTTTTTATACCCACTTTTTGACAATTTTATATGTTATATTGGACCAAATAAAATCCTTCTTTAGAATCGGGATATCAAAATTTACTTCGTGTAAATTTTTTGTATTTTTTGATAAAATTCATTTTTTAATGAAGAGTGAAAAATGTTGTATTTGAATTCAAAATCTATTTTTAATCTAATTTATTTATAAGATTAGATTATATTTTGAATTGGTTTTAAAGTCCAATTATAATATATTTTTACCATTTAATCCAATAGTGGTCATTGGAATTAATTTCACCTTGAAATTTGGCTTAAACTAGTGTCAATCTTTTAATATATATTGTTTCATAAAAACCCGCTATTTGTTCTGACAATGGGAATTAATTATTAAATTAATTAATGAAACTTTTATTTTTTGAATTTTGTAATATAGACATCATTTTTGAATTCATAATATCAAATATTGCTCAGTGTGATTTTTTGTATTTTTCTGAAAAACTTCAATTTTTGATGAATAGTAAAACCACTAAGTGGTAGTTAAAAAACTGATTTTTCATTTAAATGAAACTTTACCACTTCTGTGATTTGAATTTCAAAAATCCTACATACATGTTTTTCATTAGGATGTAAAATGTGGTTCAATGGGATTAATTTTTTTTGGTGAATAGTAACTTTTAAGTTTTATTAATCACAATTAAAGGTAATTAGTGTAATTTAAGGTAAAGATAATGCTATAATAATATGAAATGACTTTGACACATGTCCTACCCTTATTGTATGAGTAATGGAAGACCAATACAATCCATGGGTCAACATGGGGACCCCATGGAGCCACTTTGGTTGGAAAATGACATTAATAACTTTTTATGTAAAGTTAAAATAAAAAATGTCACAAACATGTATTGTTTTTCTAAAACTATTTTTACATGGGGTTATACAAGTAAATTTTTTTACTAGAAATGTAAATAAGAAAGATAACATGATTTCTACATCATGATATTTTTTTATAATTTTTGGACATTAAATAAATTAATTTATTTATGACACCATGATGATGTAGTGATTACCTCATAAATGAACGATTTAAATAAAATGAAAAGATAGGGTAAAATATAAGTCTTACACTTGTAAAAAACCTATTGGATGGGTTTATTTCGAATCCTTATCACCTTAGCCTCGAAATATATCAATTTGGGACCTTTAAAATCTAAAACGCATTTTAATATAAAGAAACATTCAATAACTTTCCAAGAGTGCCTCTCCTCTCCTCTTATAAAAGGCCCCCACCCCTACCACTTTTCACACACCTCTCAAGCCATTGGCTCGGCCAAAATCTGCTCATTTTATCTCTCCAAATCCCTTTACTTATCCTAGAAGCATTCCCTTACGCAGAAATCACTTCAAGAAACCATTTTGGTTCAATCTAAGGGGAGTTACCAAATTTAAAGGTAAAGTCTTCCCTAATGTTCTTTTGTTTTATTTTTCTTCTCCAACCCCTAATATATTTTTATTCATTTCTTTTGTAACAACACCAGTATATTCAGTAGACTAGTATGTTGTTATGAGAAATATTCTATCTACACTTACACACATATCCTTATAATGGTTAAAGAACATATTGTTTCTGTGGATGGCGAATTACTGCCTCACGAAACGATGATTGATCCATCTTCTCCTTCCACCTCTCATGGTGACCATTATGATGGCATTATTTTTTAAATGATATATATTATATTTATGTCCTCTCTATTCCTATTTATTTTATAATTAGAACATACCTTTATGATTTTCATGTTGTGAAAATACGATAATTTCATACGAGGAAGTGTGGAGTACCACCCCCTCAAGTGTTGTGACTCGTTCATGCAATAAATGGAATGTATAAAGAATGAGATTAATGAACATATGTGACCTATATATCAAATATATTATACTGGAATTATAATATATATATCTCTCATTTACTTTTAATTCCATTAATATGACAAATAAATGAATGTAGCGTTCATGCGTACGTACGACCTACCGTCTCCATGAACGGTGCATTTCACTTTTTTATCTCCAAATGTTATGGAATAGTGTAAAATGAATATTTACTGGATATATATGACATTTAAATCATTAATAATATTCTGGAGATGATTTACTTATAACTACATGGACAATCATTTTCAAATAAGTTCATTTTTGACTCATGTACCAAACATCGACAAAAAATGTCGGATATGAACTGACATTATTAACCAATTATTATAACATTATAATATGTGATATGAACTGAATAATAATCTTTAAAGAAGGTACTTAAGAAATTATAAATTGAACAAAGTTTAATATTCAGGAATATAAAGAAACGAACAAGAACAAGTCAGACTTGAGGTAAGGGATCTCACCTCTCTCTTTCTTTTCAAGTACCCTCTTTTATGTCATTTCATTTATGATCCTTGTTCTTATGTTGGAGGATATTATTTTATATTCACCATACTTTAATTTGTATATTAATATTATGAGATACCCCATCTTACTCTCATCAATTAATTTTTATAATTTTTAAGTGGCGCTGTTAGGCTGCCTAATTTTCGTAAGGGATCCTACCTCTCTCTTTCTTTTTAAGTACTTTTTTTATGTAACTTACATTAAGCTCCTCTTTCTTATATTTGGAGATGTTAGTTTATATTCCACTTACTCTAAATTTATTTTAATATGATGAGAGACCCTATTTGATCTCATCAATCCATTTTTGGATGTTTTATGGGGCGACGTTAGGCTATCGGATTTTCATAAGGGGATTTTCATCTCACTTTTTATTCCCATGAGATTCATGCTACATTAGCCACTATTTCCTTTTGTGTGGTGTATGTACTGCCCATTATTTTAATATTTGTATAATATACTCTCATTTATGGGTGTTTACATCTTCATTGTATTACCCTTATTTCATGGGGTGTATGTTTTTAAGGTTGCCCAAATCGGTAAGGGAACCTTTCACACTCCTCTTTTTGAAAGACTTATTTTGTTATGTCTTTTAATTTACATATTTTTATGTTGGGATATGTTATTCTATATCCTTATTGATTAATATTTTATTTCCAAGTGATTAGATACCGTTTTATCTCCCATCAACTAATTTTATGAATTTTAAAGTGATGCTGTTAGGCTATCAAATTTTACCAAGGGATCTTCTTAACCCAATTTCGATTTCTTCGGGTTCAACTTGTAGTTATTGAATATGTCATCTTATGAATATTTGTGAATGAACTCTGGTTTTTTACACTTAATATCCACTTATTGGGTGTATTTATATTTTTCACACATAATTATGATATTGATTTATCCTTAATTTGAGGACACCTTTTTTATAAGGAATTTCATCTCATTTTACATTTCTATTGTGGCTTCATTATTGTTATGCACCAATTCACTCTTATATGGTTTATATACTGTCCTCAAGAATATGATATCATGAATCCATTTATTCTCATGATATTATAAAGTTCTGATTAAATGTTATTCCTCAATTATTATATTCAAGTGTCTCTCATTTTGTTAAAAACCCTTTAACTAAAATATCATTTTAAATGTTTTAATGAATTATTCTTATAAATATTTCTCATAAATATCCATATTTTCAAAATGGTTTTAAGGATTTATTTATATGGATATTAATGGTTTAAAATGTTAAAATCTTCAAAGTGGTATGGGACACTTTGATTCAAAAATCTCTTTATTAAATGTTTTAAATGGTTTTGAAAATGGTTTTTAGAATGGATTCATTATTTCAATATCTTAAAATGTTATATTGTTATTTCAATGTGGGAATGTTATCTTTCCTTTATTCTTAAGTTATGTGCTATGATTATGTTATGGTTCTTGGGCATTGTTTATGAAGACGGGTGGTTCCGTGATAAACTAAGGGTGGGTGAGCCCGATATAGCTCTCCAATGCATTGGGTAACGTGATTGAGATAAATGCTAAGGTTTTTCCAAAGAGATTTAGGTAATATACTGTGATGGGTATTCCAAACATAACCGTGAGAGTTACTCCCTACGTAATATTTTATGAATGCCTCAAGTTACCATTATGTCTTATGATTTCTTTGAGTTATTCCTAAATCATATGATTTAATGAGGTATGTTAAAGTGATTATGTTTTATGAGTAAAGTATTATTTCATTGATTCGTATCTATACATGGACTAATGTTTTCTTTCCGTATTGTTATAACCCTTACTGAGCCTTTTATGCTCATCCCAAGTTTTTGAAATGTTTTCCATAGGAATTAAAGTGGAATACGGTGAAGGATGGGATCAAGGAAATTTCATGATGTCTAAAACATGGAACTAGACATGAATATTTTGTTCAAGAGTTTATATTTTGTGAAAAAATGGAAAGTGAGTAGATTTATCTACCTTTTAATATATGAGATGTAATAGTTATGTACTAATTCTCTAAAACTGTAAACCTGAAAAGAGATACAATGTGAATTATTCATTTAATTCAATATTATGTAATTTCATATGGTCGGGTACTTATAGTTGGTATCAGAGGTCAGTTTAGATATCTTTAGAGGTTAGGGTATTCTTTAAGCATAAGTGACATTACCATAATGGCTATGATTTCAGAAAAATTCATAGTTTTTAGATAAACTGAATGAGTAAGTACATCTTAGTGTTTATCGTCCTCATTAGTACATGATGATTTTGTTGATATACTCCCACTGACATTTTTTGGTTTTAGTAAATGGATGGATCTAGCAGGCACCAATGTGACAATGGGAAACTGTGGTGATTCTCGGATTAAGAGACTGGATGAAATGGGGGAATCAATGAGAAATCTCATGGTTATTCTAGACCAACTATCAGGAGTCATGATCAACCACTTGAACCTTGGTGAGTTATCTAATGCATAATGTATGAGAGAACCAACTCTATGTGGATGTTTAGCTAATAATTATAAAGGTAACCATTAGGGTTATATGATCCTTACTTTTGAGGTAATTATGGGTTAGTATATGATGGAAGATGAAAGGCATGAGGTAAAATTGAGGTTAAATTATGTTATGGTTATTTTTGAAGATTTTATCTCTTTTTTGTGGAATGATATAAGAATTATGTAGTTTTGGAAAAAGGACAACACGTAGACCATGTGAAAACCTTTCGCATCGGACCAAGATGCGGGAATCGAACCCACAACTAAAGTGTGACTTGTATTTATCGCCTACCACTAGACTACATGAAGTCCCTGTTTAGTATGACAAATTATTTTTAGTTAGATGATCATATGAATCTAGAATATTTTGATTTTGGGTTATCTATGGAAATGATTAACCTATCATGGAGAATATAGGATTAGGTTGATTACTTTTCAATATGAGACTTTATGGGCAACTGATGTTATTTGGAGATAAATGTTAATTTACCTTGGAAGACTATGTGATTAAATCCTTCAAATATTTGGGTTTAAATCTTAGTTTAGTTTACTTTGGTGAATTTTATTGACAAATTTTTTATCGAATGGTCTTCGTTGAACTTTGGGTTTTGTTGGAAAAATTTTGGAGATTAAGAATAGATTTTTATTTTATAAAGGATTATCCTTTTTGGGTATTATCTGATCCTATACTAAAAATTTTGGTTTTGGTTATTTTCTAAAGACATGGGAAATATATAGTTCTCTTTTTTGGATTATGTGATTCTCTTGATGTTTATTATAGCACTCTTAATGTGAACAAGTCATCCTAAATATTCATCATTTGGAGAAAGTATGAGTTTGTGTTAGAAATATAGTAAAATTTGAATGTCAACATAACAAGTAAGTATGTTTCCTTATGGTTTAGTTAATATCAAAAATAAATTCCTCAATCAAAATTAACATAAAACTAAAATGTTGTCTGTTAAATTTTCTTACTGGGGAATCAAATACCATTTAACCCATCACATTTTTGTGGTTTTCGGGTGGTTAACTTTCTCCTAAACATGTTTTCTATCACTCTCCCTCATAAAATGACCCTTTTTTTTCTTCCATATCCATGTTTTCCTACATGGAATACTAGTATGGGTTATCTTAAGTGACATCTGGACTTCTCTTTCTTTCTTTTAAAGTGATAGTTTTACCGACTCTTGTTCTGATGTGGGACTTTCAATGAAGTTTCTGAGCCTAATTTTAAAATTGTGAGGACACAATTCCCAAAAGGGGGGAAGGATGTAACACCCCAGGTAAATAAAGAATATGAATTTTTTATATTTATACATATTTGTGAATAGAATGTTAATATTAATTTAATGGGACCACAATGATTGATGGCGTACCCAATACGCAACAACGAGTTTCTTAGAAATCATACGCTGCCCTCTAATAATAAAATAATATTATTTTAAATGGTAGTTAACGCCTAGCCGTTGTAATGGCAGGAATGAATAGAACTAACTAAAAATGATTATATACGTTTGTCAAATATTTTTACTTTTATCCAACAAATGTTAGAGGCTTAAAATGCGAATGAATCCATTTTTAAGCGTAAATATTATAATATTATTTTCAAAGTCGATTAACCACCTTTTGAGGGAGAACCCTTTTTAAATCCACTTGTTGAAAATTTTATATGTTATATTGGACCAAATAAAATCCTTCTTTATAATTGGGAAATTAAAATTTACTTTGTGTAATTTTTTTTTATTTTTCCGATAAAGCTCATTTTTTAATGAATAGTGAAAAATATTGTATTTTAATTCAAAAACTCTTTTTAATCTAATTTATTTATTTGAATAGATTATATTTTGAATTAGTTTTAAAGTTAATTATAATATATTTTTACCAATTAATAAAATAGTGATCCTTGGAAATAATTTCACCTTGAAATTGGACTTAAACTAGTGTCAATCTTTTGAAATATATTGTTTCATAAAAACACGCTATTTGTTCTAACAACGGGAATTAATTATTAATTAATTAATGAAACATATATGTTTTGGATTTTCTAAAATAGACATCTTTTTTTAATTCAGAATATGAAATATAGCTTAGGGTGAATATTTGAAATTTTTCTGAAAAACATCAATTTTTGATGAATAGTGAAACCACTAAGTGGTAGTTAAAAAACTAATTTTTCATTTAAATGAAACTTTACCACTTATAAGATTTAAATTTCAAAAATCCGACATACATGGTTGTTATTAGGATGTAAAATGTTGCTCAATGGGATTAAAATAATTTTTTGGTGAATATTAACTTTTAAGTTTTATTAATCTCAATAAAAGGTAATTAGTGTAATTTAAGGTAAAGATAATGTTATAATAATATGGAATGACCATGACACATGTCCTACCCTTATTGGATGAGTCATGGCCGTCCAAGACAATCAATGGGTCAACTTGTGGACCCCATGGAGCCACTTTAGTAGGAAAATGACATTAATAAATTTTTTATTTAATGTTAAAATAAAAATGTCACAAACATGTATTGTTTTACTAAAACAATTTTTACATTGGGTTATAAAAGTCATATTTTTGACTAAAAATATTAATTTTAATGATAAAATTATTTCCTACATCATGATATATTTTTTATATTTTTAGACATTGAATACATGAATTTATTTATGACACCGTGATGATGTAGTGATTACCTCATAAATGAACGATTTAAATAAAATGTGAAGATAGGATAAAATCTAAGTCTTACACTTGTCAAAAACCTATTTTATGGGTGGATTTCAAAACATTATCACCTTATCCTAGAAATATATCAATCTGGGACATTTAAAATCCGAAACTCATTTTAATATAAAGAAACATTTTATATCTTTCCAAGAGTGCCCCTCCTCTCCTCTTATAAAAGGCCTCCACCTCTACCTCTTTACACACACCTCTCAAGACATTGCCTCGACCAAACACTTCTCATTGTATCTCTCCACATCCATATCCGCATCCTAGAAGCCTTCCCTTAGGCAGAATGCTCTTCAAAAAACCCTTTAGGTTCAAACCAAGGGGAGTTACCTGATTTAAAGGTAAAGTCTTCCCTAATGTTCTTTTTTTTGTTTTGCTTCTCCAACCCCCTAAACTATTTTTATTCATTTCTTTTGTAACAACAAAAATATCTTAAATATACTAGGACGTTGTTATGAGAATGATCTGAGCTACACTTATACACACCTCCATCTAATGGTTAATGAACATACTGTTTCTGTGGATGGCGAATTACTTCCTCACGAAACAATGATTGTTCTATCATCTCCTACAACATATCATGGTGGCCATTATGATGGAACTATTTTTTATATGATATATATTATATTTATTTCCTCTCTATTCTTCTGTATTTTATATTTAAAACATACCTTTATGCTTTACATGTTGTGCAAATGCGATAATTTCATACGAGGAAGTGTGGACTACCGCCCCCTCAAGTGATGTGACTCATTCATGCAATACATGGAATGTATAAAGGATGATATTAATGAAAATATGTGAAATATATAACAAATATATTATACTGGTATTATAACATATATATCTCTCATTTATTTTTAATTCCATTAATATGACAAAGAAATGAAGGTAGCGTTCATGCGTACGTACGACCTACCGTCTCCATGAACGGTGAATTTCAGTTATTTTTATCTCCAAATGTTATGGAATTGTATAAAATGAATATGTACTAGATATATATGATATTTAAATCATTAATACTATTATAGATATGATTTACTTATAACTACATGGACAATCATTTTCAAACATGTTCATTTTTGACTCATGTACCAAACATCGACAAAAACGTCTGATATGAACTCACATTATTAACCAATTATTATAACATTATAATATGTGATATGAACAGAATAATAATATCTAAAGGAGGTCCTTTAGAAATTATAAATTTACCAAAGTTTATTATCCATGAATATAAAGAATGAAGAAGAAAAAGTCGGACTTGAGTTAAGGGATCTGACCTCTCTCTTTCTTTTCAAGTACCCTATTTTATGTATTTTCATTTATGCTCCTTGTTCTTATTTTGGAGGATGTTATTTTATATTCACCATAATGTAATTTTTATTTTCATTTGATGATATACCCCCCATTACTTTCATCATTACATTTTTATAATTTTTAAGTGCCGCCGTTAGGCTGCCGAATTTTGGTAAGGGATCCTACCTCTCTCTTTCTTTTTAAGTACTCTTTTTTATGTAACTTACTTTAAGATACTATTTCTTATGTTGGGAGATGTTTTTTTATATTCCTATTTCTGTAAATTTTATGTTAATATGATGATATACCCTATCTGATCTCATCAATCCATTTATGGAAATTTTATGTGGCGCCGTTAGAATGTCAAATTTTCATAAGGGGATTTTCATCTCACTTTTTATTCCCGTGAGATTCATGCTACATTGGCCACTATTTCCTTTTGTGTGGTGTATGTACTACCCCTTATTTTACTATTTGTATAATATAAACTCATTTATGGGTATTTAAATCTTCATTGTATGACCCTTCTTTCATGGTTTGTACGTTTTGAATGTTTCCAAAATCTGTAAGGGAACATTTCACACTCCTCTTTTTAAAAGACTTATATTGTTATGTCTTTTAATTTACATATTTATATATTGGGATATGTTATTATATATCCTTATTGATTTAAATTTTATGTACAAGTGATGAGATACCATTTTCTCTCTCATCAACTAATTTTATGAATTTTAATGTGACGCCGTTAGGCTGTCGAATTTTACCAAGGGAACTTCATAACCCAATTTCGATTTCATTGGGTTCAACTTGTAGTTATTGAATATGTCATCCTATGAATATGTGTGAATGACTTATGGTTGTTTTAAACTTAATATAAACTGATTGGTAGTATTTATATTTTTCAAACATAATTATGAGATTGATTTATCATTAATTTAAGGATACCTTCTTTATAAGGGATTTCATCTCATTTTACATTTCTATTGAGACTTTATTATTGTTATGAATCAATTAACTCTTATATGGTGTATATACTATCCTCTGGAATATTATATCATGAATCCCTTTATTCTCATGATATTATAATGTTCTGATTAAATGTTATTCCTCAATTATTATATTCAAGTGTCTCTCATTTTGTTAAAACCCATTTAACTAAAATATCATTTTAAATGTTTTAATGATTTATTCTTATAAATATTTCTTAAAAAATATCCATGTTTTCAAAATGGTTTTAAGGATTTATTTATATGGATATTAATTGTTTAAAATGTTAAAAGCCTCAAAGTAGTATGGGACACTTTGATTCAAAGATCTCTTTATTAAATGTTTTAAATGGTTTTGAAAATGGTTTTTAGAATGGATTCATTATTTCAATATATTAAAATGTAATATTGTTATTGCAATGTGGGAATGATATATTTCTTTTATTCTTAAGTAATGTTCTATTATTATGTTATGGTTCTTGGGCATTGTTTATGAAGATGTGTGGTTCTGTGATAAACTAAGGACGAGTGAGCCTGATATACCTCTCCAATGCATTGGGTAATGCGAAGGAGTTAAAGGCTAACGTTTCTCCGAAGACATTTAGGGAATATACTGTGATGGGTATTCCAAATGTAACCACGAGGGTCACTCCCTACATAATAATGTTATTAATGCCTCAAGTTACCTTTTATGTCTTATGATTTCTTTGATTTATTCCAAAATCATATGATTTAATGAGGTATGTTAAAGTGCTTCTGTTTTATGAGTAAAGTATTATTTCATTGATTCGTATGTATATATGGACTAATGTTTTCTTTCTTTATTGTTATAAACCTTACTGAGCTTTTTATTCTCATCCCATGTTTTTGAAATGTTTTCGACATGACTTAAAGTGGAATACGGTCAACGATGGGATCAAGGAAATGTCATGATGTCTAAAACATGGAACTAGACATGAATCTTTTGTTCAAGAGTTTATATTTGGAGAAAAAATAGAAACTGAGTATTTTTTTCTACCTTTTAATCTATGAGATTTAATAGTTATGTCCAAATTCTCTAAAACACTAAACCTGAAAAGATCCTCAATGTGAATTATTCATTTAATTCAATATTAAGTAACGTTATTAGGTCAGATATTTATAGTAAAATTAGAATATAAAGATTTAAAACCAGAATAATCTATAATAAATATCTATTAAATTAATGTGACACATTTAATAATTCAAATTATATCATTTTTATTATTTTTAATATCATTTATTTATTTTTACATTAAGTAAATAATTTTCGATTTAACTTTGTCAAAGACTTTGAAGTAATTAAATATTCACATAAAATTAAAAAACAATAAACTGTGATACATATAAATATATTATATTTAAAAAGAGTATATATTATTATACATATCCTCGGGTCATCTATATGTTAAAAACATCATAGTAATTAAAAATAATAGTGTTCAATTTTGACTTTTTATTATATAAAATATTACAAATACAATAATCACATTAAAAATGAAAGAAAGATATATATTTTACCTCTGGATGATTATCAATGAGATATAACCATCCAATAAAATATATTCAAGTGTTAGAGTAACATATTGGCCCTTATCCTATTATATTAATCATTAATTGCCTAATTTACCCTTTATTGTGGTAACAAAATTAGTAAAGTTACTATTTATACTGAAAAAATATAATTGCTTCATATTTTAAAAAATTTAAACATAATTATTAAATATATATAATATATTTTACTGAATTAAATTTCTTTAATTTTATTAAATTGATATTAAATTAAATTTTAAAACCTTGATGAAAAATAGTTTTTTCAAAAAAAAAATTCTCTTTAGGTATAAAAATGTTTTGATAAAAAATTAGATCATAAAATTTATTATAATGAAATTAACTATATTATTAATAATTTAAATGAAATATTTTTAGTTCTAAATAATTCTAAAAGAAATTTAACATTCTAATCTCCTGAAACAAAGATATATTTTTCAATAAAAATCGGTATTTTCACTATTCACAGAAAAATCAATATTTTTTAGAAAAATAATGAAATATAACCCTAAGATAATTTTTATATGAGTACTTGAAAAATGATATTTTTTTGAATAAAATTTATATAAGTTTGATATTTTTATTATAATAAATATTTAGAAAAATCTACAGAAATCATTTTTGAAGAAAATATTTTTTTAAAGAATAAAATAAATTTAATGAAAATTGGGTACTTATTTTCTAAACCATAATCAATGAATTTTTATTGGGTATGTATTATATTTATATATATTAAAATTTATTTAATAGTTTTTATACCCATTATTTCAATGGCTAGTTTATAATGATCATATTTAAAAAATAATATTTTTATGGAATCATGTATTGTATATACTATAAAACATAGTGTGATTTTCAAATATAAAGGTCTTAAAATTGTATATAATACTCCATTAATGCATAGTTTTCTTGACCATGTAGAAAAACCATGATAGATTCATAGATATTTAAAATATTTTTCTCTTTACCAAAATTCCCTTGTGGGATTTTAAGTCCCACCCTCCCATTTTTGTCCCATTTCATGTGACACCCCATTCCCTAGATAATAGAGATTGTCCACTCTTCATTTGGTAGATTATTATCGAATAAAAAGTTTTTTTGATTGAGGTATGTCATTATATTGAACAATTATACATATTTTCCCCATTATCTTCATTTTTTCTTCCATTTTAATGGATATTTGAAACCCTATATTCATGGTAGGATGAACCAAGGGTTTTTAATGGTGAGTATTAGTAGGACTTATTTTTTTAGTTGTGTGGGGTCCAATTCTTCAAACAATAGGTGGTTTTCATAAAACATGTTGAGTTAAGAAATTTTTCTAAGGTATTTGTTTCTATTTAAGAGTGTTTTATATGGATTACATTTTTAATTTTTAATCTCTTTTAGTTTATATTTGTAAAATTTCTATTTAAATTATTTATAAATGTTTTTAATTGCATATTTTAAGTGATCCATTGTTTTATTTTTAAAATTTAAGGTTTAATGTGTGTTTTCCAAGGGAAAATGGATTAACTGATCTCTATGTGTTTTATAAAATGGATCAAAATTATTTTAAATTTATTTCTAAATAGATTTTAGATATTATTTTAACTTGATGAATTCTTTTAATAAAAAATTGCATGTTTGTTTAGAAAATCATCTTGTGAAATTGATTTTGATGTATGACACACTTAGTTTGGATATGTTTAGCATTGAGTTGAACATGAGACACCTAAGGTATGATCATGTGTGTTCTATGAAATCATGGGAGACTTTGGGAGGAAGACCGATATAGATTATGGATATTATCAAATAGATAGAGAGAGCTTTTGGGAGTACGTCCAAGAGTGATTATAATTGTTTGACTATGATACACAGAGATATACTAGGATATAGTTTCTAAAAATACGATGATATCTTCCAAATTATTTAGCTTGATATCAAGTTATGATCTAGTCGCACTCACATAATACAAATATGGTTATAACCCTTAGTGAACATTACTCACAGATGTTCATTTACATATTTTTATGCATTATGTTAGTTACTTATTGTATGTGATATCATGTGTTAGGCCCATTTTAAATTATTTTGTTATATGATGTTGATGTTGATGTTTATAACTTTTTCATGCCTTGTTTGGGTAGGATAAGGGTGCTCATGCTCTGTAGAATTTATTTCATCATTTCATCTATATTGGTAACTGTTTTGGAAAAAAAAAATTTAAAAAAGTAAACCAAATGGATTTCAAAGGATTGATTTCAAATGAAATGTTTTAAGAATAATTAGTTTTGGAAAATGATATTTCAAACAAATTTAAGGGTAGGTATTAGTTAAGGTTCATAAATAAGTTCATTGTGATATCCAAATAGGATTTGTGCCTCACATAATATACATATATATATGCCTTTGGGAAAATGTAGATTTTGTTTTGAAGGATACAGGTAAGGGAAAGAGAAATTTGAATATAGGTGTAACTTTTGGATTAACACTCTGAGTTATTTTGTTAGAGGAGATGCGATCTCTCTAGGTCATCACTTTAGAATATATATTAGAGTTTCTTTCTTTTAGTATGCATTTATTGGACATGTTTGGTCCAACCCTATATTTGTGGGGTTTATATTTTTGTTTGATACCATGTATATCCCTCTTGTATGGAATGATACATATGTGATATTTTTTATGGTATTTTTCATTTTTTCAATGATTTTTTACTCTGATCATATTTTTATTTGTTCCATCAAATCTGATTATATCAACATGTCCATCAAATTACATGGATATTAAATTCCATTTTATCATGGGAGAAACAATTTCTAATAGGTTTTTCATTATTCAAAGGGTATTTTCTTTTCCCCATGGTGATTAAAAATGATCTTTGGGCCATAGGGCCTACTAGCCCGGGGGATGGGTTGGGAAAACCCATATGAGTTATATACAAAACGGTATCAGAATTTATTTTTTTGGGGGTTGATGGTAGATGAGATATAAGATTATCTGGACTGAGTGTTATAAACACAAGAGTGTATGATAACACTTATTCACATAAAATCATTGGTTGAATAAGATTGTGTTTAGATTTTGAACCATGTAATGGGTTGTTATATATGTATTTTAAGAGATTCTATTATTTTTTGTGAGTTATGATGTGATTTTATTAGTTATTATGAGTTTTAGGGAAAAATAAGAATCTATAGGTGTCATACAATTTAGGAACATGGTTAGTTGTAATAATACACAACTCATGTGATATTTCCTATTAGTTTAAATTGACACCAGTATGGTTGGAACAAACATTTTATAACATTATTTCCAAACCATGGACAGTAGGGAAATGATTACAATTTTTATGATTATCCCCTTTTATTTAATGATTATATGGATTTTATTTCCGTTGGTTGAAAAATATTTTAAGGGTTTCATTGAGCATAATTAATAATTTTTAAGACTAAATTTTATATTTATTGTGCTTATGTTCTATGTTTTATAGACATTGACTAACAGAAGGGAATTTTCAAGAATTAGATAGGGTTATGTAGATCATTCCCCTCTGGATAACCCTCTAGTTGGTCCAGCTCTAGTTAGATTTAGTAATAAAAAAAAGAATCATTAGGCTCAGTGTGAGTTTAGGAGAAACCATGGCTGGTGGACTATGATCAAGAGTTTACTTGGAACAACATACTCATTTTCTTGAGAATAATGGTACCAATTTAGTTTAAGGAGTGTTTGGATAGGATTTAGTGGATCTTTTAGTTTTTCATGACCCTTGGGACCTCAAAGTTCAACTTGACCACATATATACTAGAAAGACTCGGTATAAAGTGGTGGGAATCTATGTTGTTATTAGGGAGGTATGAGGATCTCACATGGAACACTTTCAAAGTGTCTTTGAATCTTCAATTCTACCTAATGAATTTGAGGGTAGTGAATTTTCATGACTTTTGGATGTTGTAATTTTTTTATTATTTAGTGTTTTAGTATGTTTCATAGTATATCGAGTTAGTTCAGGTCACTCCAAAACATCTCATGAATGACTATCTCATGGATGGTAATTTTAAATACTCATGAATCTAGATATTAGTTTATGATTTATTCTTATTTTCCTGATAACATTTCCATCATTGATGAAAATGTCACCACGGGAGTGGTTAAAATGGATTGGAAAATATGTCTCAAAATTTTTCTTTTAGGTAGTGGTAGCCATAGTTCCATGTCTAGTTAGAATCATAAGTATGAGATATCCTAATGGGGTAGAGTAAATAGATCCCAATAGTCATCAGGTATAAATCAAATATCTTCTATAAGGTGTAACAAGATCATATTCTATTAGTGTGGGAAGGATGGTCATACCAAGCCTAGTTTCCTAGAGGGTTGGGGAAACTACCACAAGTATGGATGTTTATGACATATTAAGATTTTTTTTATGATAATGTGTAGGGTAGTAGGGTTGGATCTAGGTTATCAAATGGTTTTTTGGTATTTTTTGATGGTTCCATGGTTAGATGACCCCATTCTCTAAGTAAACGTGGTTCTCACAAGGTGAAAAGGCTTATAGGGGTCCTGAGTTGGGATGCATTCATGCAGTAGATGTTATACCATAGGAATCAGATTACGGTATAGAGAACATGAGTGGTACAATTTTAATATTTTCTTACATAGAATATATTTAATTTGATATCAATGCATTCCATTCATTTATCTCATTAAGGTTACATAAATCTTTGGACATGTGAGTGGTTTTGATGACTTTTTTATGGTTTTTATGAAACTGTTTAGTAGGAATAATGTAGAATGTTATAATTTTATAGTGTAAAATATTTTGGTTACTAAAGTGTAGAACATTTTGTATTTTCTCATGTTGGACATGAAATCTTTCATCCTTACCATTAAAATGGACTGGTTAATTAACTTCAAAGATCATATTGATTTCTATCACAAAAGGGTTAAATTTATATCTTCTGATGGGAGAAATTAATTCCTGTATGGGGGTGGGATAGATGATGAGGGAGTTTAGGACCAGTTTCATCAGAGACGGGTTTTGTTTCATACATGTTTTCTAAGTTGTTCTTTGATTTCTCAAATCATGATTTGGAGGTTAGTCTTCCGATTGTCGTGGATATGTACCCTAATCTTTTATATAGGATTTTTCTATGTTTCCACCCCTAAAATAGGTCAAGTATACCATAGATATACTCCCTAGGATGTTCTATATTTCAATACCATCGTACTAGATGGAATACTTCATGTTAAAAGAGGAGAAATTTTTTCTAGATAGCCTTGTGTCAAAGGGATTTTCTCACTCCTTCATTTCATCATGGGTATATCCTACTCAGTTATCAATGAAGGTGGATAGAAGAATAAGACTCTGAATTGACTATCATAATATTAGTCAAGTTACGATAAAGAACAAATACCTATTTCCTAGAATTAATGATTTTCTTGATCATCTCATAGGATCCTATTGGTTTTCAAAGATCAATATGAGATTCTGATAAAACTAGTTAAGGGTACATGAAGAGGATTTTCTAAATACCATCATTCGAAGATTGTATAAATTTTTTGAGTATTTTTAATTTAATTTGGGATAACTAAATCTACTATAGTATTTATGTATTTATTTATAGGATCTTACACTATTTTTTAACTCTTTTTTTATCATGGTTTTTGATTATGTCCTAGTGTATTAAAAAATAGGAAAGGATCATATATAAAATATAGAGCTTGTTATGGGAGTCATTAGGAACCGTAATATATTAAAAAACTATCCAACTATATTTTTATTCAGGATTTAAGGTTCAAAGGACATGTTATATCAGTGTAAATAGTTTTAGTATATCTTAAGAATATTTGAAATGTTATACCTTGAGAGGGGTTTAAGAATATATTCAAAATAAAAATATTTTTGTGTTTGGTCAAATATTATAGAAACTTATTACAGGAATTCCCCATGATAGATTACCACTTAACACATTTAATATTAAAATGGGTGATGTTACATGGGATGTGATGTGTTGATGTTCGTTTCTGTAGTTATAGGCCAATTTTACATTCACACAATTTCAAATTCATCCAAAAACGCTGAAAGATTATCAACCGTATTGTATTTCCATTATCATGGCATTGAGATGTGTATTGATGTTATATGACCATGTGGTGGCCTATAAATCATGGAATGTATTCCCATATAAGTATAATTACCCCACCTTTGACTTGGAGTTAGAATCCATGATGCATGCACTAAAGGGTTGTCAACATTACCTCATCAGTGAGTATTTTATAGTTTGCTCAGATTACAAAGCCCCGAAGTACATCATATCCCTGAGGGACATGAAAATTATAAAGAGACATTGGGTATAGGATCTTCAATATTTTTATTTTTACATATCTTATTCACCTGATAATTGGAATGTAGTCATTTATGCTATGATTTTGAAGCGTAAGATGAAGGCTTTTAGGAATAAACATATGAGTGGGTATGATGAGTATAATTTATAATATAATTATAGTGATGCATTAATATAGAGAGTTGGTTTTATCAACTAGTTTATAGGTCAATCCATATTTTATTGTTCATCATAGGGGTGGGAAGGTATCTGATCTTGAGTTCCATTAGATTAGAAGTGTTCTTAATGGTTGGGAGACCTCAAGTGATGAGTCATAGTTTTTTGATGGATATCTCTTTTTTCATTAAGTGGTTGCTTATTACAATAAAACTGTGGTAGGTGGTGATTAATAATGGGAATAATTATAGTTGGTCTATTAAACCTTGGGTAAAAATATGTTTTATACCTTTAGAGGTTAGTAATAGTATCCTTGGATGAGAAATTTGATTACAGACGTTGTTTGTCATTATTTGACCCATCTAAGAATCTATGATGTGAATCAGAGACCAGATGGGCTATAACAAAATCTTCTCATTCTATTATAGAAGTGAGATAAGATATTGATGTATTTCATGATTGAAAAAACATGTAAATTGAGTGGGTAATATGTTATATGGGTAATTTTCAACCGTTTGAAAAAATCAACCCATTTTATTCCCATCTAAAAGTTGAAAAAGTTAAGAAGATATTGAAAACCTGAATGTTTGATAGTTTTTTAGGAATTGAAGAGTTCCCTCAATTATTCTTTCTTAAATGGATTTATACATAAATTATTGGTTTTAAAAGAGACTCTAAGTGGCTTTGGGAACTAAGAAATGGTGGGTAACTATGTAACCCCAGCAAATAGATGGCTAGTCTTAGCAGACAATACATACTCTGAAGGATATGCTCTGAGCATGTGTGCTGTACATTATAGGTTTGTGGGAAAGGAACATGAAATTGGATGCATTTTATTATAATAATTATTATCAATCCTAGATCAGGATGGATCCATTTGAGGTTTTATATGAGCGGCCCTTCAAAAATCAATTGTGTTGGGAAGAGGTACAGGATAATTCCATATAGAAAGAAAGCCTTATTCAGGAGGTGATGTAGGTAACAAGGCTGATTAAAATAAGGATATTAATAGTTCATAGTCACTATAACTATTAAAATGATCATTTTAATTTATTTTTAGAGTTTTATGTGTGTGATTATGTCTTTATTCATGCATTTTGTTAATAAGAAATCCCTTTTTAGGAAAATATGGAAAGCTTTCACAACATTATATTAGATATTTTTATTTGGAGAACGTCTTTGGTTGCAAGACTATTAGTTAGAGTTTATATAATAGTTGAATGAAGTCAATGAAGTCTTTCATTTTTCCTATGTGAAGAGGTACCATCCAGACCCATCCCATTTTATATAGTGGAATAATTTGGAGGTTAATCATGAATTCCCTATTGTGGTTAAAACCATTTATATAATTTATTATCTGAATGAGGTACTCAATGTTAGATATATATGTTTAATTTGTATTCATTAGAATTATGGTGGTGATATCAATGTGAAATTGGTGTGGGAATCTTTGTTGAGAAAGTATTATCCTCACTTGTTTCTTTATAAGGATTCATGATGACTTTTCGGGGGAAGAAAGTTGCACGATATAGGTATTTTTGACAGTCAATAGGTCACTAGTATATTAATTTTTGAGTATTTATTTTATATTCTTTTGATCTTGGTTTTCATGGGTTCTATGGGTCATATTGTTATATATATTTTTTAAAAAAATAGGCCTTGGTGAACAGTTGGAATATGAGTTTTCTAACAATGTGTCTAACAATGCGAGGGTGGATTATGGGTGAGAACCCACTTTTCACAGTATGTGAATTGTTTTTCAAAACGTTAGAGGATTGAGAGTAACCATGAATGTTTTAGTTTTTAGTAGATAATATCTCCCATATAGTGTATGAATGGGTTTCCTTACCTTGTGGCCAAATCTTGCGAGTTTCCCATATCTTTAATATAATTGGATTTTTACCAAAATAACCTTAAAAGATTTTTAGTCTCACTCTATAATGGAACCCAACCCCATAATCCCAAAGAAAATGCCTTTATTATATTGGCATGATTAAAAGGAATGAAATCCCAATGGAATGAATGGTATACTAGTTTTGGAAACTAGATACATATATGAAACCCAATTTACATTGGGAATAGGAAATAAAACATAAAACATAATAAAAAAAATGCTTAGAGTCTTGGAAAAATCATTCAACGGTATATTCTTCATAACATGGGGAAATGAAACAAAGTAATGGTAAGCTTAAATGATTATTACATGTTTAATTAAGTGAACTAAACAATGAATCAATTAAAATAACTAATATGGAATGGTAATTAACTGAGAATACTTTCTATTTAAATGACTAGATAAGGAAAAACCAATATGGAGAGGTAAATAATTGAGCACACATTCCATTTAATCAATAGAATGAGAAAAAAATTCATCCAATGAATTTGTTAGGGAAAAAATCCTCTGGGTAATAATATCATAATTTTGAATGTAGGTAATGCTTAATTTTTGAACATCGTGTATATGGTTCATGAACAACTAGCATCAAGTCCTTTCATAATACAGTTTAATCTATAGGTAAAAATATGTTTAATGGTATCTTAACTAATTCATCTCATGAGAATACCTATGAATCAAGGGTCTATCTATAATTGTCACCCAACCACCTCTTTTAGTCCAAATCATTACTCATATGTCAAATAATAGATTTAATTAATAAACAATGTGCCTTATCATCAAATATTTTTTCTGAATAAAGGATATATATTTTTCAATTATTCAAAAATTAATCACATAAATTTCAAGGTAAAAAATGTATGTAAAAATTGAATATGGTTCAGATATAATCATATACACCATATAGTAATATGAACATTTAATATAAATTTAATGTCTAATGAAAAATGATTATAATGAAGTAATGTTTTCATGAGAAAGTTAACAATAAAAAAACAAGGTGATATTTCACTATAGATTTATCACTTCTTAATTTTCTTGTAAAATCCACTTGGATGAAAAAATTCAAATTGAAATTTAAAATACCATTTGAAATGAATATGTCAGGATATTAATTTTCAATGGGAAAATATATACAATATATAAAATTTAATTGGTGCACAATAAAAAATAAGTCTCAATGGATGGTAAATTGTGACAAAATCCCTTACCTTATGCTTTATTTGGTAGAACAAGCATTAAAATATTTTATAATGGATTTAAAAATGTTATTAACCAATAAAAATACATTATTAATATTTATAATTTCATATGTGATTATTTTATAACATCTTATCACCTATTCCTTATTAATATCTCATTATATTCATCCTTTCAAGTAATAACTTCTTTGCTTTTTATTATGATTGACTTGTTATTTTTTGTTAATATTACTTAGATCATGATTTAAACATTTATAGAATTTAAAAAAAGATACAAGTATAATATATATTTTTTATATATGTTTTTAGAGTAATCCATAATATCTAGTCATAATAGATGAAATACACTGTTTATTGAGATGATAAGTAGTATGTACACTTGAATACTATTTCCATTTCTTTTTTATACTGAAAGAAAAAAAATAAATGAAAAAATGTATATTATAATTAAAATATAACTTTTTATGTCATGTATGTAAAAATTTGTTATTAAACCCATTTTTAATACATTCCATGTAAATCTTGAACAAATCAGATTTTTTTAGGAGGCAATAGTCCACACGTCCACAAACGATGTTATCATATTCCTAGAAAATGAAATAAATGATGCTGTGTGTTATATAATAATTGAATAAGTATAAATACATCGTAAAGATCATAAATATAATATATAAAAGATAAACTCTTTATTATTACAAACTTCTAAATGTTGTAATAGGAAAATGAATGACATCAGTTCATGGGGTGGTAGTTTACAGTACACATGAACAATGAATGTGTCTCTCATATGATGAAAGTGTGTGAATGTTTTGAAAATACCATTTACACAATAAAATATTATTATATAAAATATAATTATGATATATAATCATGGTATAATAATACTTTATGGACATGGAGAAGAAAATAAAATGAAAATTATTTTATAAAAATGTTACCTCTTCTTCAGGTTTCTTCATTAGGTTAGTAATAAATCCTTCAATGATTTTCTCTAAACCTAAGATAAGGCTAATATAATGAGGATAATGAATTTAAAAAGATATTTAGTCAGGTTTTGGCTGATCCAATTTGTTTTTACAGGTGTGAGGAAGGGAGAATAAGAGGTCCCTTATTATAACATAAGAGAGGGTCACTCTTGGAACTTCTCAAACTATTAAATTAATGTAAATTAATTTTCAATTGAAAATGGATCCAAACATATTAATTTAAAAAATAATTTTTTTTGGGTTGAAATAATCCCATAAAATAAAATTTATACCTGATTTGACAAATTTTATACCCTTACACTCTCGGTTTAACCCTTATTTTACCCCTTTAAATTTTACCATGCCAACATGAGAGGGTCTGTACAATTACTAAAAATGTAAAAAAAGACCTATAAATGAGTAATGTATGAAAATTTTAATTACATCATAATAATGTTTATGAATTTAATATTTCAAATAATTTTATATCATTTAATAAAATTTTATTTATTTTAAAATATCATTAATGTCAATTTTGACACTATTAATTACTCAGATTTTTAAAAATTAACAAGATAACTCTTATAATTAATTTTTTATTAAATTAATACCCTATAAATTTAATATTTTAATTTTTTTTTAAAATTAAATATGTAAAATTATATTTATTTTAATATTTTTAATAACATTTATTTAATATTTACATTTCATTAATAATTACTGAATCATAATTGTGAAAGCATTGATGGAAATTGTTTCTTCTATAAAAATTTTAAAAAATTATCTTGATGATTATAAATAATTTATATTTCAAAATAATAATTATGGTATATTATTTATTATAGATGACCATATATTAAAATTATTATACTTATTAAAATCATTATTGTGACAAGTATAACTTTTAATAAAATAAATTACTATAAAGGGATTAAATTCATCCAAGTGGATAAAAGTAGTCAACAATTCTAACCATTGATTATTTTAATATAAATTTAATGGTTAAATAAATTCATGAGAATTTTTATGGTAATTGGAAAATATTTATAATAATAATTTTACCCTTAATTACCTGATTTACCCTTAACTGTGGTAATAAAATTATTATATATACAATTCAAATTATCCAGAACTAGAAGGAAACTATTTAATAAATCTGTATCTTTTGATTTAAAATATGGATCAAAAATTTCAAATTTCAAAACACATTAGCGAATAAAATTAATTTAAAATTAATCTCGAATAAAGGGCGAGAAAGTGAATATTTAAAGTGAAAATGTTAAAACGTTTGTAATGTTTTTATATCTAAATTCAATATAATAAAGATTAAAATGATATAAATTGGATTAATATATTTATAATTTATATAATTTTATTCAAAAAAAATTAAAATATAATTTAACATGATTAATTATTTAGTTGAAAAGTTAATTTTCAATTAAAATGCAGTACTTTTCACTATTCATTAAAAAAATAAAATTTACACGCAAAATACAAAAAAATAACCCTATGACAATTTTTGAAAACTGTCAATAAAAAATAAAGTTCATTGTTTCAATTTTTTTAAAATTGTCAAAAATTAGTTTTAAAACAAGTTTTCTATCACAGAGCGGCAAAAAACCATTAAAATATTATAACTTTTTTATGCGTAGAATTGAATTTATTTTTATATCAAGTATAGAAAAAATAAGATTAATGTTAAAAATTTTATTAAATATTATATATATATATCATTAATATAATCTATAAAGGGTTAATTTTTAATTTTGTTTGTATAAAAAACAAATGTGTGCATTAAAATAGTTTTTAGAAATTTTTTTTTTTAAAAGTGGTTTTACTTTCATTTCTAATAAACAAATCCTCAAATAATTAAATATATATACATGTGTAAAACATATTTTGACAATTTATTTAATCATGTTCATCCCCAAAATTCTAGTGTCTATGTTATAATAGTTACACAATAACAATATTTATTCATTAAAGTTTTGTGTTGCATATCTTATATGCTATCGAACATTCATTAATTTTAAAAATTATTGAAGTTACATTTTATACCCTTTCTGTTATTTTATTCTCGTAACTATGAAATTGGGATTAATAACAAGGTTATGATATTTCAGAATAACTTTTTTGAAATCCCACACCAGAAAAAGGATTAATAATACTTTTACATAACAAGAGAGAAAAAAGTTCAACGAAAACCTAAGAGAGAAGTTTCTAGTTTTACATGAATGAAAAAATGGATATAGAAGTGAAAACTAATTCCCATAGACTCATATAGAGTGATAGACAATATATTCATCATAATGCTGACCATCACATAATTTTAAATTTATGATGGTTTAAAAAGTCCACTAATTTATTTATAAGAATAATAAAATAATAAAGTTTTATTTTTTAAAATTAATTTCATAGAGTTGAGGAATTATTTAACTCTCTATAATAATACTTATGAATCATCCAAATCTCATTCATATCCATACTGCCTCTGAGCGGCGTCGAACTACCGCTCTCTTGCGCTAGGGTTTCCCTAGCGGCAATTTGGAGGGGGAGGCCCGTGCTTTGCCTTGTCTCCCCCCATTCCTCGCTTCTTCCTCGTCCCATCCAGTGCTTTCTCGGTGTTCTTATCTCTTGCTGATGGCTTTGACAACTGGATTTGGTGGTATTGGAGAGGTCGAGTCTCTCTTGTGGTTCCCAAGCCCGATCCGAACTCTGATATGGATTCAAGTACCTTCGTGTCACTCCCAATCGGCTTGCGGAAATGGTTTCAAAGAGGCTCTGGGATGTGCTATCTGATCGGTGAAAGGTGTTTCAAGAGGTGCATCCATCGCTGGATTTGTTCCGGGTCTTGGTGGTTCTTTCAAGATGTTGTTTGTCGATGGCATGGTATTTTGGGTTCTTTCCACCTGTGAAGTTCTACCGATGGGGATTTATGGAAAGGTTAAAGGTTCTCGCATTGGTTCTTCATTCTGCGGCGGCCTCTATCTGCTCAACCTTTTCTCTGGCTTCCAGTTCAATCACTCCTCACCAGGTCGGTCTGGTGTGATGGTTCTGAGGAGGCTTTGGGTCTTGTTGGTAGAGCAGCCAACGGGGTTCCAGGAGGCGATTCATGTGTTGGATTTTCTTATTCTCTTGGGTTTCAGTTGCAGTTTCTCTTGGATTTGGAGATATTCGAATAAAGTTGATATATATAGTGGTTTTGTCAATTTTTGTGGCTGTGGAGAGTTTTATGTGGTTGCCTGTTCTGGTTTTTACAGTGGCGTCTTTGGGCTCCAGTGGATGGATCTTGGTGTTTGTTGTGAAGTAGTTTTGAGTTTAGGTGATTATTGTTTATGGAATTTTGATGTCGAGGGTGAAGTGGTGACAATTTGGTATAGAATGGTGTTTTGATGATGATGATGGTGAAGCTGAAGATGAAGGTGACAGTTTCCTGGGCGATGGATGGACAATTGTTGTGGCTCTGCTTATCTGGTTGTTTTTTCTGGTTACCGGCTCCGGTGGTGGTGGGGAAATGATAGTGTCAATGGTGGAGATGTAATAATGATGGAGGCCAGTGATGTGGCAGTGTCTAATTTTGATTGTTCCTGGATCGGGGTTTAGATATTTCTTGAAGATTGGTATGTGGATGTGTTGGCAGCGGCTGCCTGAAGCTACGAGATTCGAGGGTGCCAACTTTGTGTATTTTCAAATTTTAAGCATTGGTTGTTCTGTGTTTGAACATTTGAAACCTAAATGTACGGTGACCACTTCCTAAAGTGGATTTTTAGAAAATTAATAAATGGATTGAGGAGGAGCCTATATTATAATTAAATATAAATTAATATTTCATAATAAAATATTATCCTTTTGTTGTGCCTTTAACTAATTCTACTTCATTTCATAGTAAAATTTTCATCATATAGTGATGTAATAAATTAACCTCTAAAACCTAATCCAATGATCATCGCAAACCACCTTATAAATGGATAACATTTTCAAAAGATTTTGATCAAACACGTAACGACTATGTTATCTAAATTTTAAAAATTAACTTATCATTAGTCTTTTATCGACATGAATATTATATTTAATCATCACGTACCAAATATGTGAACACCTCTATGATTTATTCTGTTGAAACATAATAATAATATAAATTACCTTAAAAAATTATTGAAAACATGACAGTTTCATTATTCATTAAATAGAAAAAATATTTTTTTATATATTCCTCAAATAAAAAAATGTTTTAAACACCATAAATGATGACATAAACCATATTTTCAACAAATCATTAATAAGTACCAATGTAGTCATTAATATATAATTTAATTTATCCATATTAATCATTTAATTATCCAAAATTCATTATCTCAACTAGGGGAATATATTATTCTTTATCTTTCCCTCAATTATATGTTTTTTAAGAACATAAAATTGTTATTGAAATGTTTTTTCTTCTTTATCGTTGCTGACCAATAGATGATTTTAAATCATTGATGAAAAATTACTAGATAACAATCCACATAAAATTCATAGTATTTAAAACAAGGATATCCTCGATAACATACACTTAAATCATAATTCATGGATCCAAATACATGTGAAAATTAGTCATTCCAGTTCAATTATATCAATATCATACGCTTTACCTTGACCTCATAACTTCTTCTGAGGTATATTTTATCGACGAATGGGGCATTCATTTGTATATTGTCCCATATCATTGCAGTTATAATAGAAAATATAAATCTTTTTATCCTTACCTTTTCATTATTTTGCCATGTTTCCCATATCATCACAATTTAAAAAAAATCATAATCCTTCCATGAACTTCCTAAGGAATATTTTTTAAAAAATACCACATGTGGGAAAATAATTATTTTTCTTCTTCCCATCATCATTATTTTTCTCCACCATACACTACTTATATTTCTTCTCTTCAAAGCTATATAAATTGCATAATTATTTCTCTATCTTGTTATAACTGAACATTATTTCACCATATGAAGACATTTTTTGTGAGACTAGATCCCTTATGATATATGGCTTAAGACGATAAAACAAATGGTCAATATTGATCTCTATGTTTCATATTTAATACATAGTAAACCTTGATAAACTTGTAAAGGCATATTTATAATCTTCAACACTTTTTTCTCCCTTTTTCTTTAAGATATAGAAAATTCTCTTCATTTTAATTTGTTCCTCATGAGGGACATATTTTTCTCATAATGTATCCTTAAAATAATTCCCTTCCATGAGTTCTATTTCATCAACATCCATAGAATTATATATCAATAATCCCCATTGTTCACCATCATCTTTGTGGAAAAAGTTTACAAGTGTAACCATTTCCACCATATCCCAACACTACAAATATCTTCTCCAAATAAATAATGTATTTCTTAGATGAAATTATTTTATTAGTATCACTAAAGGATTAGGGATTATATCACATAATGAAACACAACATAAGATAGAGTCTATAAAGACCCACAATTATCGTGATATTTTTCTTAATACATAATAATATTATGAGTTTGTAGTGTCTGACGACGCTCGATTCAGAGGACAGGTGTTCCTAGAACCAATTTCTGAAGTTTTGTTTGGGTACGTTCAGAAAACATGTGAGAATGATTTTATATCTTTTGAACCGGTGCTCAAAATTGATATTCCAGGGTACCGTTGAACTCGTAGTGCCAGTTTTCTCTTAAGAAGACATACTTCTTGATGGCAGATGATTGGGAATAAATGTTAGTTTTTTCCATTTTATAAAAAAATAAAAAAAATCAAGTGTAGTCACCCTTTATTTTATTCGACCCACCATGTGAGTGTGGGTAGTTGGAACCTCCAATTGAGAGTTGTTGGTGGGACCACCACACCCTAACCACCCATTCGAGGTTATGGTGGTGGGCTTACCCAAAACCAACATCCCATGTGAGGTTAAATGTGGTGGGGACCACAAGAGGCCAACCGACCCCTATTTAATGGGAGGAGGTCTTAACCTCTCAACTCTCCCTCATTAATGAGGGAGAGCCTCTCCACCTTTCCCGACCTTAATGAACCAAACCCCCCTAATTTATTATGCCAATGCACATGATTTCATTGGGTGGAGCTGGGTTATTAATTCCCCCTTTTGAATTACGTGCCAACACTTAAAATAATAGGAAAAATATTATTTTATTCGGGTTGGAATTCTCTTCTGGAGGGATTATTGGAAAAAATATCCCAAAATAGAACCATTCTTCCAATGAAGAATACGAAGAATGCGAAGAATGCCTGTGACACTCTTCTTCTGCAACCTTCTTCCTCGGACCCCTTCAACGTGAGATGTGATCGTCTACCATGGTTTATCGGCCATCCTTCCACGACGTTAACGATAAACAAACGGCGGATCAATGTTAGGGTGTTTTGTGTTATTTTCCTTTTGATTATAAACCGCATTCTTCGTTGAACAACGATATGGTATAAGAATCACCAATTTCTATCACCGCAATGAAGAGGGATCGGGCCACACGAACACAGTCTTACCCTCCCTTTTTTTAATGTTTGATGATGACGGCTTGAAAAAAAGGTGATGACGACGAGGATGGCGAACAAGGGTCGTGCTACCCCCAGCCTCCGCGAACCGTGCCGCCCCCACAATGCCCCCACGCCCTTCCTGCGCCCCTACGCGCTGCCCTAGAGCGCTGCCTGCACTCCGCCGGCGCGCTTCCCGGCGTCCTCGTGCCCCACCAGCGCACTGCCCCACGCCCCGCGCCCCGCCGCCGGCCTTCCCGTCACCCCCATGCCCTGCCTGCAGCCTGACCAGTGCCCTTGCGCCCTACGGGCGGCCTGCCCGACCCCTACTGGTGGCCTACACGGCACCCCAGCGCCCTGCCCGGTGCACCCACGGTCTTCTGGTGCCCAGCAGGCCAGCCCGCGCCCCGCGCGGCCTGCCTGCTGGCCTCCCGGTCACCGGCCTCCCATGCCGACCCACAGCTTCCCCTACGGTGTCACTGGCTGAACCAGCCCGGTCTCCCATGCTACGTTACTGAGCCACCTATATGGTAACTACCAGGCCGAACCACCCTCGTAGTCCGCTGGGCTGAGCCAAATGGACCGGGTCAAAACATTGCTGACTAACCCGACCAATGGGCAAGGTCAAACCCAATGGGTCTGACTGGGTCGACCCAGACTGGGTTGGACCGAGTCGTTCCGACAGCGTCGGACCGGACCCTGGACCATTACTAACCCATTAACTTCTTGGCCCATATCATTTGCACTGGATGTCCGTTTGACGAACCATCAGTGGCACTGATATTCTTAGTGCATAGATGTGCGTTTGAGTATACCCCACTAGAGTTCGGGGTACAGTTGAGACACGGTCAGGTTGGTTCGTACACAAATTGAACCGGGCCCGCAAGACTAAAATGATAATAATGCACATACCGGGCGTCCAATTGACGTGCCGTCTATTGCGTTGAAACCCCTATGACATGGTGGTCCATTTAGATACTTCTACGTGAGAAATTGTGAATCTTTGAGTATCGAACAGTAGCTCATGCAGCGGATCCTTTCAGCGATGAGCAGAAAGAGTGTGAAGACCTAGAAGCTTTAGACCTGACAACTGTTTGACCGATTCGACTCAGATTGATTCTATTAGCCCAGTATATGGAGCGCCTAGTTATTGGCGGAAAACACATGGTGAATGGAGAACCTGGTAGTTGGCAGAAGACCCGCAGTGCTCGATAGGAGGAGTACCTCGATAGGCTATTTGCGGGAGCTCCTAGTATTTGGCGGCAAAACTACAGTGGATGGAGCACCTGGTAGTTGGGAGAAGACCCGTGGTACTCGACAAGAGGATTACCTCAGCAGTCTAAGGTTAGTGAGAAGTGCCTCAGTGTCGCGATATGGCCACTGCACTCGATAGACGAGGAGTTCTCCAGCTGCTGTGGTTTCGAAAATGAAAATCCTGGTTTGAGCTGAGTCAATGACCGTTGTATTTTTCCTTATGATTGAGATGGGTTACTTGATAATTTAGGTATATGTATGGGCACATAACTATGTAATTGTTATCCGTTAATTTCATAATTTTTGGTTTATCCTTATTGGATTTTGTGAGGCCTTGAGGGTCTCAGGGTCCCTACTGAGTATCATTATACTCACCCTTACATGTGCTATTCCCACACCTCGTTGTGTTGGATGCAGATGACAGACATCGCTAACTGAGGCGAAATGTACGAGGACTGGACGGTACCCAGAGGTGGACCTCACGACGAGTCGGTACCCAGAGGTGACGGACAGTAGTGGACCACTGAGGAGGCTATTTGTACCTAACCTTCAGGTAGGATCCGTGGTGGATGATCCTGGAGCTGCTAGACACCGTCCAGCTGTATAAATTTTTGGTTGTACCTGTTTGTCCTTTCCTTGCACTTTATTGTTGGGCCTGTATTTCTGGACCATTTACTTCTAGCAGATCTTTTGTTATACATTTTTTACATAGTTTTTTCTTCTGCTTGTACTATGGTTGTGTGGGTCTACGTTTTTTAAAGGAAATGCCTTCCTAGTTATAGGGATTTACTCCTTTGGGGCTAGTCGCTAGCCCCTGACCTATGGAAGGTGGGCTTGGGGTAGTTATGGAAGGGGTCTTAGGGGATGGGTCCTAACAAATTTGTATCAGAGGACATCAGTTCTACCACAGAATGGAGGACTCTGATATTTCTTTATGTGAAGTAGTAGTGTTAAGTGTACTAAGTGTGGTTTTTAGTTCATGGAGTCTAGTGTTGGTGCGGAAGGCCGACATATCCATACAACAGGACCCTAAATTTTGATTTCCATCTCAGTGTATGAAAACACTGATTGCATGTGTGTTTTCAAAAGATTTCTTTATGTTTGCTCAAACCAGGTCAGCTAACTCGGTTTAGTCTTTTGACTGTGTCACATCTGTTTTTTTAGGATGCATCTGCGCGGATGAACATATAGAGCCCCAAGAGTTGTACGTACTGATAGCCCACCGACCGACATGGCCTTAGTAAATGGCCCTCTTCCGATTGAGGCACCAGAGGAGGCACCAGTAGTACTACTTCCTGTTGGGCCACCGATGCCACCAGCCCTAGTAGTAGAGAGTGCATGCCGCATGAGCATGATGCACGTGTTCCAATTCCAGAGGCCACCCAGTTTTTGGGGAGATACAGACCCAAAAGCGGCTGATGATTGGCTGGAGGATTTGGTGAGAGTCTTCAGACTGGTAGAGACACCAACCGACTTCATGGCGGTCCTTTCTGCTAGCCTCCTTTAGGCAGGAGCAGGCAGATGGTGGAGCCTGAATCTCCAGATGCATGATGAGGAGACACTACTATGGGAATACTTTGAGGGCCTATTCCAGGTGGAGTTTGTACCAGCCACCCTTCATGCAGTGTGGATATTGGAGCTATTACATATTCAGCAGGGTAGCAAGATTGTAGCTCTGTACTCAGCGAGATTCACTAAGCTCTCATGCTACTCCACTGATATGGTACAAGACCCATTATTCAGGGCCCAGACCTTTGATCAGGGACTCAGGCGAGAGATCAGAGCTTCATCTATCTCCCACAACATCTCAATATAGACACGGGTGTTAGAGAGAGCCCTCCTTGTAGAGAGTTTCATTACTGATTAGTAACCAACAGTGAGACCTACTACTAGTCAACATGTAGTGGAGTCTTCTACAGCGGGCAGTAGACAGATGACACAGCGGTCCAAGAGGACCAGACCCACAGGTGGTCAAATGCACGACTCAGGATTGGTTGTGTGGGGCACCCAAAGTAGAGACATATCCAGTCATTCCAAGAGAGGACAATGTTACTCTTGAGGCAGGTTTGGTCACATTGATCGTGACTGTCCAAACGATCATACTGATGATTAGTAGACAGTTGAGGGACCTCCCAGGTAGAGGCAGATGTTCGATCAAGGCGGTCCATAGGGCACAGGAGGATGTGGCAGAAGAGATGGCCATGAAGCTGGCGGTGGATGACGTTACAAGGTGCTACTGCCACCACCACCAGGAGGTCCACCCCGACCATAGAGAGCGGATGGATATGGCATAGCTCAACTTCAGGTAGCTGAGGCCTATGACGACGACACTCTAGAGATGATTAGAGGTACTATATGTGTCTATTCCACATTAGTTTCCATTCTTATAGACATGCGTGCTAGTCAATATTTCATTTCCACTTCCCTTGTTCGGAGCATGGAGTTTGCGAAGGAGCCGTTGGTTCGATCCTTACTGCTAGAGACTCCTATGGGAAGTAATTCAATGATTATGCACTGGTTCCGGTAGTGAGATCTTACTCTAGGAGGCGAGAGCTTCGGCTGGGATCTCCTAGTAGCGGTGTCGAGGCCTTATGACGTCATCCAAGGTATGGACTGGTTATCTACAATCCATGCTCAGATCAACTATATTAGGTGGAAAGTGCAGTGTTTCCGCATGGATGGGACCAGGTTCACCTTCACCGGCGAGAAGGAAACATTTTTAGTATAGGAAGACCTTACTCGGAGGAGGGTCCAACCGATCACTCACTCGTCGGCTTGCCTTACCCTCAGAGAAGTTGATGTGGAGAGTCCAACATATCTTGTAGTGGTGGACCAGTACACAAATGTTTTACCTAAAGTTGTTCTGAGACTACCTCCTCACAGAGAGGTGGAATTCTATATTGACCTATACCCTGGGACGACACGAATATCTACTCCAACATATCTGATGGCTCCCGCTGAGCTTCGCAAGCTACGGGTACAACTAGAGGACATGTAGGGAAAGGGATTCATCCGGCCTAGTGTTTCTCCCTGGGCAGCCCCGATTTTGTTCCCTAAGATGGAGGATGGGAGCTTGAGGCTCTATGTCGACTATCGTCACCTGAACTAGGTGACCGTGAAGAACAAGTACCCACTCCCCTAGATTGACAACCTCTTTGATAATCTCAAGGGAGCACAATGGTTCTCTAAGATATACCTCAGATCAGGCTATCACTAGCACAATTTTCGAGATGAGGATGTGCAAAAGACAGACTTCAGGTGTCGTTACAACCACTATGAGTTCTTAATTATTCCCTTTGGCATAACCAACGCTCCAGCATTGTTCATGAG
Source organism: Viscum album (assembly GCA_963277665.1). Taxonomy (NCBI): domain Eukaryota; kingdom Viridiplantae; phylum Streptophyta; class Magnoliopsida; order Santalales; family Viscaceae; genus Viscum; species Viscum album. The sequence continues at coordinate 1,712,488,770 of OY728145.1, forward strand.
TCTCATGAATAAGATATTACATAATTACCTTCATCGCTTTGTCGTAGTCTTCATCGACAACATACTGATCAACTCGACTACTAAGGGGGGGCATTCCTACCACTTGCAGGTAGTACTGGATACACTCCGAGAGCACCAACTTTATGGTAAGCTCTCGAAGTGCCAGTTTTGGATTTGAGAGATTCACTTCTTGGGACACGTCATCTCGGAGTCTGGAGTTTCTCTGGATCCGGAAAAGATTGAGGCAGTGCTTTCTTGGGATCCACCTAGGAGTGTGATAGAGGTTCGGAGTTTCTTGGTCTTGGCTGGATACTATCGATGATTCGTTCCAGACTTCTCCAGAGTCGCATCCGCACTATCATCCTTGAAAAAGAAGGGGTAACCCTTCGTGTGGTCGGAGAGATTCCACTAGAGATTTTAGGAGATGAGGTAGATGATGAATAGTGCCCCCATCTTGAGGCATTTAGAGGAAGTCGTAGGGTACATAGAATACTGCGATGCATCAGGGACCGGACATGGGTTCATCTTGATGTAGGAGTGAGCAGTGATCAGGTATGGTTCTCAGTAGTTGAGACAACACGAGCAGAACTATGCTACCCATTACCTGGAGTTTGCAGTAGTGGTCTTAACCTTGAATATGTGGTGGCACTATCTGATGGGTGAACGTTTTACCATGTACTCTGATCACAAGAGTCTTAGGTATATCTTATCTCAGAAGAACTTGAACCTGAGACAATGGACTTGGCTTGAGTTCCTCCAAGACTATGACTTCGAGATAGTCTATACTCCAAGGATAGGGAATATTGTTGTAGATTTTCTCAATAGAAGATCATGAATTCAGCTACTAGGAGAGGCAACAGAGTAGCATCCCGCCTTACAAATATCCTCTGTGGATAGTGATGGAGCATCCTATCTTCATTTTCTTACAATCACTCTCCCACTTCTTCAACGAGTCAGGGAGGCGCAACATGGGGACGCTAACTACGAGATGTGACGTGCTCAGATATCCACAGGGCAGGAACCTGATGTATTTTCTAAAGGTGGGGAGCACCTCATCCTCTTTAGAGGACGTACCATGGTACCTGTTTCACTTCTGGATTAAGTGTTTATGGAGTTCCACACATCCCCTCTAGCAGTACATATAGGAGTGGCGAAGTTGTACCAAGACCTTTGATGACAACACTGGTGTCTAGTTATGAAGAAGGCAGTAGCGGAGTTTGTCTCATGGTGCCTCACTTTTCAGCACTTGACGGCAGAGCACTAGGCACCAACAAGCTTGGTTCAACCCTTAGAGGTCCCAAAGTGGTAGTGGGATGGGATATCCATGGACATCGTGACGGTTCCTCCACGTACATCCAGTAGTCATAATTCGATTTGGGTGTTCGTCGACCGACTCACCAACTAATCCCACTTCCCATTGATCAGAGAGCAGGGTTCAGTAGAGAGCTTGGGATGCCTTTATGTGCAGGAGATATTTCATTTACATTGAGTACCTTACTTGATTGTCTATGATTGAGACGTAAAATTTACATCCCGGCTATGGAAGGGGTTACAGGATGCTTTCTGGAAACAGATTCATTTGAGCACCGCCTTCCATCCTTAGATGGGTGGTCTGACCAAGAGGACCATTCAAACCCTCGAGGATATGCTTCGTGCATGTGTCCTCGACTTCGGTTGTAGCTGGGAGGACAACTTACCTTTGGTGGAGTTTTCCTACAACAACAACTATCACTCCACCATCAATATGGAACCTTTTGAGACTTTATACAGATGACCTTGTAGATCGCCGTTGTGCTGGAAAAACCCAGGGGAGTTAGCACTAGTGGGACCAGAGATGGTACGGGATACCACGGATAAGGGGAAGATCATCCAGGAGCGGATGAAGATTGCACAGAGTAGGAATAAGTCATATGCTGACAGGAGACGGAGTCCTATGGAGTTTAAGGATGGCGACTACGTCTTCCAACGAGTCTCACCTCGATGAGGTCTATGGAGATTTGGCTGAGGCGGGAAGTTATCTCTGTGGTTCATCGGAAAATTCTAGGCCCTTATTAGAGTAGGCGAGGTTGCATGCCATTTGGATCTACGACCTCAGTTGCATAGGGTGCATGACTTCTTCCACGTATCTCAGATGAAGAGATACATGCATGACCCATCCCACATCATCGACCATAGGGAGCTGGACATCGATAAAGGGGTGACATTCACAGAGGTTCCAGTGGAGATTGAGGATCGACAGGAGCAAGTACTATGTGAATGGTCGATACCTCTGGTGCGCATTCTCTGGCAGCACGAGAACCTCCAGGAGATCACATGGGAGTCTGTGGCTTAGATGCCTGATAAGTACCCTCATTTGTTCCCTTAGTGTGAGTTGTAGCTTATGAGGACACAAATCCCTGAGGTGGGGAGAATGTAATGACTCGTAATTCCTGTGGAATTTGTTTTTAATACATTGGAATTTTAAGAGTCTGCAGTTTCTAACATCACTTAATTCTGAGGACTGGTGTGCCTGGAATCAATTTCTGAGGTTTTTTTTGGATACATTCAGTAAACATGCGATAGGGATTTTATAAATTTTGAACTGGTGCTCGGAATTGAAATCTAAGGCCACTGTTGAACTCACAATGCCATTTTTCTCTTATGATGACTTATACCTCGAGGACGGATGGTCAGGAATAAAAGTTAGTTTTTGACTTTTTACAAAAATAAAAAATAAAATAAATTATAGCCACCCTTTATTTTATTCCAGCTGCCATGTGAGTGCGAGTAGTTGGAACCACCACTTGGGAGTTAGTGGTGGGAATGAAATGTTGTAACCACCCATGAGAGGTTATGGTGGTGGGGCCTACCCGAAACCAACCTCTCATGTGAGGTTAAATGTGGTGGGGACCACATGAGGCCACCTAACCCCTCTTTAATGGGAGGAGACCTTATCCTCTCACCTCTACCTCATTAATGTGGGAGAGCCTCTCCACCTTTCCCCGCCTTAATGAACCAAACCCCCCTAATTTTTTGTGCCAACGCACGTGTTTTAACTGGGTTGATCCAGGTTATTAATTCACCATTTTGAATTATGTGCCAACACTTAAAATAATTGACAAAATATTATTTTATTTGGGTTGTCATTCTCTTCTAGTGGGATTGTTGGAAAAATGATCTCAATGGAGAACCGCTCTTCCAACGAAGAACACATAGAATACGATGAACGCAAAGAATGCTGACGACACGTTTCTTCTCCAACCTTCTTCCTCAAACGTCTTTGATGTGAGACATGATTGTCTACCACAGATTGTCAGCCATCCTTCTGCAATATCAACGATCGACTACTGGTGGATCAAAGGTATGTAGTGTTGTGTTATTTTGTTTTTGATTATAAACATCGTTCTGCGTAGAACAAAGATATGGTATGAGAATCACCAATTTCTATCACCGTAATGAGGAGGGCTTGGGACGCACGAACACGGTCCGTCCCTCCCCTTGTTTGTTCATGTTTGATGATGAAGACATGGAAAAGAGGCAAGGACGATGAGGATAGTGAACAAGGGTTGCGCTACCCGTGGCCTCCGTGAACCTAACTGCCCCGCGGTGCCCTTGCGCACTTCTCGTGCCCTAGGGTACTGCCCCAGCACGCTACCCGTGCTCCACTGGTGCGCTGCCCAGCATCCTCGCACCTCACTGGTGGCCTAGCCGGTACCCCCGCTGGGGGCCTGCCCAGCCCCTGTCGGTGGCCTGCCCGGCACCCCGTCACCCTGTTCGGTGCACCCGCGGTCTTTCGGTGAACAGTCGGCCTTCCCATGCCCCACGCAACCTGACTGCTTGCCTCCTGGCCAACGGACTCATATGCTAACCCACGGCTTCCCCCACGGTGTCGCTGGAGGAGAAGGCCCGGTCTCCCGACCCAAGTTACCGAGTCTCCTACATGGAGACTACTGGGATGAACTGCCCTCGCGGTTCCCTGGGTCGGGCCCAGTGGACCAGGTCCAAACCTAGAAGACTGACCTGCCCAATTGGCCAGGTCAGACCCAACATGTTTTAATGGGTCAACCAGACCGGGTCGGCCCAGACTGGGTTGGGCCGAGTTGGTTTGACCGTGTCAGACTGGACCTAGGCCCATTACTGACCCATTACTTTCTTGGTCCATTTCTTTGGCACTGAACATCCGTTTGATGAACCATCAGCGGTGCCTATATTCTTAGATCATAGCCATCCCTTTGAGTATACCCCACTGGAGTTCGTGGTATAGTTGAGACACAGTCAGGTTTATTCGTACACGAATCCAACTAGGCCCCCAGGACTAAAATGATAATAACTCATAGACTGTGTGTCCGATTGACGTGTCGTCTATTGCATTGAGACCCATATTACCTGGCACTCCATTGAGATACTTCTAAGTGGGACTTTGTGACACTTCGAGTATCGACCAGTAGCTCGTGAAGCAGATCCTTCCGGTGATGAGAAGATAGCGTGTGCAGACCTAGTAGCTGTAGATCTGATGACTGCTTGACCGATTCGAATTGGAGTGATTCGATTAGGCTAGTGGACGGAACAACTGGTATTTGTCGGCAGACCCATAGTGGACAGAGCGTCTGGTAGTTTGCATGAGACACGCAGTACTCGACAGGAGGAGTAACTCTAAAGGCTATTAGGGGGAGTTCCTCGTATTTGGAGGCAGACCCACAGCGGACGGGGCACCTGGTAGTTGGCAGAAAACCCGCAGTACTCAACATGAGAAGTACCTCAGCAGTCTAAGGTTAGTGAGAAGAACCTCAGAGTCATGACAGGTCCACTGTACTCGATAGAGGAGGAGTTCTCTAGTAGCCTTGGTTTCGATAATGAAAATCCATGTTTGAGTTGAGTCAATGATCTTTGTGTTTTTCATCATGATTGAGGTTGGTTACATGATAACATAGGTATATGTATGGGAATATACCCAAGTAATGGTTATCTGTAGATTTCATACTATTTGGTTTAACCTTGTTGGATTTTGTGAGACCTTGAGGGTGTCGGGTCCCTAATGAGCATCATTGTACTCACCCCTGCATGGGCTATACCCGCACCTCATTGTGTTGGATGCAGATGATAGACAATTCTGACCGAGGCGTAGTGTACGAGGGATAGATGGTACCCGGAGGCAGACCTCATGAACAGTCGGTACCTGGAGGAGATAGACGGATGTGGAGCACTGAGGAGGCTATCTGTACCTACCCTTCAGGTATGATCCGTGGTGGACAACCCAGGAGATGCTGGACACCTTCCAGCAGTTTGTCCTTTTGTTTGTACGCATTTTTCCATTCCTTTTACATTACTATTGGGCTTGTATCTCTAGCCCCTTTACTTCCATCACATCTTTTTTATACAATTTTAACATAGTGTTTTCTTCTGCTTGTACTGTGGTTGTGTGTGTTTATATTTTTTAAAAAAATGCTTTCCTAGTTATTCAGATTTATGCCTTTGGTGCTAGTCACCTTCCCCTAGCCTATGGAAGGAGGGATTGAGGAAGTTAAGACATGGGCCTTTGGTTACAGGTAGTGAAACAGTCCTTACAGAATAGGTCTCCCTATCCATGAATGCTTATTTTCCATAAAGGGATTGTGCTACACTAAAATAGACATAATTTTATATGTTATAATACCATCTGTATTTGTTCCCTCACGAGAGAAATATCTACAATTATAATGAGTATTTTTAATATTCTTCCATATAAGATCCATTTCTAAATAAAGATATATATTGGATTAGATCATGTCATTATGAACATAATGTATAGTCTAAAAACTAGTAAAATAATTAATATAAATTTAGAAAAATATTCCTATATAATGAAATAATCATAAACATAGTATCTTTGTGATGTTATTCTATACTTACTCTCAAATTATATAATAGGGTTATGTTCCCTATTCTGTATTTTTCTCAATCTAGTTCTTAATAATTCTACTAAAAATCCTTTGATACCAACTGTACCTACCCTCACACCATAAGCATGGATCTGATTCCATAGTTTATTACATTGGAATGATTCCAATGAATGGAATCTCAAAGGACCAAAAAGTTTTTCAATTTTTTAAATAGATTCATAAATAAACCCCATTTTAAATTTGGAATTGGAAATAAAAAAATACACAACAAAATTAAATGCTCAAAATTATTTAGAACTCATTAAATTAGTTATTCTTGATAACATGGGGAAAGGAATAAAAATAAGTGTGATATGAAATGATTACTAAGGGTAAAGTATAGTGGAAGAAATAATGAATTAATGAGATTACATTACATGGAAAGGAAATTAGCTGATCAAACATTCCATTTAAAACTGGATAAGGGAAATCAATATAAAAAGGTAAATAATTGATCACACATTCCATTTAATAAATAAATTGAGAACGAAAAATGTCCACATATTTGTTAATATAAAAAATTATCTAGATAATAACAAATGAATATTGAATGCATGAAAGAAATTGTCATTGGACGTCACATATCTTGTACATGAACCACTTTTATCAAGGCCTTTCACAAGACAATTTAATCTATAAGTAAAAATACATTTAAGGATAGCTTAAATCATTCATCACATGAGACTACTAATGCATCTGGGGGCTATCAATAACCTGGACCCACCCATGTCTACGAGTGAAAATAATTCATATTATATCTAATGATCAATTTAATTGATAAATAGTTTTCCTTATCATAAAATTTATATATTTATTAAAAGAACAAAATTTACCAATATTTCTAATATTAATCAAATAATAAAAAAAGTATACAATGTTTGTAATAAGTGAATATTATTTAGTATATAATAATATAAATCAAATAATAATATGAATATTTAATAGAAATTTAATTTCCATTGAAAAATGATTACAATAATTCTATTTTTCAAGAGAAAGTTCACACTCACAAAAGAAAGTGATATTTTACAACAACTTTTATCATTTGGTAATTTTCAAGTAAAATAAAATTAGATGAAATAATTCAAACTGAAAATTAAAATAACATGGGTAATGAATAATTAAGGATATTATATGTCAAATAGGAATTATTTACACAACATAGATTTGAATTTTTTCATAAAAATGAATAATTGTCAACCATAAATAAATTAAGATGAAATCCCATACCATAGGCTTCCTTCAGTAAAATATGATTTAACCTATAATTTAATGTGTTTAATAATGATATTAACTTATAAATAAGTATTATTAATATATATAATATCATATATTATTCTTTTATAACAACTTATCACCCATTTGTTAATAATCTCTCATTATTTTCTCTGATTCGAGTAATAAATGCTTTATTTATTTGAGTATGTTTTAACATGTTATTTTCTGTCCAACATAAATAGATAATTATTTATTAATGTACCAAATATAAAACCAAATATAAATATCATATATATTATATAAATATGTTTTTATAGTAATATATAATATTTAGTGATAGGAAATGTAAGATGTTATTCATGGAGATGGTATGTTGTACATACACCTAAATATTTTTTCCATTTTCTTATCAAATTAAAGGAAAGAAAAAAATTATATATGTATATTATCATTCTAGTATAATTTTTAGGTAATATATACCACATATGTTTATTTAAACCATCCTTAATGAAGTCCAGGTAAATAAAGAACAAATCACAATGCATTGAGGAGGCAATATTCCACACTTCCACAAATGATGTTATTATATTCCCACAAAATGGAAAGCATGAATGTGTTTTTTATTTAATAAATAAAGAAGAATAAATAAATATTCATTATCATAAATATCATAAAAATACTATATATCCATCATTATTACCATCCTTGAAAGGTGGTAATGGAAGAACGAATGACATTATTTCGCCAGGTTGTTGTTCTCTATACACACATAAGATGTTGCATTTCCCATATGATGGAAGTTTGTGTTGTTTTAGTTGAGAAAATTAACAAAAATTTATCTTAGTATATTGAATATAATGTTTTTATTTTATAATCATGATATAATAATAATTTAAGTTGTTGGAGAATGAAATAAAATGAAATAAATTTTAGGAAAAAGATGCATATTCTTCAGGTTTCATCATTAGGTTAACACTAAAACCTTCAAATATTCGATATATGCCAAAGTTAAGGATTCTAATATGAGGATAGAGAAGTTGGGGATATATTTGGGAAGGTTTTAGGGGAACCAATGTGGTTTGAAATGTGTGATGACGAAAGAATAAGAGGTTATATTTTATAAGAAAGGAGAGGGGCACTATTGGGACTTCTAAAAATATTAAATTAATATAAATCAAATTTAGATTTAAAATTGATAAAACATTTTTAAATTTAATAATAATTGATTTTAGGTCTAAATAATAAAATAAAATAAAAAAAATATAAGTTTTTACTAAATTGTGACCCTTATCTTATGGGTTTAACCATTATTTAACCCCTTTAACTTTTATTGTGAGAACATTGATATCTACCCTTTGCGGGTATGTATAGTTATTATAAAATGATAAATGATGGATAAATTAGTAATGTATGATAATTTAAAAATTATTATAAAAATTAGGAATAATTTAATATTGTTATGAATTTTAAATCATTTAATAAAAAATTATTTATTTTAAAATATCATTAAAGTCAATTTCGACAGAATTAATTACTTTTCCTTTTAAAAATAGAAAATATAACTCATATAATTAGAAAAAACTATTACATTACTATAATTTTATTATATTATATAAAATTATTTTATGGCATTTATTATCTGGAATAAAATTTATTTTAATTTTTTTAATAACATTTATTTGATATGTCCATTATTTTAGAAATTATTCTATCATCGTTGTGCGAGCCCTCAAAGTAATTAATTACTCCAAATTTTTTTAAAAAAAATTACCATAATCAATATAACTATTGTATATTTACAAATTCTATATATGGTCAAACACATATTCTATATGATCACATATTAATAATGTATTACGTATTTGAAAAATTATTGTGATAAGTTTTACTTTTCTTAAAAGAAAATATTTTAAGGGGATTAAAGTCAACCACGAGGTTTCGATAGGTCATAAATTTTATGTATGAATGATTTTAGTTAAAAATTAATCATTATAAAAAATTGGTAAATATGTTAAGGTAAATTTTTTATAATTATAATAATATTTTTACACTTAATTACCTAATTTTTTCCTTTAACCCCGGTAATAAAATTACTAAGTGTACCCTTAAAATTGTCTAAAATTAAATGGGACCTACTTAAAAAATTTGGAACTTTTTTTATAAAATATGAAATGAATTTGAATGAATTAAAAACATTTAAGTGGCTAAAATTAATTTAAAATTAATCTTGTAGATGGGGTGAAGAAGTGTAGTTTTAAAGTCAAAATGTTAAAAAGTTTAAAAAAATTATATCAAAATTAAATATGAAAAAGATAATAATGATTTTTTTTATTAATTGTTGTATAATAGATCTAATTTTATTCTAATAAAAATTTAAAATATAATTTAACATCATAATAATTTAGATGAAAAGTTAGTTTTCAATTAAAATAGAGTATTTTTCACCATTCATTAAAAAATAAAACTTATCAAAAATATAGAAAAAACTCACCCTAAACTAATTTTGAAATTACTATTTTATTTTTTTTAAATACTATTTTTTATGTGTTAATTTTTTTTATAATAAGTGCTCCATCAAAAGGTGAAAAAAAATCATTAGAATCATTCATCATTTCTTATATAAAATTTGATTTATTTGTCTACAATTTCCAAAATAAAACACAATATGAATTAAAAAACATTATGGAATATATTACATATATGTATAATTAATAAAATCATCCAGACATGATTTTTTTTGGCATAAAACAGACTTGTGTGAATTTAAATAGTTTTTTTAGTAAACAATTTTTATTATTTTCCAAATGCATTAATTTTAAGTTGTAATAAAATTTTCAACCTATAATTCATTATATATAGATCTGTAAACCATATTTTCGTAAAACAATAAATCATGTCTATACCCTATATTCTAATGTCTAGGTTATAAGGGTAACCTAAAAAAATATTTAGTTTTTTGTTTATCCTCGGTGTTGCGTATATTGTACATTATAGAACAATACTTCCTTTTAAAAACTTGGGATGTTAATTTATCCCCCCATTTTAAAAAATTCTGCCTTACAATTTTGAACTCGGGTTGAGTGACAAGGTTTTGATATTTTAAAATACCTTTATTGAATTCCCATATCCAAATATTTATTAACAAAACATTCACTAAATATGAGAGATAATAATAAATGAAGGAACCTGATATTACACATACTAGGTTTCCATGTAGAAAAAAATAGATATGGAAGAGAAAACAACAACTTAAAGATTGATAAATAGTGATAGAGAACACGGTCATGAGAAATTTGACCATCCCAAAACATTAATTATTTAATGGGTTAAAATTGTGATTTATTTATCGATAATTAAAGTAAATGAATATAGTTTTTGTTTTCTAAAAAATTTCACCAGTATTGATGAATTCTTTCAATTTACATAAATATAAGTAAATATAAATGTCTATTTCATAAACCCAATATTATCCTTCATTTTTGTCAAAAACTATTTAATTTTCATTTCATAGAACTTGTTGAATCATATGGTGAAGTTACTCATTAAACTCTAATAACTAATTGAAATATCAATATAAACCATTTTAAAAATGGTTAACGTTTCCAAAATATTATGATCTAATAATTTAGAACAATGATCACTAAATTTCCAAAAAAATAACTTATCATTACTCTTAAATCAACACGATGTTTCTATTTAATCATTAAATAGATAACATGTGAACAAATTCATCTTGTATTTTCATAAAACATGGTAATAAATCAAATTACCATAAAAATGTATCGAATAAATGAAGGCTTCCATTATCATTAAATATAACATCTAAAATTTAGTATATTAGTTAAATTCAAAAAAAAATTAAACTCCATAAATTATAGAATAACCCACACTGATAAAAAATCATTAATTTGGTTCTAATTAGTCAAAAATATCAGATTTAATTTATCCACATCAATAATATATTTATCCAAAAATAATTATATCAACACCAGGAACATATTAAGGATTTTATTTCACTCAATCATATGTTTTCCAAAAAGATCAAATTATTACTAAATTATTTTTTAGTCATTCGTTCTGATCGACCGACACTTTTAAATCCTTCATGAAAATGTTCTCGAACACAATCCATAAACATTCCATAATACTTATAACTAGGATATCGTCAATAACATACACTTAAAACATTATTCAAGGATCCAAATACATGAGAAAACTAACCACTACACTTATGGTATATCAATAGAATAATCTTGACATTGATACCTTATCTTATTCTAAGGTATATTCTCTGGACACTTGGGGATTTTGTTTTCAATGTGACCCATATACTTCTAGTTGTAACACTGAAAACAACTTTTTATTCTTATATTTTTTTCTTTTTCATAGTGATCCTTATCTTCAAACTCATAACAAACTCCCAATCCTTTCATTATCATTACGAGGAGATTATTTCTACAATTATCACATGTGGGAAAATCTTTTTCCCCTTATTCTCCTTATCTATATTTTCTCCTTCGTCATCATGTTCCCTTTCATACCGTCAAATCCATTGGAATTTGAGAACTATTTATCTTTCTTGATAGAACAAAAAAATATTTCATCGTATGAAGAAAAGTTTTGTGAGACCAGTTCGCTTTGGATACATAGATTTATAACTTCAATGAAATAGTGGATCTTGCACTCTGTGTTTTTTGTGTAATACATAACATACCATGATATCTTTGTAAAGGTAGATTCATACCCTTCAACACATTCTTATCCCTTTTACTATACTATAAGGAAAATTATCTTTATTTGGATTTGTTATCATAAGGGAAATATTTTTCAAAGAAAGTATCTTTAAAAGAATTTCATTCCATGAGTTCTATTTCTTCTTATTCTATAATATTCTGGATCAATGACTACCATGGTCACCATCATCATTGAGGGAATGCATTTCAGGTGTGAACATTTCCTCTTCACCATATCTAAATGCTAGAAATATCTTCTCTAAAGACTTAAACCATTTCTAAAAAAAATTGGATTAGTAGTCTCATTAAAGGACTAGGGATTCTATCACATAATGTGATCTAACATAAGATAGTCTCATTGTGGAATATGTTTCATCATCTGACAAAAGGATATTTACCATAACCTTATTATGCTTACCAAAAATAGATGTAATTTTCTCCATTATAATACCTGTTGTTTTGGTTCCCTCAGTAGAGAAATATCTACATTTACCATGAGTATTGAAAACTTTCTTCCATCAAGGATTCATTTCTAAAAAATTACCTATACTTGATTAACTAATATCATTATTAAAGATAATGTATATTAAAAAACATGTGAAATGATAATAATAATTGTAAAATTTTATACATATCTAATATAATAATAATAAACATGGTATCTTTGGGATGTTTTTTATGATTTTACTCAAAATATATCATAGTGTTATGTCCCCTATTCTACATTTTCTGGAATATAATTCACAACGTTTCTACTAAACTACCTTTGATACAAACCGTCACAACCACAACCCCAGTATCCCATTGTAGGTGTCTTACTTTATTACATTGGAATGATTATTAGGAATAAAATATTGATGGTCCAAAAACTTTAGCAGTTTTGGAGACCCAATTCATAAATGAAACCCACATTACCTTGGAAATAATAAATAAAACATTATAAATAAAAAATTTAAATCAATATATTCCTTTAAAACCCATTCAATGATATATTCTTCATAACCCGGGGAAAGGGAAAAAATAAGGGTGAGAAGAAATGCTTGGTAAGGGTAAAGTAAAATGAAAAAAATAATGAATCAATGACCATAATTAACATTAAGAGGTAATTACCTAAGAAAAAATTACTTTTAAATAAATTTATAAATAAAAATAAATAGTTAAAGGTAAATAACTAAGAACACATGCTATTTCATTAATAAATTGATAATGAAATGAATATATAGATAAATAACTGAGCACACATGCTATTTCCTTAATAAATTGATAATGAAATGAATATATAAATATTTTCATAGAGAAAATGCTATAGATAATAATAATTAGTTTCTAATTGTAGGAAATTCTTAATTATCAGATGTCATGTATCTGGCACATGAACATCTACCATCAATACCTTTCAAAAAGAAATTTAATCTATAGGTAAAAACCCATATAGTTATATCTTAACTGATTCATCACACGAGACTATAGATTTATCCAGGGGATATATATAACAAGGCCCCATACATGTATTCTTATCGAAATCATTCCTCACAGATTGAATAATAAGTATAATTAGTAACCAATGTGCCTTATCATCAAATATATGTATTTAATAAAAGATATAGAATTATCAATATTTATAAAATTAATCAGCTAACTTTCAATGTAAGCACCATATTGAAAAATTTAATAAGGATTAAGATATAATCATTAAATCATACATGAATATGGATATTTTATTGAAATGTAATGTCTAATGAAAAATAATTACAATAATGTAACTGTTTCATTAGAAATTTAATAATGATAATAGAAAGTTATATTATACGGTATGTTTTATTATGAGTTAATTTTAATGTCAAATACCCTTGAATTACATTATTCATATTAAAACCTAAAATACAATGAGTAATGAATAAATAAATATATTAACATTCAAATTGAAGGTATATAAAACACATTTAAGTGAATTGGTGCATAATAATAAATAAATATCAATAAAATTTAAACAAAGACAAAATCCCTTAACTTACGATTCATTTAGTCAAAAGTGCATTAACCACATGTATAATGGTTTCAATCATGTTATTAAATTATAGTAGAACATTATTAGTATTTATAATATCATATATATTTCTTTTATAACATCTTATTACCAGTTCAATAATAATCCTTCAATATTTCCATTGATTTCAGCAATATCTTCTTTGTTTTTTAGTTTGTTTTGACTTATTACCTTTCCCTATTTGTTAAATCACAATTTAAAAATGTATATAAGTTAAAAAAGGATATAAATATAATATATATTCATTAATGTTTTATTTAGAGTAATCCATAATATTTAGTGTTTGGAAATAAAATACACCATTCATGGACATAGTATATTACACATATTCATAAACTCTATTTCAATCTTCATCTCATTTTGAAGGAAATATAAATAAATGTTATATTTTTAAATTATCATTCATGTATCTTTTAATTTTATATATATCACATATTTTTATTAAACAAATCCTTAATAAATTCTATGTAAAATGTGATTGAATCACACTACTTTGAAGAGGTTGTAATTCACACATCCACAAATAATGTTATTGTATTCCCAGAAAATATAAAGCATGAATCTGTGAGTGATTAAATAATTAATGAACAATAATGACACAATAAATATCATAAAAAAATATATAAACTATAAACACATCATTATAACCAACTATAAAAAGTTTTAATGTAATAATGAACGTCATTAGTTCATAAGGTGGTAGTTCTATGATGACTTGAATGATATTCAACCTAGTTATTATGAATTAATTGAGATGAATTATTAACTATATTATGAAATATTCAATTCTTACGGATCATGTGACTTCTCCACTAATGATTTCCATTATCATTTGTTTGATACTAATGTGTCAGACGTGTCGGGTGAACTGCTCTAGTACCAGGAGACTCCTGCTAATATTATCTTTATATTATGGAATTTCAATAACCATGATTTATCTAAAGATATAATTTGAAGCATAAAATATTCTTTCTGTTGTCTAGATGCTTCTTTTCTCTGATCATACAGAGGAATATGTGAAACACTGATTTTTGGAGGAGTTTAGGCTTGCTCAATTTGCGATGTGTTTAATGGTTTCAATGGTTTTCAAATCCAGAGGCCTCCAGTTATTCTGTTATCTCCATTTAGTTTAAAGGTTATAATAGTGGAACTGGGAGGAGTTTTAGTGTGCTGATACTTATTACAGGGTGTTTGTGTATTTGGAATTCATAGAATAAAGCTTTAAATAAGGGTATATACAGCTCCCAGACATTGATTATTCTTAGAACCAGAATAATACTTATTAATCTCACTTGGATAATTAAAAATGAGGAAGAGACCCTCTATCTCACATAATTTATGGCGGATATAGTTTCCTCATCTAGAGTTTCCCTTTGTCACTCGGTTCTATGGATCCCCCCAAAAGTTGTCTCAAAATAGAACATGGGCGGTGCCTATAGGTTGGGAGTTATGCTCGGTGGAGGTATTATTTGAGACCATAGTGGATCAACCGTTATAGAATTCTCAACCTTCATTTGTAGTGAAAACTCCTTGTAGGAAGAGGCCAAATCCATGCCCATAGTCCTTATTCTTTTTAGAGATAAGAATATTAACCTCTAATCTATTGAAATCGATTCATCTGTTATTCATTATTCGTTACAAGGCCATGACATTACCCCTATTGAATTTCATATCTCATCTTCATCTTTCCTGGTATCATCAAAACCCATATGGAGTTTATTCACACATGTAAGGAGATAAATAGAGCAGAAAAAACCCTTGATTATATGGTTAATTCCACTACTATGATTACATGTTTCTCTACCCTGAGATCCTTTCCCCTTTAGGGAATATCGTCAGTCAGGGGAGATTCTATTTGACTTCACTACTTTAGAACCCCATAATTCATTTTTCCCTATTAATTATTTTTTTCCATGATTTCTTGTGATTTTGGTTTTCTATTTGAATAAAATAAATTATTTTTTCCAGTGGAGAAGGAAATAAAATTTAAACGCTTTTAGAAAAACATTACCTATTATTCACGTTTCTTTCTTAGGTTAGTATGGAAATGGTAAAAGGATTACTCTATGACAAAGATAAAGATTTTAGTAATAGGGGAGAGAATTGGGGGGTCTATTTGAGTAGATATTTGGATAACCAAAGTGGTTTGAGAGGTGGGAATAAGGGAGAATAATAACTACCCCTTGATAAGATAGGTGAGGGTCACTCCTGGAACTTCTAAAAATATTGAATTAATATAAAATAATTTTAAATTCCAAATTTCACCAAAATTATTATTTTTTAAGATAATATTATTTTGGGTTGAAATAATTTTACAAATTAAAAATTATATATGGTTTGAATAAATTCATTCCCTTATCTTTTGGGTTTAACTCTTATTTAACCCCTTTAACATTTACTATGAAAACATGGGTTTTTAATATTATGGTTTTTATAGTTGGAATAGAAATAAAAACGACCAATAAATGAATCACGTATCAAAATTTCAACATTATCATAATCATTTTTCAGAATTGAATATTTTTTGGATTTTTATATGATTTAACAAGATATCATTTATTTTAAAATATCATTAATGTCAATTTTTACAATATTCATTACATTTACTTTTAAAATAATGAGTATAAATTTTAAAATTATAAGAAACTATTTTATTAACAATAATTATCTCAAATTATATTAATTTTAATATTTTAATAACATTTATTTTATATTTCTATTAATTTAATTATTACTGTATCCTCGTTGTGCAATCCTTCAAGGTAATTATTTCTTCACTAAAAATTATAAGTAAATTTCCAAGATGAATATAACACAATTTTATTTATAATGAAAATTTATGGTTGAATATATCTTATATATGACCACATATTAAAAAATTTATACTTATTAAAAACATTTGTGTGACAAGTTTTCATTTTCTTAAATTAAAATACTTTAAGGGTTTTAAAGATATATAATTGACTCCAAGAGGTCCTAAATTATAATAAAGGATGATTTTTGGAAAATAAATACTCATAAATTAAAAATTTCACAAGTGTTATGGTAATTAAATATTATTTAAAATATTATTTTTCACCTTAATTACCCGACTTACCCATTATCTTGGTAATAAAATTACTATGTTTACTATTTTTGTTTTCCAATTATTAAAAGGTCAAATTTTATAATTTTTGAAAATATGATTCCAAATATTGAATAAAATTTTCAAAATTTAAAACAAAAAATTTGGTTAAATCAATTTAAAATTTATCATGTAGACAAAGAGACAATGTGTGTTTTTAATGAGAAAATGATCAAAATTTTGCCATATTTTTATATACAAAATCAACATAAAAAATAAATCCAATGGTATAAATTCAATTAATATATTTCAAATTTATCTAAATTTACTCTAAAAAAATTTAATATATTATTTTACATTATATATTATTTATACGAAAAGTCAACTTTCAATTTAAATGCATTATTTTTCATTATTCATCAAAAAAATTAAACATATAAGAAAAATAACAAAAACTTATCTTACAAAATTTTATAAATTAGGAACTAAAAAAGGCAGTTATTTTTCTTAATTATTTTTTAAATTTTTTAATATATTTTTCAAAAACAAGTGCGTAATCAAATAACAGTAAAACAACCTTTAGAAAAATATAGCTTTTTTATACATAAAATTGAATTTCTTTTTATATCATATTTAGAATACACATACCATTATTGTTAAAAACTATATTTAATATATTATATATATGTAATGAATATAACCTAGAATTTTGTATTTTTTTTATTTTATGGGTATAAAATACACTTTTTCATATTTAAATAGTTTTCTAGGTAAGACGATTAATTTTATTTTAAATAATTTTTTATTTTCATTTATAATTAATTGGTCACAAAAGAAATAATTATATATTTTTTTGTTAACCATATTTTCATAATTATATTAATCTTATTCATATCCTCTATTCTAGTAACTAGGTTATAATTGTTACATAATAGAGATATTTAGTTGTTCATTTAAGATCATTGTTGCATATCTTATATGCTACTGAACATAGTATTTGTATTTAAAAACTAGATATGTGAATAAACCTCCAATTTCCTTATTATTTCATGCGATATACCCATTCCTTTCACATTTTTAGATTCTATCCTGTTATTGGATTGTTCTTTATTCCAAGGTGTTTCGCCTTGAGGTAAGTCCTAACATTCAATATTTCAATGTATTTCCCCAATTTCATCTATTGTTATTCAATTTTGATGGATATGTGAAACCCTAGATGGAGGGTTGGATAAACCTAGTGTTTTTAGTTGGGGGTTTTGGTTTTATTTATTATGGGTATGGTGTGTGGGGTCCTCTTGTTCATTTATCAGGTGGTTATCCTTGAAGGAAATGAGTTTTAAACCATTTTCAAGGTAGGAGTTTTTATTTAAGGGTAGTTTGGATTACATTTTAATTTTAAATCACCTTTGGTTTACAATTATTAAATTGACATTTAAATTTTTTTATGATAGATGTTTATTACGTGTTTTGCATGATCCATGGTTTTATATTAGAAATTCAGTGTTTAATGTGGGGGTTCCAAGGGGAGGTGGCATATGTTCACTCAATGTTTTTGAAAAAAAAGGATCAAAATGGTTTTATGGTATTAATGATATTTATAAAGTGGTTTTTTAAATTGATTTACCTTTCAGATGGTGTTTTATAAATATGTATATGTTTCTCTATTAAAATGGCTTCTGAAATAGCTTTGGATGTATGTCACTTGTGGTGTGGATACGTTTGGAATTGAGTAGAACATGGGAGACCTAGTGTGTGAGTACTTTTTGTCCACAGGACCATGAGGGAATTTTAGAGGAGGATTGAGAGAGATTATTATTTTTTCCAAGGTTCTGATAGATTCTTTGGGAGGAAGACTAAGAGAGCTTCCACATGTTTGGCCAAGAGATTAATAGAGCACATTGGAGTTGATCCTAGGGAAGACCATGAAAGATTCCACATTATTTAGCTGTATATAATGCTATATTATAGAGACACATACATTAGACCATTTTGGTTAGATCCCTTAGTGTACATTATTCATACTAGATTTATTTAAATTATTTTATACATTATTTTAGTGATTTATTTGATATCATATAATGTGTTGAAACCATTTTAATTTAATTATTTATATGATCATGATTTTTCTACTTATACCTTTTCTATGTCTTTTCCAAGTAGGTTGATCATGTTTATATTCCTTGGACCTAATTTATATATTGGATCCATATTGATTAATATTTCAAAAAAGTTATTTTAAAAAAAAAACAATGGTAACTCAATGGATTGATTTAAGATGATTTTTCAAATTGAATTGGTTTTTGAAATTGATTTTTCAAACTAGTTTAATGTTTTTTGTGGTTTAAAGGCCTTAAATAGATCCATGGTTGAATCTTACTGGGATTCATGCATCAAACTATATATATTACTTTTGGAATATGTATATTTTATTTGAAGAACACATGTAAATGTATGCGAACTATGAAAATAAGTGTCTCCTCTTGATTACCACCATCAGTTATTTTGTTGGAAGAGATATGGTCTCACCGAGTCTAGTCATGGAGGAATTGTTCTCGATTTTTTGTACTTTTGGGATGTAGGTATTTTCAATGTTTTTTCATTCCCCATTTTTTATTCAGATTTTGACTTTAGATACCATGTATATGTATCTTGTATGATATGTTATATATTTGATTTTGTTTAAGGTATATTCCTTTGTTTATTAATGATTTACTCTAATATTATATTTATTTTTTTCATTGAATTTGATAATATCAGTGTGCTTATCCTATTCTATGGACGTTCCATGATAATTTACCTTTTTTGAAGCATCAACAAGTTGTTTTTTATTTTTACATATTGCTTGTATCTAGTTCGTATTGATTGATAATGCTCTTCAATATATATGGCATGTGAAAATGGGGTATGGATTAGGTTATCCTAGTTCCATCCAATACAAAACAAATGTTTTAATTTTTTTAGGGTCGGCCTCCTTTCATGGAAAATATTTTGGAAAAACAATTAGCTCCTAAATTGGAGTGGACATAGTTTTTGATATCTTATTCCATACTTTTTTAAGAGTTCTCTAGAATACTTCTCTTGATATATGAAAATTAATTTCTTCTTTTTATATAATTATATTCCAAGAAAGTATCATATTTATATAAGAATAGACATTTCAAACATCTTCTTCGTGTCATCATAATTTTTTTTACACATTTATTCATTAGTGCCTGTGAATATTATATCTCAACAAGGACAATAATAATAATAGAAACCTGTTGGTTTTATTTTATGTAGAGGTTACTATCAAATCATCCATTTTTAAAATTTCAATTAATAATATAGTATCCAATTTAGATGACTAATTTCTTAGATATCTCCTCCACCCATAAAAACCCTTCTTTTACATTTACTCATATATTTTATATTTACCATTAATGTATCCACAACATCTTCCAATACAATTTTTTATCAAAATAATGACTTGAAATATTTCTAGAATATCTTATATATTGGTGTTTAGTGATAAAAATAAATATTCTGATAGTTTCATGCATTAATAATATGGAAAAAGACTCATAAAAATAAATTCCTTGCATATATGAACAACCTTGGGAAATCAGTCATCCCATGATTATTATCACTTTACAATTTTCATTCAACTCATATCAGAAAACACATTTTGTACCTCTAATATTCTTATTTTTTGGTTTGGGTTTAATTTCTAATGTGTCATTATTCTCAACATAATGCAACTCTTCATTCATATCATCAATCTAATATTTATGATCCAAATTTAATTAAAAATCACTTGGATCCACCTATGAATATAAATAAGTATGTGAAACTGACACTGATGTTCTTATAGTTTGAACATATTTCCTGTGATAACAAATGGTATTTCACACCTCCCCTTTTTTCATCAACCAATTATTAGATGAATGATATTTTTCTTAAACACATAAAATAGATTATTTGAAATAATAAACTTGTAAAAAATAAATTTTATCACTTTTATTAAGAAAATATTCATGTAGTTTTAGTTCATCCACTTAATCTTTAATTCCTCCTATATCTATAATTGACTATGAAACATTTATATCATGATATAGAATATTAAAAACTATAGAGATACCAATCTCTCTTATATATTTTTTGTAGAACATGTATCATCTACCATTAAGAGGGTAACTAAGAAAGATACAATCAAAACCACATTGATCAAATTTCCTTTTATTTTGATAAATAATATTGATAATGAAAATAATATTAGAAAACCTTATATATTTCAATCTTGGGATTTATTTGTAATACATCTCGTAAGGAGTCCTATCAAAGTTTATCCTTAAGAAATAATTATTATGAAGGTGAATAGATGATCCAATCACTTCCATCTAAAAGAGTCGAGAAGTATCTTGTTAAATCAATATATCTCATTTAATCTCAAACAAACTTATATTCATTATTTCAACAACACCATTGTATTATGATTTGTATAGTTGACTAAATTACTTAGTACATACATGTCTTTTAATACAGTATTAATAATTACCATTTTTACATATATCACCATTATCAGTTGAAATCTTTTACTGGGAATAACCCATTATTTATCAGTACTTCTCTAGAATTTTTTTTACTTTTAAATAATTTAGATTATATTTTCAAAAAATAATTCATTTATTGGAAGTTAGATCATAAAAAAACGAAATAAAGTAATTATATCTATTTTCTTATTTTTTTTCTCATGGTATCGTATTTGTTAGAATGTATAAGATCCAAGGGATGAGTTTACTATATATCAACATTATTATGTACTATGTTTATAATATTAATTTTATAACATATTGAACAACACTAATCAATTACTCTTTCCATGTTATGAATATCATGAATTATTTTCCCTTTTTTAATATTATTCATATTCCTTTCATACGTATTTATAATCCTTTTATTCCATAACTAATTTTGTTCCATAATACATAGATATCATTAAAATATTGTATCTATAAATTGAAACATGTTTCCCTTGGTTTGTTTTCCTCTTGTTGAAACCTTATGATCATAAAGACTTTTAATAGAAAAGAAAAATCTTCTTATCACAAATTCACTAGCCTCATCATGTTTTTAAATAGTAAATATATTGTGTTTCATCCCATCAACAAATAAAACACTTATTGATTTAAACATTTATTTTAAAATTATATTATATCCAAAAAAATTTATTATGAGTGACTCAATATTTCCAATATTCACTATGCATTACATATAGTCATTTACTTTCTATATAAATTTTGAATCTCTTATCACATGTGTAGAAAAAAACTATCCAATTTCTATTTTTGTTCTACTTTTGTATATTTGAGAGTTGTTTCAATAAATAAGGCCTTTTACTTTCCTTTTTCTTACTTCACTTGTATATTTTTATATTTATTATATAAATTATTTGATCTTGTATCATATCATGACATCATTTAAAAATATTTCTAGGCGAATCAAAATTTCTAAAATATTTTTAATAGGTTGAAATATATTTTTAGTTTTAAAAAAGGACTTTCTAGGATTCTCTCATTGAGTTTGTTAATTTATCCCCAAACATTACCTTAATTTACTCCTTGATTAATTTTATTTTTGAGGATTGAACCATCAATTTTTATTCATATTTATAAAGCCTCCACAATGCACATAAGTATCAATAGTAAATATATTTTCCTCTGTGACTTACATGATATCCAGACCTAAGTACTTAATTTCAATAATCTTTTGTACCATCCATATTGGAACCTTATTATGATCCAAATTTTTGGTAGCCTCCTAAAATCATCCTGTTTAACTTATATTTATTCTCACCCTTAATAGAAGTATTTAGGTCACACTATTAGACATTAAAAATTTTGTGATTTCCAACATCAGTTGTTTTGACCATGTACATGGTATTCTTGAATTGATTCTTCTTCTGAACAACTTCAATATATTTTTTAATATCAATGGACGATTTTTCTGATCCATATGCGGTTTATACCTCTTATAATTTACATCAACTCCCAAAACTGAGTTTTATAAGCTTGTTATTGTTATATAAGATTAAATTTTCTATACATCACATTTATATTTTATTAAATAACGATTCTATGGATTTTCTCTTCCTCAAGTAACTTGTTTATATAGTCAATGAATTTTAAAAACAGAGTTTCTATTTGCTAAGAAATTATTTATTGTTTTATAAACGATCTTCTTTATTTAACTTTTTTTCCCTTTTTCAATTTGGATAATATTTGAGATAAATTATTTCAATTCTATTTTATGCATAAAATCCATTAGCGCCTCTTATTGTTAATCTCATATTTTACTCTTTCATCACTTCTAAACATATCATCATTGAATTTTGAACGAAGTAATTTTTTTATATAATTATAACTATAGTTTTTTTTCTTCAGCTTTACTGTCATCATCCTTTTTACATATAGACAACATGTTTCTATTCTTATATATTTATAACATATATTTTCAAATGTAATATACAGATAATGTTTTTATCTAGTATCCTAATACTACTAAACTATTATATCATATGTAATTTTATCTCTTGTATTTTATAATTATATAATAATTGATCTTTATTTGCTCGGTTACTAGGATATGATAATTACAGTTGGTATTAGAGAATATTTGACAGAACCCTTGGGAACTAGATTTAAAATAGAATAGTTAGAAAAAAACATTATAACACATTAATTTTATTCCATTATATAGAAATGGTGCCAAATGGAAAAATTAGAAACTATAAAAAAATAGATAATAAATGTAAATTTTCCCTCCTAAGAAAGTTAATGTGGTTTTTGTGAGATATAAGAATAATATTTATGTATTAGGATAGTATAAAAAAGTCATGGAAAAAACATACCCTTAAGGAAGAACCTAATTCTCCACCACACAGTGCAATAAAAATTGCCCACTTTGTGAAACATTGACCTACATCATTCAACAAATCTAATAATAAATTAGTAGTTGAAAAATAGTTTAAGTGAATATAAAATATATTCACCACTTTAGGATATAGTGGAAAGGAAAATGTTACCATGGTTTTTTATTTTTTAAGGAAATATTATAATCAATGTTTTACATAAATTCAAAATACTATGATTAAATTAAAATAATTTAATAAAAACTTTAAAAGGATATTTTGTTAAAAAATATGACTTATGAGTGAAGGGATGATAGGGAAATACAATCAATGAATTTAACTAAAAAATAATTGGAATTTTTTTCTAAATATGAATATAACTTTACAAGGATAGTGAGACATTAGGAAGACTATATATTTAATCTAAAAATTGTGATTGATTATTAATTTAATGGACTAATGTGATGTATTGGAATGGAATTGGGTTCTGAAACATTTTTTTCCAAATGAGAAGATAGTGTCAGGTTCCATTAAGGTTGAAAAGGGACCCTCTAGGTCTTTTAATTTAAAATAAAATAACAAGAAGTGTCTAATGATTAATAATAGTACTGAATGAAATATAGAAAATTATAATAATGGAAGGGTATAATTTTCAATATGTAATAATTTTGGGAAGAACCATCTAGTGACTTTCTTGAGGAGGATAAGAGTTTAATATAAGAATAATGATAAAGGTCTTCAAGATATTAAATGTAGATAAAATAAAGGAAAATATAAAATGATTAAACTATAAGGATATGTGACTATATTCCAATAAAAATATCAATTTTCACGGGTCTCTATATTAGAAGTGGCCAAGGTAGAAATTCTAAGCATATTTATAATTACTATATAAGAAGTCAATGTCTAAAATGATGTTATAAAAATTACTTTTATTGTAAAATAAAATTAAAAAATTCATTTTTTATTCTATATCTATAAACTAATATATATCATGTATGGTTCTTAATAAGATATAATCACCCTTTAATACACTAAGTAAGTATTTTTCAAAAAAACTAATTAGTTGAAATCTTTTTGAAATGGGAATATATTAATAAGTTTTTTATGAAAATAATTAGATATTCTATAAATGAAAACTAGATTCACATATCTATGGTTATCATTTCCATAATACTTAGGATATATTATCACTCAAATTATAATATTAAAACACACTATTGAGAAAAGAAGATTAAAATTTGACAGGGAGGTATTAAATCCCCTTAATTATGAAGATATAATTCTTTATTTGATTCTTGTTTATAACTACCTACATTATCTCATCTTTATGAACATATATGATAAAAAGAAAAGAAAACATAATCTATTTATTGGAAGGATATTCATATAATAGATGATATAACTATATAAAAGGTCACATTATTTTATTTCATGAGGAATAATCATAAAATCTACTTTATTGTGATGTTATGTTTTAAACTAAACCCATCATTATTGTAAAAAATATATATAAGGCCCACCTATATAATTCACATATATATATTGGTAAAGTATAATAGAAACAACATGATTTATTTGATAAGGTATTGATAATCCCAATTTTGTCACCTTGGGGACCACCTATCCCATTTTTATATACAATGGATGGGTCTATATGTTTTTGTATCAATTATTTAATAATTAATTCCATTACTAAAAAGAATAAGTGTCCTTTATTAAACATTTATGACTAGTTTGATCAAATTCATAGTGATAAATACTTCCCAAATATTGATCATAATTCTAGTTTTATTATATTACGAGTGAATAAAGGTGGTATAAAAAATACAATATTTCTTATTAGGTATGATAATTATTAGTTTAGAATAATTCCCTATAGATTAAATAATAGACCATCTATTTTTCTGTATTTAATGAATATATTTTCATTGATTATCTTGATAAAGTGTCAGTGGTATTTATTAATGACATCTTGAAATGTTGTTAAATCTATAAATAAAATTATAAGCAATTTATAATTATAAATTATTCTCTCAAATAAATTGAGTAATTTTATAAATTTGTTATGTAATAATTATAGCGAAAACATGTCTATTTTCTTTACTGTATTATCTTTGAGGATTGGATATTTGTTAACCTGTAAAATATAGAGGTTATTGTATAACTTTGAAGAAAATTGTATATAATTAATACTTATAATTCAATTTTTTTAGAATGTTACCATTGGTGGGTTGTTCATCATGTTTCTAAAATAGCCAACCCATCATCCTCGTAAACGCGTAAATGGGTCAAATTTACATGGTTAAAGGAAGGTGAAGAATATTTTGGAGAATTAAAGAATATACTGGTTACTGAACCTATATAAACATTAAAATATAGGTAGGTATGTTTTTTGATATATTGGGATGCATCAATTAATTGACTGTAGTGAATCCTTATATAAAATGATAGGGTTGTTTCTTTTGTAGCGTGATAAATAAAGATCCATGTGATAAACTGTCAAACTCATGATCTTGACTTGGAACATGTAATAGTTTCCTTTATTATATAGAGTCACTAATACTATGTTGAATGAGGAGACATATATATGGTTTATAAGAGTGTGAATTATATATTCATATAAAAAGATATCAACTTGGGAAAAAGGAGATGTCATAAAATATTTATATTCTTTGAATATGAAATACACTACCAAACATGGAAGAAAAAAAAGTTGTCTAAAGCATTGAGTTGGAAGGATCATGGAGTCATATCCATTGTGAATTGAAATAAGGATACAATCTTCAAGGAATTTTAAATGTTATATATGTTTTTCTTAGTAAAGGAAAACATCATTCCTTCTCAATGTGATTTACCAACAAAATATACTAGAAAGTGAAATAAAATCCCAATAATATAAAATTGGTTTACATGAGAAGATGAATTTCATAAGTGATGAACCATTTATGCAAATAATATATGAATATGGTTTGTTGACGTCTGGAATGAGACTATATACATCATCAATTCCCGAGGAGAATATGTAATTGTTAGAAGATGTTTATAGCTAAAATTTATCTATACATCCTTTTAGAATCAATATGTATGGGGATTGTATAGAATTGATAAACTCAACACACATACTCACCACTAGAGAAATATAGGTGGAGTTTGTCATGTATTATAATAAATGTAATGAACCTATATTTGGCACTATATAGAATGTGTTATGAAATTTGAAAAATGGAATAGTGAATGAACTTTGGAGGAATAAAATATTAGAGGAAACATCATTGAATTTTAAGGAATAAATAATGGAGAATTAACAACATTTATTTATGGATCAATATATATATATATAAAATTTTGATGATGTATCATACTCTTAAAATACTGACAAATATATAAGACAAATAACAATTATGAAAAAAATATAAAATAGAATATACATTATATAAGGACTAATAGAAGGATATAAATGATTTTACATATTCCAATGAAGTAGATGTATATGGGTAATATTATCATTGGAAGGGTAAAGTGACTATTGAAATATAACCATATTTATTAAGACCATTAGAATAGAAACTTACTAATATGACAGTTGTAATACTAATTTTACCAAATACATAAAATTATATAACAAAATACATAAAATAATTCTGTAATAAAATAATTACTAGTAAATAATAATTTTTATTAATTAATAAATTATAATATAACTATATGCATATTCCATAAAAAGATATAGTTTATTTTTTTTCACAAAATGCATGTTTTTAAAATATTTAATTTTTTTATATTTTACAAATAAATATATAATATATAGATAAGTATTATCAAAGAAAGGTTTTAAAATTTATAATCAACAAATATAAATTATTTGACTATGATATTTTTCATTATTTTCCGAGACAGTCATAATTGTAGGAAAATAGTAAAATACGAAGTGCGTATATGGTAAAGAATTATAAATTCATTATTATATAAATAGTTATGTAAAAAAAGTATTTATTGACCATTAAATTTTTTATTCATGGAAATAATGTATTTAGAAATAATAATGTTACTTTTCCAAACCTATGAATATGTATCCATATACTAAATTATATTTTAATATTTTAAATACTATTATTTGAGAATAAAAATATTTTCAATTTCCATATTAATATAATTTATTCCAGGTAATATTTTGAGCTCTAAATTTCATAAATCCTTCAATAAATATAAAATATCATGGTTTATAACCATGGTAAATCCAGTGGTTATCTATTTTTAAAGAACCTAAATTCCAAGGCTTATTGTTTGAATTTAATAAAAAACTAACCATAAATTTTTTATAAATAACCACCCATCCTACCATTTATCTATACACTAAAATGATTAAGCATATGTTTTCTTTGATTTTATCTATTAATAGTTATTCTTAAGTGTCTTATGTAGATAATGGATTCAAACTCTATCACCATTTAACCCTTAAAACAACAGTAAGAGTTTTTCTCAATAGAATTAGTTATGTAAGGGTTTCTAAAAACCTTATCTACATTTCCCCTTTTAGAGAAAAAACCATAGTGATATTTGGTGTTAATTTAGAATATTTTTTAAGGGATATATATATGTAATGGTTTTCATTCATTTTCCTTCATTTTTATTTTTAATGATCTTTCATCGAATTTAAATTTCCATATGTAATGATTTTTTTTCATTATTATAAATCCACATTTATATTATGAATAATAAATTTCCAATGATTCTTATTATAACCCCCATATAATATTTATATTTCTACAATATCCTTTGAAGAACTAATATTCCTATAATTGGATTGGTCTCCAAACATAATATACATGGAATGATTTGTATTAGTACTGATTTACTATGAATGTATTCCTCTATAATATACACTTATCATAGATACATTCAATTTAATTGTTATCATTATTTAATTTCAACTAGATCATTGGATGTTAACTTGTAAATAAAAGTATTTCAATTGATTAGAGAATCATTAATACCCATATACCCATTACCTCTATATGTTAAGGTATTGATTCTAAAGACATGTGTATATAAGTGGTTCCTTTTGGAACAACATGATATGTGTTGTTAGACAAAGTCAATCATATAATGGATTCATTAGACTTATTATGTGATATTTTGGGCCAAAAAAACTACTCAACCCCTTGATTTATCAATAAGGATGAAGAGGAAAACCAACTTGTTGTAATTGGTGTATTCATTCTCTATTATGTATGATCTCTTTGATCAAGGTTTTCATAGTATAGTTTTGATGTCTTAGTGGTGTCCATACAAATTTTATTAGGATGATAGGAATTATTAAATCTATTACTACATATTCATTTATTTATACTTATATACTTATATATTCCTATTATTATATATTTTTTGAGTATATTTTTTTCATATAGAACACATTATTTAATTATTTATACCAGATTATTTATGTATTGTTATTTTTATGTTAGATTACACTATTTGATACCCCTTATTGAGCATTAATACTCACCCCTACATTTTTTCTCTTTTATAAGGAAACCAAGAAAAGTATTGCGAATGATTGTAGGATTATATAAGGGGAATAATAATGTATTTTTTTTTGTTTTTTTAAAATAAAACCTATAGATTTTGTATGTATCCAGTATCCTAATACTAATAAATTATTAGGTCCTTTGAAATATGATCTATTTTGTTCAATACCAATGTAATAAATAACCACCCAGTCTAGGCGACTAGTGATTGAATGTTAACAACAATTTTCAATTGAATAAATCCATCATGAATTACTATAAATGAACAATTTCATACACATCAATTGATTTATCAATTGAATTTTTTAAAAACACACTTTCATAAAATTAAATCTGAAGGAAATATTTAGGTCAACTAATTCATATTATTTAATTAATTCTGAATGTTACACAAATCATTATTCCCACAAAACTAACATATATTTATCGTTAGACTCTTGTGAGAACATGAAAATAAACATGTTATAAATGAAATCAATTATTTTAAACATAATAAATATTTTAATTAATATTCAGTATAATTTTAAAATAAAATATCTAAACTCATGTAACTGATTTATGATATTTTAAAGATAATAATGTTTATAATTAATGAGAATTTAAATACAATAGGGATATAATATCATAATGTTTTTTTATATTTATCATACATTACATAATTTAACACACAAAAGGATATAAAACAAGAATCCCAACTTGATCAAAAAAATTATGCCTTATAATTTTTAAGAAATATATAAAAAAATTGAAAAAAATCTATATCTAAAGAGGATTTTAAATGTAAAAAGTGT
Organism: Viscum album; assembly: GCA_963277665.1. NCBI lineage: Eukaryota > Viridiplantae > Streptophyta > Magnoliopsida > Santalales > Viscaceae > Viscum > Viscum album. The sequence goes on from OY728145.1 coordinate 1,712,518,937, forward strand.
GAACATTTGGGAAATTATGAAAGAAAAAATTAAAAAATAGACTCATAACCATCCGAATAAAATATAATATCTGAAACAATTAACTTAATAACAATAATATTGTTTTAATTTATAATTATACATTTATTTTCCATAAAGCCAAGTTCAAACATTACATAACGGAAGTTTCATTTTTTAGAATTTATTTATATCCCTTTTTGAAACCACTTAAAAAATTCCACCCCACAGTATATCAAATATTAATTAATTTAATAAAATATAATATTTATTGAATTTAACATTTTACAAAATTATGCTTAATGATTTATAACTATAAAAAATAGATGTTTTCAAAAAATTCTAACTAAAAACACCAAATTTAACAATCTGATTCCAAAGAATACCCAACCACTTGTCAAAATAATTTAAAACATTAGAAGAAAACATAATGACACAAACCTTTACCTATATTTTCTACATTAAAATGTGAAAATATAAAGAGATAAATTGATAGACTCAATTTTTTCTCAAAATCCCAAATTCGTAAAAAACAATTCACACACCCTTGTTAATATATAATTTGGTTTAAATAAAGAGATATTATTTTAAGATAATTTAATATATTACTACCATTAATAATTACTTCCCATTATTAAAATAACCTCATAAAACCCTAAATAAAAAAATATCTTAAAAATAAAACTATATAATAAATAAAATGGAAAATAATTTTTTTACCAATAGTAATAAAATTTTCAAACATATTAAATTTTCATTATTTATCAAAATATATCATACAAATTCCACCATCCAATATTAATCAATTTAGGTCAAGAAAAATAATTTTAAACAAATAATCAAAAGACATTCAATAATATATGAAAAATAAAATAATTAATATTTATTTAAATACATTTGATAGGAAATTTTTTGAAAACACAAACCTGACATAGAGAACTACACGGGATTTTTAGAATATTTCAAAAAAATTATTTCATAATTCCATTAACGTTTAACAATATAAACATAATAAAATATTACAACATCATTATGAATGTTTATATATGGAGGATAAAATAGTATAAAATTTATTTATTTTTTAAAATAAATTTTATCCAAATATTTCAAAAACACATTTTAAAATATAATAAATTATTAAAAAATAATAAAACTATTTCAATGTTTATTTCAATATCCTAATTATTAAATATATTATTCAATTTTTTTAGTTAGAATTCGATTGAAATTCACTTATTAAAAGATAAAATAAAATAATTATATTGAATAAAAACCATTTAAGACTTTAAGAATTCTAATTTAGGAAATTATTGAAAAAAACATTTCTTAACACCCTTCATAATACATTTTGAATCCAAAAAATATATTTCAATTATTTTTTTTCATTTCATAAAAATAATTTACTATAAAATTTACATCTATAAAATCACTCATTATTTACCAATTGAATTATAAATTAATTAATCAATGGAATATATAATTAGGAAAAAAATTAAAATCATTTGAATTATAATATTAATTTTTATTAGTAAGTTATTTCAACCATAAATAAAAATTTTGAAAAAATTCAATACATATTTTGTTTCTCATAATTAATAATAACTTATTAAAAAATGGAATTAAATATATTTTATTTCAGTGGACATTAGTGTAAATGAAACCTCTCCAACATGACAAAATAAAATAACAAACTAAAAATAATAACAATTTATTAAATAGAAAAATACCCAAACATCACTTGAAACACAAGATTCCACTATAATTATATTTGATAAAAATTATTTTCTCTCAACCCGAGTACTGATAAATCAATCTGTGATACACTCAATGTCACTTTGTGGGATATAATCCATTAATTTTTTGCTATTTATTTTATTTTGAGGTTTGAAGTAAAATTTTGATTTTTTTTCATAATTTTTCAATAAATGAGTAGGGTGAACGGTTACCCTAATCATGAATATAGACCATAAACCACAAAAATTTACTCCAATGTGGTATATAGTGTTACTATAATTTTTTTCTAAACAATGAGACATAAATGCATGTTCCCATAAAAAATTTCAAATTTTAGTTTAAAAATACAGTTTTAGGAGAAATATGTAATATTGTCTTTTCCATTTCATAAGGAATTTTCTAGTATCATAGTCCAAAAAACGATTAACATGGAAAATTAAATTTTGTATATTAATTATTTATTCTCCCTTAATGTGATTCCAAAATTTGATGGAAGTTTCTATAATTACATTAATATATCTTTCTATTATATATTCTTCCTTTTTATTTCATCGATTTTCCCCTAGTGGTCCATATTTCAGAATAACTAAATTATAAATTAAGGGTATCAATTTTAGGAATTTTAAACTACAATTAATTTATTCATATCATATATATTAGTGGAATGACTCAAATTTCTTATGGATTATACACCATTCAGTAGGCAACACATGCTCATTTACTTCATTTTTCTAATGGTGTGTTCTCGGATATTTTTAGCAATTGCTTAATTATTCTAAAAGATATTGTTTTTATATTTAGTTTATTTTCTCAATTAGATTGTTTTTTGGGTTTTAAATGTAATTGGTGAAGGGATTTTACCAAATTTATAATTTTTGTATTTGTATATATGACATAAGTAATATGTTTGTTAAAATTTTATGCTTGTATTATGGTTAATTTAATTACTATGATTTCATGGAATGTTTGGATATGAATTATAAATAATTTAAATATAATTTTTTTATTAAATCCTACTAAAATTATTCTAATGCTATAGTAGATCAATTTATAAACACCTTGAGTCACATAAAAAATAATGTTGAATTTTCATGTGTTGTACTGTAAAAGAGAATGAGGTTTCACTTTGAAAGGGATAACCTGAAATGGAAATTCTATTTGGGGTAATTTTTTTCTTAACCCCAAGGTGTTATACTATTCAAAAGTAAATAAATAGTGTTGGTACCACTACTTGGAAGGAGGTCTGTAAATGAAAACATAGTTTCATTGTAAACCATATGTATATTGGGTTTTTACGGGCCTTCTAGTTATTTTTTATTAGATCCTATTTGGAACCCCCTCAGGATCCCCTTGCCATTGGTCTTTAAAATGAGATGAGAGATCCCTTTTTAGATATCCTATTACACCCATTAGTGACCCATTAATAAATATGATTATATATAATTTTACTGTGATGGTTTGATATATGATCCATCCATTTATTTTCCTTGATTATTTCATTCGTTTCTCCCCAATATTCAGTATTTTAGCTATGTTTTTTTGAAGACGATTTCTCTGGAGCATGGTGAAATCATCACTTATAGTGGGGACATCATGTGGGGCTCATAGGGGATTTCACATGATGAGATATTCAAGATATCATTCATCTTTTTATTATAGGTATGTTTCCACATTAATTTAATTAGGGTTTCTAGTTATTTTATGTTAAATTGGAATTGAAATCAATAATGAAAATTGGGTATTTTTTGTCTTAGGTTCGAGTTTGTTTTTGTAAGAACAGGTGATTTTACGGACTGCAGTTTTGAGGAGAAATTAGAATTTTTGCAGTTGGATGCTCATGAGGTGTAAAATAGTCATTTTACCCCATGACCTATTGTCAGATAATTTTTTTGACAACTCCGTTGGTCGCAGAATATGGATTTTACCCTAGGATATGTTTTTGGAGAAATTATGCACTGTTCCATTTTTAGCGGAATATTTAATATTTATTATTATTAAATTAAATATGAAATTATTTCTGCAGGTTATTTTAGAAATAACTTTTAAATGGAGTGAAAGATTGAGATTCTATCTACGTCGTTTAGTCTAGAATAGAGATTTTATCCTAGGGGAGTCGTAAACTCATGTCAGGAGATGGGGCCAGCCCGAGTCCCTTTTTCATCCTTTTCTTTTCTTCTTTTCATTTCTTTTCACTCTCTTCCTTCCTCCACCTATTTGCACACGATCCATGTGTGCTATTCCTTGGCTATGTCCCATGGTGGGATTGGGATATTTAGAAAGAGGGAGAGTTGGGAGGCAAGAGGGGTACCGATTCGATGCCCTCGAGGCGCTAAGTCGGTGTGCGGTATCTGTGGACCGTGAAATCAACAGAGGCCTCAGCGGGTTCCACCCAAAGGGAGAGAAGATTATTTTTTCACCATATATAACCGTTAAAAAAGTTTTTTATGTTTTTAAATCCTTATATTTTTTTCTTGTATGCCTATGAGGCTCGATCTGTTGTTTCGTGGGTGAAAACGGGCTAATCGGGCGTTTTTAGGGATTTCATGTCAGAAAACCTAGTATACACAGTGTGTGTTCCAGGGGAACACACCCTATGTTCATCCCATTCGGGGAAGAAAATTTTTTCTTAAGTACGTGCCGTGTAATTTGAGAACACGCCGTGTATTGGGTGGCCGTGTGGCTGGCCGTGTGGTGTAGAACATGGAATAATGGCATTTTTAAGTTCACACCCCATACAGTAAAGTACACACCGTGTAGTGGATCTTGGGAATGTGTTCAGGTGAAAAAAGACACGGTGTAGCTTTTTTTGAACAGTACACACTGTGTACAGTAATGTACATGCCGTGTACTATTACACAAGCATGCCCAATGTCTTTGGCCATGTACTCTAGCCATGTACTGCTCCAGTTTAGTAATTTTGGGATTTCTTATTCTCTAGAAGTCGGAATTGGGCATCTGAGTAGTCTAATCTGAGAATTTGTTCATGTATATATTGATGGTGGAATCCTTTTGACATTTTGAGGTCATCTAAATGGGGTTTTGGTGGTTTTTATCCAAATTGAGGGGTTCTTCCTCCAGTTATCATGTTCATTTGTCACCTGAGAGTGAGACTTGGCGTCTATGATAAGTTGGGTGTTTGGACCAAATTAGTTGAGACCTTTAATAGGAGATGAGCTATGAGATATCTTCCGTAACATATTCTTTAGAGGTTGTTTCCCTTGTGAGACGTTCACTTTGGGCCATTGATTCTATGAGACCAGATACTTCTAAGGATCCCATAAGGGATGCCTTTGTTTATATGCTGACCTAGGGAGTCCCTACTAGGATCTCTCTCTGGTTCTTCCTTTGATATGACCCATGTTATGAAATGACTATTTTGTATTTCCTTTGATGATCCCATGTAGTATTCCTCCCTCACTCTTCGATAAAGATACCGCGTTGGATGCCTTTTCTCGTGTTTACCTGGAGGATCTCGAATATGATTCCTCTTCTGTGTTTGACTTGAGAGACCCATCAGGTTCTCATTGTTTGACCGAACCAAAGTTGTTTCGTTGATTTTGGGTAGAGATGGGGATCATGTGTCACCTATAACCCGTGCCAAACTGGTTATTCCTTCGGGCGTTGGATGTATTGTTGGGTTGGGCGTTCAGGCCACCTATACTTATTTGTTTATATCTGACTTGGGTTGTTGATGATGTCATGGTTACCAGAGGTGATTCCTGGTTGGTGGTTGTTGATCCTGATGTGAGGAGTATTCTTATTTGTTTGGATGCCTACTTTTCCTTACGTGCCTGAGTAGTAGGTGGTTTAATGTTTGAATTCCAACTGCTGTGTGTTTTTTTGTGTACCATTGTTCTACGAACCCATGTTGGGGTGTTGATGGCTAAGGCCTTGGATGTTTAAATACCTAGAATTGCATAGGTAATTTGATGAATGTGTATAACTATTATTTGGGATCACTGATTGAATCTAGGACCACCCCGTGGGTGGGTTCCTCATATTAGCCGTTTGGCCAGGTTACCCAAGGGTATACCGTAAAATTTAGCACGCTTTGAATTTCCTTGAGGGGAATTTTATATAATTGATTGCTTATATATTGGGCTCGACCTGGTTACTTGAGCCTGAGGGAAGTGATCTATTTAGCCGGAGGGCATGGTGATATTTAGCATGAGGACATGACTATATTAGCCTTAGGACATGGTTCTGATTAGCCTAAGGGAGTGGTTATATTTAGCCTAAGGGCATGACTATATTAGCCTGAGGGAATTGTTGTAATTAGACTGAGGGTGTGGTTATATTTAGCCTGTGGGAATGACTATATTATCCTGAGGGCATGGTTCTGTTTATCCTGAGGTAATGTTTATATTTAGCATGAGGGAGTGGTTTTATTAGCCTTAGGGAAAGTGTTTGATAGCCTGAGGGTAAGCCTGAGGGCATAGCTCTATTTCGACCGAGGGCGTGGTTATATTAGCCTGAGGGAAAGTGTTCATTTATCTTGAGGGAAACGCTTCATATGCCTGAGGGAAGTAGCTTTCGTGCCAGAGGGAAAGATTCTTCTACACCTGAGGGAACTATTCATTATGCTTGAGGGTAGTCACCTGAGGGTTTCGTTTCTGTTCTCTTGAGGGTAAGGATTCATATGTCTGAGGACAGGGGTTACTTGTTTTTGTTTAGCTTATTCAGAGACATAATTCCGGCATTGGCTAAAGCAGGTACATGTAGTTGGGATTACAAACCCAGAGATCGACTTAATGATACGTGACTTGAGTGGCATGTTGTCCAGCTCAATGCCCTTTTACAAGATGTCCAGGAGATCGGGATTATGTTTCCATGGATCGACTGCTAATGTTGTTCTTGTTATTTGAATAACTTAATCATAAATAATCATATTTATGTATTTGTTTATAGTTATGGGACTATACATGTGCACATATATAGATATGTACATCCATGGTGGAACTTTCCCAGTTGACAGAGATTACATGCCCTGATTTCAACTGTGGTTTCCCATTTGGTTTAATTCCTTTGTTATGTTCTATCTAGGCTGAGCACTTTGCTATTTCATACACATAGAAACACATTTATAGGTTTCTTGTAGGGGTGCCCTACTGTGAATATTTATCACCCCTACATGTACACCTCGATGTAAAGGTAGACCTTATGTCTACTTTTTAGGTTGATCACGTGTTCTATGGTGTATAGGTCTGAGGCACAATGTTGCATGATCGAGCGAAGCTGCTCGAGTGGTTCTACTGATCAGGATGGAACAGTTCGACAGTGTTTAGATATTTGGTACACGGATTGGCTCAGAGTTAGTAGCAGAGACTTGTAATTTTACTTTCAGTTTATTTTGTACTTGTATCTGTATGGTCGACCTTGTGGGCGACCAGTGTTGTATTGTATTTTATAGATGTTCGAGCTTTTACAACATTTTACTATTACTGCTTATTCTATTTGAGTTGTTTATTGCTTCCGTACTTTATTTACTTTCCACTATGTATGATAATTAGTTACTTATGCATTTTTCATTCTCTGATATGAATCCATATTCTCCTCAATATCACACCCTAGGCCCTCACTGTTAGTCGGAAGCCTCTGGTGTACGAGTAGGTGTGCTAGAGGCCTTGTGGCGAACCAGCTTGGAGCACCAGTTTAGTGGCTTCCGGGTCGGGACATTACAAAGTGGTATCAGAGGAGTTTTCTTTCCTGGTCTTTACTATTTGAGATATGGTAGACAGCGGTATTAGGAATGTGTTGGAACCTGTGATGGATATCAGGCTGGTGCATTGAGCACACTTATTCTGGTAAGAAGTCCTGGTTTCCAGGGTTTGGGATTGCTGTTCTGATTTTGCGATGTTACAGTTGTATATGATTTTTCCCTTGAGAGACGCATATATTGTGTGGTGTTTTAATTTTATATTGGCCTATGCATCTTGGCCATTGGTAACATGCCAAAGATGGATTTTGAATCTTGGCCAGCAAAGGCAAGAGGCGTCTCATGCATCATACTAGGCACGTGGGATTCACATCATATAGACCTGCTAGTGTGTGTTTTTACTGAGGACTGAGACCTTTGGGTCTCCTTACACATAGTTTTTACTCTCATGGAAGGTTATGTGGATCTATGTTGATGCATTGATGTGAGGATGATGACTCATTCCTTGTGCACGGGTGGTGTAGTGACCCCAGTTGGTCGATATGTCATGTGGTGACTTTTTGTTTAACCTCTTATTGGGTGCTGTTTTTCAGGTCTGTGTTTATCTAGTCAGATCGCTGAGAATGATGTCGATATGTACCAAGGATTTTCTTGTGAATTGGACCTCCTAGTGGTATTCCCATATATGGGTTCCAATGAGAGTCAGATCAGTTTATCTTCTGCTTGGTTTGTGAACTCCTCGGAGTAGTTCCTTCTGAGGATGCTCGGAGAGGATCAGGGCCCTTTTAGGTTGTGTTTTGGTTTTTACTTTTTGTTCGTTGTGATAAATAGCATCTTCTGAGAGATTTTTGATCTTTTGGGCTAGGTGTTTTGACCTTGTGACCCCATTTTGAGGATTTTTCTGTAGGGCTACGTGGAAGACCTAGGGACCCTTGTTTTTGACTTGAACCCTTGTAGGTCGATGCCTGTTTTATTCTAGGGAAAACTGTGTGGGGGTGGTTGGCCTGTGCTTGAATCCTGGTCGGGTTTTGGCAGGATGTTAGTGTGGCTCAGAGGTAGTTGGATTAACTTTTTGTGAAATCTTTGTGTACTCATGTTAGAGATGATCATGCACTATATTGATTCGTCTTGAGTGTGCTGAGAGAGATTGGACCTTACATTGAGATCTTTTTTTTTCTTTCGTAATGTTCATCCCATTTGAAGATGGTACCTGTTCCGGTTGTGCTCTTGGAGCAGCTTAAGGAAATCCTTATGGTGGGGAGTGAACCATTAGCCATTTGGAGTGGTTATACTCGTTCTGGTTAATCTTCGGTGTTCTCCACAAGCTTCTGAGCTCAGGGTTTTCTTTTTAAGATGATGATAAGGGTATTCCTATGGTGGGGAGTACCAGATCGGTTGTAGTTGAATGTCTTCTATATAGAAGGTGGTTGTTAATGCTATAAGTCTAGTCATTGGACAATATAGATAGCTTGTTTGTGCAGATGCTCGGGTTATGATTATGGATACTGGTTCCTTCACTGGGCTTCTTAGAGACTATTAGGTTTATGGTGGGGAGTTTTTAAGAACCCATGTTTTTAGAGACTGCAGTTTTGAGCAGAAATTTGAATTTTTGTGGTTGGATGATTGTAAGGGGTAAAATGGTCATTTTACCCTACCATATGTACTCAGATAATTCTTCTGATAGCTTAGTTGGTCCCGGAATAGGGATTTTACCCTAGGAAAAGAGTTTGGCAGAATTTTGCGCTGTTCAAATTTTAGCAGAATATTTAATATTTAATATTATTAAATTAAATATTAAATTATTCACGTAGGTTCGTTTGGCAATAAATTTTAAATGGAGTGTTGGATTAATATTCCTTCTGCGCCATTGAGTCCAGAATATGGAGTTTATCCAAGGGTAGGCATAAACTCATGTCGGGCGTCGGGGCTGGCCCAGGCCCTTTTTCTTCCTTTTCTTTTCTTCTTTTCTTTTCTTTTCTCAATCTTCCTTTCTCCTCCTCCATGTGAACGCTCCATGTGTGCTCCTCCTTTGATGTGTCCCATGGGGGGATTAGGATATTTAGAAAGAGGGAGATTTTGGAGGCAAGAGGGGTACCGATTCAAAGCCCTCGACGTGCTGAGTCGGTGTGCAACATCCATGGACCGTGAAATCAACTGAGGCTTCGGCGGTTTCTGCCCGAATATAGGGACGTTTACGTTTTTTCCATATATCCCCTTTAAACAAGTTTTTTATAATTTTAAAGCCTTATATTGATTGCTTTTATGCCTATTGGGCTCGATCTATTGTTTCGGGGGCAAGAATGGGTGATTCAGGCATTTTTAGTGATTTCCCATTAGAAAACCCAGTATACACGGTGTGTGTTCTAGGGTAACACGCCATGTGTTATTCCTGTTCGGGGAAGATGAAGTTTTCTTATGTATACTCCGTGTACTTTGAGTACACTCCATGTAGTGGGTGGCCATGTGGCTGGACGTGTGGAGTAAAACACTGAATACTTATTTATTTGAAGTACACGCCATGTACAGTAATGCACACACAGTGTAGTGGTACATGGGCATGTGTTTGGCAGAAAACAGACATGGTGTAACTTATTGTGAACAGTTCATGCCATGTACAGTAATGTACATGCTGTTTACTGTTACGCAGGCAGGCCCAATGTGCTCTGGCCATGTACTCTGGCCATGTATTGCTCTAGTTTATTAATTTTGGGATATCTTATGCTCTAGAAGTCATAATTCGGTGTGTGAGTAGTATATTCTGAGAGTCTTTTCATGTATATCTCTATGGTTGAATCCTTTTGACATTTTGAGGTCAATTAAAATATTTTTTCGTGGTTTTTATCTAAATGGAGGGGTTCTTCCTCCAGTTACTGTGTTTAGTTGTCACTTGAGAGTGCGACATGGCATGTATGATAAGTTGGGTGTTCATACCATCTTAGTTGAGACCATTAATAGGAGATGAGCTATGAGCTATCTTCCGTAACCTATTCATTAGAGGTCATTTCCCTTTTTAGAAATTCCCTTCTGGCCTATGATTCTATGACACCAAATACTTCTAAGGATCCCATGATGGATGACTTTGCTTGTATGCTAAAATAGGGAGTCCCTAGTAGGATCTCTCTCTGGTTCTTCCTTTGATAGAACCTGTGTTATGAAATTCCTATGTTGCCATTCCTTTTGGGATCCCATGTAGGATTCCTCCCTTAATCTTCGCTAAGGATCCGACATTGGATTCCATCGCTCATGTTTACTTGGAGGATCTCGAGTATGATTCCTCCTATGTGTTTGACATGAGTTACCCAGTAGGTGCTCATTGTTTGACCGACCCTGAGTTGTTACGTTGGGTTTGGGTAGAGATGGTGATCAGGTGTAACCTAGAACCCATTCAAAACTTGTGATTCCTTTGGGATATGGATGTATTGTTTGGTTGGGAATTTGGGCCACCCATACTTGTTTGTTTATATCTGACTTGGGTTGTTGATGTTGTATTGGTTACCAGAGGTGCTTCCTATTTGGTGGCTGTTGAGCCTGACACGAGGCGTCTTCCTGTTTGTTGGGATGCCTACTTTTCCTTGTGTTCCTGAGTAGTAGGTGGTCTGGTGTTTGAATTCCAACTACTGTGTGTTTTTTGGGTACCATTTTTCTACGAGCCCACGTTGGGGTTTAGTATGGCTAAGGCCTTGGCTGTTTAAATACATATAATTGCATATGTAATTTAACGAATATGTATAACTATTTTTTGGGATAACTTATTGGATCCAAGCCCACCCCAGGGGTGTATTCCTCTGTTTAGCATTTTGGCCTGGTTACCCAAGGGTATGCCATAAAATTTACCACCGTTTGAATTGTCTTGAGAGTAATTTTATATAATTTCTTGCTTATCTGTTGGTTTTGGACTGATTACTTGAGCCTGAGGGCAGTGTTCTATTTATCCAGTGGGCATGGTGATATTTATCTTGAGGGAAGGAATATATTAGCCTGAGGGAATGGTTGTGATTAGCCTGAGGGAATGGTTATATTTAGCCTGAGGGTACAACTATATTAGCCTGAGGGCATGGTTCTGATTATCCTGAGGGATTGGTTATATTTACCCTGAGGGTATGACTATATTAGTAGGATGTAATGGTTCTATTTATCCTAAGGGCATGGTTATATTTTGCCTGAGGGCGTGGTTATATTATCCTAAGGGCAAGTGTTCGACAGCCTAAGGGTAAGCTTGAGGGCATGGCTATATTTAGCATGAGGGCGTGGTACTTTAGCCTAAGGGAAAGTGTTCATTTAGCCTTAGGGAAACATTTTATATGCCTGAGGGAAATATCATTCGTGCCTGAGGGAAATATTCTTATACGCCTGAGGAAATTATTTGTTATGCTTGAGGGCAGTCACTTGAGGGTTTCGTTTCTGTTCGCCCGAGGGTAAGGATTCATATGTCTGAGGACAGTGGTTACTTGTTTTTTTAGCTTGTCCAGAGACATAATTCCAGCATTGGAAAAAGAAGGTATATGTCGATGGGGTTACAGACCCAAGAGATCAACTTAATGATACAAAACATGAGTGGCATGACGTCCATCTCAATGACCTTGCACATGATGTCCAACAGATCGGGATTATGGTCCCATGGATCGAATGTTGATGTTGTTCTTGTTATTTGAATCGTTTAATCAGGAATATTCATATTTATGTATATGTGTATAGGTATGGGACTATACATGTGCACATATATAGATATGGACATCCATTTTGGGACTTTCCCATTTGACTGGGATTACATACAATGAGTTCAACTGTGGTTTCAAGTTTGGTTTAATATATTTGTTGTGTTCTATCTAGGCTGAGCACATTGCTATTGTATACACATAGTAGCACAATTATAGGTTGCTTGTCGGGGTTCCCTACTAAGATTATTTCTCACCCGTGCACGTGCACCTCGTTGTACGTGTAGACCTTATGTCTTATTTTAAGGTTTAACATGAGTTGCATGGTGGATATGGCTGAGTCCCAATGTTGCATGATCGAGTGGAGCTTCTCAAGTGGTTATACTGATCAGGCTACTTCAGTTTGACAGTGTTTGGAGATTGGGTACATGGATTGGCTTAGAGTCAGTAATAGAGCCTTGTAATTTTACGTTTAGTTTCCTTTTCACTTGTGTCTGTATGGCCGACCCGGTGGGCGACTGGTGCTGTATTGTATTGCATATATCTTCAGGCTTTTACATCATTTTACTATTACTTCTTGTTCTATTTTAGTTGTTTATTGCATTCACACTCTGTTTACTTTCCATTGTGTATGTACTTAGTTATTTATGCTATTTTCCTACTCTGATACGAGGTAATATACTCCCCACTATCACACCCTAGGCCCCCGCTACTATTCGAAAGCCTCTAGCGTATGGGGAGGAATGCTTGAGGCCTTGTGGCAAACCGGTTCGTAGCACCGGTTTAGTGGCTTCCGAGTCGGGACGTTAATGTTTTTGGAGTGAACCACACCACAATATTTATGATTTTATAATCATAAGGTCACATGGTGAGTTGGGAATCTGTTATTCCAAATAATTTTTTTAATTTAATTTTATGCTTAATTAAATTGATGTTTTTTTATATGATTTGTTCTTGTGGTCTTGTAGGAGGTTTTTATGTGATTCATAGTAATTATTGGATGTTTTTATGGGCTTCATACTAATTATTGATTCTTGTGGTCTTGGAATTTTTCTTGAGGATCTTGTTTAATTTTTAATTTTATAGTTACAATATATAATTATTATTACATGGATATATGTTGTATACCATTTCTGATTTCACTTTAAATCAAGACAAGATTATATCTTCCTAACAATAACATTGAAAACATATCCTTCAAATTGGTTTGATGGTGGTGTATTGGGAAAATGATAGCCAATAGACATTTTACAGCCTGTTTAGTGATTTGTGTTATGTTTCAAAGAGAAAATATGTTATATTTTTAAATATTTTTGAAAGGTATTAATTTTAATTTCATGGGAATGTAAGAATTTGAGAGTGGGTTCTAAAATGTTATTTTAAAATAAAATGGGGTTTATAAATAAATTTGGATGAGATTTAATCAATGGTCATAGAATTAGTAAAAAGACTTGTGATCCATTTTATTAATGGTTTGAAAAACGGATTTAACTAGGATTTCAAAGGAAAGCTTATGAGACTTTATTGGGTTGGTTTGGGTCTATTTGTCCTCATGTAGATGATACCATATTTTTGAAATCTGTGGTGTTTACTAATTATGTTTTCCTAGCGTATAACCATTTGAACTCCATTATTTTATATGTGTGTATCCCAGTTAGAAATATTATTTTCATATCAAAATTTTGAGTTTATGCATATAGAAATGGTCTCAAATTTTCTAATTTTCATATGGGTATTATGTAATGGTGAGACATGGGGCTAGGTCTCATGTGATTAGCTCTCTTGTGATGAGATTATAAGTTGTGACATGAGATGAATTCCAAGTTTGTCACAGAATGTGTGTGCTGAATACATGATTATGATAGGTGATGGATGGTGGTGTGAGAGAGTATCCTATTATATATTTTCTATGAGTGAGATACCATGTAATGGAAATAATGAGTTAAATTTATTAATTGTTTTGGGTAAAGGATTGGTTATCCATAAGTGAGATATTTTAATTGATTGGTTATAGAAGGCCATGAGTGAGTTGATTAGGATCGAGGAGATGGAGGTCAGATTTCTAGTTGTGATATGAGATTCTTATTTCATTTTTGAAACTCAAAGACTTGAGTGACATGGTTCGGCCATGGTAATTTGTGAGTTATATGGTTGACCCCATGATATAATGTATTTCTCAACCTTGTGTGAGATAGTAGTGGATGGTTAGTGATATATCCTCCCATTAGTGGGAAGGGATAGTAATATGCATGGTATAAGATCATATATGGTATGAAACCTAGTAATGTGTCTTTAGATGAGGGTTGGGGATTCCATTAGACACTCTACCCAACATCATTAGGTATGCGTCAAGATTGTGGTACTCAATTATTATTATTTTGATTTAGAGCTGAAGTAGGTATGGATATGTTTAGTGGTATAATGGTTAGAACACAATGACATTACATGTATGTAAGCATGAGTACTATGTGTTTTGTTTCAATTTTAGTGTGTTTAATATGAAAACTAACTAAAACCTAATATATCTGTATATATTAAATGCACATACAATTGATCATAGTAGAAATTTTTATTTTTGAGGAATGGAGGATTCTAACTAGGTTCACTGACTCATGCTTTACCCATGTACATGAAAATTGTTTCAATTTATCTGGGTAGACCATCTTATTTTCACTTAGGAACAAGAACCTATGTGAGTGAAATAGAAAATACATGTAAAACTGGTCATGGAGGATGCATATTTGGTAAAATGATTATATGAGTTGGGCAGAGGTGGTGTATTTATTTTTTAGTTATTGTACTATCTGTACCAGATAGTGTGTTTTTTCTTATATATAATTCCTCTTATTCTATGTTTATATTTTTTTATAGTTATTTTTTGATATATCATGTAGATAATTTACTACATTCAATTTTGGAATATGAGGGCTCTATCTGATCCCTATTATATGATAATATATGTTGGTTTTCCCATGAATAGAATGGTTCATGTAAAAATTTTTTGTATACTAATGCATGAATCTGAAGCCTTGTTTTTTAGTCTATAATTTTTCAATTACTATATTATGACCTCACTTTTAGTCTATAGATCTATTGTTTGGTGAGGCAAGCCTAAGGTCATGCAGAGACCCCCACTCAGGTGCGGTTTGAGAGATCCAATATGGGTAACTAAAAAATGGTATTAGAGAATATCTTGGGCTTGGGTTGTGTAGTTATAAGTGAATATATGATGTTGGGACTCATTATCTAGAACAAGAACATGGATGGCTAGCATGATATTGGTTAAAAAAAATGTTTCTTGGGGAATTCTAGTGTTTGGACAAGAAACTCTAGGATTAGTGTGGTGTTGGGTTCGATCAAAAATTGAAATGTGGGATGGAATGGAATCGATATGGTTTTAAATGATCATCTAAGACCCAATGGATTGATCATGTATTATGATAACATCATTTTAGGGGAAAAATATATGTGCCTATGGGTCATGATGTTAAATATGTTTCCTTGTTAGGATCATGTAAAATTGAGGAAACCTGCAATATAAATGATTTTTAATTTATTAAATTATAGAGTATGATTGGATTAATATTGATTCATAGGGATTTATTGATTTATTATTTTGGTGATTTTTTGGATACTATAGAGAAATGGTTTAGGATATGGAATTAATTTATAGAAAACCCGAATTTTGAAAGAAAAATTTATGTGATTTCTTGTGGTGTGTTCAAAATGGTTTTTTAGTTGGTTTCACCTAAAATAGATCACATAGAAGGTGATTTTGAAATGATTTATGATTTCATGGTTTTTAAAAAACATGGGAAAAATATTTTTGAAATTGGATTTTCAGGTGGATTTTGAAAGAAGTATATTTTCTTGGGGTAGAGACCGAAAAAGCTGAAGATTTAGTGATTTTATTTTTTTTGTAGAAAACCATTGATTCCAAAGTGTATTTAGAAAAATATTTTGAGTTTATATTGGTAAAATATTAAGAATAGGTTTTTGAAATATGTGACTCGTGGTCAATAAACCATGTGTTGTTGGATTTGGATGTGGAATTTTTAAAAATTCCATGGATTCCTGAATTATGTGCTCTAATTGTATGATATATTTATTTTAGAACCACAATGTGAGGGTGGAGGGTCTGTGTTGAAGGATTTATTGTTGATTAAAAAGAAACAGGGGTTTGGGTAGCCCAAGATTGTTAATTTCTTGAAGTTGACCAAGAGTAACTTTAGTGTTTTTCTTGTGTATTTGGTGGGAATACCATTGTATCTCGGGAGAGTTTGTGTGTGGATATCACATGGGATTGATTATTTTTTAGGTATGGAGTATCCTAATGTGGGTTTTGTGTCTTTAATGTTTTTCATTTTCTTTTATGTAATGATTTCATGGGTTGTACTTTTTTGTGTGTATTTTATTTTTTTTCTGAGTTAAGGATGATTGAGTCATTTTTTCTATGCGGAATTTTTATAGTTGGCAGAAACACTAGTTAGAATCGACCATTGGTTGTATATCCTCATGGTGGGGATTAAAATTATACTCATGATGAATTATGTGAAGTAATTTTAGTGTTTCATTATAGATGGGTGTGGTTGAAAATCATCATAGAACTTGGTGATCAATACTTCATCATTGGTGTTATGGTGTGAAATGAGTGTTTATTTTTAGTATTTACATGAAAAAATAGACAAGAAATGGGTAATGTAGATTGGGTGTTTTGTTAAGTGGGGTGATGAAAATGATACTCTTATTGCGGGGAGCATCAACCAAGTTGTGGCTGTATGACTGTTGTGTTAAAAGAGACACGGGGACAATGGAAATGGTTAGTGGAAGGTTGATGTTGTTGGAGGAGTTTGGTGAGTGTCTTGACCTAGTTTTGTAGTTTTTTAGTGATTTTGAAAAGATTATTTATGTTGGAAAATTGTATTGGATTGTGGTAGTGTGATATATGAGTGATATGGATTGGTGATGTGTTAGTTCTAATGAGTATAGTGTGATGGTTGGATTATTTTGGTAATGATCCAATCATGGAGTAGAAACAAGTGCCGGGTATGGAATCTGGTGTGGGTGTTTAAGAGGTTTAGTTATTCCATCATTTATTAAGGAACCCTGATTGAGTATTATGGTGATAACACTTTTCATTAGTGGTTGGGGCAGAGAAGTTTTAGGGAACTTCATCAAGAGAAGGTTCAACAGGTGATTTAGTGTACAAATGGATGTGGTGAGGTGGAGAACACATCATGATCATTTTTTGGGGTGTTTAAAGGATCAAATATGGATTAAAAAACATTAGTGTGTTTGGGCTTGGAATTTAGAGTTTCATCTCAGAATCACATTCAATGCTTAGGGATGTTACAAGATAAGTATGTCATTAAATTAAGATGAAACCATGTCAGAGTTCATGGTAAAAAAATTACCAACAATTATTCTTTACTTTTCTATCCACCATATGTGAATGGCGTCTACATGAGTATAATCCACTTGATTATGAGGGAGTTTCATTAATTTTTAATATTTATATTTATGTGATTTTCCAATATGGGTGTTCTTATTTGTTTATTTAGAGTTTCACATGTATTTTCTATCAAAATATGGTTTCAAAATTGATTTTAAGGGTGGTTTCCCTATTTTTAATTTTGCCTCCTCACTGAGTCCTGATGTGCATGCGCCTGCTGACATTCCACTCAATCCAAGTAGTTTACAACTCGACCTATTTACATTTAAATTATTTTTAGATAAGTCTTTCATTAACTGTAATTATCTATATATATATATTCTTCATTCTACCCATTTGTCTCAATTTTTTCAAAAAACAATAATGTTTCATATATAAAGCCTTATATATTAATTATATAATTTAAAAAATTATTTTAATGCTAATACCCTATCCAATTAGAATTCAATAAAATTTAATTTATTGAAAATATATTATATTTATTTTTAAAAAAAATACCTTCATAAATTACTCAATGAAATTATGAAAATTTACACATCTATAAATTTATAGCTTTATGTTTTTTAAAAACATAATATACACTTTCCATTAAAATAACAAGTGATATTATATTTTTAAAATATATTCATCCCTTTTATTTTTTTACCATGCTGAAAAAACAAATGTGAAATCATAATTTATGATTTTATTTAATTTATAAGCAATGTTTTCATTTAATTACAAAATGAATGATTTATAAAACTACTACATCACATGTATTTCTTCCAAATCCAAATGTAAAAAATTTCTATTCATTTTTTCTATTTAATAAATTTCTTATATATAAAATTATTACACTCCCTTATTATTTTAATATATATTTTAATATATATCTATATATTATAATGTTTTCATTTTATTAATAATTTAGAAAATCAAATAATAATAATAAATAATGCGCGTTTCCCATCAGCCTTCCCACATCCATTATAGGATGGATCAAGCTTGATAAATCAATTGATTTAACATGTGGGATTTTGCAACCTCAATCTTGTGATGTCCCAAGCCCATGTTAGGTTGGATATCCCCATACCAACCCACAACGTTTACATTATTATTTGTTTAATCCTCATATTGTTATTGTAGATTTGATTTTGGATAAAATATGAGCTATGAATAATTATATAGTTATGATTATATCATTCAATAGTTTTAACACTATATAGTTGATTGATAAGTTTACTTATATGATTTTTTATGTTTGAATTAATACAATACATGATATATATACATTATTTTTACTATATATTCATGTGTATTGTTTGTATTAACTATTTTAATGTTATATATCATTCATCAATCATTTCTTATTAATAATCGTATGGTATTTCATCTTTTATCATGTTTGAGAGTATTTATATTGTCTTAGTAATATTTAGTAAAATAATGTTAATAATTAAAAAATTATTATTAGATAATAAATATAAGTAATAATTAGTGAAAAATTATTATTAATTGCAATAAAAAATAAAAAAACAAAAAAATAATCAAAATTTACAAGAATTAGTAAATATTAAACATGAATTGGGAAAAATAATTAATTAATAAATTATTGTTAGTAATTAATGAAAAAATATTAAATATTAGTAACAATTTGTAAATATTAGAAAATTTTGATAATTTGTATAAAATATATATAATACTAATAACTATGAAGAATAAGTAATATTTATTAAAAACATAGTTATTAATAAGTAGTAAATATTATGTAATATCTTCTAAAACATATAAAAGTACTTACAATTATTAAGTATTTTTAATAATTAATAATAATTTATTAATAATTATAATAATAAGTAAAAGTTATTAAATAATTCGTAATACTTAATTAATAATTGGTCAATTTCAGTAATAATTTGTAAATGTTATAACTAATTAATGAAAAATGATAATAATTTTTATATTTGATAAAACTATGATAATTTTTAATAAATTGTAAAAATATATAGACAATGTACTAATAATTAGTAAAGATTAGTGATATTTCTTAATAATTTAATGATAATTAGAAAATAATATTTATTACTTAATAAATAATTTTATCAAATAGTAAAAATCATTAAATATTTGAAATAATTAGGAATTTTTTTTAATACCTACTAAAATATATAAAAAATATAAAAAATTATTAAAAATTCATTAAAATTAGAAAATATGTTGTAATAATTAAATTAATTTGTACAGATCATGGTATAATTTATAATGACTAATAAATACTTATTCAATATCAGTAATAAATTTTAAATGTTATTATTAATTACTAATTTTAGTTAATAATGTTTAACTATCGGAAAATTTCAATAATTTGTGACAAATTATAATAAAATTTACAAAATACTAATAATGATTAAAAATGTGTAATAATTAGTGAAAATATTGAAATAATTACTTAAATTTTTAGTAATTGTAAAATAAATTGAAATAATGAAGAAATAATTAGTCTATGTTAGTACTAATTAGTTAATATATGTAATAATTAGATATATTATCAATAAATTTTAAATATTAGAAACAATTATGATAATTTTTGGAAAATTTTAAAAAAATATAAAATATAAAATAATTATTAAAAATCACATTAATATAATATAACTTTAATTATACAAAAATCCTAGGGTAGGATCCCTTTTTTATTAAAAAAGAAAAAAACCAAAAAATGGAAGATAAACAGGGTCATACAAGCATCCATTCCTTCATTCTAAAAGATTCAAAGAAAAAGATAAAATATCATAATCAAATTTATTGGAATAATAATAGTCACCACACCAATCAGAGTTGAGATCTAAGGGACCATGAGACCTGATGATCATATTTGTCTTAAGATATGAATATTCTTTTCGACAACTCACTTTCTGGGAGGAACCACTTGAAAACCTTCAACATTTTTTTCTTTCAGTTAATCGGTTATACGAGTTCCAATATATTTCTTTAAAAGTGGATATTCTTTACAAACATATGAGGGAGGTATGAAGGGAAAAACAAGTAATGTCTATATTTACTATGAAATAGTTAGGGTATTTTACAGTTACACCTAGTTTATAGAGTCTATTGATTAATCACAATATAACTGCATTAATTACATGACATAAATAAAATATTTCCATCATTAATATCTTAAATTATCCATATGATGGTGAGTCATAGAAAATCATTAATCAAATGGATCCTTATTTTTATTTAGAACCTCATAACACATGGTTGAGTCTTTCTACTGAACTCTTTTCCCAATTTGGTCTTATGATAATCAATATTCTTATTTCCCTATCTTCATCACTCTATAATACTTACCTATTTATTTGATGAAGAATACACCACATATATATTTGATGATATTAATTTCCGGAAATCAGAAGAATAATATCGATGTTTATTTAAATATACTAATTAATAATTAAATTTCATTATAGAATTATGGTGTAACTACATGTGATATAGTTATAAATATGTTTCTTATATTCATGTTTTAATTAGTGAGGCAAATCAGTAACTTTTTGGCATATGGAATCCTATCTGGAAGGAGTAGACATGGTCTAAAATAATATTTGTATTGATTGGATGAGAAAAAATAATATATTATTTTCAATGAAATAGAGACTAATTATTTTGTCTATCATCAGATATTTATTCCTAAGGATCAACCATTTCAAAAAATATATAAATACTTTCACAAAAGGTATAATTGATATAGATTAACTTAACGATGTAATCTTATGTATTTAGGTGGAATATATCATCTCTTCATCACCTCCTATTACTTTTGTACCAACTATATATTAAAATTGTATATGGTTTTTGGTATGATCACAATTAAATAAAGTAGTGCACTTATTTGGACCTACCATATGGGTATCTATTTTCAGTTTGTCAAATGTTAGATGAAATACATATTGAAAAGAATTTGTTTGAAAAAAAATTTATACCATGTTGGACAGGCCTGTAATACCAATGATAATGTAAATTCATAGTTTGATCTTTCAAAAACATACATAAATCTTAAACGTTAATTATTTTATAATGAATGATCACACAATTTAATGAATTCAAATTCATCTTACACACTTTCTAATGAAATTCATTTATTATTCTAGAATGGATTTGGGAATTGAAGTCACCAAATGATTATGATTATGATTTGTCTCATTTAATCATAAATTATTATATTAATGGTTTTAAAAGTCATTAATTACATATCATAATATAAATACATCTGCCTTTTCTTGTTAGAGGGATATTGAATTCTTAAATCTAAGATGGAATGAATGAAATATCATTTTTATTCATATATATTTGTGTATCAATATCATATTATGATTCATTGGGTATATTTTAAAAATATTTTGTTTAACTTATATCTAAATTGGAGAAAATATTCTTTTTGGACTTATTCTACTCAAGGGAACATTTAATATTCCATTTGTTGTATGTTGCTGAATTTGTACATCATGAAAAAATCCAATGGATATACCCATTTGAGAGATGTATGAAAAGATAAAAGAAGAAAGTACATAACAAAGCATTGGTTGAAGTTTCAATTATATAGGCACACTTATTTGCGGAAATATTAATTTTCTACTTCTATAATTCTCAATATGAATATCCTTCAAAACCTAATCTCATGATTCATAAAGAGAATTTTTTTGATGATTTCTTAGACTATCAGTTTCATGTTTTTAGTTAACCCAAGATTAGTTTTGGTGGTTATATTAAATTATTGATTTCAAAATAATAACTTCACATAACTCATTCATATGTTCTACTCAATTATAAATAATTAAATTATTTTTGTAGTAATAAATAAATATTTGAATTTTTTTTAATTTTTTAATAGATTAATTTATTTACATTATTTTATTCTTAGACTATATGATGAACATATAAAAAATAAAAATAAATTACCCCAACTACTCTTGTTGGAAATAAAAATAATTTTCATATTGGTCTCAAATACTGGTAAGATAAATTGAATTTGATGAAACATTTAATAAATTTAGTAATGATATATGTTATTAATGATTTTTTTTTATTTTAGGAAACATAACAAGAATATAAAATTGTTATTATATTATGTTTTTAAAAATACCTCCATCATAATTGGTAAAATCTTATAATGGGTATGTGGTTACTTGTTTTAGATTTCATGCATGAATACATAATAATTCGAAAAAATAAATGAATAGTCATGTTTTTTAAAAAAGATATGATCATAAATAATATGAGTTTGAATTTTTATGTTATGCTGGATGAAATATTTTAGTTATGTTATATGGGACCAAATTATGTGACAGTGATTAAATTTCATTAGTTTGATACAGATTAAGGGTGGAGAGTTAATCCAAAGCATGGGGTTTTTAAATATGTAATATAGTGTTATTACCTCAAGTAAACCATTTAAGGTGAAAAATAAAAAAAACATGTTTATTAGAAAAAATAATATACAATTTAGAGTGTTTTAAATGATTAGTGGAGTGTAATAAATATGAAATCTCATGTAAATTAGTTTCAAAAAAATGTAAATGTTTTTATGGAAGTGAAACATGTAGAAATTGTTAATGAAAAATCTCCAAATATATCTATTACATGAAAAGCTATAAATTTCAATGATGAAATCCCCAAGGTAATGGATGTTGATTTTTATAATGTTAATGAAGTAATATGAGATGATGAATTTGAAAGTTGTAGGGATGTTGATGATGTCGTAGTTGAAGCTGAAGACATTTCTATCAATGAATATAAGGATGAAGATGAAGTATGATGTATTATATTCAAGAATTTTGATATTTTTTATATTTAATATCTATTTTAATAATTATTTATTAGTATTATTTTTTGTTTCAGATGGTTGGATAAAATCCAAACCATCAATTATGTTCCCTCATTGATTCCAGTACATATTAGTTTCCTATATTTTATATATGCATTATTAATTATTTAAAGGTAAAATTATTATATTAGCAGTGATATTTTTTATATTTGATATCTGTATTAACACTTTTTTATAGGTAATATGGTTTTATTCAAGTATTTATTGATATGAACTTATAATATTCTGGTATTTATTAGTTTTATATATTTTATTCCCATATTAAAATCTATTTATAGGTAAGATTATTATAATTTTGGGTTGATAGTTTTTTTATCATTGATATCTATATTTAAAAAATTATATGTAAGTCTATTTATTTTAACTGGATAGAGATTATTCCAATGATATATTTTTTCAATCATTGATGTTGGACTTCTTAATGATGAGGATAGTTTATCTGACCTATAGGATGAATTTACAAGACATCATATTATGAGGGGCACGACTATTCTAGATTGATGATTCTAGACTCTATTCTCAAAATACGTTCATATCTTGATTTTAATATCTATTTATGGATGTTTGTTTTAATTTTTAAGTTGTTTATTTTATACTATGTTTTTGAATTAATTTTATTTAATAATATTCTATTTTTTTTACTCGTATAGGTTTTCAAATTTAGATACTTTTCAGGCATATGTGATTCTACGATGTTATTTTTATGTGCCATCAGGGTCATGTCATTAGGTTCCCATTAATATTAAATATCATATGTTTGACCATTGGATTGTATGTTAACAAATAATATAAATATTTTTAATTTATTTAACTAATAATATGATATTTTTAGTTAACTTCTAGAATTTATAGTCCCCGATAAATTGGAAAAAGATATATCATATCTATGATGCATGAGAGAAAATAATACGTGAAAATTTTCTATAGTTTTTACACAACTTAATAAAGAAATCCATAGATCGATATTTTTTTACTATATTTGTTTAATATTGAATCTCTTATGAACATGACTATATCCTAGATTACGTATGAGATTGATTGTCATACTACTGGATAAGAAATAATTTTAAGATGAGTTCATCATCTGGCTTCAGAACCAATGGAGGTAGGAGGTCACCCCAACGGTCTTGAATCATATATTTGGTTTTCCTCAATGATATATGAAAACTAATATTATTTATTAATTTATAAATAATTTCACTTTAAATTTTATATTTATATTGTACATTCCATTACTGGACCCTCTATTATGGAGTTCTATGTTTATAAGAATATGTACACTAATACTTTTACAAGATATCTTGTTAGTGATAGATAATTCCCGATTGTGCTTAGTTTTTTTCATAAAACTTGCTTAAAATTATTTATAGATATTTTAATTTCTAATTATATTTGAAGGAAACTCATGAGACTATAACAACTAATTCATTATAGATTCAAGATGAGAGATAAGAATATGCCAGGTATGAGTCTTATTTTGATGAGGGGGTTAGTTAAATGAAACTTTTCAAAGTGTCGATAAGGGTCGAGTGATCGATATTAGATCATGATTAACACATACTAGTTACTATGATAATTCTATTATATCATCATAAATTTCAAAAGGAGATCATATAAAGTCATTATTGTAGACTGCTGCATAGTATAAAGAGAAATTGTGAGCCTAGGATGATATGATATAGTATATACAGAGATAGTGTGAGGAGGAGCATTAGAAACAACATCAAAGAGATGAGAAGATGTTGAAATATATTAGATGTATTTCATGTGCTGTTGGTATGGATTCCCCTTATCCCTTTGGGTGATCCTCACCCCCGGATACTAGTTAATTTTTATTGTCACTATTTTTTATTTTGGTTTGATAAAAATATTATGTATGAAATGGTGTAATAATTTTATACATGTTTATATTATATGTAATAATTATCCATTTTATTTGATGATTTTTTAAATTTATTACTAATTGAGATGGATTTGGTGATCCATCCCAATTAGTTTTTAAAAATATCTTATTAAACTATGTGCAATATACTATCATCCACACTGCAAATAATAATTATTTTTATGGGCCATTGTAAATAGATATTTTTTTAAAATATTATTTTTTTGGGATTATAATGATAGTCCATCGTAGTGAAAAAATATTTATAATGGTCCATCCCAAATAATTATATTTGCGACACCATTTTGTAATATGGAATTTCCAAGAATTCATATCTCTAAAATTAATTTTTGATGAGAATCTATCACAAAAATATAATCAAATAATAATGAAAATCTATTTGTGAAAATAAATCTATCTAGAATGCATGTATGAAAAGAAAAAATAGATTAATTATATATTACTAGTCCTATTGGGAGTTTGTGTATAGTGATAATAAATATTTCACAATATTTATATGTGTATAGATTACAAAATTACAAAATTAAGGGGGAGAAAAGATTAATAATATAGAGCACATTCTAGAAGGAAACAGATATTAGAGAATAAATGGTATTTCTCATGCAAGATCATATTTTAGTCACTATAAAATTTCTCTAAATTTTCTATCATAGGTGGTCAATATAAAAATGAATTTTTGTACAACCCAACTAGGTATTACTCACATGTTGAAGGAAAAAAATGATCAAAACATATTGAGGGTTAGTCAAATTAGTTTACCCTTAGGAGTGAAAAAAAAGAATAACGTTCACTCATTTACTCCCAAGATGTCAGATAAAGATAATTAGAAGGGTGTTAAATAAAAAGGGAAAAACATATATTTTTGTAAGATATGTCACATCATGAACCACTATAATATGGTCATAAATGTTAAAGTAAATGAAAAAAAACTATAATAAAAAAATGAATCTACCCATGATATAGATAACTATATTGGATTAGTGGTAGACAATTGACAGACAGAAATTAGAATCATATTTGTGATCAAAATATAATGATTTTTTTGTTTTCCAATTTTAAAACCCATGGTTTTCAAGGTTGTCGTAAATATTTAGTAATTTTAATTATAAAATTTAAATGGTGTGAATGGATTAAAAGATTGTTTATTTTTAAATTGAATGTTTTTATTTATGAAACATATTAATCTTATAATTTGTTTTTCAAAAACATAAAATGAATTCTATCTAAAAATTAGGAACTTAATTCAAGCCTTTAATCAAGGAACCCACACCCACATAGGTGGTTCTATAGGATTCCTCCTATCTATAAAGGTCTTCGGAAGGGCCAGCCTATGCACAAGAAGAACACGTGGAATCACTCCCATTCGTAGTGGCCCACAACTCACGAACCTTGTTGGATGTAGGGTAAGCCTAGGGGATCGATGAGGCCACATGTGTGCGAACAACATGTCACATGTGAAAATTTAGCCAGGAGGCCATCACCAATGTAGGATTATGAGAAGATGAAATCATAATATGGGTTTTAAGAAAGCCCTTCCCATACTGGTGTTTCGATGTAGGATTGAAATGTCGATGTGGCTCCGCTGGACGCCGCTGTGCTCCATCTCTCCCTCACTGATGTATACTCTCCCACTAGCAGTCACCTTCACCCCTTCACCTCGTATGAGCATCCCCAAACCACCTTCTTTGTATTTATCCTCCCTTTCTATCCCTACTTCACCAAATACACTTCATGCTACCATCAGTGAACTGCCAAGGTCACTGGTACATGCACGTAGCCACCATAACTCACCTGTTGTTATCTACCATATTCCACTACCATCACCACCACCAGTACCATGAATACTGCGATGATCTTTCATAATCACTTCAAAACCAGTCCTGGCCACCACTACTGTTGATCTCGAGCTTTTCTAGCCACTTCAATGGCTAGAGGAAGGGGAATTTACTACTTCCGTGCTCGCAAACCACTTCTACCACACAAAAGGAACACTACAAATCCATACTCTTTCACCATTGAAGAAGTAGGATTCCACCAGTGAACTATGTGGATTCATACCATGGGTTATTTAGTACTGACAATCAATGGGTGTGATCTCATCGAAAGAACAACCAAGACCCCCTACTAACTGCGTATAAAAAAAGCCAACCAACTACATTGAGAAGAGATCCATCGACTACAAATCACCCTCGAAAGGAGGAGCTTGATCCCGATGCTACAACATATCTTCTCCCTACTTTATTCTAATTGATATTTTTTATTTTATTTTATTTTATTATTGTTTTTAATTTTAACTTAATTTCATTTAAGTATTAATCAAATAAATTCTTTCATTTTTAATTTCAAATTTTGATACACCCAACCTCAATACAATTATTTTTATTCTTAAATATATTATTTAAATTATTAGTATTAATATTAATATTATTAATGTTAATAATAATTTTATTAATATTTTTAATATTATTAATACATTTTTTTTATTTTTTTATTTTTTTATTTTTTTTCGAATTTTATTCCTCAATTCTTATTCTTTAATTTTTCTTTTTTCTTTTAATAATAATAATTATTATTATAATTTATATTATATCTATATATTATTTATTAACATTATTTTTCTTTTTTATTTTTTTGTTATTTTATTTTATTTCTCTCTCTCTCACATATCAATTAAATTATATTTTATTCTTTTATTTTTGCATCCCCATTCTTTTTTATATTTTCTTTATTATATTTTATAGTATTTCCCCATTTCATTTTTAATATATCTCCCAAGTGATCTTTTACTCTCGAAAATAAGAGGCTAACTCTGAGGCCTAGCCTGAGGGGTGGTCAAGGTGTTCTCGATTTTTCCTTAAAGTTTATTTTATGTTTGTGGTATATTTCAATTGAATGATTGGTGAGTTGAATGTCACTAATAAAATGACTAGCCAAAAATGATGCAACCCAACCTATTCACGTTATTTTATTTAAATCTATTTTCCCCCTCTCCATTGTTAAACTCTTCTTACGATAGAGTTGAGTTAATCAATTGATGAAACAACATCGATTGAATTAGGTCCTAGTAGATGACAAACCCAAGACAAGATGTGTCATCATCCAAGATTATAGGAGGTTGTGTAATTAATATTACATAGAATCTAAAATCATACAATATTTATATATAAATAATAGTAATTCATCATGATATTTAATGTTTGAATTATAAAAAGAATAAAAAATATAAAGAAGAATAATGAATGAACCCAAAACCAAACTCAAAACCGAAACATTTATTCCTTAACACATTCTATTTTTATTTTAATGTTTATATAAATTATAGTTAACATTTTTCATGTAATTTAAATAAAAATCACAAAAAAATATTTTTCATTGATTTCATAGATAAGAAAAAACTAGAAAGTTTTGGTGTTTTAGATTAAGTGAATGAACAAATTGAGAAGCTCCTCAATTGAGACGAATGTGGTCATCCATAGTGTTTCAGTATGAAAAGAAATTTTCTTATTCAATGCCCTATAAAAGGCATATATCAGAAGTGACACCATTGATAGGGATCTAATAAACATTTCATTGACCATTTCTATTTTTACATTTTATATGTTTTTTAATAGATTAAAAAATTAAAAATCATAATTTTATCCCTTGATTAATTCATATGATTATTATTATTCATTAAACGATTACTTGTAAGGGAATGTGCCAGTAGCTAAAACAACATGGTCTATATAAGAATGTGCTCCCATTTAGGCTAGACTAATCAGAGGATCCTAGATCCAAATGTACAAATATGAGGAATTCATGGACCTCATCCAAGAGCTCAAATAAACCCTTGACATCAGTGGTCAAAGGATTTTATAGATAGATTACTTAATTCTAGGATTACATCCAAGAATTTTATCAAGAAGTGGATAAAACATAAGAAGAGTACTCATTATTTCATCTAAACAACTCTTAAGAAGTCCCCCCTTAATATTTTCATAAAAAAATGAAAACCCCCAAATATGATATTAATGAGCTTGGAGAAATGGTACAAGATCTCCAATGCCATATGAATTGGATAATTACATACTTCCAAGAATAATCAATGAAACCTGAACCTAAACTAGAAGATAAGACACTTTTATTCACTGATTTACCTAAGGAGACTGTGGAGGTAGAATTTCATGCTGATATATATGTGGGACATCAACAAGAACTTGATGGATTCTTAAAATAATGTGAAAAAATTTTAATCTCCCAAAACCATGTAACAAAGAAGACCGAACACCAAAGAAGGTAGATACCACCTAATGGGTAGAATTTGAAGTAAAATGGAAGATCCCAAAAACACAACACCATCCACTAATAATCCACCCCAATATGCACTCATGAGTGTGGTAGAGATTATAAATGAACCAACCAAGCTTTTGAAACAATTGTTGGACTATATATCTTATAATTTTTTTAAAACTAAATTGTTCATCAATCCCTACTAATTTTATTTTTTAGGTGTATAAAATCATTATTATTCCTTAATGTAGGATGTAGATACTGGGAATGGACCTACTAAGGATAATATAGTGTTCTTTTATTTTGATGAAAATACATTTCAGGAGCCCTATCAAGAGATCAATTTTGTCGAGGCTAATGAAATCATAAAAACATTGATCTTTTTGAAAGGGATAAATTACTTATTAAAATATCAAAATAAAAATTTATTTATGTAAATATTCCTTATTATACTTCCTTTAATAATTCAATTCATTTATCCCATGTTAGTTCAACACTAAAAGATAAGTATGATGTTTCAAAATTTGAAACCAAGAAGGTTGATGAGTCATACTTCATCTTACCCCTTCCATGAAATCTATACATAATTGTGAGGGGGGGGGGGGTTCTGGTTAACTCTATCTAATAGTAATTATATAAGAATACAAATGAAGAAAAATATGGAAAAGGACGCATGGGATGATTTAAATAAAATAAGCTTCATCCACCATCAGACTTTGGATAATAGCTGGTACATCCCCCTATAGGTTGTAAAATGTTAGGTCCCACTTTAGTGGTCATACCATGAATTATAACATTTTTACATACTTTCTATGAATTTAGATTTCAATTTCATTTCTTAGGATGTCTCCCTGAATGCATACCCAATCCCTTTATATTTTTTATCTTAAATTACATGATCCTTGAAAATAATTTTGTATTTTTTTATACGATAATGATGATCGAAGGTAGAATAAATAGAGAATGTGGAATAAGGACTATGATTCATGGAAAATGTTGTTAATTTTTAAGTATTATCTTTTAAATTCAATGCATTTTTTTCCAAAACATTTTTTGAGATTTTAATGTAAATTACATACCCAACCATGAATTTATATTTTTCTTGACCTATCTAAGTGACCTAAATATTTTTGAAATCTTGTGATTCCTTGTTTTTGATTAAAAAATTTGAATGATATTTAAGGAGTAAAATGGTGAATTGATTTATTAAAGTGAAACATGGATATTAAAATGAGTACTCAAAATTTAAGGGAATTTATTCATTCATGTAAATGAAAATTTCCAACCATTTTTCATGCATTGAATTTATGAAATTTATTTTAATGGATTTATTATTATTAAATCACCTCTTGAGTGACTGTTCGTTATCATATATCTTATTCACGATATGATTTATAAACTATTAACTTAATATTTTTTTCTTGACCATATATATTGAGTGATCTTGGGACATGTCACTCACTAAATCATTCATTTAAACTTTTCATATCACTTATTGTGAAGAAACACATTTAAAATTATTGAGGCTTCTTTTAAAAACACAATTATCCTTAAAATAATACCTTTACATAAATCCCTACTTATCCTTTAGAAACAATGAATGACCATGTTAGGGATGAGTCACGTTTCAATCCATTTTTACCCATTCCTACCCCACTCTTAGTAATTTCATTATATTATTATGTATATGTGTGGGGGTGAAGAGAACTATGGTGTATGGGATGACTTTACCTATAATGAAAATGTATGTTTATAGTATAATTGAGAATAAATTAATATTTTTGAATCATTCATTATACTATATTTTTTTATTTTCATGAGATAAAAAATTAAATTTAAAAAAAGAACCAAAAAATCAATGAAATGGGTTTTTAATTGAATGAAATTAAAAAACACCATTACAATATCTATGATTCTATCATACATGGTTCGGTGTTGCATTTGAATTTTATTTTAAGAATAACTATCAAAAAAGAAAAAAATTATGGTTCTTTGAAAGTCCTCATGAATTTATGTGCCTTTTTTATTTACAAATTGGAGAAAGTAGTTCTTTTACAGTCTTAAGCCAAAGAAGCATGAATTCATGATATGAGAAAACATCTTCTAGAATAGTTATCATGTGTGATGAGTGAAAATATTCAACAGTTAGATAAATTTTTATTTTTCATGTCTAATAGTTTTGAATAAATGAACATCTATTAATAAGAATAAAAGTTTTACCAATTTGAAATGAAAAAAAGAAAATAATTGATTTAATTATTTCATTGATAATTAAGAAGTTAAGTCGATATTTTATGTGGAATGTTGAAAATTTTGTAAGACATTGATAATTATTTTATATTATTACTTTAAAACTTAAATATTGATAAAATTTTGTGCCATATTTAATTTATTTTTGAGATTTTATTCTTGGGGACAAGAATTAATTAAGTGTGTGAGTATTTTATAGACACAAATTATGTACATATTTGTGATCAATATATTTTTTTTTATGTTTTTCAATATCAAAACCTAAGGTTTTTAATTTCTAATAAATATTAGAAAATTTTAATTATCGAATTTAAATTGGGTTAAAATATTTAAAGAATGTTTTTTTAAATTGAATAATTTTATTTATGAATTTTATTAATCATCTTAATTTTTGAAACTATTTTTATGAATTTTGAATAATAATTAGGTACTTAAGTCCATGCTTGAACCAAGGACCCCACAACTATTTTGTCAACCCAAAGGTGGTTTCCCAACCAAGAAGGGCCTTAGGAGGGCCAACCCAAAAATTAATAGTGAACAAGGAATCACTCCCACTCTTAGTGTCCTACAACTGGTGAACCCCATAGGTTGTAGGGTTAGCATAGTATATTTCCTGGTCCGCGTGTGTGTGGCCCACAAGTTTTGTGTTTTAGTGAATTTAAGAGACTATCCATAGTGTAGGATTTTGAGAAGGAGAATCCAAAAATGTTATTATAAGGTACCCTCGTCCATGTTGGCATTTTGATGTGGGGTCAAAACACCATTGTGGATTTTCCACATGATGTCGTGCTCTTCCACATGACGTTTCTCTAATGCTACCTCAGTGATATCTGCTCTCCCACCACATTATGCCTTTACTTATTCACCTTGCCTGAGAACCCTAACTCCTCATTTTTTTCTCGTTTAAACCTTCTATCACCACTCCACCCATCCCACCACTAGTAATTGTCAAATAACCGCTATGGCCACTGCTATATGCACGAAGCCACCACACCCCACTCATTTCCTCCTGTCGTATTCCACCACCATAACAACCACTACTACCTTGAAGACCGAAAAGATCTCCCATACCCATTTTCACAAAAGTTCTAGCCACCACCCCTTCTGAGCTCGAGCTCCTCCAACCACTTCAAAGGCCAGCAGAAGGGGTATCCACCGTTGCCTCACTCACCATCCATTACCACCACACCAAAGCCACGATATACGTCCATTCTCTTTTACTTCCAATGAAGTAGTCTTCTAAAGATTCACTGTGTTTACTCCTTCCATATGGTACTTAGTACTTGTGATCCATAAGTGTGATCTCACTGAAGGAAAAACTGATATCCCTTACAAAAAACCTTTAAATGGAGGAATCTTCCTACCTTGAAAAGAGATCGTTTGACCTTGACACACCTACATAAGGAGAAGCTTAAGCTGTTTTCTGCAACATATCTTCTCCCTTTTTTCTTCTACTTCTTCAATTATTATTTTTTATTTTGTTTTAGTTTTATTTTTGGTTGTACTTGTAATTTTATTTATATATTAATCAATATATTCATGAATTATTAAATTAAAATTGTTTTCCACCGATCCTTTATCCAATTATTATTCTTCTTAATTTACTTAAATAAATTAATAATAATAATATTATTATTATTTTAACATATAATATAATATTTTATTATTTTCTTCCCCTCTTATTATTCTTTAATTTTTCTTCTTCTGTTAGTAATAAATAGTTATTACTATAGTTATTTTTATTTTATATAATTTATATATTTATTTTATATATTTATTTAATTCTCTCTCTCTCTCTCATCCTAATTGTATTTTATTTATTCTTTTATTTTCTCATCCTTAATATTTTTAATTTGTAACTATTTTATTTAATTTTATTTCTTCTTCCCTTCATAAATATATCCTCCAAGTGATCTCCTACTCTCAGAAATGAGAGGCTATCCCCATGTCTTGACTTAGAGGGAGGTCAAGGTGTTCTAGAATTTACCTTAATGTTTATTTAATGTTTATTATAAATTTGAATAGCATGAATGGTGAGGTGGATGTACATGAAAAGGTGACTACCCACCAATGACATGTAACTAAATCTATTTCAACTATTCTATTTAAATCACTTTTCCCGCATTCCCTTGGTTAACTGTTCATAAAATGGAGCTGACCAAATCAATATATTAAACAACATTAATAGTTCCAGGTCGTGGAAGATGCCACACCCTATACTAAGGTGTTTCATCGACCTGGATTACAAGAGGATGTCGAATTGAGATTTCATAGGATCTAAAAGATTCCAAAATTAAAAAATAAATAATAGTAATTCCTCACGAGATTTCATGTTTGAATTATCAAACCAAAGTCAAACATATAAAATAGAATAATGATTAAACCCAAAACTAAACAGAAAACCAATATCTTTCTTTCTTAACTAATTTTAATCATATTTTCAAGTCAGTATAAATTATAATTATCATTTTACATTTCATTTAAATAAAGAACCAAAAAATAATGATTTTCACCTATTTCATAGATAATAAAAGAAGAACAAAGTGACATATTTGGTGATTTATAATAAGTGAGGGAACAATTTGAGAAGATCCTTAAGTGAGACAACCTTAGCCAGCCACTATGATGCACTAGGAAAATAATTTTTCTCATTCCCTATGATAGGCATGCGTAAACACCCCTTGTGAAGAGGCTAAGAAGATTCCCATGTTGGGAAGGCAAAAAAGTAATAAAAATTGTGTGCTGAAGGTAAAAATGGTAATACATATTCTTATCTGATGTATGACTATTCTTCTTGGTCAAAATAATCCACTAAAAATAAACATAAAATAAATAATGATTCTATGTTCCAAGAAATAAATAGTGAAGATGGAGTCTCCACACAAAAAATAAATCTTATCATGTGGAGAAATAATGTGAAACCATATAACTAAATCAGTTGAAAAAGTCTAGGAAGATGGGTGAATTTGAAGAGGGTAAAAGGGATGTAATTTATAGTTTAAAATGGCTTATTTATGATAAAGAGAAAACTGAAATTATAAATTCCATTCTACAATATAGAGTTCTAGTATAGTAATCTAATGATTAAAAAATCATGAAGTCGTCAAGACATTTTATATCTTTAAAAAATGAGCATCTAGGTTATGAATGCTCTCTCAACCCAATTAATCAAATTTAGGATCTCATTAAATATCAAACATAATCCGAAGCCTATTTTTTCGTTATACTAGAATACATGGAATTAATGGTGATGAATGTCAGAAAACTTCCCCAGAGGGTAGATACTAATGAAACACAATCTTTTAAAAAGTAATCACTTTTCATGAGTCTAAAATTTATTGATATATTTGATGGAGTTGAAGGTTAAGGTATGATTTTTCACACTCCCATTTCAATTTTGAATCATATTAAAGATATTTATCAAGTGTACTGATTATCTAACCTATTTAAGAGATATACATTCATTTTTATTGTTTGGACAACACCAAAGAAATGAGTTTAAGAGTTAGTGTAAAATGATGAGTTTTTTTATGGACAACTTTTTTCTGTGAACATGTCACTATAATATTCTATAAAGGTTTATCCAACATATATATAGAGTTTAGGGGTTTATGTAATGATTCCAAGGAAAATATGATACCACCTTTCTCTCATAGAAAAAATAAAAAACATTTGAGAAAGGGGGAGAGCATAGATTTTGGATAAAAGAAATTTATGGAAGATATTTCTTGATTATAAGTGATATGAATTTTATAATAGAAATAATTCCCTACCCACATGGTATCAATAACTAGGAGAATAAATCCCCCTTTGAATTAATTTTTATTTAGGGGTGGAAGAGTTTCATTGAAAATTATATTAAAATTGGAATTGAAAATAGATCCAAATGGGGTGATTGAATTTCACTTAAGTTGAATTTATATATTTTATCTATTAGATTTATTGTCATTGTAAATGAAATCCTACAAAGGTGAAGTCCTATGTGATGGAGGGATAATCCAAAAAAATGAAGTGGATTCTATATTATATGTAAATGGAGAAATATTCCCATTAGTGTTGTGAAATAAAATTTCTTCCATTTGATACCGAGATGGAAATATTCAAAGGGTATCCTATATCTAATGATTGTAGGGATAATATTATTATTAATAAAATGTTCTCAAGATGAAAGTATTATATACAATATTTTACATGTTAGTTTACAAGATTCTAGCTAGTAGGAAGAATTACGTGTTCCTCTTAATGGAATAAACTTCTAGACAATGCTAGAGAAACCATCCCTGAGTGATTTAGTATGAAGGAAACCAATTTTAGTGATTTATACATGTTGGATGATGACAGATGAAGTTTTAAATAAAGGATATTGTATAAAGGTAGGGGGTGATATTTTAATAATATATATTGATGTATTTAATATAATAAAATTTAATTAGAAAAAATCCAAATGAGATTTGAATTTTTTTATTAATTCCTACAAATAATTGGATATATTGTGAAGTGTTTGGAAACGAATTATAAGGGATGAAATCTCTTCAATAAACCCCTAACGTCATATGAATAAGTATAAAATACAGTTTTGTAGTTGTAAAAATATGAAATTCCAAATTTTGATGACTTTTACTATTTATCAGATGACTTTACGAACAATTTAAATTTGGAATATGAATCCAACTTAAAATCTTCTGTAACCATAATATTTCAATGTTTTATGAAGGGAAGAGTGTATGACCATGGAATAACAATTTATTGAATTATTTCCGTAAAACTATAATACATCCCATGTATAATTAGTCAGAGATTATATGAATTCTTGGAGTGCCAAAATTAAATCATATATCTTTCAGACCATCTTATTATTTTTCATCATATGACGTTCGTGGTGTGTATGAATTAAGAGTATTAATTCAAAGAATTTTAATATTTTATTAAGTCATAAAAAATTTATATTTTTCTTATTGTATGACTTATATATTGGTATAAATACTTTTCAAAAGTATTAAAAAATTGACACTTGATGACCATAAAGTTATATTAAGAGAGCCAAATAAATGAACAGATTGTACGACTTTATACATAAGAAAATTTCAATTTACAATCAGGTAAAAAATGAGAATTTACAAAATTATTAATTTTAAAGAGAAATAATTGGGATGATAAAATATATAATTTATCAATTTTAAAACATCATTAATCTCAAAAGATACATTATTCAAGCATGATATGAGTAAAAGTGAATAAATAAATGATGAGGATATCAAAATTGGATAAATTTGTGATTCTCAAAAGAGAAAATGAAATGAAAAAATTTATAAGAATGAATCTAATAATTTTGTATTTAATATTGATATTTTCGTTATAGAATAAGTAATTTATAAGGTGAGATATTTTAGAAAGAGGAATAAGGTGATAAGTTATATATATTTTTTGTATAGACTCGATTTCAGTTTCGTGTAGGATGTCATGTTAAGATCTATCACTATAGGTTGAGTTCCACACCACAAAAGTTTTTCTATATATTTTTATACAACCTATGATGAATATAGAATATAATATTTTTTGGGGTTTTTTGGGGTAGAATAAAACTAGATATTACTGTAAAATAAAAGATAAATTTATTTGGTCATGTGAGTAGTAATAAATAATTGTGTTTTTAGAATATCACTTGATTTGAAGAAGTTGACATGAAATATCAAGGGAACCCCAAATGGGCAATTTATAATATTATTTTTAGGATAGTATTAATAAATTCCCCTGGTATTACATTTATATATTCTAAAAAATTTTCTATACACATAATTTATCCCCTTGTGATATTAAAAAAATAGTGAATGAATGAAAAGTAAGATGAGGGAGAAACTATGTTTATGGGAAATCTATAATTTATGGTGATAAGGGAATAATTTATTTTAAAGGAAGATTAAGTAGGAGGAGAATACACTCTATTATCTAATGAGGTAGAATGAAAAATAAAACCATTAATGTTTCTCATAACATTATACACTATAATGATGTCATCATTAATTGATTCATCCTCAGAAATATTTATATTATAAAACATTTTTATCAAAATTTACATCTTCTCTTATTTCAATTTTACATTTCAATTATAACTTCTTTCAATATTATACAAAAAATATTTAGCAGTTTGGAATCCTATCACTTTAGTAAACACCTTCTAATTGAGTGGCATCAAAATTGAATTCTAGGATTTTCCATCAACCTCAATATTTCTTTTATTAGTAAATTTTATTTTCAGCCTGTTTTAATGGGTGTAAATCTCTTTATGGTTACATAAATATATTTAAGGAATAAAGAATATTTTTTTTCTAATCTTCCAAACATTAAAATTTATCCCTTTAAAGGTAATAACACCACTACTATTTATAGAGTTGATTTTGTACAT
Organism: Viscum album; assembly: GCA_963277665.1. Classification (NCBI taxonomy): domain Eukaryota; kingdom Viridiplantae; phylum Streptophyta; class Magnoliopsida; order Santalales; family Viscaceae; genus Viscum; species Viscum album. The sequence goes on from OY728145.1 coordinate 1,712,557,116, forward strand.
TCTCCTCAAAGAGAAACTGACAGAGGGTACCTTATTCTCTGATAAAAATTGAATTCCTTAGTAAACCATATGGATACATTGATAAGAGAGATGTGAATCATTATAACTCAATTTTCATAATTTTTACATTTGTCATTTTATTCCATTATATAATATATTTCTCCATATCGAGTGGGCCGACTCAACCTAACCCAATTGATGTGAATGTAAATAAAAATAATGTAACCAATTGATTTTACAAATTTCATACATAATACACAAGACTACTACTTTCTATAAATGGGGTTTATCACTAAATACATATTTTCAAGTAATATCATATTATAAATACAAATAGATTTGGTCATTTACTTTATAAATACCTGAAATCCATTCATATACATTTCTATTACAGGTTACAATATCCCTAGAAATGTACAATAATATATAAACAACAAAATATGTGAATGAGGTCTTCTTCTGATTTTAGGTTAATTCAGAAATAGATATGACAACATCCTCTCCAAGTCAGGAGGAAAAATTCAAAACAGAATATCTCACCATATTCATTATAAAATAGTGTAGAATATATAGACTGATTAAACATTGAATTTTTTTGATATATCAAATCACTAAACCTATAATTATTTGTTCTTCTGGTTATTATTTTCTCTATAACTCAGTTTTATGAACTCAGACATAAACATATATTAATATTAAAGATAACTTGGTTACAGAAAATAAATTATCCTCTTATTCCTGTCCTTAAACTTAGTATATTTTTTATACAGTAGTGTATATATTTTATTTTTTCATACTTCTAGTATCCAATATCCTCAATTCATATAAATTTTTTTCTTTTAATAGCATTAAATAGGTCCTATAAAAATAAACACACTGAAATGAAAAACGATGAAACATTTTTTTTGCTAGCTGAATGAGTGATTATAAGAGGAAAAATTTATAAAACCTCACATTCCTTTTATTTTTATAAAAAAATATGTTCAATATGGGTAATGTCTCTACATTGAGATACACATGTAATATTATTCACTTGATATTCTCAAAAAGGTATATTTTAATATCTACGAATCATTTAAACTTCACAAAGCTCAACAAAAATCACTTTTCACTTTTTTATGCACAACAACTCAATAAAATATCACTCATGAATCTAAAAATATTTTTAAAAATATACTTTAAATAACATATACATTCAAAAAAACTCATGTTGATTAACTTTTTAATTTATTTTTAGAACTATGGACCAAAAATAATCATCCCATTAATACATATAAATTAATATTAGAAATATAATAAATAAGATTAGGATTTATTATAATTTTCCTAATTGGGTTATATTAGTTTAAATACATTGTATTGATGATGTGGGGATCACATATTCATTAGGATTATTAAATAAAATTTTAAACATTATGTTTTTATCATTGAATAATAACCCTTAAATCATCTTGTTTAAATTTGTTGAAATATATCACGCAATAATTTTTTATATTTTTCAAAATGTGTTTATGTGTACACACTATCCTTATGAAACATACATAGTATTTGATCACTTATATATAGAACCTAATGATAGTTATTCACATTTATATGACTTATTAAGATCTTACAAAGATAGAAATGTATGTGAATTTTACTGACACCAAGACTAGAATGACTCATATGAAAACCTATTATGAGTCATGTGAAAAAAACAATTAGGAAAAAACTATTTACTATTAAAAATTATAGATTTCATGAACAATTAATGGAATTTTTATTAGAATGGGAGTTATATCTAGGGTGAGGACAAAGCACTGTTGATATGTGTATTTCATGCATAAATTTTAGAATATTTTAATGTATTAATTTGTGTCATAAAATAAATATTCTTCCCAAATGTTAGAAAATTTAACATGTTATATATTTTTTTGGTAGGATAAAATAGATTTGGGAGAAATGAATGAAAAGGGGTGTGAATATGAGAAAAATGACATGACATGAAAGATGATTTTTGAGGAAGAACAAAGATGAAAATTTATAGAAAACATAGTTACATGTCATGTACCACAAGTACACGTCATGTTTTCATTAAGGAGGAAATTCACCACCCTAAAAAGTCATGATGAGAATACATGCTGTGAACTGAAGGTACACATTGTGAAATGTTAATATACGATGTGATAACGCTCAAAAATTAAATCTATGAATTTTATTTGTGAATGATTCTCATGGACACAATGGTAACACATGCATGGTTTACATGACATGTAGGGAATGTACATATCTTGTAGGTGGACAAATTTCACAAATCCCAACTGAGGTCTGTACACTCATCACATAGATTCACCAAAAGAGGATCTCCATTAGATGTCATGTACAACAAGTACACTTCAGGATGGAATTCAGTAAGAACCCAATTCAATCCTATAACTAGAGGTGATGGATGGTGATTTAGGGCATTCAAATTTCATCAGAGGCCAATGCATGAAGTTAAGCTGATGTGCCTCCATGAGTTCTTTCCTTTTATTTTCATTATGTTTTTTTCTCCATCCTTCTAATCCTATCATCTATATTATGAGGGGTGATTCCTCAATGTGACAGAGCAAATGTAATCAAATGGGGTAGGTGTGTTGGGTTTAATTATTTTTAATTCATATATTTGGTTTTGATAATTTCATTCTTCAACATTCAATCCCTTTTTTTTATTTTATCGTGACCATTGATCTTAAAATGAAAAAGAAACATTTAAATTGTTCGACTAACTACACTAAAAATGCCATGTTCATTGTCCACATTAGGGGAAATCAGTTTGAAATACGAAATCAAAATAAAATTGATTTTGCAAATCACTATATGATCCAACCAAGAAAACAGGGTATTGCCACATTAAAGAGGGGATATAATGACCATTAGATCCACCTCTTCTCAACTCCGACAACAAATCAAGATGCAATCCATTTTTTTAAATCCAATTACACCCAAACTCTAATAATACATTACATGTCAAGCTTTCCAATTCTTTTTTCACAAATAAATCAATAAACTATGTCGTTTTCACTTTTCCTTCTACAAATAAATCAAAAAAATATTTTCTCACCACCTTATTCAAATCAATAAAATTATAGTGAAACTGAATTCACTGTATCTGTGTTTTTGACTCTGAACATTCCAAATACTAAATTTTAATTAATCAAGTAGAATAGCATGGATTTTATAATGTTTTTTTTTTCATTGTACCATTTGGATATAATTGTTCTATGTAGGGATTTCAGATGTACATGAGGCTGACTCTTTGAAGATGAAAAATATTGCTCCATCTCATGTTCAAATAGACTCCATGATAATTCGCGATTCCATGCATGTAAAAAATATCTATCCCCTCTCTGATTTTCTACATCATTATGGGATGTGGATACTTCCTTTGAAACAACATCTATGTGGTCCACATGTGGCATGAAGGTAACTGGGTATAAGATCATATCACTTTCCTGGCGGTGCCAGATCAAGGCCGCAACATCACATGTTTCCCAAACATCTAGATCTTGACTCTTAAGGGGGTTAATCAAAATAGAGGTGAAAAAAGAGATTTACTACCTTATACCCATTAATATTGTTATTAGGGTTTTCTCCCTTTTTATCCTTTTTGGTCCTAGTTGTTGTACTTTCTGTTTTTCAATATATAATAATTATGAAGATGATGTAATTATCATCAATTTACTATTGAATATAATTATATAATGGGATGAGAATACTATATAATTACTCTATCCATGAGGTATAATTGGTTTAAATCTAATCATTAACATATACGTCTAAATATATCCCTATTGGAGCGGTTTTATGTACCCACTACCACTTTAACCCATTTGGAAATAGATCACAACATAAAAAATACATTATATTATTTTATTTTATGAAAAATTATTTTATATCAATGAGATTCTATCATTAAAGTAAAACAATAAAATTTTAATGATTTATTAAACATTGATTATCATAATAAAATAAAAATTGAAAATTTACCCCAAATATAAATTATTATTCCATATAAATCTGTTTATCTTGAGTTATTAAAATATATCATCATTTGATCAGACTCAAAATTATAATCTTTTTTCTTTCTAGGGTTCAAGTAACACACCAATTATCCTTAAAAAAGACTACATTTAATGATTCTTTTCGATAAAAAAAATTATCAAAACAATATCTATATAAATATTAAAAAATACATACCCTTGATTTCAAAAATGATTAAAAACATTTCAGGTATCTTTGAAATACAATAAATTTACCTTAACCACAATTATATGTGATAGATTTGGTACAATTTTTAGGAAATCCAAAAACATCACAAAATATATGATTCTTATTCTCAATATTATCATGTATGATAGATATATAATTATTATAATAAATTATATTTTATTAACCTCATTTCTTTCATCATCATTAGAAGTATCCATTCAAATAGAAATAACATTATAAATATTTTTTGACTCCTCAATGATAAACATATATATTAATTATTAAGAATAATTATTTTGAGAATAATATATATATATATATATCTATATCCCTGTATAATTGATAAAACTAATAATAAATTAATATCACTTATCATTTAATCTTTAAAAGTTTCCATTATTTCATTTGAAAATTCCTTTTGAGTTTATTCCTTACATCTTGGAAAAATAATACCAAATATACAACATATAACATATAATAAATTTTTGAATGATTATTTTATGTATATATAATTTTAAACTATTACCTTCTTGTATTTGTGACACTAAAACATGTGTCTGTGATAGAATACGAAGATATAAAGTTTTTATTTTAAAAATAAATAGATATTATTTTCAAATAAATCCATCATCATCACCAAGTATAAAAAATGTCATAATTTTCAATGAACATTTCCTTTCCAAGCTCACAATTATAGAATATTGATTTAACATCTATTTGAATTTTTTAGTTCTTTTTATATGTTATGCTATAATGAATTATGATTATTTATAAATACGAAAAAATTATGTGATACTCTTAAAAATTAATCCGTTATAGTTTTGAATTTATTTTGAAAAATATTGTTTATTTACTCCTAGTTATATTCAAAATTCTTATTTAATTTATTTTAGAACTTTTATTTTTTAATATCTTAATTTATTTCTACAAAATTACTGTTCTTAAACCACAAAAACATAGTTTGATATTTAATTTTTCCCAATTGAACTGAGAAACCTTCTCATTTCATTAATCCAATAATTATTCTTGAGTTCTTTATTAACATATAATGGCTAAACGTTTGAAAACATCAATGTATTTGAATTTCTCCTTTATTATCTTATCATATAATTTTTCACGTCATGTCTAAAAATGATATTTTTTAGGCTAAACATGTTTCTTTGATATGTTATATATTGAACTACGTTATCCTTATTTAGTATAAATATTTGAGTAATATTTACCATTTTTTTTACAAATTTAATCATTGAGAAATTTATAATTTCCGTCATATCTTTCATGAAATCCAACACCATATTACTCTTAATTTTTAGACACTTATTATGTTTTACACTTTATTGAGGCCTTTTAAATCACCTTTAAATACAAACTATACCTAATCATTCTATGATTATTGTAATGATATATTTATTATATTTTGTTTTATATAATCCAAGAAATGTTTTTTATCAACCCCCTACTTTAACATTCCTGGATTTATGCCTTTTACATTGATGAAACATGACATTCCAAACATAAAAAAATATTTGAAACATGGACTCGTAATTTCCTATATTTAATTTGGGGATGTATTTGAATTTTAATTCAATAGAAAATGATTTGGAATATGAACCAATATTTCAACTGATTTCGTCTAAAAAATTCTATCTTGATATAAAAAATATTAAGAGGTATTTAACTAAAAATTAAAAAATTTAAAGAATAAAAATAATCCAAAATAAAAAACATACAAATATTTTAAGTATTTGAAAATATTAGGTTTTTAATATTAATTATTTTAAATTTTAAATTTAATATAATTCCAGATAAAATATTTTGTTTCAAAAATTATTATAATATAATTAATTTAAATAAAATTATATAAATATACGAGGGAAATTTAAAATTTAAATAGAATGTATGAATTGAATGTAAGATATGATAGAGGCACAATAAATAGATAAAATGAGTAAAGATAAAAATCCTTAATTCTCTATAAATCCAAGTTAGTGTGGTATCAAAATTATTATATCCAAAAACTATTCAATTTTAATAAAAATTGGTAATAAGTTATTATAACTATATTTGGTAGCTAAATTTTCCTTGTATAATTTCATCTCACTGAAAATAAAATCCTGTATACCCATACTTCATAGATAAAGAGGATTCGAGATAGAAAAGAAGTATGTTGAAGTACGATTGAATTTTTTTCCTTTGAACATCATATGTATAATTCTCTCATATAATGTGTATATAGGTGCTGGGGTTGAATCATTAGTTATAGTACTATATTTTTGAGTCAGTTTCTTTCTTTTTTTATTTTGATATGTGTGTTTTTTTATTTATAGATATTAAATAAAACAAATAATAAATGAAGTTTAATTTATAATTTAGATATATATTTGAGGGATTTCATTATCGTGGATGTAAGATTCTCGTATCGCTGAACTTTAAAAACAATTCAATGTGGTTAATGTTCACTTCACAAGACTAATTTGATCACTGTTCCTAAATAGTATGAAATTTATCTATGCCTTAGCTATAGTATCAATCTTGATCAAGTTTGGTTTATGGAAGGTTCAATATTTCAAGAACCTTATTATATTTTTAGTTTTAATAATCTATTTAATACAAATGTAAAATTAGATATGTCATTAATTCAGGACATGTCAAGTCAACATACGTAATATTAATTTAAAGAAAATTAAATGAACAAAAAATTCTCAACAATTTAACCACAAAAACTTTCAGATCACCCAAAATAATGTATTAATCATCCATAAATATGGTATATTATATTTTTAATAAGTTATTGATGATGATATAAAAAATAAAACAAAAAATGTGTCAAGAAATAGTTTTACATATCAAAACTCATACAAAAAAGTGGTTATAAAATAACACATGCCTGCATTGAAATTAATAGAATGAAATGGAAGGAATTATAACTTTAATAAAACTATTTTCAGAAATAATATGATACACTATAGAAGGTGTATGATAGTAAGATATTATGAAGAGACTTGAATTAAAAGTTTAATTGAAATACAATAAACCTACACAATTTTAAATAAAATAGAATGAAGAAGAACATGAAAAAAGAGAGTTGAGTAGTGGTCTCTCAAGTAAGAACATGAGTTTTTATGTTACTACTTGACCTTGGTTAATGGGTTTTTGTATGAAAATATTCACCCAAATATTCTAAAATTTAAACCATGTTCATTTATATCATGGGAAAAGATTTATTTATAAAATATGAGGAAATGATTCCTTCCAAACCATATATCTATGTTTGATTGACCATATAAACTTGAAGGAATAAATATCTTAAGATATTATATTATAAAAATTTATATATATGTATGTTGAAATTAAACCCTCCTAATTTTAGGTCCATTATAATTTTTAGTGAATGATATGGTTTTTTTCTAAACCATGTTTTTCATTCATTAATGATTAAAATTTTCAATGGATAAAATGTGAATGAATTTATAGCTATGAGTATTCCTTTATGGAAAATATAAATATTCTAAAAATATGTTCCCCATATATCATTAGTTTCTCTAATCAATTTCTATGTTCTCATTCTATATAAGAAATAATTTTGGACTTAAAATTATCACTTCTATTGGAAAACAAAAAGTTAGATTTGATATTTTAAAATTTATCATGATTTTTATTGATTTTGAACATTATTATAGTGGTGTATCATTGAATTTGGGATTTTGGATTGGGAATATAAAATGAAATATTATTGTTCGTATAGTTTTCTTCACATATATTCTTTTGGTCATCTTGTGTGGTCCATATTCAACATTAAATGGAATATTCCACTAGTTTCCCAATTAAATAAAATTATGTAATATCTATCATAAAACCTAAAAAATAATAATCATCGAATTTAGATATGTATAATGATATTTATGATAAAAATATCAAACAACATAGTGATTAAATGCATTTGAAAATTTTTCTTTACAAATTTATTTGATCAATACATTAAATTTGATTGAAATTTATACATTTTTTTGTGAGAAAATATTAGTCATTATAATATAAAATTATTAATAAATATATAATATCAAATCCCCCAATTTAAAACATGTTTATGTGCCCGGAAATTATATACATAATACACCTCAAAATAATTTTTTACTCATAAAAAATATAAAAATATTATATTATATAATTATATGTCTTATATTAATTTACTCATTAATAATTCCTTCCAATTTTTTTTACCATAATAAAATTTCTACAAAAGTAAATTTTCATAATTGAATGGTGAATCGGAAAAGGTGGTTAAACAAAAATTACTCCTCTCAAAATGATGAAAATTTATTCATGTAGGTTTACTAATTAACCAACCAAAAGTGAAAGTATTCATGTTTTTAAGATGAGCCAACATCTATTTCCATCTTAATATACATAATAGTCAATAGGTATTTTTAGAGGTCTTTCCATAGATACGAGACAATAGGAAAATAATGTAAAAAATAGGGTAAAAGAGGTGTGAAGACATAAACATGGAAACTAATGAATAATTTATGAAAATAGACAAACAATGTTATAAAAACTAATTTTTATGATGGAAAAAATGTGTGATGGAATACACTAGATAATAATAGAGAAATTAAAGAGTATAAAAATGTTAAAATATATAAAAAACTCAAAAATTATTTAAACAAATGAAGTGTTCCTTTTTTGTATACATTTTTCAAAATTTTAAAGAATTTAGGTATATTTTAGACTTTTTATTCTTGTAATTTCATTGAAAAAATTTCAATATGATTTTTAAAATATAGAAAAATAATTTCTATGGTTGATCCTTAATAACTAAAAACCACTCCGCCAAACATAAAGGGATTATTTCTCCCAATAATATGAAAATGAAATGAAAATTAATTAATGTATGCCCAAAATGGAGTCCATTCCACCCACACTTAAATTTAAAAAAAATAATGTAATGAAAAAGGTAAATATTTAATGGAATAATGTTTTCTACTTGTAATGTGGCTATCAAATTTATTTTTTATGATTGAAGGGACATGCTAAAGGGAGATTAATATATGGTTAATGAGAGGCAATTTGGTTTTTTGGATTCTCATATTTTTTAGAAAGATACATCTACCTTACTAATGTACACTAATGTAATAAATTTTGTTTAATGGTTAATAATATCATGAAACATATTCATGGGTGAAAATAATCACTATGAAAATATGGTCGTAGGAGGAATTGTCATGAAATCTTAAACTGTTCCTCATAGGTAGGGAAAAATAATTTAAAAAAACATTTAACATTAAAAAATTATTGATATTGATAAAAAACTATTTATCCATGTTTCTTTAAAAATGAAAAACTTTTGATGAGAAATCAGAAGTACCTTGACTCCCCCAAAATTCCTAAACACAATTTTCTAAATTAAAAGGTGGGATTTTATTATTAATTTTTTTTAGAAAAACATGTACACACATAAAAAAATGATTATTGAAGAATGTGGTTAAAATGAAAAAAATGAAAGATAAAATGATAAATATATAATAAGATATAGGTTGAGATAAAGAGATAAGGAGGGAAATTTAAATGTAAATTGGTTCATGTGGTTTATAATAGGTGAGATTCATTTTTCATCTAGTTGATGGTCTATTCCAACAGTTGTGAATCTAATGGATTCTAATGTTATTCATATGGAATGTTCCCTATCATGGTGATTCTTATAACAATTACCATTAATAATTAATGTTCATTTGGAATATGGATCATGGATATCCCCTACACCAAATGGCTAAACCATAGTAATGATAAAAAACATTCCCAATGAGAGTTAAGCTTACCTGAGTGATGTTAGAATCATGATTTGAAGAGAAATACATTATAAACATTGTGAAATAGAATTTAAATGATGTTTTATTCATGAAGTACATTATATTTCTACTAATATTGATTTTAAATTCCATAATAATGAATTTTATGTTTTTAATCTCATTGAATTGTCGTTTCCACTCAGGATCGTCAATTTTCGAAACAAAATTGAATATTTTTACATCCCAAAATTACTTATATTGAATTCTTAAAAGTAAATGAAATAATTTTACAAATAATAGAATAAATAGTGAAATCATAATGGGTATATTTTATTTTATTATATAATTCCAAATTTCTTCACCATGTTTTTCAGAATAAATTTTTTAGTGTGGGTGTAACTATTTTAACAAGAATTATTTTAACTTCCCTATTTCAGATTTTAACTAATCCAACTTTTTGGGTCTCATAGGAAGTAGATGATTTATGAAAAAAAAAAATTTATCTCAAAAGTTACTCTATGTTTCAATTATATAACCATTTTACTACGTCACTCAATAAATCAAGTAGTGTTCTCTATCTAATTATGATATGTGTTTTTAGGAACGCCCTAAGAGTATGCGCATAATATTTTTGAGTGACATTTGAATATGCCGACCAAGAATCATAATCAATATATATGAGAATGTATGATAATAAATTGGATATAGGGAAGGGTCCCCGAAAAGTGATACCCTATAAATCAATGATTTCACATAATATTTTTTGTTTTTGGGAATCTTATTTATTTTGTAAATGTTTTCAAACTTTTGGTATTTTGATCATGATCAAAATAACATATAGGAGTCATTGAATTATTAAGGTTAAAATAATATATATTATAATAATATGTGAGAGGACCTTAATAATATAAAGTTTCCTCCTATAGGTATTTATGTTAAACATACCACGATATAAGAATTAAACTCCTCATCTATACACTCATAATTACATTTTCAACCCTTGTTTTCCAAAATCACTTATCATCAAAAAAATAATGACATTAAAAAATTTCAATTTTTCTTTTTTAAAAAAAAAAATAATTTTAGAAAACATAGTAAATAACGTAATTTAAAATTGAGGCGTACCATGCGAATTAGAGAGAAAGCGATGAAATGTATTCTATGTAAAATTTGGGGTCTATAATTTGAAAATGAGAAGAATTAGATATTATACTCAAATGGCCAGCTTCATTGTTTTATTTTCAAGTAATATGTTTAATATATTTGAAAAATATTGAATAATTAGGATAAATATTATTATCTTAGTTATGAAATCATTTTTTTTGAGCGAACAATTTAATGTAGAGACATTCAAGTATGTTTATTCTCGTAACTCTTATTAATGTGTTATATACATCATAAAATAAAAACTATAGTATAATAAATATTATAATATGTTATTTTTATCATGGTATTACAATTTTCTTCCTTTTTTCCACTATATGGAAAGAGGAATCCACAGTTATTTGTAGGAATGACTTATCATATCCATGTAGGGGTGCAATTCAATTCTCATCACAATTTCCCTTGAATGGTAATAAAAATAAAAACAATAAAAATATATGATATTTTTGACATAAAAATTATTATTAAAATGTAATATCATATATCTTTTTAACCTTCCAATACCTTGGAAAATGACAATGTTTCTCATGCGTATGTGTGTACTACCACAGCGATGAAGAAATGAGATACTTTTTTTATTTGTGTTTTAAATGTTTGGAAATAATGTAAGATATAATTAATATATATGATATTTATGAAATAATAATTATTCTATAAAGAAAATTTATTATTCAAATTTATTATTTTCCAACTATCAAAAATAAAAAATAGCATTCATTATCACGTACGACCAACTGTCTCCATGAATTTTGTAATTCATTTTTTCTATATCTATCACTTATGGATGACTATAAATATATGAATATTAAAAATATATGATATTTATACCATGAATAAAATTATATTTCTAATGTAACCACAAGAATGATACAAGTATCAAGACTACTGAATTAAAACATTCATGAAAAACAAATAGTTAACAAACAAAATAATGATAATAATAAAAGATCGTTAAAAAATGTGACAAAGTGGTATAAGTAGATCATATATGATATTATTAATCTGAATACCAATTTTTTATGCACCTATAATAAATTTAAATTTATAATATATAATCTTAGAGAACCTTCTTTTCATCTCAATATTTAAGTAAGTGATTTTCATCTCAATTTAAACTCTATTGAAATATATTTAGTATTATAAACATATTTATTTATGTGATATATATAAAACTCCTTTTAAGTATTAATTCTGAATGAATATTTATTAATTATGAATACAAATTCCATAGAAGTTTACAACTCTAAGGATTTTCCATATTTTCGTCAAATTTTTTCTCTCTTTGGAACTTCAATCAAGAAATAAAATGTTTAAAAAAGAAACCTATATTATTTATCTTTTGATGAGGTAAATTTTACTTTCATGTAAATATTTTCTATAAAATATATTTATGATTGTTTTTACTATTATAAATTGATTAATTAAATAGTTTTGTACACATGTTATAATTTGTATAAAATAGATTATAATGAATATTCATATCAATTTCATAATGAGGTAATTTTCATACAAAAGTGTGAATGGTTTTACATATACACATTGAAAGGATTTCACAACATTTATAAAATCTAAATGTTTTGAAGTTTACATTTTAGGTTTATAATTTTATTTTCATAGATTTTTTTTAATTTTTTTTCGTAATTTTTAGTTTCAAATATTTTATTTCAAAATAGAAAGTTTATTTTCCTCAATAAATATTTATATACTTTTTATGGTATTTAAATTTATTAAAGAGAAAAACACTTTATTTTAGTCATGATATACTAGGGAAATGTTTAAAATACACCATCCTTGAAACATTAAATTTTTTATGATAATTTTTCATTGGATTGTTTATTTATCATTAATATCTATATTAATTGTAACACACATATGAGTATTGATTAAAATATATAATAATCATAAATATTGTTATTTACTATTAACTATATTTGATTTACTATATGAATCATTATAAATATACATTCTTTACTTAATATGGATATTTTTTTTAAAATTAATATTGTTTATGAAATAAAATGATCATTAAATATATGTGGAATGTATTTGACATAAATGATTTTTGGGGCCTAAATTTTGAATTCACAATGATGCATTGAATGGTCTCAAGGTTCATATTAATAAATTAACATTAAATTAGATTTTAGAGTATTCCTACCAATAATTTAATATTTTGTGGCACTTGGATTTTATGGTATATATATTATGATATTTGAAATCATTATGTAAAATATTAAACATTTTGTTTATTAATAATTCTATTATTATTATATATGATATTATTACATTGATAATATTTATGGATGAATTTTATTATCATTATATTAATTAAATGGAATGCATTTTTATTTTTTTTACCTTTTTATAATGATTATTCCCTTATAATTATGATATCTTCCACTATTTTTATCATTTACTGAGAATCTACGGTCTCCCTTTTATTTGTTTATATTTCCCAAAGATATGAAGAAGGATATTATGAATAATATCAAGGATACAAAAATTATTTTTTTCTATGTACTTTATCTTTACATTATAATGTGTGAATCATATATGTAATTATTTCATAATGACTACTATATTAATTGATCCATCAAGATCAGATCTATTGTATATATGCCAATGTAATAAATTAGACACCATCTATGTGTTACTATATTTGGTATTGTAATAGTTGGATTCATTGGAGGTTTAGTAGAAACCTCGAGAACTAGATTTTAATTAAAAATACATAACATGAGAATTATGATAAACCTCAATTGTATTTGAGAAATTTTACCATTATGGGGATTTTATTTTATGGATAAATATTCATGACGATTATGTTATAACTCATTGTGTTCATTATCAAGTGATGGTTCTTAATGGAATAAATGGAATCAAAACCCTTATATAATGTATGGATTTACATACTAAGAAAAATAATATGCCTAGTGATGGAACTAATTAGGTCATTAAAATATTGGGTCATTTGACTTTGGGTATGACAAATAACCTTTCCAATATGGAATATCATTTTATTCAATAAGGTTATTCTCTTAAATTGGATTGATTCACGAGTAAGGGTCCATCATCTTTTAGTGGAACTACTAATCAAATGGTAGATGATAATTGTATTCAATATCTCACAAATATATTTTGAGATTTGTGATGTAAAGAATGTGAAGAGTCTGTTCTAGAAGTTTATTATTTGAAATTATTTTTCGATAAATTATTATCATTGTTGTTGGATCAGGTAAAACAAAATATTCACAAGAGTGTGGGGGGGGGGGAGAAATGTGTCTTCAATTTTTTTTCAAGAAATTTTGATGAAAATCAATTCTGTCCATTTATCTTTATCTGATTGTTTATATAGCAGAAATAAATAGATATCCAGACGTAAATATTTATAGTGGTTCTGGGCACAAAGATACCCTATTCCACTCCACCAATTCTCTTCTACATAATCTTGGTGATTTTTACTACTCGATTATCTTTTCTCATGACCACCACAACTTAGTGCAGGAAGTCGAAACTTTTAAAATTTATAACTAAAACAGATCCTTATAGTTGGAAAAACAGAACAAGTCAAAAAACCTTAGTATTAGGTTATGATACTCAAAATAAAAGAGTATTTATTTTAAAATACTCTTCAGTTGTATATAAATGTTGCAGCAATACACAACTGATAGAATATGGATCATCTTATATAAAATGAATGTTATTATGGAAAGAGTAGTTCCGAAGTGATCTAGTTGTAATTTGATGTTGAAATGAAATTAGTAATTTAACTGTTTTATTCTAACAATTGATATTAAATGTAGAACAGGTAAATATTTATCGTTTCTCATTCTAATATAAAACAAAATATTTTCATTCTTGGTAGTAGAAGATCTCTAAAAGATGTTTTTAAAGAATCAATGTATCTTTGTTTTTATGAAACTCTAATATCTCCAAATTTGAATATTTTAATTTACTTGAATTCACGAGGAATATTATTACTTCCCTTTTCTATAAATTCAGATAAAAAGAATATATAGAATAATGGGAAGCACATTATTCATAAATTCAGATCCATAAATGTCCCCTAACATATCTTGATATTCAAATGTTTGACTAATAGAGCAGTCATAAGGTTGATGATCCATACTTTTTTCATCAACATTCAAACTTATGGTATATGATCCATTCATGTATTTTCTTCAAAATGTAAGGCATATGATCCCTACTTTTTGATAAAATGCAAGGTTCATTTCTAAAGTAGGGTTTATGATCCATACTTTTGTTAATCAATCATAAGGTTCCTTACCAACGTATGGTTCTTCATCAATAATTTTCAATATAAAAAATCATAATGTTCTTTCCTAATGTAAGGTTATTTTACCACACTTTTCTATCGACATATGGTCAATTAACCATACTTTTTTAAACTCCCATAAAATAAACATATGATACAATCCTTATGCTATGTTGTCTAATGTACGATATGAACAACATTTACAGAACACACTGAAAATATTTCTGAACACATTTAATAATATTTCACACCAATCATATGCTTTATTATTATTACAAATTTGGTAATACATTGTATAATAATTTAATGGAATATACTTAATGTAAAATAGTTAAAATAAAAAATATGGGTATTTTGTAGCATCAAAGTCATCATAAAAATATAGAGTATTGTTGAAGCAATACATTACCAATATTCTTTCCTTTTTTTGATCATAAAAAAAATCGATAATTTTTTTAAAAATAATTTATAGTTTGGAAAGGGGAGAAATATTTAATTTTTTACTTCTAAATACCTATTTAAAAATATACAATACAGGTTTATCCAAATTTCCCTCCAAAAGATCTCTATTTAAAAAAAATTTCTCCCTGAAAAGTCTGTTTAAAAATAAGGTTCTCTTCCACTAAAAAATTTGGTCTTTATCCAAATTTTTCTCCCTTTATTAATATAAAAAATGATATAATAAAGAAGATATCACATTTAAATTAGCACTAAACTTGTAAGAAAAGGTTATAATAAACTATTTATCAATTAAGTAATCTAGATTTTTAGGTTGTCTAACATAGAAATAAACAAAAAATCACATAAAAATGATAAATATTAAATTTCATTGATAAAAAAATATAAAAGTACATTAATGTATAGTAATCAGGGTTATTGGGCTAATGGTTTGAAAAAGGGTATGTCAGCGATATTGAAAATCATCCTTTAAATCAGCCAACTATAACCTTATTCTCTTTATAATACCATCTCCCAACTGAATAATCATATCCCTTCCTTACAAGGTCAAATGAAGATCTTAAATGAGGTTCACTCTAAAATACTCATGCAATATTTCTTTCTTCTCCATAGACTAATTGTGCTTATTAGTGAATCTATTTTGTAAAAATAGAATATTTGGTTCACCTTAGGTAAGATGATCAACAAGATATTCCTAGTTTTCTAACATAACAGACAAAAGAGCGCTATTACACTATAAATCCTACAAACCTATCATTCATGTTGCTCATTATAGTTGTAATGGCTTGAAATCTGTTGATCAAATCAAGTGAAGTACCTGAGGTACTTTCTTGACTTCCTCTAATAGATACGAATTGTTTCTTCATAAAGCTTTTTAGTTCTTCCAAATAAAATTACAAAACAACATCAAATTTTAATTTTTCAACTTATTCTAGCAATTATTTCTTAAATACATTAACTTATTTCTTAGTAACCGAACTATTTTTTAGATTTTGAAATATTTGTTTCTCTTTCTCTAAATATATTCTTATGGAAACATTCTCTGATTGAGCTCTGTTAAATTTTATGAAATGCTCCTCAATATGACCAGACATAGAATTAGAGGCACCTTGTTCTTGATTCAAAAATCGATCTACTAAGAGCAGTGGTAAATATTAAGCATCTGAGCTCTCTTATCCATCCTGATCCATTGGTTGATCAACTGATTTTCCTTCTAATTCCTGAATTGATAATGATTCATTTAGAACTTTTTTATGAATTTCAGAGAGATTTTCTTGAACAAGTATCCCTTCATACACAACTTTTAAAGTTAGGTGATCTTCTGGAGAAATTTCATCTTGAATTTCTTATAGAATTGCTTCTTAAATATTTTCTTAAAGATATTAAAGAATCTAACTTTGTTTCACTGGTTCAGTATTAGTATTTTCAATAAGTACATAGTCAATATTTTCCACATATTGATCTATAATTTTTCATCCTTGAGATTTTTTAATCTAAGGTACCACCTCAGTTCTTGTCTCTACCTCATCCTGAGGAAAAACTTCCACTGCTTCTTGAGAAGCATCTTCCTCTTGTATTTCTTCTTGAACAAGTTCTTCTACAAATATATAACATAAAAGATCCCATGTCATAAGAATTTTCTCAGGATTAGGTTCTCCACCTATTGAAGATTCTCAGTGATCATATGTTTGATGTCCTAATTGAAATTCTTCATCATCTATGAAATCTTCTGTTACAAATCTATGTATCCCTCCAGTCATTGAAACTTCCCCTATTTTGGTTTTAACCATACCTTCTTTATATTATGTAGTTTTCTCCCTCTAAGAAGATACATGATCCTATTCATCTCTAACAAAAATTATTTTAACTTTTACAATGCTCCTGAAAAATACATTCTTTCTTAATGTTCCAGTATTCAACATTTTACCATTATGGCATCTGACTCTTGCATCATTCAGCCTCACTATATCTTTCTTAAACAATATATTTGATATAAACCTTCCAGAAGGATAAAAATATATATGATCCTCATGTTGACAACATTATCTAAAATATATAATCATATATATTGTAAAATATAGATTTATGTCACATAAAAATAAAAACATAATATACATATCTAGAAAGAGAATCTTCTTCATCTCATACATTATTGGTGATATCTCGGTTTGGATAAATTTAACCACAATCCTCTAGTCAGGTTCTAAATATTTTACCAACATTTTCTTGATGATATTAAAACAAAATAGAAAAGAAATGATGTCCTTGGATTTATGGTTGCTATCCCCTATTGAAATCAGATCAAAATGAAAAAATCCGGTGTGGGGGAAGTTCAAGATCCTTGCTATTTCAACAGAAGAGAAAGATAAATCCCAGTTTTCAATTTTCTCGATAATCTAATCCCCGGTACTTACCAAACTAAAATGAATAGTTTTATAGAGGAATATGATATCAAATTCATACATAAATTTAGTGTCGTCCTCACTATATATTATTTAAATTCCTTAAAAGGATAAAAATTGCTTCAACATCATGTTCTTCTGATATAACCATTCAATATCGATGAATTTTTCCTGAAAGAATTTTTCGTCCAGCTGAAATTTAATGCTTTGCATCACTGGGTTCACCTTATTTAATTATATTTTTTATTTACAGATATATTAATAATAATTAATAGTTTGATGTTCTAGGGTACCAAAGGTGCGAGAAAAGGTAGATGAAAAGGGGTAAGAGTTTCAGTATTTTGAAAGGCTTTGAGAAAATTAGCGGGTTTAGAATTCGAAACAGGTTCTGACATAGCCTTGATTCCTGTGTCATTACATACATAATAATCATTACATAATTTAAAATAAATTAAACTATATGGGAAATAGATTAAATGTACTTCAGAAAAAATAATAGTTGAACTAATTTAAAAGACGTGTAACTAAATTATTTTAAATAGAGGAAACAAAAAATAAAAAAATAATATGATCAAATAAAATTAAGATTAAAATTAATTAATTTTATTTAAAATTAAATAAAATTATAATTAATAAAAAATTATTTGAAATTAAATAAACCTAAATCCCCCTTAAGTAAATCCAAACTTGTATTGGAAAGTGGTTTAGTAATCATATCAGCTAATTTCAATTCAGTACTTATAAATTCTAAAAATATATCATTTTTAAGAACATGATCTCTTATAAAATGAGGTCTAACATCAATATGCTTAGTTTTATAATTTCTTATAGGATTTTTTTGAAATATTTATAGCACTAGTATTTTAACATAAAATAGTTTTATTAATAAAATTTAGACAAAGTTTATAAGAGTGTTTGTCATCAACCAAACATATGCCCAAAAAATCAAATAAATAAATATTCTTCCTCAACTGTTGTCAAATAAACTGAGTGTATTTTCTTTCTGGACCAAGAAACTAATGATTTTAAAAAAAAGTAACAGGTTCCTGAGGTGATTTTTCTATCTAATCTACAACTTCCAAAACCATTATCTGAATATGATATTAAATTAAAATCATAATTTTTTTGATAATGAAGAGATTGAAAATAATTTCTTTTTAAATATCTAAAAATAATTTTGACATATGTAATATGATATTTTATATGGTTTGATTGATATCTTGCCCAAAGTCATATAGAGTACATAATAGCTTTCCTGCTATCAGAAATATATAATAAACTATAAATTATACAACTATATAACTTGTTGTCTACTGGTTTTCTAGTTTCATCAAAATCAATTTTTATATTATTACACATAGGAGTTGTATATGTATTGGGTTTTTCATGTCCAAATTTCTTTAGTAAGTCAGTAATTTATTTTATTAGATTCAAAATATTTCCAAAATATTTTTGAAATATTTGAATCCCAAATAAGGATTTTAGTTCTCCCATCAAACTCATTTCAAATTATTTTTTCATTAAATATAAAAAACCATGACACAATTTTTTCATTTTATGATAAAAAAATTATATCATCCATATAAATTTGAACCAATAAAACACTAGATTTTTTTTCTAAAATGTTAGATCTTCCATACCACTAATAAAATCATTTTTTCAAAATAAAAGAGCTTAATCTCTAATAACAAGCTCTAGGATCTTGTTTAAGGCCATAAAGAGATTTAGTAAGTTTAAAATCACAATCTAGTTTTGAGAATTTAAAAATCCTGGATGTTTCTCAATATAACCATCCTCCATTAAATAACAATTTAGAAAGGTAGAATTAATATCCTTCTAAAATAATTTAAAATTCATATGAGATGCATAGGCTAAAAGTATTCTAATGGCTTCTAATATAGCTACAGGGGAAATGCCTCATTATAATTTGTACCTTCTTCCTGATTATATCCTTTGGCTACTAGTCTTTTTTATTTTACTTTTGATCCCTTGATCATCTTATTTATTTCTAAAGACCTATTTAGTTCAAATAACAATATTGTTATTTTGTCTTCCAATTAATTTCTAAACATCATTTATTCTGTAAACATTTATTTCTTCATACATTAATATCATCTAACATTCATCAACTAAGGCTTCATCTATTGAATTAGGATCTAATTGGGATTAAAAGTTAGAAAACTAAACTATATTTCTGATACTTTTTCTAGTTTTTATTCATATGTCTAGGTCTACTATAAACGTTTCTAGAGGGTGATTCAATATGTTTATTGAATTTCTAGGTTAAAAACTATTATGTTCATTAGTTTCATATTCTTCTGAACTAGACTGAAATTTGTTTATATCATTTTCAAAATCATTTTCTATATTCTCAAGTCTCATGTTATCAATAGATCCCGATTCATAAATTTGATATTTCGTTCTGTCAAAAGGTTCATATTCATCAAATTTCACATTAAGTGTTTTTTATCAGTATTTGAATTTTTATTAAAAACTATAGAAGCTTTGGAAGTAGGATAATATCATAAGAAAATGACTTCATCATATTTTGGATCAAATTTACTAAGATTGTCCTTGATGTTTAAGGTATACACCTTACATCCAAAAACATTAATTTATTTTATTTTAGGTATTCGATTATTCCAGAGTTCATAGGGTATATTTTAGAAATTGTTCTAATTAAAACTCTACTCTCTGTATAGAATGTTGTGCTTACAACATCTACCCAAAAATATGTATAAAGACTGTTTTCATTTAGTATTGTCCAATCCATTTCTTGAATAGTTCTACTTCTTCTTTCCAAAATTCCATTTTTTTGATTTGTTATTGGTTTATAAAAAATGCGTTTAATAGGATAATTTAAGGAAAATAAATTAAATTCCTAACTCTAAAATTCTCCACCACGATCACATCATAATGAAATTATTTTAAAATGATTTTAATTTTCAACAGTTTTTAAAAAAAATTCAAATATATTAAAACATTCATTTTAATATTTTTTTAAATATAACCAAGTAAATATAGATTAGTCATAAACAACGACATATACATATAATTTTCCAGAAAAACATGCCACTCTTGAATGACCAAACCGATCCATATGGATACGTTCTAATGGTTTTATATGTTTTTATTTTGCTAATTGATTTGAAGGAAGATTTATGTTTCATTCCAAGTTGATAAGCATCATAGAACCTGTCACTATCAAATTTTAGACTAGGTAAATTAGAAAAAAGTTGTTTCATAGGCAACTTATGTAAATCATAAACATTTCAACGTCATAGTCTTCTATAATTGATCCAAAATTCATTTATTTTATCAGATAAACAATTTAATTTTTGTTTACATAGGTAATTTATGTCTGGTGTATAAACATTGTCATTTCTAGGTTGTATAAATTTATGTAATTCATCTTTAAAAAATAAACTACAGTCGTTAGAAAAATCAACAAAATAACAGTCATAGAAAAGTTGAGAAATACTTATCAGGTTATTTTCAATCTTGTAAATAAAGTACATTATTCATTGAGACAACATATGGATATCCAACAGTTCCAATAATAATAATTATTCTTTTAGTATTGTCACCCAATATTACTAATCCACCATGCTTTTGAGTTAAGGTATTAATGATCTATGAGGATCTAGTCATATATCTGGAGTGGCCAATATCCATGTACCATATTTCTTTTATGCCTCTGTGACCTACTTCCTGCAAAGGCATTTAATAATTGGTTTTTTGGCACCCATATTCTTTTGGGTCCATTAGTGTTAGTTAGTAGTTATTTGGGAATTCTGATTTTCTTTATTTTCAAGCAATCATTTGAGCCAAATAAAATGTTCGAAATAAAAGTAATTTTAATTTCACTAATTTTGGAATTTCATAAAAATACAGTTTTTAGTTGTATGAACATTTGTTCCATAAGAGATACATATTAAACCTTTTGTATTTGGAAAAAAATAGTTTTCACACTGTTTAGGTTTCTCACCATTACTACCAATTTCATATATTTCTTTCTTAATCACATACATTCCATGAATTTCATTTAATGAATTTTCTTCTTTTTTAGAAAAGATATCTTCACTTTTGTAGGATTCTACTTCATATTTTAGTGATTTGATCTTAGTTTCATGATTTGCACTGTTTTCCTTATTGATTTTATATTTCTCAATTAATTGATGACAATATTTTAGAAAAGTGTCTCTTTCTCCTAAAATTTCATTATGAATATTTTATAGTTATTTATGATTTTTAACTAAGGAATCATATTTTTCTTCCATAATAATTTTTTAGGCTTAAAGTTTTTCATTTGAGTAGCTAGGTTCATAATTAGAATTAAAATATTAATAAGATTTTACCTAATTTTCTTCAGCCATGAATCAAATGTTTTATTTTATATTTGATTCTACATTTTCTATGTCAGATTTGGATGAGTTGTTGGAATGTTCAAAAACACTCCATATAGCATTCATTTCTCTTTTATCTTTCTATTCATAATCAGTATTTTTGAAAAGATTCTTTTTATTTTCTCCTTTCATTAAAGGACTATTAGGTCTTATGTGTCCTATTTTATTTTATTCATAGAATCTGACTTCATTTGTATCATTATTATATTTTTGGAATGATTTTTTGAATCCTTTCTTATACTTATACGATTTAATGAATTTTCAGGCTATTTGTGCCAGTTCCATTTCTGAATCAGATGAGTCAGATCTTTTGTACTTTTAGATCTCTTGTTTCATCTTTCTGCTCTTCTTCTGAGATGTAAAATTCAAATTAGTATTTTATCTTTTTATCAAAAATTTAAACTCATTAGATTCATGTTCCATCTCAAATTCATACATCATCAGTGTTTAAATCAATTATCTCATAGTTAAATTTTTAATAGAGGATGATTTCCTAATAAATGCTGATATCCCATTTCATATGGTTGGTAGTACGCACTGTTCTATTAAGGCTAGATCTTCTTGGTTGATAGGATATCCCAAGGCTGTAACATTTTTTATTATCTCATTGAGCCTTCCATTAATTTTAGTTATTATTTATCCACCAAGCATTATAAATGTAACAAATTTCATCTTTTCTCAAGCATACCACATTTTTATGACATTTCCAGTTCCTTTATAAGCTACTTAAATTTTCTGCCACAACTCATAAGTAGTCAAGAATTGATATACTTCATTAAACTCATCTGGTCCTATACCACAAATGATAACATTCATAGCTTTCAAATTTAATTCATACTCTAGTTTTTTAGTTCCATTCCATGTTTCGGTTTTCATAGGAATTTCATTAGGAGTAAGAATTTTTCAGTACACTCTATTTCCAAGGTCCTTCTGATAGATGATCATCCTCTATTTACAACATCAATAGTTTTATCATAGATTTAAGAAGCTCGAACCATTGAAATTCCCTCTCATGAATCATCCATTTAGATATCTCTATAATCACTTACTTTTAGAATGTTATAGCTTTTACAAAAGCCCATCCTCTGATACCAATTTTTGGATCGTGGTATATGAAATATACACAAGAGGGGGGTGGGGGTGAATTGTGTCTTTAAAAACATTTTGGGAAATATAGATGACAATCAATTTTGTTTTTTATCTATATCATATTATTTATGTAGTGTCAATAAACAGATATCAGGACGTAAGGATTTATAGTGGTTCGAGGCATAAATATCTTCAAGTCCACTCCACCAACCATCTCCTCTATGAGGTTGGTGATTTTCAGTAGTCATTCCTCTTTTCACAAGGCCATCCACACCTGACTGTAAGAAGATAAAACCTTTATAGTTTAATCCAAAAATAGAGCCTTCTGTGTCTAAACACCGAACAGGTCAAAACAACTTAGTACGAGAAGCTGGTACTCAAAATTAAATAGTATTTGTTTTAAAATACTTTCCAGTTGTTCTTTACAATTGCAGTAGTACACAACTGATAGTTAATGGATTTTCATCTTTAGAATGAATGTTCTTCAGGTAAGAGAAGTTCCGAATCAATCATGTTGCAATTTGATCTTGAAATGAAATCAGCAACATGTTAAGAAGTTTAATTAAAATTGATCTTTAATGTAGAAGAGGTAACTCTTCAACGTTTTTCTTTTTGATATAAAATAGAATCTGATAATTCTTAGTATAAGGTGATCAGTAAAAAATCTTTTTAAAGAATCAGTTTATCTCTGAGTTAATGAAACTCAAATATCTCCATATTTGAATCTTGTAATTATCGTGAATTCAAGATATATATTATTACTTCTCTTTTATGAGAATTCATATAAAAAATATATAGAATAAAGACAAGTGCATTATTCCTAAATTTGGATCCCAAAGCTTTCCTGACAGATCGTGATATTCAAATGATTGAATAATAGGGTAGTCGTTACTTCCCTTAATAATAAGCAAGAAATACAAGGCCCCAGCCTTAAACATTACTTAATCTTGAGATATTTCAAAAATACACCTTGAAGAACTTTTCAGGTTTAGAGTTTTAGATAATTAGATCATAAAACATGCGTTACATCCCACATTTAAACAAAGTGGTTACAATAAAAGATAGTATTCATTTTTCCCATCAACAGAAAGATATTTAAAATAAAACATGGATTCTTTCTTGGAACCTCCTTGACACTATCATCATATCATGTACCTTTCCCTTGACCTGTGGAAAACATTTCAAAAACATGGGATGAGCATAAAAAGCTCAGTAAGGGATATAAAAAAATGGAATGGAAACATGAGCACATGTATACATAAGAATCAATGAAATCATACTCTACTCATAAAACATAATCACTTTAACATTCCTCATAAAATCATGAATAAATCATAGAAATCATAAGACATAAAGGTAACTTAAGGCATTCATAACATTCTTACGTAGGGAGTAACCCTCTTGGTTATGTTTCAAATACCCATAACAGTATATTCCCTAAATCTCTTCAGAGAAACCTTAACGTTTAACTCCTTCACGTTACCCAATTCATTGGAGAGCTATATCGGGCTTAGCTACCCTTTTTTTATCATGGAACCACCCATCTTCATAACAATGCCCAAGAACCAAAACATAATTGTATCACATAAAACATGCATAAAGGAAACATAACATTTCCACTTTTCAATCACAAGATATCAATACAACACATTGATATAAAAACATTATGAAAATCATTTTCAAAACCAAAATAAAAGAAATATAAAACATGATATTTATTTTTCATTCAAAAAAAGTTATGGCTTGTAGAGGAAGCCGAAACTCAAATAATGGTCATGGCGGCGGATAAGTCGTTGTCGCCACATACGTACGACAAACAAACATTCCCTTTTTTCGTTTAGTAAAATCATAGGATAAAAATATTCCTTTTGAATAAACATACAAGTCAAATGGGTTTATACACCATATAAAAGAAAGTTGTGTATAAAACAAAATATGCCTCAATGAATGGAGATTGAGATGAAGTCCCTTACCTCGTATCTGACTTGACTCGATCGTTATATAATCTCCGGAATAATAAACTTTAGTTAATTTCAACTTGCTTAAGAACCTTTTTCATGTTCATTATTCCTTTTATATAACTTATTACCATGTCACAAACACTATGTAATTATTTAAGTTAATAACGATCATTTTAACGATCATTGGTACTTGAGTAAAAAATAAACTCTTTATAATTACACGTTGTTCATGTATCCATTATATCCAGAGTTATAGTCATGATGTAGATTTCATATATATCATATATATCTAGTATATACATGCATTTATAATATTAAATAACGTTTAGAGGTATGAAATGAAATGCACCGTTCATGGAGACGGTAAGCCGTACGTACGCATGAACGCTACTTTCATTACTATTTAGAATTTTATGGAATGGAATCATAATGATAATAAGGTATATTATAATTCAAGTATAATATCATATATAATATCATTAATTAAAACCTTTATACTTCCCACATATGGCATTAATGAATCAAATTACTTTGAGGGGGCGATAGTCCACACTTCCTAAAATGAAGATATCGCGTTTACCCATAATGTAAACCATAAAGGTATGACATAAATGAAAAATACAGAAGCTTAAGTAAAATATTAAAAAATTATATATCATATATAAATATAGTGTCATATTAATGGCCACCTTTTAAGTTAAAAGAATATTGAACAATCATCGTTTTCTGAGGTAGAAATTCGCCATCCACAGAAACAGTATGTTCTTTAACCATTAGATGTAGGTGTATTTAAGTGTAGCTCTAATTATTCCTATAACAACATCCTACTATATGGAATATACTGGTGTTGTTACAAAAGAAATGAATAAAATGATTTTAGGGGGTTGGAGAAGCAAAATAAAACATAAGAACACAAGAGAAGACACTACTTTTAAATCGGGTACCTCTTTTTGATTTGAGATCAAAGGCTTTCATGGGATGACTTCTGCCCAAAGTGAGGATTCTAGGAGTTAGAGAGGGATGTGGAGAGGAAAAATGGGAATGGGTTGGCCGATACAAAGGCTTTGTAAGTGTGGATATGGTGGTATAGGTGGGGGCCTTTTATAAGAGGAGAGGAGGGGTACTCTTGGAAAGCTAAGAAAAGGTACATTGTTATAAAATGATTTTCAGATAAAAAATGTCCCACAATTATAAATTTAATGTATAAGGTGATAAGGGTTCTAAATACACCCATCCAATAGGTTTTTTACAAGTATAGGGCTTATATTTTACATTATATTTTCCTTTTATTTAAATCATTAAATAATGAAGTAATCACTGCATCATCATGTCGTGATAAATAATATAATTTATTTTATGTCTAAAAATTATAAAACAAATTCTATGATGTAGGAAATCTTTTTATATTTCCAATCACTATTTATAGTAAAAAATCTGACTTGTATAACCCAATGTAAAAATTGTTTTAGTAAACCCACTCATGTTTGTGACATTTTTACTTTAACATTAAATAAAAAGATATTAAGGTCATTTTGCATCCAAAGTGGCCCCATGGGGTCCCAAAGTTGACCCATGGATTTTCATGGTCGGCCATGACACATACAAAAATGGTAAGACATGTGTCAAGTTCATTTCATATTATTATAATATTATTCTTACATTAAATTACACTAATTACCTATAATCGCGATTAAAAACATAAAAGTTACTATTCACCAAAAAAATTATTTTAATCCTATTGAACCAAATTTTACTTCTTAATGAAAACCATGTATGTCGGATTTTTGAAATTCAAAACACAGATGTGGTAAATTTTTATTTGAATGAAAAATCAGTTTTTTAAGAACCACTTAGTGGTTTCAATATTCATCAAAAATTGAAGTTTTTCAGAAAAATATCAAAACTTCACCCTAAGATATTTTTGATATTCTAAATTCAAAAATGATGTATATTTTACAAAATTCAAAACATATAAGTTAAATTAATTAATTTAATAATTAATTCCCGCTGGCAGAGAAAATAGCGTGTTTTTATGAAACAATAAGAATCAAAAGATGGACACTAGTTTAAGTCCAATTTTAAAGTGAAATTAATTCCAACGACCACTATTGGATTAAATGGTAAAAATATATTCTAATTTAACTTTAAAACAAATTCAAAATATAATATAATCATATAAATAAATTAGATTAAAAAGAGGTTTTGAATTAAAATACAACCGTTTTCACAATTCAGTAAAAAACGAACTTTATCAGAAAAATACCGAAAATTACCCAAAGTAAATTTCAATGTCCCAATCATAAAGAATAAGATTATTTAAAAAAAAAGAGCTTATAAAATTGTCAAAAGTTTGATTTAAAAATGGTTTTCCATCAAAAGGCCGTAAAAAAATCTTTTAAAAATATTAGTGTATTTCATGCTTAACATTAGATTTATTCTCATTTTAAGCCTCTAAAACACTATCTAATTCATAAATAGACATAGAAAAAAATATATATTATTCATTACTTTCGTGGGATGTTACATCCTTCCCCCTTTATAAAATTGCGTCCCTGCAATTTATTTACTTATCGAATAAGTTGGGGTATTTAGCCCTCATTGCATTTTCAGATTCCCATGTTGTTTCTTCAATCATGTGGTTTTTTCACAAAACCGTTACCTGATGAATCACCTTATTCCGTAACACATGCTCCTTGTGGTCAAGAATCTGGAAAGGTTTTTTCTCAGAAGATATGTTCTCTTCTAGCTGAACTACCTCTGGACTCAAAACATGAGATGGATCAGGCATTACTTCCATAACATTGAAACATGAAAAACATTGTGTACCTGAGACAAACTCGGAGGTAAAGCCACTCGGTAAGCAACTGATCCAACTCTATCCAGAATTTCATAGAGTCCAATGATCCTTGGACTCAGCTTTCCTTTCTTACTAAATCACATCACACTTTTCCATGGTGAGACTTTGAGAAAAACATGATCACCTACCTCAAAAGAGAGATCCTTCCTCCTGTTGTCCGCATAACTCTCGTGCCTTCTCTGAGCTGTTCTCATGTGTTTCTTTATCAGCTGAACTTTTTCTACCAACTCTTCTACCAATTCTGGTCCCATCAGCTTCCTTTCTCCCACTTCATCCCAGAAAGCTGGAGTTCAACACTGCTTCCCTTATAACGCCTCAAATGGTGCTATCTGTATAATGGAATGAAAACTGTTATTATATGAAAATTCAACCAAAGAAAGATGTTGGTCCCAAATTCCCTGATAATCCATCGAACTAGCACATAGAATATCTTCCAATGTCTGAATTGTTCATTCTGACTACCCATCTGATTGAGGATGAAAAGCTGTACAAAAATTTAATTCAGTACCCAACTACTTCTAAAGTCCTTTCCAAATGTTAGAAGTAAACCTGGGATCATGATCAGATACAATAGAGAGAAGAACTCCATGTAACTTGACTATCTCTTTAAGATACAAATAGGAAATCTGATCTAGGGAAATGGTATCTCATATAGAAAGGAAATGAGTAGATTTAGTCAAGCGATCAACTATAACCCGGATTGCATTATTACCTCAAGGTGTTTTCGGAAATCCCACAATGAAGTCCATGGATATATTTTCCCATTTCCACTCTGGCATTGGTAATGGCTGAATCATCCCTTTTGGTAACTGTCACTCTACTTTAACCTATTGACATGTCAAACTCTTCATAGTAAAATAAATAATATCCCTTTTCATTCCATCCCACCAGTAATACTCCTAATGATCTCTATAAATATCAGTACTGCCTGGATGAACTGAAAACGGAGAACTATGAGCTTCACATAACAACGCTCACTTCAACTGTGAATCACAAGGCACACACAATCTCTTCCAAAATCTCAAAACACAATCATTATAAATGTTGAATTCAGGCAACTTACCCTTCTGAACCAGCTCTACCTTTTTCTGCAACTCACTGTCTTGCTTCTGTGCTTGCTTGATTCTGTCTGATAGAGAAGATTTCACTGATACCTGAAACAAAACAGAAGAACATCCTCCACCAAAAACTTCTATTCCAATGTTCATCAAATCCTTAACTATTGGACCACGTTCCAAATGCAACATTGTTAATGAAGCATTACTTTTTCAACTCAAAGAATCAACCACTTTATTTACTTTTCCCTGATGGTAATGAATTGTACAATCATAATCCTTGATTAATTCTAGCCATCTCCGCTTTCTCATGTTCAACTATTTCTGAGTGAATATATACTTTAAAATTTTTTGATCGGTATATATTTCACACTATACTCCATACAAATGATGCCTCCAAATTATTAGAGCGAAAACTATAGCAGCTAATTCCAAATCATATATAGGGTAATTTACCTCATGTGTTTTAAACTGTCGTGAACCATAAGCAATTACCAGATCATTCTGCATTAGGAAACAACCAAGTCCTTTCAATGAAGCATCAATATAGATAACAAACTCACCATGCTTGGAAGGTAGTGCCAAAACTAGAGCATTCACCAATCTTCTTTTCAATTACTGAAAACAATCATCACATTCTTTTGTCTAGATAAACTTAACACCCTTCTGAGTTTGCTTAGTTATTGAACTAGATAAACCTGAGAAATTTATAACAAACCTTCGGTAATAGCCTACCAAACCAAGGAAACTATGAATCTCAGTTACATTTTTGGGTCTTGGTCATTCTTCAAAACCTTTGTTTTTGCAGGATCAATAGTTATCTCATCTTTAGAAACAATGTGACCAAGGAAAGAAATTTGTTGCAACCAAAACTCATACTTTCTGAATTTCCCATACAACTTATTTTCTTTTATGGTTTGAAAAATAACCATTAAATGTCATTCATGCTCCTCTTTACTTTTAGAAAACACCAAAATATCATCAATAAAAACAACCATAATTTTTCACCTGAGTCAACTGAGCCATCACTGCAACAAACTGTTTAGTTCTAATTCTGACCATCACAAGATACTGATTTGAAAGGTCATTTGCCTCTGTATGCCTTCCTAGAAAAGATGTTCTATTTCCTCTATGAATTATCATTCTTAACAAAGAAATATCTTATGAGAAGCAATATGGTAATCTTTAAATGATATATTATTTCAATTCTACAAAAAAAATATTTTTGGATAATCATTTAATAAAATTATAACTCCTAATGTTATATAAACTGACCTCTAATACCAACTATAAGGCCCCAACCATAAACATTATTTAATCTTGAGATATTTCAAGAATACACCTTGAAGAAATTTTCAGGTTTATGGTTTTAGAGAATTATATCATAAAACATGGTTTACATCCCACATTTAAACAAAGTGGTTACAATAAATGATAGTGTTAATTTTTTCCCATCAACGGAAACATATTTAAAATAAAACATGGATTCTTTCTTGACACTTCCTTAACACTATCATCATATCATGTACCTTTCCCTTGACCTATGGAAAACATTTCAAAAACATTGGATGAGCATAAAAAGCACAGTAAGGAATATAAAAATATGGAAAGGAAACATGAGTACATGTATTCATAAGAATCAATGAAATCATAC
Organism: Viscum album; assembly: GCA_963277665.1. NCBI lineage: Eukaryota > Viridiplantae > Streptophyta > Magnoliopsida > Santalales > Viscaceae > Viscum > Viscum album. The sequence goes on from OY728145.1 coordinate 1,712,588,455, forward strand.
TCTACTCATAAAACATAAGCACTTTAACATACCTCATCAAATAATTAATAAATCATAAAAATCATAAGACATAAAAGTAACTTGAGGCATTCATAACATTCTTACGTAGGGAGTAACCCTCTTGGTTACGTTTGGAATACCCATCACAGTATATTCCCGAAATTTCTTTGGAGAAACCTTAACATATAACTCCTTCGCTTTACCCAATGCATTGGAGAGCTATATCGGGCTCACCAGCCCTTAGTTTATCATGGAACCACCCATCTTCATAACAATTCCCAAGAACCATAACATCATCGTACCACATAAAACATGCATAAAGGAAACATAACATTTCCACTTTTCAATCACAAGATATCAATACAACACAATGATATAAAAACATTATGAAAACCATTTTCAATACAAAAATAAATGAAAAGTATTACATGGTATTTATTTTTCATTCAATAAAAGTTATGGCTTGTAGAGGGAGCTGAAACTCAAATAATGGTCACGGCGGCGGAGAAGTCGTTGTCGCCGCATACGTATGACAAAAAAACATTCCCTTTTATCGTTTAGTAAAATCATAGTATAAAAAGATTCCTTTTTAATAAACGTAAAATTCAAAGGGGTTTATACACCGTATAAAATAAAGTTGTGTATAAAACAAAATATACCTCAATGAATGGAGATTGAGACGAAGTCCCTTACCTCGTATCCGACTTGACTCGATCATTATTTAATCTCTTGAATAATAAACTTGAGTTAATTTCTACTTGATTAAGAACCTTTTTAATGTTCATTATTCCTTTTGTATCACTTATTACCATGTAATTAACACTATGTAATTATTTATGTTAATAACAATCGTTTTAACGATAATTGGTACTTGAGTCAAAAATAAACTCTGTATAATTACATGTTGTTCATGTATCCATTATATCCAGAGTTATACTCATGATTTAGATATCATATATATCATATATATCCAGTTTATACATGCATTTATAATATTACATAACGTTTAGAGGTAAGAAATGAAATGCGCCATTCATGGAGACAGTAAGCTGTACGTACGCATGAACACTACTTTCACTTCTATTTCGTATTTTATGGAATGTAATCATAATGATATAAAGGTATATTATAATTCCAGTATAATATCATATATAATATCATTAATTACATCGTTTATACGTCCCACATATGGAATTAACAAATCAAATCACTAGGAGGGGGTGGTAGTCCGCACTTCCTAAAATGAAGATATCGTGTTTACCCATAACGGAAACCATAAAGGTATGCCATAAATGAAAAATAAAGAAGCTTAAGTAAAACATAAACATATTATATATCATATATAAATATAGTGTCATCTTAATGTCCACCTTTGAAGGTGTTAAAAGAATATTGAACAATCATCGTTTCGTGAGGCAGAAATTCACCATCCATGAAAACAGTATGTTCTTTAACCATTAGATGTAGTTGTGTGTATGTTTAGCTCGAATAATTTTTATAAAAACATCCTAGTATATGGAAGATACTTTTTTTGTTACAAAAGAAATTAATAAAAAGAGTTTTGGGGGTTGGAGAAGCAAAATAAAACATAAGAACACAAGAGAAGACACTACCTTTAAATCGGGTAACTCTTTTTGATTTGATCTCAAAGGCTTCCTTGGGAAGAGTTATGCCTAAAGTGAGGATTCTAAGAGTTATAGAGGGATGTGGAGAGAAATAATTGGTAGGGTGGGCCGAGTCAAAGGCTTTTGAAGTGTGGGTAAGGTGGTAGAGGTGGGAGCCTTTTATAAGAGGAGAGGAGTGGAACTCTTGGAATGTTAAGAAAAGATACTTTGTTATAAAATTATTTTTGGATAAAAAAGGTCCCAAAATTATAAATTTCTAGGATAAGGTGATAAGGGTTCGAAATCCACCCATCCAATTGGTTTTTGACAAGTGTAGGTCTTAGATTTTACATTATAATTTCATTTTATTTAAATCGTTAAATAATGAGGTAATAGCTGCATCATCATGGTGTCATGAATAATTTAACTTATTTAACATATAAAAATTATAAAACAAATACAATGATATAGGAAATCATTTTATATTTCCAATGACTATTTATAGTCAAACATCGAACTTGTATAACCCCATGTAAAAATTGTTTTATTAAAACAACTCTTGTTTGTGACATTTCTACTTTAACATTAAATAAAAAGATATTAATGTCATTTTCCTTCCAATGTGGATCCATGGGGTCCCCAAGTTGACCCATGTATTGTTTTGGTCGTCCATGACACATCCAATATGGGTAGGACATGTGTAAATTTCATTTCATATTATTAAAACATTACTCTTACCTTAAATTACACTAATTACCTCTAATCACGATTAAAAACATAAAAGTTACTATTCACCAAAAAATTATTTTAATCCCATTGAACAACATTTTACTAATTAATTACAACCATGTATGTTGGATTTTTGAAATTCAAAACACAGAGGTGGTAAAATTTCATTTAAATGAAAAATCAGTTTTATAAGTACAACTTTGTGGTTTCACTATTTATCAAAAATTGATGTTTTTCAGAAAAATACCAAAACTTCACCCTAAGATATATTTGATATTATGATTTCAAAAATCATATATATTTTACAAAATTCAAAACATATAAGTTACATTAATTAATTTAATAATTAATTCCTGCTGTCAGAGCAAATAGCGTGTTTTTATGAAATAATAAGTATCAAAAGATTGACACTAGTTTAAGTCCAATTTCAAAGTGTAATTAATTCCGACGACCACTATTGTATTAAATGGTAAAAATATATTCTAATTTAAATTCAAAAGATAATATAATCATATAAATAAATTATATTAAAATAAGGGTTTGAATTAAAATACAACATTTTTCACTATTCATTAAAAAAAATATCTTTATCGGAAAAATACCGAAAATTTACCCTAAGTAAATTTCAATGTCCCAATCATAAATAATAAGTTTATTTCGACAAATAGATCTTATAAAATTGTCAAAAGTTTGATTTAAAAATGGTTTTACATCAAAAGGCAGAAAAACAATCTTTTAAAAATAATAGTGTATTCCATGCTTATGATTGGATTTATTCTCATTTTGAGCCTCTAAAACACTATCTAATTCATTAATAAACATAGATAAAAATATATATTATTCATTACTTACTTGGGATGTTAGAAGAAATCCTCCAATTAAATTTATCATTCGAATCAATTATAAATGGCATTAAATCATTCAAAGATACGATATAAAATCAGTCTTTGAATCGAGTTTGAAATTGGCCAGATATTCCACAAAATATCATTGTATGATAAAGTGGAAAATTCAAATCTCCAACACATTATGAATAAAACATAGGGTTCCAAATGTAAGGTTTATTAAAAACATAAGTTTCATTACAAGCGTATGGTTGATTAAAAATTTAAGGTCGATGATCCATACTTTTGTCATCAACTTTCAAAGGTATGGTATATTATCCATACTTTTATTTGCTTCAGAATGTAAGGTACATTGTTCATACTTTTTGATAAAACCTATGGTTCAATACAAAATTAGATATGATGATCCATGCTTTTATGAATCAAACTTAAGGATCCATACCTATATAGGGTTCTTTATCTATACTTTTCTCATATAAAAAACGTAAGGTTGCTTCCAAATGTCAGGTTATTTTACGATACATTTATATTGAAGTAAGGTTTATTAACTATACTTTTATGAACTCCAACAAAATATACATGGTTTATAATACTTACGCTATTCCCTCGAACATACGAAATGAACAATGTTTTGAGAACACGATGAATAGCTTTCCGAACACTTTGAAAAATATTTCATGTGAATCATATGCTTTAATTTTATTCCAAATTTGGGAATATGATGAATATTCATTTTCTAGAATATACTTAAAGTAAATAATTATAATAAAAAATAAGGGTATTTTTTAGCATCCAAATCATCATAAAAATATAGATTATTTTAGAAACAATACATGCTGAACAATTGTTATAGAATACTTACATGGTTGATGAAATATAAATCATGAAATGGTAATGTTTTAATGTAATTTTATTTGAGAAATAATTAACTTGAGAATAGAGTGTTGATATTGAAAGGTTGTTCCTCAATTTAAATAGAAATGAAAAATAAATTAAGTCATCCTATAAGGATATCTTTATAAGATTATGCAGGCATATTTCAAACTACATAGTTAATTTTGAAATCGAGATTTATCATTTATTTGATGAAATTAATTCAATTATACTAAGATAAAAATATTCTAAATAATTTTCATCCTATTATTATATGTTATCATGTTATATTATAAAGGTTAAATAATTCTATAGAACATATAATTTACAAGAAATCGTAGAGAAGTTAAGGTTGATTGAGAACATTGGAAAAAAAATGAGTTAAATGATAAAATGGAAGGATAAAACATCACATATTTAATAATTATGGAAATAAACAACATAGTAATTGCTTGAAGTGAATGTGAGTTTTCTTCATGTTCAGAAGGAACTTCTATCATGATAATGAATTAAAGGGTATGAAATAAACATCCAATATTCAGTGTTTCAACTGTATATATATACAGAATTATTCAAACTAATATACCATGAATCTAGGGAACCTACCACATAAGAATACAAGGGGGTATCTTCAAGATTATCCTATTTCTGCATCCAGTGTGGAGTGATTAATGTTCATGGTTATTAAGATTTATAAATTTTGTATAAGTGTTTCAACAATAATATTTGGGTTATATGAATTATAAAACATATAAGGGTTATGTTATTCTAGTTTTCATTAAATATTTTGAATCATATGTTGAATTGTACCAATACTCATGAAAATTATTTATTGATAAAGTTATAATTTTGAAAAATACTTAAAGAAGGAATCAATATTCATTAATATATTCTTGATGTTGAGTTAGTATATTTTTTTGAATATAAATGAAATATTAAAACTGATAAGGAACATGGGATAGTATTGGATGCCTTGAAAATTATTATTTATTTGATGAAAAAGTAAATTATGTTGGATTTTAATTGAATTTTTGTATTGAAGGAATGTATTTTATAATATGAGAAACTATTTAAGAAACAAAGATAAAGTTAACTTTTGAAATTAATTATGTTTTCATTGAGGTTTTATGATGAGTTAGGATATTTTAATGTTTTAAGAGAATAAGTAATATTATTATTCACATGTTATGTATGAATCATTCTATGATCATTTATGTTTTCTGGGGATTCATTTTAGATATAATCTTTATGATTTTTGGGTTTTGAATAAGTTTGAACATATTGAAGAGGAATCTTATAAATAAATATTTATGAAATTGATTAAGTTAATATTTTGAGGTTGTTGATGAATGTATCTTTAGACAACTTGTTGAGCCCATTTTTTAAATACATAGAAAGAAGGAGTAAATTATAATTATTTCTTGTTTTGTATGTCCCATAAAATTTTAATTTTATCACTTCTGGAATACAAAATTATTCTGCGATATTCATTTCAAAGAGTATGATATGAAGTTGAAATTGATTGAAGCTGGACCCAAGGATGAAATTGTGATTATGAAATATAAATATATAAAGTATATTACTTATGTTCAGAGTAAATTTGGAAAAATAATTAATTTAATCTTTTAATAGGACCCTAAAAAAACATTATCTACTTACTTTCATTTTAAATGAATCAATGTTCTTTTATCTCAATGATGATTTACTGTTTTTTGGTGGTTATATTTCTCAAGACCATATCCCCAATCACTCTATATTAATACATGTGAGTTAGTTTTCCCTTATATGTAAATAGTTTTACTCTCTATTGATGTTAACCTATTTGGAAACCTAGTTTTTGGGTTACCATCATACTTTTCATTCCATCGTTTTCATAGGATGTTTTATTAACCCCTTTTATGATACATGATTTCTATAAAGGCATTAGGAAATGTTAAATCCTTGAATATATAGTAAAAGTTAAAATTTTAAGGATTTAGATTATTTATGGGGGAGTGGGTAATTTAACTCCTCAATATTTTAATAGAATAGTATGTTTGATAACATATAAGATACACACCATCTAGTTTAAGAGAATTTTGATATACTATTAAAATATTATTATTTAATGTAAAATTCATCTCATAGCCATTTTATTAGAGGGTATGAATAGGATTATATGAATTATTAAATATATATAATGTATATATAATATAAAAATACATTTATCAATTCTTAGGATATAAGTACTCAATTTTCTGTAGAGTTATTTTTTGTTTTAGAAATATGTTTCCTTAAAAAAGGTTTTTTGTTTATTTTTGAGAGAAAATATTATATTTTATTTATAAATTGTATTAATTATATTTTATAAAAATAATATTAGTTTTAAAATTATCATATCAAATTCATCATATGGAAATTTCATAATATTTCTAAAAAGATATATTTTTCATTGAATAGTGAAAAATAGATATTTTAATGAAAATTGTATTTTTTCGAGGTTTTACAAATAATAATTTTTGTTAAAATTATTTAAATATAAAATTAGATATATAATTTTATTAATAATACAATTATTTTCATTGGAACTGAATTTTGTAATGAATTTTTATAAATATTTTTTATACAAAAAAGGTATATTACTAAAAAAAGGTTTTTTCATTGTAATTTTTATTTTTATTTTAATTAATGAAAAGAAATTATAGAAATTGAATCACTAAAAACTGATTGCAGATTTATAAACAGTATTTCTAAATTTAGAAAACACATCTCTTCTATTTTTGGTCATTTTGTATCGTATCCATAATAAATAATTATTACCATGATAAGGGTGAATCAGGTAATTGAGGTTAAAAATAATGTGACATGGACTTGAAAAAGAAAATTATAATTTAAATAATTTTATTTAATGAGTAAAATTAGATATTATTCATCAAAAATGAAAATACAAGACCTTTGATTAATCTTTTCTTCGAATCATGACCATTATATTATTTAAGTGAGAGATAATGAAAAAAATATTTTTTTATATAATATCTATAATATTTTATGATAGGGATAATACAAATTATTTTCAGTTATAAAAATTGATATGAAATATAAATTATTTTCTATTAGGGCTATTTATTTCTAATCCTTAGATATAAAACAATTATATTAAATTATAACACTACAATGACACATAATTTATTCGATATATAGAAATATAAAATAAATGAAATTTATATGATTAAATGAGGTAAATTTTGAATGAATTTTTGTGTACCGTGAATTTTATAGATTAATATGAAATATTAGTTAATTTTTAATAGATTATTAATCTTTATTTTTTATGTATTTAAAGTCTTATTGAATGAGTATTGTGGGAAATTACATCAATAATATTTTTTAAGAAATAATATTTTTTTAACTCATTTGAAATTCAAAAAAATATTAGACTCAACCAAATAAACTATATGTCTTTCAATAATAAACCATTTTTTACTTATGTGATTTTTTACTCATATTGTAATATTAATGAACCTAAAAGCATAGAAAACTTTAATAATGTGGTAATGGTCAAAAGGTATAACTTTGGATTAAAAAGAAAAGATAAGGGTGAAAAAATATCCAAAAGTTGTCTAACGTTTATTGGTTCTGAGTAGTTCGACTCATACTCATCTAATATTCAAACTATACTTATTTGAAGAAATTTTTAGTCAAAAAATAATTTATATTAATTTAATGCTTTTTGATATTCCACAAATACCGCTCCCCTAAATTATAAAAGTACACCCTTCTATGAATTCTTAAAACTATATTGAGCTATATAAATCAACAATATCCTTCCAATTTCTATTCTAAAAACCATTTTATAAGTTCAATAATTTTTTTTTCAATCCAAATGACCATCTTTGAGTCCCTTTAGAAGAGATATAAATGAGGTTTATCGAAGAAGAAATTTTTTTATTTATCGAGTGTTTGATGTTTATTTCTTATTGTAAGTTATATTAATACGTTTACCTACCCTAAAATAATAAATGGACTACCATTAATATGATGAGATTTTATTATTTTTATGAAACCATTTTATTTATATTTTACATCATATTAAAAGTGAAAACATTTATCATGCATACGTACGAATTACCGTTTCCACATAGCGGTCTAATTTTTATTTAATCACCATCTAAATTAGATGGCTATAAATATTGAAATAATAAATATATATAATTTTTATGAAATAAATATTCTTCTTTAATTGTAATGTCATATATAATTTCTTACCTTCGAATCTACTAGAAAATGCTAACATCCCTTGATTGAAGGTGAAGACTACCACCTCCACAATGTTTTGTGATTTATTTATTATTTATTATTTACATGGATGTTAATAAGTTTATATTCTATTAATATATAAGATATATAATAAATAATGTTAATTCTATAAATATTACTTATTATCAACTATCTTTAATTATATCTATGGAAAAGTGAAAACCACATTCGTGTGTATGTATGAACTACCCTCTCCATGAATGATGTAATAAATTATTATATATCTAAATATTATGGATGACTATAAATATCTATGAATTAAATATATTTGATATTTATACCACTAATAAAGTTCTATTGATGATGGAACCGTGTAGAAGAGGTAAGAACAAAGACTACTAAATCAAAACATACTACAAAAAACAAGTTAAGAGATTTTCATCTCTATTTATACCATTAATAATGTTATATGTATCAATAGAGTGTAAATTGAGATAAAAGTTTTGTTTAAATTTATTATAAATGATGTTAGATTACACACCCGACAAGTTGAAGATGAGGTTAGAGATTTTCATCTCAATTTACACTATATTGAGACATATAAGGTATTATGACCCTATTTACTTCATGTGGTGTATATAATAACCATTTTAAGAATTTAGTAAGAATAAATATGAATTAATTATTATTAATGATTCAATTCATGTGTACTCTTTTAATGATTTTCATTATTTTCTCCCAAATTTTCCACTCTTTGGAACATGAATTAAGTGAAGAGGGGTATTAAAAAATTTGATCTTATTTATCATTTAATCAGATACACATTTATTAAATCCCAATATTTTCATTAAAATGTTTCTAGGAATTATTTTACTATCCTACAATGATTTATCAAATGGAGTTTTTAACCATGTTTGACTATTTTCAAAATCTTTTAAAGGAATATTTCTGTTATTTTTTGAATAAGGAACATTTCATTAAAAATTTAAATTGAATGTTGTTTAACTTATACAACAAAAGAAAAATTTTCCACTACCATGACCTCCCAATGTTTTGAAAAATCCATTACATGTTTATATGGCTATTTTTGAATAAAATATTTTTCTTAATATTTTGGAAATTTCTTGTTTTTAACCAATGTATTTTAAAAATGGAATATTTCTTTCCTCAAGAAAGTATTAATGATATTTGATGGTATTTATCTATATTAATGATAACACCCACTTATTTTAGTTATGATCATCTTGGGATATGATGAAATTATATAATACTTTAAACATTTAATTTTATGTGATAATTTTTTAATTGGTATTATATTTCTCTTAAATTTATAAATTATTTGTAACATGTATATGAGTATTTCCTAAAAAATAAAACAATTATACATAATTTTAATTATTTTTAATGGTATTTGAATGGATTATAAAACATTTGTAAATCCATAATCTTTATTCAATATAGATGTTTTATGATAAGGACTATTTTACGAATGAAATTGTTTATTCAATATATAAGAAATGAATTTGGAATACAATAAAGTATGGGGGGCATAATTATATATCCCCTTGATTAATTGACAAGCCTCATGAGAAAAATATACAAACTAGAATTAAATGGGTTTCAAGTGAATACCTACACATAGTTAAAACTCTATTTTCAAAGGGATTTTATGGTATAAATATCTTCAAGTATTAAATCAGGTTGTCCTATATTACCCATTTCCTTCCTCTAGAATTCATTTAATATTATCAATGAGATTACGGAATTCACTTTATATATGGAAAAATTTTGTGCTCATGTTATTAAATAAACGGACTGTGTTTTAATTTATTTATTAAACCCTAATGTTTATTCCATATTTACTTATGAGATATTCTGTTGTACATAAACCTTTTAAGAATCTGATCAGACCATTTTAATTGTTTTATTTTAACCATGATATGAATAAATATATTCTGAATAATATTAAGGATGCATGAAATTTTTTTATATTTACTTTATATTTCAAAAAAAAATATGTATGTTATAATTTCTTTAAGAAAAATAAAATAATCAATACATTGAGATTAAATCCCTTGTGTATATTTTAATGTAATAAAGTAGACTCCATATCATGATTACTATATTCGTTTTCAATAGATGTTGATAAGAAAAATTGGGAACTATATTTAAATTAAAAATAGCTAATAAGGGAATTATGATAGTCCTCAATAGTATTTGATAACATTTACCATTATGGGAAATTTTTATGTCTTAATATTCATTATGATTATGAGCTAACATAGTGTGCCCAATTATTTATTGATGGCTCATAAAAGAAGAAAATGAATAAACACTAATAGAAAATATATGAACTAAACTAGTGATAAGAACAATATAGCTAGTGTTAGAACAAAAATATCATGACTATAGAAGAAAAATTGAATCAGGTTATGATAAATAACTGTTAATATATGGAAGAACTTTTTTCCACAACATTATTCTCATATATTGGATCACTTTAGGTTATAAAAGAATTATTTTTTTGAACTACCTATCCATTAGTAACTGAGAAATGGGTTAAATATCTCAAAAATATATCCATTTCATTAGAATATAATAAAATTGAAAGGGATATTATGGATGTTTGTTTCTTGAAAGGAGTTATCAATCAATCGTAGTCAGAGATCTTTAAAAATAAAGAAGATGATAAAATGTGAATAATGGAATGAATATTTTTTAACTCATTTTCTTTGAAAAAAATACCCCTCATGAATTGAGAGCTAAAATAAATAAGAATTACCACACATGAAAGAAAATGAATAATAATGTGTGGTAGAGAATGAGGAAAACATTACAAGATTATATAGAAATGATTAACACTACAAAAAAAATTTACAAAAAATATCGACCGTTTCTTTATAGATATTAATCCAACTCACCAAAGTTCATTGATATCTCAGTTATATTCATCATATGATTATATGGTAACCTGTTCCATCAGTAAAAATAAATAATTTACTATAGCCTATATTTTCATAGGAAATCAAGAGAAGAAGAACACAATAGTGAACCATGTACTAAATCATTATATGATGGAAATTAAGGGAATACTAAAAATTTACATCAATAAATTTAATGGAAATAAACACCCTAGTTCTTACCTGAAGAGAATATTAATTTTATTTACGTTCGGAGAGATAGGGTGTCAAGAAAAAGAATTAAATTTTAAGAAATAATCCTCTTATGATTTGTGTTTTAACTATAAATATATGAAGAACTATTCAAATAAATTTCCCAAGAATGAAGAAAAATTATCCCATTAATTACCAATAGTAGAAGTTTAAGATAATGAGAATAATATGGTTGAAAAGTAATGACTATAGATCATGTATTTGAATTCAATAATTATTTATAAGTACATTAACTTTGATATATTTTTTACGGAAATCATGAAACAATGATGAAATGCTCTCATTTAATTTTCTTTAAGGATTTGAAATCATATGTCTATTGGTACTAATAAACAAGAAATCTGATTTAGTGGTAGTGTGATATTTTTATAGAATAAATAGTTAGGGGAAATATTTCCCTTAACACATTCATGATATTTACTAAATAATAATTATTTTATATAAAGAGATGATTGAAACTAATGATATACATGGGATAACATTGGTATCAGTGAATATGATTCATTATTTGATGAGAACGTAATTTATGATGGAGTATAATATATTTTTTGGATTGATGGAATATATTTGATAATATGGGATCTTATTTAAAAAATAAGTATAATGTTTATTTTTTGAAGAAGTTATATTTTTATTGAGGTTTAATGGTGATTCATGTTATTATAATTATTTAAGACAATAAATGATCTAGTTATTCATATTTTTGGTATGTTTAATTATGGGATTAAATAAATTTTAGGTGTACACATTTTTGATCAAATATTTTGTCCTTTTGGGTTTTGAATTTGGTTAAAAATATTTTTGGGGAATCATACAGTTAACTATTTATGAATTGGATTAATACAAACGTTGTTGGTTGAAGTTGAATGTATTATTTGATAACATGTGAAAACCATTTTTTTACTAAATACTTAGAAATATGGAAATAATTGACATTATTTCATGGATTATATTATTTTTGAAAATTTAATTTCAGTACATCATGCCCAAAAATTCTTCTTGGATATTTATTTCATGGAGTGAGATATAAAGTGGAAATTGATCGAAGCCAAATCAAAGTATGAAATATAGATTGTGAAATACAATGTGATCATGTATAATATTTCCTTTTTTCCTTATTATATATTGAAAAGGTATACCTCAAATTTTGGAAAATGCCTTTGTAATTAAAAAAATTTATCTTCACTTTATTTTCTGATGAATCAATAGTCCTTTAACTCATAACAAATTTATAGTTTTGTGGTGGTTATCTTTCTCATGAACATGTTCTCTATCATTTATTCATAATACTTTGGTGTTATATTTTTCTTTCTTGTGGATATTTGTAGTTGTTAATGTACGTATACTATTTGTAAACATAGTTTTTTTGTGTCCTTTGTACATCCCTTTCCCACTTTTAAGAGAAAGTTTTATTAACCAGTTTTATAATGTAGGTTTTCAATAAAAGAATTAATTAAAGTCAAACCCTTGAATATTGATGATATGATTAAATATCTAGGTTTAAATTTATTTAAAAGGTGAATAATTTAACAGTTAAATATTTTAAAATAACATTATGTTCGATAGCATATATGTTAAACAACACCAAGATTAAAAGAGAGAGATATACTATTAAAATATTTTTATTTAACAAAAAAATTCACAAATAGTAATTGAATTTGAGGGTATTAATTTTTTTAATCTAATTTTCAAATTTATATGAGTTTCCTACTAATTTAAATTATGTTAAATAATTATTATGGAATAATTACTCAATTCTTCGTAATGTTATATTATGATTCATAAATATATTTTCTTCGAAAATGATTATTTATTTATTATTGAGAAATGATATATATGAATCATATTTTATAAAAAAATATTAATTTTTAAATCATAATATCAAATTTAGCTTCAAATAAAAATTTCATTTTTTTGAAAAGATTGATTTTTTAGTGATGGGGGAAAATACAATTTTTTATTGAAAAATGTATTTTAATTCAAGGATATAAAAAGTTAGATTTTGATTTATAATCATTTCAAACTAAAATTTGTTCCTTCATGTTTTTAATAATTCAATTATGTTCATTTGAAAAACTATCTTCTCTTATAAAAACATTTCTATACATAAAATGATATTTTTCAAAAAATCAGTGTTTCATTACATATTATGTTTTGATTTAAAATTAAATAATTCCTCTAATAGAAATTTAATATTAAAAATATATTCCATATATTAAATCAGGAGGTCCAAATTTGGTAAATAGGACACATTTATTTTGGTTATTATAAATAGTAACCACAATAATTAATTGTCACCACATTAAGGGTAAATAATGTAATTAAGATTAAAAATAACATGATAAGGACCATAAAATGAACCTAACAATCGAAATATTTAAATTTATACATAGATTTCATTTATAACCATCCCAAATTAGAATATATGAATTTTTCCGTCTATTTTCCTCATTTTTGACAATTATTATATTTAACTAAGTGATAAACGAAAAATACCACTTTTAATATTTTAATATCTATAAAGTTTCATGAAAAGGATAAATACCAATTATGATTGGTTATAAATATTAGTTTAAAATTGAAATAATATTTTATTATCATATTAATTTATTAATAATTTTTAAGGATGAAATAATTAACTTATGTCCTTATACAATAATGACACTATACTTATTCAATTAATAGAAAAATAAAATAAATGATTCCAAAATATTAAAAGTTATATAATTTTAAGAATTAATATTTTACATGAATTAAAAAGATTTATATAACACATTAGATATTTTTTAAAGTCTTATATTCAAATATAATATTTTTATTGACATATTAATGTCATATTTAATATAATGTTTCCAAAATGAAATTAATAATATTTTATGATAAATAATATTTGATTAAATTATTTAAAAGTCATAAAAATTTTCATGCTGAAAAATTAAATTGATATGGTTCAAAACATTAATAATATTCTATTTATGAGTTTTTTCTCATATAGTAATGTTACCGACTCTTAATGTTTAGAAAACATGAATATTGCAATAATTGTCAAAATGGATAAATTGGGTTTAAAACATAATGAAAAGGGTGAAAACATGTAAAAAACTAGTAATAATACTAATTAATGAAAATATTTTAACTAATAATATTATTATATAATACTTATATAAATTTGGTTCCATTTGAATGTGAAAAATAATTTTTATCAATTTAATACTTTATGAAATTCCCAGAATACCCCTCCCTTAACTTATTAAAGGATACCCCTTATCTCAATTATTCACACCACATTGAGACATATATCTCAACAAAACACTAAAAATATAACTTATCAACACCCTCATACAAGTTCTATAGGATGTTTTTATTCAAAAATCCCAACCCTATGTCCCTTAATTACAGATTTAATGTAAGTCCACTGAAGAAGAAGATATTGTCTTTCTCGAGTCTTTTAAGTATATTTCTTATTGAACTTCTTATTAATGTGTTTTAACATTAATAAAAAATAATTTATTATAATAAATATTATTAAATGTTATTATTATTATTATGGTTCAACTATTTTCAATTTCTTTTTCCATCAGACAAAACGAGAAAAAAATCCATTGTTTGTATGTACTATTTACTATCTCCACATCCCGGTGTAATTCATTTTTCATCCCCATTTCACTTTGATATTTATAAATATATTACTAATGTATATGTATTATATTTATTACATTAATATGATTCTTTATTTATAATATCATTTATACCTTCTTACGTACTAATCATTTATAAAAAATAACACCACTAATGTTTAAATGTGGATTATCACCTCCCTAAATTGATGTGACCCATTTTTCATTTATGATTTAATTGGATAGTAATAAAGTTATATTTTATGAATATACATAGTATATATTACATAATAATGATTTATTAAGATTATTTTTTATTCAAATTCTTATTTTTCTATCCATCTGAAATTGAAACCTGTGTTTATGCTTATTTTACGGACTACATTCTCTATGAATTGTGTAATTCATTATTCTATCTCTAGCTCTTATGGATGTATATATATATATATATGATATTTATAAAATGAACCAAATTATATAAGTGATATTAGCATGATAAATATTCAATGAACAAGACTACTGATTCAAAATAGATTTGAAAAACAAAGCAGTTAACACTCAAAATAATGATAATAATAAAATATTACTAACAAACGGGGTGATAAAATGATATAAATGGATAATACATTATATTATAGATATATATATTGTTACTATATGTTATTATAATTAATTTATATTATTATACGAGAGGTAATATCACGTATGAGGAATCTCAAACATTATATAATGGATTTTCATTTCAATTTACACTCCATAGAGGCATATCTGGTATTATGAACCGATTTACATTATGGGGGTGTATATACTACCCAATTAAATAATTTAACATGAATAACATTCTTCCAAGATGAATATGGATTCATTCAATGTTTATTATTTTAAGTAATTTCCAAATATTAATCCAAATGTTTCTCTATTTAGAACATCAATAAATCAAGAATAGATTAAAATAATAACCTATCCTATATATATTCTGAACGAGTATATTTCTATTCCATTTATATAATCTCATTCAAAAGTTTTTAGGAATATTTTAAATATTGTATGAATATTTATCAAATTTGAAGTGCCCAGATCAATGTGAATCACTGAGAGGGGGAGGGGGTGAATCAGTGATCCTTTAAAACTTTTTAATATTTGATTCTTAATCAATTAAACCTTTATGGATGGTTAAAGACTCGATCCACTCTTCTTGTATCTCTCAGCCTTTCCTCGAGTGATGCAGTAAATGTAAAGGCATAGGACACAAGGATTTACAAGGTTCGGCACCAAAGGCCTACTTCCTTGCCATGTTGGTTATACACCCCAACATGGTTTCTCCATTATAATCAGTTAGTATTACAATGGTCAATACAGAGTCCCACTGTATCTCTCCTGAGTCCCATAGGAGGGTCTTAATACTGTGTCCCACAGTGTTACCAGAGTCCCACTGGCCTGCTCCAGAATCCCACTGAAGACTTCTTCCACCCTGAGTCTCACAGGGGGCTTCTCCTGGCTCCTCGAGTCACACGAGTAGCTCTTCTTCACTTTAAGCTTCTTCAAGTATCTTCAGCAGTCTGGGATAAAGACTGCTGGCCTTGCTCTGTACCTCTGCTCACTTGTGTTGAACAGGTCTTCTCGTCTTGCTCAGGCTTTATCACCTTCTTCAAAGGATGACCCGACCGCTCTCTTCAATTACTGAATACTCAGACAACTGATATCTTTAGCTTCAGTCTGGTCCAGTCTCACATCAACATCATGCACTGAGTTCATGGCATCTCTGCATCCTCATGCACTGACTTCCTAACTTCTCAATTTCTTCAAGAACCACTGGTCTTGGACTACTCAGATGCACACCACTGAAGAGGGGGAGGGGGTGAATCAGTGATCCTTTAAAACTTTTTAATATTTGATTCTTAATCAATTAAACCTTTATGGATGGTTAAAGACTCGATCCACTCTTCTTGTATCTCTCAGCCTTTCCTCGAGTGATGCAGTAAATGTAAAGGCACAGGACACAAGGATTTACAAGGTTCGGCACCAAAGGCCTACTTCCTTGCCATGTTGGTTATACACCCCAACATGGTTTCTCCATTATAATCAGTTAGTATTACAATGGTCAATACAGAGTCCCACTGTATCTCTCCTGAGTCCCATAGGAGGGTCTTAATACTGTGTCCCACAGTGTTACCAGAGTCCCACTGGCCTGCTCCAGAATCCCACTGAAGACTTCTTCCACCCTGAGTCTCACAGGGGGCTTCTCCTGGCTCCTCGAGTCACACGAGTAGCTCTTCTTCACTTTAAGCTTCTTCAAGTATCTTCAGCAGTCTGGGATAAAGACTGCTGGCCTTGCTCTGTACCTCTGCTCACTTGTGTTGAACAGGTCTTCTCGTCTTGCTCAGGCTTTATCACCTTCTTCAAAGGATGACCCGACCGCTCTCTTCAATTACTGAATACTCAGACAACTGATATCTTTAGCTTCAGTCTGGTCCAGTCTCACATCAACATCATGCACTGAGTTCATGGCATCTCTGCATCCTCATGCACTGACTTCCTAACTTCTCAATTTCTTCAAGAACCACTGGTCTTGGACTACTCAGATGCACACCACTGATTTGGCTATGTTCACGTGTGCACGTTCATGCATGCATGCATGCACTCCCCTCTTTATTGTCTTGGTGTGATAAACCCACAAAGGGTGTATTCTTATTAAGCACACACACCTTCTAAAACATCACACACTTTATTCCATTTGGTTACACACTTAGAAGTGTGTTATACTCTAGTGTGAGAGTCTCCTTCTTCTTCTCCTTCTTAGTGTGTACACACCACTTAGGCACAGACTAAGGTTCAGCCTTCGCTTGTTTTGCACACACAACTTGTTCCACATTTTGCACACACTTATGCTTGGCATACTCCTCTATTATTTCACACACTTGGGCCATAGGTGGTTCTTCAAGTTTGCACACACACACAAATGTGTGGTCTTCACTTCACCCACTTGCACACACACTGCCACAGCCCTTTTCTTCTTTTGTTAAGCACACATGGCCTCGGGACATCACTTCCTCTTCAAGGCGCGCAAGGTGTGATATCACCTCGGGTGTAGCTGGCCACGAAAGTGCTTGGAGCACAAGGCGCGCACGTGCCTACCGCACAGGGTGTGGCTACTCCTTGGGCGAGCAAGGCCTTGGATGCAAGCGGCCGCGCAAAGGTTCTTTCGCGCAAGCTCTTCAAAGGTGCAAGGCACCTCGGCCGCGCAAGCCTCAACAAACCACGAGAGCGCGCAAGTGATGCGACTGCCTCAGGTCTTCCTGCCGCGTAAAGAGAAGGCGCACAGGGGACTCAGCCTTCTTGTCGCGCAAAAGAGTTGTGCGCAAGGAACTCAGCCACGCAAGTGAGTTTCGCGACGGCTTCTTCCTTCGCGAGGTAGAGAGTTGCTCCTCACGGGACTCAGATTTTTAACAGAGTTTCAGCAAACTCAATGAGAGCCTCGAGCTCTCCTTATATAGGCAGAGGGATGCCTCTGTCCATCCGCGTGATAAATCTCGAATCACCGAAGATTTCAGATCTTCAAGATTTTCTCCAAATATTGTTTTCTTCGTTGTTTCATGCGGCATTATCTTCCTCTTTCTTTCCTTCTCGTGCATGCGACTTAGAACGCATGCACGTCCTCTGTTTTGGCCATCCCATAAAAAACACGAACACCACATGGCCTCGGCACCTTCGGTTTTCCTTCATCCAAATCTCGAATTCTTCTTCTCATCACATGCAAACTCATTTTAAGGCATGGTTGTGTTCGGTATGCTCAGACTATCTCAATGGACCCTTCGGCTCCTTCAATGGTGGCCGGGAACTCGAAATACGTTGCTCGGATGGCGCCTGGTTCTGCGGGAACGTCGGGTGGCCTTCGGCTGAGCTCGAGGAAGGAGACGGACGGGGAGCCGTCGGATCGGGCGATCAAATAACCTCGTACGGCCTGGATCAGATCGCGAATGGCGCGACTAGATGAGCGGCTCGGATCGCACGCGCGATCAATCATGCGGCTGGGATTCGCTCCGCGGAAAAATTCCCCATCCCACATCGAATCGCCTCGCGGAATTTCCGCGGTTTAACATCCAGCTCCTGCCGCAGCCCCTCGATTGAACTTCCAACCCTCTCGATGCCGCCCCACACCGAGTTCTTCCTGCGGGCGCGCTCTTGCGCCCACCCCTACCACTCAGGCGCGCCACTGGCGCTCACTATGCTAGTCACGGGCGCGCTCCTCGCTCCCCTACTATGCGCACCTGATCCCCTGCGTGGCCCGAGGATTATACACGGCCCCGACCTCCTCTTGGGCTGGCCCCATGGGATCCCCTTGGGCGTGGTGACTTAGTCCCACATGTGCCTTGGGTTGAACCCTTAAGGCTGTCCCTTGGTGGCTTAATTTTTTCTAGAGTTAGAGACTTAGGGACTTTGTATAAAAACAAAGTAAACCAAGTGTAAATGCCAAATACCGGCCCCGACCTCCTCTTGGGCTGGCCCCATGGGATCCCTTTGGGCATGGTGACTTAGTCCCACATGTGCCTTGGGTTGAACCCTTAAGGCTGGCCCTTGGTGGCCTAATTTTTCCTAGAGTTAGATACTTAGGGACTTTGTATAAAAACAAAGTAACACAAGTGTAAATGCCAAATGCCACATCTTCCTCTAATCCATTCTCCCTTCTTCATTTCTTCTCTTCTCTTCTTCTTAAGAATTCCTCCAATTCTCTTCAACATTTATTCATCACCAAGGAATGTAATTCACGAAGGGTCTTTATCAACCGAAGCTCCAAAATCAAACAAATCTTCAATGTTCATTGATCCAATCAGAGATCAAGTTAGATAAAATTCTCCAAATTCACATACACTAGGAGATAGTGCATGGACATCTTTAATCCACTTCATCCACTCAGTAGTTGTGGATTGATCATATTCATCTCCTCATGCATTGTCAATACAATGCATGGTCTTCTAATATTGTTGTGACATTGTATCCAGTTGATACAAGTTCTTTGAACTTAAAGAACAGTTCAAAAATCGTCACATATTATGATGATGCTCCATCATCATCCATTCTTCAAGTGGTGTAACTTATTATAATCTTGATACAAGTATTGAAACATTAAGATTAGTTCTACAATCGTCTGATATCGTATGAGAATGTTTCAACCACAACATCCTATGTCACTTAGTGAATCTCCTAAGTGACATGCATCTTTATGTTCCATGGCCATTCTCCATTCATCACCATCACCATCATATCCTTTGACATTCACATCTTGAATCCTTGACATCCATCAATTCATTCCTTGACAACAACATACCTCATTGACAACAAATGCAACACAGTGCACTTCAATCTCCCCCTTTGTATTTATTGGCAATACACTAGAGCATATATGAATGTGTCAATATGTGTGCCAATATTTTCTCCCCCTTATTGGCAATCAAATGCAAAGGTTTGGTGTGGTTCCTTTTCAAAATATCACTTCCTCCCTTTGAAAAGTATTTTCTTGAAAAACACTGAGAGAGGGTTGATGTCACATGTTCTCTTTAGCAAAGAACCTTTAGTAAATCAACTCTAAGTCTACTTGGGATAACCCGGTGTAGAAAACAAGAGCGATGTAACCAAGGTACTAAATGCTGTCCAACATTCACTATACATGTGAGATCATGCTACAGGGGTTTGAAATTTTTCAGATATAACAATAAATTGATAAATCCTGCACATACTTCACAAAACTCATTAGAAAGTTCAGTGCAAAGATAAAGCTCCCCCTTTCAACCATTTGTCTTCAATCAATACTCCCCCTCAATTGTCATGATGAATAAAATTATGAAACAAGGGATGAAAGTATGATTGGAATACCATCACTTTTCTCAAGATGATATTAAATCCCAAAATATCATCTTCTCCAGATTGGCTCCCCCTCAAGGGGTGCACTCCATTCTGTCCAAACCACTCTCCAGATGAGAATGATCATCATCTTCAATTCCCTGCAATGTTAGCACATGTAAATACCATTAGTATAAGGGAATAAGATGGAACCTCCTTGGTTCATCAATGTGAACAACAAGGTTGAGAAGATTCTCTCAACCGAGATGTCCCATTTTCACCATTCTTCACACTTGCACATTTGATCTTCAATGATGTTTGTGTTGGTGTGGATCTCACACCTATTTAACTTCTTTGTGTGTGACTCCTCTATTTCTAGGTGCCTTCTGAACACTAGAGTCTCCTGGTGCAGTCTTCATTCTTTTGAAGAATCCCTTCTGAGCTGGAATGAATATCATGCATTTATCACTAGTATGTCCAGCTTGATTGCACCTCACACATAGAACGTGATCTTCATGTGAAATCTTCTTCTTCCCTTTTTCCTTAGCAATTGACAGTGCTTCATCTTCAGCTCTTTGTAGTTCTCTGGCAAGTTGCAACTAATTAGGCCATATGACTAGTAAGTCACTTGGAAGTGTGGCCTCAGTTTTGGAAATTCCACATGGTTATTTTGATGCTGTTAAGCTACCTTTCTTAGGCAACTTATTTTCAATCAATCCCTTCTGCTTCTTCTGGATTGATTGTCTTTTTGAGTCCAATCTGCTTCTATTCAGTTCCATGGCTTGTTCACAAAGATCCATGGTGTGTCCTTTCTTTCCACAGTAGAAGCATGTTTTCTTGGTGGTCCTTCTGGATGCATCAACCTTCTTGGATTTAGACTCCAAGGACTTCTTTTCCTTTTTCAAAACCTTCTTGGGAGCATCTTCAACTTTCTTCTGTTTGCATCCCAAGGATCCTTTCTGAGACAGGTTCTGTGATCTTTTCTTCTTTTGAGCTCTAGATACAGTTGAAGATTGACATGTATCTATTTGACCACTTTTTCACACATCCCAGATTTTATCAAGAAATCCGAATCTGTTAGTAGTAAACAGATGTCTCTGGACCTGTGGATGTTGCTTCTTTTCTTCTGGATTGCTCCCCATTGGAATGGGCTTCTTTTGTTCTTTTACATTCAGTGGATTGTACCAACAATCCTTTGCACAGTGCCCATACTTATTACAACACCAAAACTGACCCACAAATCTTGACCTCTTCAGTCCTTCTGATTGTTGGGTACTTTTCTTGACTTTTTGTGTTGTTTCAGGAGATCATTCTTTCTTCACTGTCTTCATCCATACTTGTTTGGATTCATTATCCCATCCTGCACTTTTAGTAGAAACACTTTTAGAAGCATGAGTACAAGATGGTATGGATGGTACCTTCTTTTTAGAAGTTGTTTCCCTTTAATTAGAGGATTTATTTCTTTTAGAATCATCCTGCTCAATGCATACTTGAGTAGCAACATTTCTCCTTTCAGCTGACTGGGAGGCTTCAGCTTTGGGTGATTGTAGGTTTTTCAATATCACCTCCAGTTCAAAGAATTTCATATTGAGGGAGTTCTTCTCATCCTCAACCAATCTTAGTCTACCATCCCAATTCTGTTTCAGCTATTCCATCTGGTCATCATGCACGTTCTTTATTTCATGCAATGAGTTGTCAAGCTCCTTCACCCTTTTGACTTTTTCTTCTAGTTGAGCATCTTTGACAACCATTGAAACTCTGTGCAATTTTTCTAGTGCATGGAAAACTTCTTTGACCATTGTCTTAAAGAATTCTTTCTCAGAAAGGATTCTTTGCAATTCTTCAATAGTGTCTTCATATCTGTCATTGCAAAGCGATACTGTTTCATCTTTAGCCTTCACCAGCTTTCTGAGAGTGTTGGTTATGCCAACCCTTTTAGCCAACTGATCTTCCATTGTATTGGATTCTTCTTCTAGCTGTAATTTTTCTTCTTGAAGTTCAAGGATGCCTATAGCTATACACATTTCCACTTCCTTGGGGACTGCCTTCTGAAGATATTTGATTGCACTTTGAAGATCTTTCATTGTTACAACTTCATCACAGCTAGGAAAGGCTTTCTTCATCTTCTTGGCATGTTTCTTCTTTCTATTTTTCTGAGTCTTGGCAGATATCTCCATTTTAGGCTGGTTGCTCATTTCCTCAAATCTGCACTTCATAAAGACTCCCTTGGATCTTTTAGAGGTAACCTTCCCTTTGATACCAATTGAAGTTCCCAGATCAGTGTGAATCACTGAGAGGGGGAGGGGGTGAATCAGTGATCCTTTAAAACTTTTTACTAATTGATTCTTAATCAATTAAACCATTATGGCTGGTTAAAGCCTCGATCCACTCTTCTTGTGTCTCTCAGCATTTCCTCGAGTGATGCAGTAAATGTAAAGGCACAGGACACATGGATTTACAAGGTTCGGCACCAAAGGCCTATGTCCTTGCCATGTTGGTTATACACCCCAACATGGTTTCTCCATTATAATCGGTTAGTATTACAATGGTCGATACAGAGTCCCACTATATCTCTCCTGAGTCCCACAGGAGGGTCTTTATACTGCGTCCCACAGTGTTACCAGAGTACCACTGGCCTGCTCCAGAATCCCACTGAAGACTTCATCCACCCTGAGTCTCATAGGGGGCTTCTCCTGGCTCCTCAAGTCACACGAGTAGCTCTTCTTCACTTTAAGCTTTTTCATGTATCATCAACAGTCTGGGATAAAGACTGCTGGCCTTGCTCTGTACCTCTGCTCACTTGTGATGAACAGGTCTTCTCGTCTTGCTCAGGCATTATCACCTTCTTCTAAGGATGACCCAGCCTCTCTCTTCAATTACTGAATACTCAGACAACTGATATCTTTAGCTTCAGTCTGGTCCAGTCTCACATCAACTTCATGCACTGAGTTCATGGAATCTCTAAATCCTCATGCATTGACTGCATGACTTCTCAATTTCTTCAAGAACCACTGGTCTTGGACTACTGAGATGCACACCACTGATTTGGCTCTGTTCACGTGTGCACGTGCATGCATGCATGCATGCACTCCCCTCTTTCTTGTCTTGGTGTGATTAACCCACAAAGGGTGTATTATTATTAAGCACACTCACCTTCTCAAACTTCACACACTTTATTCAATTTGGTTACACACTTAGAAGTGTGTTATACTCTAGTGTGAGAGTCTCCTTCTTCTTCTCCTTCTTAGTGTGTACACACCACTTAGGCACACACTAAGGTTCATCCTTCGCTTGTTTTGCACAAACAACTTGTTCCAAGTTTTGCACACACATAAGCTTGGCCTACTTCTCTATTCTTGCACACACCTGGGCCGTAGGTGGTTCTTCAAGTTTGCACACACACACAAATGTGTGGTCTTCACTTTACCCACTTGCACACACACTGCCATGGCCTTTTTCTTCTTTTGTTAATCACACACGGCCTCAGGACTTCACTTCCTCTTCAAGGAGCGCAAGGTGTGAGTTCACCTCGGGTGTAGCTGGCCACGCAAGTGATTGGAGCACAAGGCGCGCAAGTGCCTACCGCGCAGGGTGTGGCTACTCCTTGGGCGAGCAAGGCCTCGGATGCAAGCGGCCGCGCAAAGGTTCTGTCGCGCAAGCACCTCAAAGGTGCAAGGCACCTCGGCTGCGCAAGCCTCAAAAAACAACGAGAGCGCGCAAGTGATGCGACTGCCTCGGGTCTTCCTGCCGTGCAAAGGGAAGGCGCGCAGGGGACTCAGCCTTCTTGTCGCGCAAAAGAGTTGCACGCAAGGAACTCATCTGCGCAAGTGAGTTGCGCAGCAGCTTCTTCCTTCGCGAGGCAGAGCGTTGCTCCTCACGGGACTCAGATTTTCAACAGAGTTTCAGCAAAATCAATGAGAGCCTCGAGCTCTCCTTATATAGGCAGAGGGATGCCTCTGTCCATCCGCGTGATAAATCTCGAATCACCGAATATTTCGGATCTTCAAGATTTTCTCCAAATCTTGTTTTCCTTCGCTGTTTCATGCGGATTTATCTTCCTCTTTCTTTCCTCCTCATGCATGCGACTTAGAACGCATGCACGACCTCTGTTTTGGCCATCCCATGCAATACACGAACACCACAGGGCCTCGGCACCTTCGGTTTGCCTTCAGCCGAATCTCGAATTCTTCTTCTCATCACATGCAAACTCATTTTAAGGAATGGTTGTGTTCGGCATGCTCAGACGATCCCAATGGACCCTTTGGCTCCTTCAATGGTGGCCGGGAACTCGAAATACGTTGCTCGGATGGCGCCTGGTTCTGCGAGAACGTCGGGTGGCCTTCGGCTGAGCTCGAGGTAGGAGACGGACGGGGAGCCATCAGATCAGGCGATCAAATAACCTCGGACGACCTGGATCAGATCGCAAATGGCGCGATTAGATGAGCGGCTCGGATCGCACACGCGATCAATCATGCGGCTGGGATTCACTCCGCGGAAAAATTCCGCATCCCACATCGAATCGCCTCGCGGAATTTCCACGGTTTAACATCCAGCTCCTGCCGCAGCCCCTTGATTGAACTTCCAACCCTCTCGGTGCCGCCCCGCACCGAGTTCTTCTTGCGGGCGCGCTCTTGCGCCCACCCCTGCCACTCGAGCGCGCCACTGGCGCCCACTATGCTTGTCACGGGTGCGCTCCTCGCGCCCCTGCTGCGCGGGCCTGATCCCCTGCCTGGCCCGGGGCTTATACACGGCCCCGACCTCCTCTTGGGCTGGCCCCATGGGATCCCCTTGGGCGTGGTGACTTAGTCCCACATGTGCCTTGGGTTGAACCCTTAAGGCTGGCCCTTGGTGGCTTAATTTTTGCTAGAGTTAGAGAGTTAGGGACTTTGGATAAAAACAAAGTAACCCAAGTGTAAATGCCAAATGCCGGCCCCGACCTCCTCATGGGCTGGCCCCATGGGATCCCCTTGGGCGTAGTGACTTAGTCCCACATGTGCATTGGGTTGAACCCTTAAGGCTGGCCCTTGGTGGCTTAATTTTTGCTAGAGTTAGAGACTTAGGGACTTTGTATAAAAACAAAGTATCCCAAGTGTAAATGCCAAATGACACATCTTCCTCTAATCCATTCTCCCTTCTTCATTTCTTCTCTTCTCTTCTTCTTAAGAATTCCTCAAATTCTCTTCAACGTTTATTCATCACCTAGGAATGGAATTCATGAAGGGTCTTCATCAACCGATGCTCCTGAATCAAACAAATCTTCAATGTTCTTCATTGATCCAATCAGAGATCAAGTTGGATCAAATTCTCCAAATTCACATACACTAGGAGATAGTGCATGGACATCTTTAATCCACTTCATCCACTCAGTAGTTGTGGATGGATCATCTTCATCTCCTCATGCATTGTCAATACAATGCATGGTCTTCTAATATTGTTGTGACATTGTATCCAGTTGATACAAGTTCTTTGAACTTAAAGACCAGTTCAACAATCATCAAATATTATGATGATGCTCCATCATCATCCATTCTTCAAGTGGTGTAACTTAGTATCATCTTGATACAAGTATTGAAACATTAAGATCAGTTCTACAATCGTCTGATATCGTATGAGAATGTTTCAACCACAACATCCTATGTCACTTAGTGAATCTCCTAAGTGACATGCATCTTTATGTTCCATGGCCATTCTCCATTCATCACCATCACCATCACATCCTTTGACATTCACATCTTGACTCCTTGACATCCATCCATTCATTCCTTGACAACAACATACCTCATTGACAACAAATGCAACACAGTGCACTTCAAAATTAAATTTTAACCCATAGATTAAAAATAGTTAAAAAGTAACCATCCAATCATTTTCCAAATAAGGTAATTTTACTACAAAAGTGTCGAAAATTATTTTTCAATTTTTAAGACATGAATGGAATTTAATGGAATTATGACTGATCAATCATCCTTCAAATGTTTATAAGCTTATTTTCAATGATTTTTTTCATAATGTTTAGGATATTTGTTTTGAAAGAATTTATTTCTAAATCGAAAGGCTATTTTCTTCAAGACTTTTTTAATGATCTTTATGTGGAATTTTTATTCATAAATTACAAAAACTCATTATTTTATTTATACTACACTAGGTATATGTTGAAATCAAACCATCCTTGAAACATTTAGTTTGTTGTGATCATTGTTTCTGATACATTATATTTATTTTAAATATCCAGATTATTTGTTACCTAGATTTTATTATTTTATAAACCATATACAATTTTTTACATATGGTGATGTACTATGAATGATATTTTTTTAACTATGGAAATATTGATAAATTTATATTATTTACTCAATATGGATATTTATTGATAAGGAATATTTATTATGAATTAAACTGATCATTCAATATAGGAGGAATGCATTTGAAATGAAGTGACGTGTATGACCAAAAATCATATTACCACTCAATGCATCCACTAGTCTCGGGAGAAAATAAATAATCTAGCATTAAATTGGATTTTGGTGTATACCTACTTATATTTCAAGCTGTCTTGGCATAATTATTTCACAGTATAAATATAATAATGTCTAAAATTATGTTGTCCAATAGTAACCATTTCATTCATTAAGATGTCTGTTATTATTATCAATGATATTACTTTATTTATATTATGAATTGATTCATTTTATTAACAATATATTTATTAAATTGAATGTTTTTATGATATTTTATTATCTGTATTGATTATACCATTTTTACATATAGTAGATTTAAAAATATGATACCCTTATTGAGAATATGAGATCATCCTTTAATCTATTTTCTTTTCCCGAGGATATGAAAAAAAAGATATAAATAATATGAAGGATGAAATATTTTTTTCAAGGTACATTATATTCCCATTTTAATCTGAAAGCGGGTATGTATATTGTTCTTTTGGCCGAATAAACTGATTGAACCATTGGGATTACATCCCTTGTATCTATGTCAATGTGAAAATGTATACACCATATCTGGAATACTAGAGTTAGGGTTGTTATGATAAAAAATCAAATGTATAACAACAACTGGCTTCCTAATGATTGAATGCATGATTCCAGGCATTATAATCATACTGTCAAGCCTCAGGATAATACATCATACATAAATGGATAAGGCCTCAACAAAATGTTCAAAATACTTTGTCTCATTAGAACTACCCATGAATCGTGGGGCTATAGTGGGCCCCACCCATCACGTACTAATTCCAATGTATTCATCATATGAATGGGGTGAAACATAATCAATATAAACATTAGTATTAAAAAACTATCATATTAAATGATAATAATACCCCAACCAATAAACATAATAATAAATTATCCTATGTAATATGATGAATGGAATAAAAGTAGTACATCCCCAGAAAATTAGAATATTCACCAAATAATGTTGACATAAGTGAATATACATTAAAAATACTTGTACAATCTTTCTTTATGAATGTAATTTTTTTTACTTGGAAGTCGCTTATTTATTATATAAAATACTTCCAAAATGTTGGGTAAATTATTTTATTTTAAAATATCATGTAAAATTTCAATGAAATATTCATAACAATAAATGTTCATAATGGTGGGTAATTTCATACATATCATATATGTTAAAAAACAGTTATTTCACACTATTGTAAAAAGAAAAAAAGTATGTCATTAAGAAAATATCTAGAATAATTATTTAAAACTATTTTTTAAAAAGTAAAATGAAATAAAAAAATTATTAAATATTTTTAGAATGTCAAATACATATTTTTATTGATTTCAAGGAAAATATATTCCTGGAAGATAAATTTTATCGATCATGTAGAAAGGTAATGTCAGTTTTCCATAAAAACATTATTTTAGTATATTGATTACATAATAAGAGTAATTGAATAGAAAATTTTTAATTTATATGAATAAATAGAGGATAATAAAATATATTCTTTTTAATATAGATATATAAAATAAATCCCTTTAGCGGAGACTTAAAAATTAATAATCCCGAACAATGATGAGATTGGGAAATAAAATATTACATAATGTCTGACTTCCTTCATATGTGACAAAAAAAATTATAATAAAAATTTATTTGTTATATAACTATTATAGAAACATAATCATATATACCATACAATATATAAATTAAAAATAAATCTTTATCACCGTTTTATGAAAAATTATTTATTAAAATCACAATTATGGGTGATAAATATGTCTTAATGTATATTTTGGTTATGTAGTTTATGTCCTTGAATCTTTATCAAAGTTACATCCCATATAGAATTATTATAATGATATAAATTTCATATATATTCACTATATATTTATTTACAATAATCTATTATATTTTTAGATAGAATAATGATTTACACTATTCATGGATACGTTATGTCATGCATATGCATAAATGTTGTTTCCTATTTTAGGACGGATAGAATGAAAGAAATGTAAATAATATTTATCATTTAGAAAATAAATATTATATCATAGATATTTTATATATTAATAAAATATATCCCTATTAGAATCCTTATCAAAATAAAATGAAAAAAATTTGCACCGCTTCGTAGAGGAGGCAGTTCACACATACGCACAATCGACATTATCATTTTCCAAATGATTTAAATGAAAGATTGTAATGTTTTAATATAATTCAAGGTGTAAATTTTTTCATAAATATCATATATATAAATTTAATCCATCATTATATAAATCCATTAAAGGTAGGGATGGAAGGTGAATTACATCAGTTCTCGAGGTTGTAGTCTAACACACACATGATCAAAATTTTCATTTCCCGTTTGATAGAAGATGATATGAATATAGGTTATTACATTTTAAAAATACAATATAAGTATATTAAATTTATTTTTGTTATTATAATATAATATTTAGAAAATATTGGAGTGGGTATAGGGGAAATAACATCAAGATGATTAGTGATGAACTACACATCTTCTTGGGGGAAGCTCTTTATGTTTAAACCTACATGCTTCATAGCATAGTTTTTTCATAAAAATTGACTATAGGTAATTGTAGGTTTGTAATAAAGGTATTTTTAAAGGCATGGATGATAAAAGTTGATCTCAATGCGTGGATATGATAGTATATGGAGTGTCATTTTATAAGTGGGGGAGGGAACCCATATAGAAATTAAATAGAAAAATAAAGAAATCATAAATTATTTCCCAAAAAAATGATTCTTAAATTGCTATATATTAAAAGGAGGGATAAGATACGGTTGAAAAATTTCCATTCAAAAGTATATGTACATGTTTAATTGGAATACATTCCATTATCTATTGGTTTAACCCTTCATAAACATGTTATTACATAAACAATGATAACTAATTTTTACTCTTTTTAGAAGTTGTTAGGGAAAACTTTTAAGTGGAACATTTTAAATAATAAAAATTATTATGATTAAAAATATTAATTTATTTTATCAAATTTAATTCATGGAAGAGATATAATTTAATTTTCAATTAAACCCACAAATGCATCAAAAATATGTATTCGATAGAAATTATTTAAATAAGTATAAAATGTTTTTATATAAGAACCCAATATAAAAATTATTAAAATTAACTAAATATAATAAATAAAAATATAATTTAACATATTTTAATATTAAAATAATTTTAATACAAAATAAAACTTTTAAAATTCTTTAAATGTTAACGAAGTTTCCAATAAAAATTAGTGTTTTCATTATTCACTAAAAAATAAATCTTTTCAAAATGATCTAAAAAATTGAAACTAACATAATTTTGAAATGATTTAAAAAAATATATTTTAAAATAAATTGATTTAAATTTTGGAAAATTAAATTTATTGTAAGTGATTAAAATTTGATAAAACCCCAATTTGACAAATAATGTTTTAAGAAAAAACATGATTTATTCTTATCCCATTACCATAAAAAATATTAGATGAATGATAAAAAAAATATTTAACATGAAATATATAAATTTCACGAATGTAATTCAGAAATAGAGGTTAAATTAATTTATTATAATTAAAACACATTACACGGTTGAAAAAAGTTTTTAGGAAATAAATTATTTTATTTTTAATTTATTTTTTATTTAAAATCAATTAATAACCAATGATTTTGTTTAAAAAAGTGTAAACCATATAATATTCATAATTTAGTTACTACTATTCATTACTTCCAATTTAACAACTTGATTGTAACAGTATACTATAATATTATTCATTTATAATTAGGATTTCATGTATTAAAGGATATCAAAGATATTATTTTAAAAAAAATTAATCATTAAATCTTAGGGAGTTACATTATTCCCACCAAAAAATTATGTTCTCAATATTTCAAAAATAACAACTCAAGAAAAGATTTTGGAAGTTCTTCATCCTTATTTTTTCAGGTTCCCATGTCACCTCTTAAATCTTATGATTTCTTTAAAGTACCATTACTAGTGGTGTCTTTTGAATCCTCAACAGTTATTCTCTACTTCAATTAATATTAATAGTCTCTTCATAAAAAGATATATTAGGTTAAATTTATATTTATTTAATGGTTATAAAATTTATTAGGTCTAACATATAATTCCTTTACAATAAAATATAAAAGCAATAATATACTTTAGAGATATTTGGTGGTAATTACCAATAGTAAGGTACAACTCCAATTCCTTCAGGAATTTGAAAAGGGCTGTTGTACCTGGTAATTAGTTTATCTTTTTTTAAAAACATTATATTAACCTTACATAAAGATACATTCAAGAAAATATCAACTTCTACCTAAAATTCCAAATCTTTCCTTTAGTCATTGACAGAATGTTTTTTCTTTCTTAAAGATACTTGAATATAAATCAGAATAGTATTTACCTTTTTGATTTTATCCTCTATAATTTTGGGGCCGATAAGATTCCTTTCACTAACGTCTTCTAAAAAAGTTTGAGTATGACATCTCTTTCCATATAAATCTTAATATCAAACCATTTTCATACTCTAATGGAAGTATTTGTTATATGATAACTCTACCAAAGGTATATAACTATCCCACATACAATGAATATAAAAATGATAACAAACTAATCATTACTTTTAATGGTTGTATAGTCCTTTATGATTTTACCTAATTTTGAGGGTGATTAGCGGTGCTCAAAGTAATGCCGATATCAAGAGCCTTATAATATATTTCTAGAATTTCGATGTAAATTCTGGATCAAGATTTGAAATAATTGAAACATTTTTACCATGAGGTCGTACAATTTATTTAACATAGATTCATTCATGGAGCTAAAGAGGTAAATCTTATATTATAAAGAATCAATATGAAGATTGTTTGATGCTATCAAGATTAAATCACATTACATCATACTTTCTAGGATTATATAGTTGCATAATAAAAATTTCTAATGTTTTTTTATCCCATTTCGACACAATAATATGTATAGGTTGCATGAATCCTCTATGATATTCTCTATCCACCTCCACCTTTTAAAAAAACATCTTGACACATAATCATCAATTTATTAATTCATATTATCCCACTAAAAGTATCCCTTAAAATATCAATACTAATTGGCACTAAGAGGTCGTATAGAGAAATTAGAGTAATGAAAATCATATAATAAATCCATATTTAACTATCATTTATTTGGAAAATATTTTCCCTTTCCAAATATAATTAAACAATCTTCACAAAATACAATCATTGATTTTTTCATCATTCAACACTTTAATTATCTTTTTGAAATTCTCATCATCGGGTTAAGAACATTTTATCTTTTCGAAAAAATATGGTGCAAAAATAATTTAAAAAAGTAGTGAAGCATCCCATTCCATAATAATTTTAATATCCATCATTACTTGATCCATAAACACAAGATCACTTTCATTCATAATTTTGGTGAGAACTCTAGTACATTTCTATTAAATACATCCACTTACTTAGTTTCCTTACCTGGGTGGTAGTGTGTTGATAAATCATAATCATTAAATATCCAGATCCATCACATTTTCCTCATTTTGATATATTTTTATAAAGATATGTATTTCAAAACCTCATAATACATGTAAATCTGAAATATTTTTTTTATAGAGATAATGTTTTCATACCATATGTATAATGATTTTTACTTCTAAATCAAGATCATGAGATTGACATGTTTTTTTATGATTCATTAAATTATTCTATGAATAGGTAATAATTTTTTCATTCCATATAATGAAACATCCATATCAGTTTCTAGATGTATCACTATATATCTAAAATCATTTATTTTCTGATAGTAGAGTCAAAATTGGATCATTCAACAATATTAACTTCAATTATTCAAAACATTCTTCATATTCCTTTATACATAAAAACATAACCCCTTATGAGTAATCCTGGTTAACATATTATCCAATAGATAATATTTTGATCAAATTAACAATATTAACCTACGAAACCAATGAAAATACATACATGAGTTTTTTTCATTAGTGTAATCCATTTGGCCTATATATTTCGGTTTAGGATCAACTCATATTCCCTCATAAAGATAATAAATCCACAAAAATAAATTTTTTATAACAAGAATTCAAATTTGTAGTATTTTTGGTAAAACACATTTCTTTTAAGAGTCTTAGTAATGATCATCAGGTGATTTTAATTTTCCTAAAATATCATAGAGTACACTTGGATATCATCAATAATTACCAAACAATTATCCAGATATTCCATAAATTATATGTTCATTATATCTAATAAAAATATAATGATTTAGTATATCCAAATGAAATTTCAATAAGCTCATAATGTCTATACCTCATTCGAAATGATATCATTGGAATATCATTATCATTTAATTGAAATTGGTGATACCCAGAATAAATGTCAATATTTGAAAAATATTTTACTTTATGAAGTTGATAGAATAAGTCATCAATGAGAGGTTAATGATACATTTTCTTTATTCTAATAACATTTATTTCCATATAATCAATGCACAACCTCATAAGATCCATATAACTTCTTAACTAAAAGAAAAGGGACTCTCCAAGAGAAGCTCTTGGGAATAGAAATCCATTATTAAACACCACCTCTATTTATTTCATCAGTTATATTAACTCTATAGTGGATATTATATTTGGAGTATTTTATATAGGGTAGGAATAAGATATTAAATCAATGAAAAACTCAACTTCACTATCTAGCGTATGTCCATGTAATTACGTAGGAAATACATTATTTTATTCTTATACAAGTGGTATATCCCCAAATTGATGAATAAATTTTTGTCATCTACAATTTGGGTCTTCTCTACTTCCCTGAGGATATCGTTCTAAATAGATTCAAGGGGTTGATCTAAACATGACTCATATGGTGTAGTCTCCCCTATAAATATAAGTAATTACACATCTTCACCATGAATCATAGTTTCATTATGTTTACAATAAGTCATTGAAATATATGTTTAAAGATAATACACAGCTAGTATTTTATCAAAATCAATAATAAGTATATTAATTAGGTAAGTAAACAGGTCATTCTTATGATCCATAATGGGAACTGACTAATAAAACCTTCTTATAGCATGATATAAATGCATGTTCATGAATGACACCACCATTAATAAGGTGATAGTAAAATATCTAATTATCACAACAATATCCAATAGGATTAATTACTGACACCACCAAATATTTGGGAAAATTACCTCCAACTGTTGTGATATCAAAGAATATGATTTATACCATTCTTTTTTTAATAAAATTACCTTTACATATAGGAAAATATTTTTTATATTTCCCCATATTCTTACAATGGAAGAATTTCACATTGTAATTTTATTCATTATCCATGTAATTAGGATCATTTTTTCCTTTCTCAACATTTATATTAGTTAGTTATTATCTATTTTGATATTAGGTGTGAATAATCTTAATCATTTTGGGCAATGTTTTCATATAGTTTTTTATTAATTATTCTAAAAATGTTCATCATTTAAAATATACACATGTTATAAGAATATATGTATTAAAATAATATATAAAATTATAATTTTGTTGAATATTTTTCTAGGCTATCATCCATAAATAAGAATTTGGGTATGATCATGTTTCAATGATTCATAGCAAATATAGGATGTTTCTTAATTAAAGATTTATATTGTTGTATTCCCATTATAGATGAAAAAAATTATTATATACTTATTTATATCATATATTACTATAAATTAAATTCTTAATATCATATATGATATAAATTTATATCATTGGTCATGTAGGGGGTCAATCCAAACTAAATAAGAATATACTACAATTAATGGTTGATTATGAAGTAATTCTGCTATAATATCATTATAAATGTAAATAAATAAAATAATTTAGTGATATTAATGTTATATAGTATAATATAATCTAATTATAAGATGATTATAGACTATATAAAGTTATTTCATATTATGAAGAAATCATTTTCTCCCTCATGATAATCTCTTTGATGGTTTAATTTAACATGGTTGTTTATTGTTCATATTGTTAATAAGATGCCTAATTTGTCTTTATTAAACCATGATAATTTCAAAAATATAATATTTATAAATTAAACACATTCTATTGACCATACATTTTTGGATGTTTTGAAATCAAATAAGTGAAATTAATCATTCAATGTAGTTTGTAGTCTACACATACACATGAATATTGATTTTATTTTCCATGGAATGGGGAAAATGAGTAATATGGAAAAATATTAATTAATAAACTATAGGAAAATAATATAATAATAATATATTAAATTACATATTAATACATTCCTTGTATAGTGGTGGAAAAAGTGAAACCTGTTGGTCCATGGAGGCGGTATCCTGCACAACCCACGAATAACTGTTTTGAGTTTCAAAATAGTAAAGGGGGAAAGTAGGTTAATTCTAACACCATTAAAACAATATCAAACCAGTATAATGATGATATTTATTATTTCACTTTTACGGTACAATATAATTTTTGTAAGAAGTATTGCACATAATGAAATAGAAATGACGAAGGAGTGTTTAAAATATTATACCTCACTTATTGGATTATCTCGTTTGTAAAGGGATTAATACTTTTATTGAGGGTATTTGGAGAATACCAAAACCAATTTATGGTATGATGGATTATTTTGGGGTGTTTGGGGCAGATTTAGGGTAGAACATAGTGGTTTTTTAGTACAAGAGTTCCCCTTTTATGTTGAAAAAGGAAGACATTTTGGTATAAACTCAAATCATTTCAATAATGGGTAGTAACGCTCAAGGAAAGTGGATCCAAAATTGATAAATAATATAACGGGGAATATATAAGGTGTATCAATACCCCAAAAAAATGAATTTCAATTTTCATAACAACATAGTCTATTTACCACTTAGTTTATACATTTTTATCATTTTTTACCATGGTGACTATTTTATACATAAGTAATTTTATCTTAATTCCCAAAAATAAAATTTCCCAAATAAAATAATATAGATGTAATGATTAAAAATTATAAATTAATTTATTTATATTAATTTTCATGTATTGTTAAAAATTAATTTTATAATATTTAATGTTAAATTTATAGAATTGTTTTTGAAAAATAAACGTCTGTTTTAGAATTTTAAATATGGGTTTTAAAATTAAAAATAAAATTCATAATATAATTATTCCTCTTATAAAATATACAAGGTATGGTATAAAAATGATTCATGAATTTAACATTCATACTTATATAAAAATAATGTCCTAAAAGACATGTTATTTGTAAAAATAAAAAGTTTCTCTATTCATATAAAAAATATTATTTCTGGAACAATCAAAAAAAATTTCTGAAGATAATATTTACAAGATAAAAAAATGATGTCAATTTTTCAAAATTCAATTTTTAGAATTTATAAATTATCTTTTAAATGGAAATAAAATTTATAATGTGTAATGACTTTTATTTAAAACAATATCCATTCTGAACATCAGTTGTTTTAATATTATGTCATATTGATTTAAAATTATTTAAAATTATTATATTAGTTTATAATTATATGCATTACCTATTATAATAAATTTTTAATGATTATCAATTTAATTTGATAATGTAAAATACAATTCCCTTTTTTGAAACATTTTTTCAAAAGGAATCCCTTAAGAAATTATTAATCAAGGAAAATAATAATATATAGTTTTGTTAGTTGATTATTATATTTTTTATATATTAATTACTATATTAATTATTTAACTTTAATATTTCATTTTTTTAGTCATGATTAGTGTTAGTTTAATGTTGTGTTTCACAAAATCAATTCAAGATAATATTTATATAAAGGGTCAGAAATCATTGTTCGATACATCGTGTCAAGTTGTATTTCGGTTTTTCATATAGAACATTCCATTATCATAATATTTATTTAAGTAAAATACATATTTAACTATTTGGTATTCATAAAAATTCATCTATTTTAAATATATAGTGTTTTTTATAATTCAGTTAACATCTTTTATACTGATGAAATAAAATAGTATTCATATTTGTTATGTGTTGAATGTGTCTTATTGAAACTATAATATATATGAAATACATATATATTTATGTGTAAAATTTTATAAATATTTCTCTATTCATTACATTATATTTTATTTAAAAATTTAAACATAAAATTATCAATGAATTCAATATGTTTAAAATCGATGATGTTAGTTCTATTTCATTTACTCTTTAGTGTCCCAACCCGTCCTCAGGGCCCGTGTCGTGACTACCCCAAGCCCGCCTTCCATAGGCCAGGGGCTGGCGACTAGCACCAAGGTGTAAATACGGGTAAAAAGGGAAGGCATTTCCTTTGTAAAGTAAAAAAGCACCACAAAGTAAACAAGCATAAAGGTAAACACTAAGTAAAAACAGAGTACAACTAGAAGTGAGGAAAAGTAAAAGGGCCAGTCTACAAACCCAAACTGACGGCACCTGATTACGAGGCCCGGAGTGCCCGGAATCAATATCCGAAGTTTGGCTCAGGTACGTTCAGTGAACGAATGAGCAGGAATTTCTAACTTTTGATCCGGTGCTCGGAATTGAAATCTGAGGACACCGATTAACTCGTAGTGCCGATATTCGCTTAAGGAGACCTTTTCCGAAGTTGCGTTTATTGCTGGTTAAGAGTTAGTTTTTGGGATTTTAAAAGAAGTTAAATAAAAATGAGGAAACACTTTTTATTTTTATTTTGTAGGTTATCTTCTCCCAAAGGGAGTTAAAGGTGGGACCCACATCCTCTTAACCTCCCTTGGGAGGATTAAGTGTGGTGGGGCCCACACGAAGCATAACTCTTCATCTTCTCTTTTAAAACTCCCTTAACTTCTCTTTTAATTAACTTAACAAGTTTGGTTATTAAAGGGGTTGAGTTGTCTTAATTCAAACCTTTGAATTTCAAATGGTTTGGTTGAGTAAATAAAATAATCCCTTAGCTTATTTTATTTGGTTAGAATTCTCTAGCCTCCTTGAGGGATTTTGAAGCCTTCTTCTTATTCTTCTTCAAGCTTTGATGAAGAACGCGAAGAACCTTCGAGCTCCGACGAAGAACACCACGTTCTCGGGAACCGTCTTCCGCGACGCCTTACCCGCGATATCGACGACGTAATTATTCCACGTCATCTATTTTGAGATGATTTCCCGCGACGAAATCGTCGTCAAAGGACTCTGAATCCTCGCATAACGACATCGACGTCCTTCTTCCGTGACGCCGACCACCGCGACGCGTCTTCCGCGGGTCGTTGACGATCATCGATTTTGAAACCGAGGTAGGGGTTTGTTGTGGATTATTTGTTTACTCTCATTCTTGGTTATAGCATGATAATCTTGCGGATAAATATTTAAGAGTTATCATCTAACGAGAGGGGGGTCAGACCGTACAAACACGGCCGAATTCCCCCTCCTTTGTTCTTGATTATTATTATTTTTCTTGTCATGTGCGAGATGGTGTGGTGTCGTCGCACCACGCGGAAATCATTCGAAAAATATTGCGCAGTGCCATCGCGCCACGCCGTGGAAGGATTATCATGAACGAGATGCCGTCGCGCCGCGTCGAATGGAACCGAAGGCGCTGCGGCCGGAGCGGGGCCGTGGCGGAGGGGCGCGGTGACGTCGCACCGCGCCGGACGACGAACACCCCTGCCGGTTCCGGGCCGCGGAGAAACGGGAAGACCGGCGGCTAGCCGGGCCGCCGGCGTCGGAAGCCGGAAAGGGGACCGGCCTTGCCGGTCCCGTTGAGGAAGAACCGGCCGTCCATGTTGGGCCGACCGGAAGGGAGAAGTGCAGGGGGAATTAATTCCCCCAGCTGGGCACAAACCGGCCCCCCATAAAGGGGGGGCCGCGGTTACACCAGGGGGGGGGGGTAGTGCCCCCCCCCCGTTTTTCCTCAAAGAAGGCCCCCCACGTGAGGGGGGGCCGGTTTCACAAAGGGGGGGCAGCGCCCCCCCGTTTTTCTCAAAGGCAGGCCCCCACAAGTGGGGCCGTTGACCAAAGGCGCGGCATTCAGCCGCACCGCCAGCAGGAAAGCGGGGGCCTTGCCCCCCGCGCGTATCACCCGTGCGGTGCCAGGCCGTACTGCCGCCGGCCGGGCCGCGTCGCCATGCCGGACCGCGCCGCCGGCCGGGCCGGGTCAGATTCGGGTCGGGTCGACCCGGTTCTGGCCGACCCAGGGGGGGTTGGGCCGGGTCGGCCCAGACCCGGACCCCCCATTTTCGAATCAACTTTGGTCTTTTACCCATAACTTGAGCTACGGACCTCCGATTGACGAACCGTCACCGGTGATGCGATCCTCGGATCGAGATGGTCGTTTCGGTATATCGCACTCAAAGTTTCGGAATACTTTGAGTTCGGCCGGGTTGGTTCGTACACGAAACCAACCGGGCCCTCGGAGCGGAAACGCTCATATCTTGAGCTAAGGATGTTCGATTGACGTGCCGTCATCTTTGTTGTGTTCCTCTTAGTGAGACGGATCTTTTGGCATTATCTGCCCAAGGATTGGACGTAGGTGTAATACGGTCGGGTTGGTATTTCCTTAAAAACCAACCGGGCCCCTGGGACGAAAATGCCAATAACTCTCAGACCGGGCGTCCGATCGACGCGCTGTCTGTTGCGGTGACTTCCTGTTGGCGATACGGAACTTTTGGATACATCAACTCTGGACTTTGTGACAGTTGATGTATCAGCCTCTCGGCTCGTGGAGCGGACCCTCCCGAACGAGCTTGCTGTGTGCGGGAACCCTAGAGCTGGCTGCGACTGTGACTGCTACTGCTACTGCTACTACTACTGTGACTGCGACGATGACAGCACAGAGATCCTTGGTGGATTCAACGACGAGTACAGCACTCAGCGATCCTACATGGATCAGTGCTACAGGTCCTGTGTGGTCCCGATCTTGTGTGGGTCCGATCCTGTGTGGGTCATTGCGCTCAGCGATCCTGTGTGAACCAACGCCTACATGTCCGGTGTGGGCCCGATCCTATGTGGGTCATTGCGAGGGTTAGTTACCTATCGATCCTTCGTGGGTCCGACGACTTAGATGGATCAGAGATCATCTTTATCGTCTTTCGAAGAAGTATACCTGTGTGAGATGAATCCTGTTGCTTTCCTGTGTGGATTGTGTTTTTCTATCCTGTAAGGATTACGTTTTTCTTTCTTGTGTGGAATATGTTTACTTTCCTGTGTGGACTGAGTTGTACTTGGGCTCGGAGGTTGGAGCATATTGGAATTGATGACTTAGATATATGTATGGGAATATATCTAAGTAGTGTCGGTTGTTACTTCGTGATTGTATCTTCCTTTGTGGTTTATCCTTTGTGGATTTTGGGAGACCTTCAGGGGTCTCGGGGTCCATACTGAGTATCTTATACTCACCCCTGCACGGGATATGTCTGCACTACGTTGTGTTCGTTGCAGACGACGGACAGCGTTGATCCTGGCTAAGGCTTGCAGAGCAGGATGGTACCTGGAGGTGGACCACTGGGCGGGATGTGTTCGGAGTAGACGACGGGACCCGAGGAGCAGTGGAGCTATCTGTACCCACCCTTCAGGTGGGATTTCCAGTGGACAGCTCGGTGTAGCGGCTTTTACATTACAGTTGCTGTCTTCCCTTTTGAGTTGTACTTTACTTTCAGTTTGGGTTTGTATACTGGCCCTTTTACTTTTCCGCACTTTTAGTTTATTCTGTTTTTACTTAGTGTTTACCTTTCCGCTTGTTTACTTTGTGGTGATTGTTTACTTTACAAAGGAAATGTCTTCTCATTTTACCGGGATTTACGCCTTGTTGCTAGTCGCTAGCCCCTGGCCTATGGAAGGTGGGCTTGGGTTAGTCACGGCACGGGCCCCGAGGACGGGTCGTGACAAATTGGTATCAGAGGAGTTCGGTTCTACTGCGAACTCTGATCTTTTCTATGTGAAGCAATAATGTTTAGCATATTGAGTGTGGTTATCAGTCCAGGGAGTCCAGTGTTGGTGCGGCGGCCGACGTATCCCTACACCAGGACCCTGACTTCTGATTTCCGACTTAATGCACGAAAACATTGATTGTGTGTGTTTCAAAGATTTCTTTGTGATTACTTATATCAGCTCACCAGGTATACTATTCTGACCGTGGCGCACCTGTTTCCTTTTCAGGATGGCCCCACGACGGCAGCCAGCTAGGGTTCTGAGAGTCGAGTGTGACGACAGCCCACCGAGTGACGAGGCCTCGGTGCAGGGCCCTTTGTCAGAAGTGGCAGCGGCGGTAGCACTACCCGCCGAGCTACTGATACTTCCAGCACCAGCCGCTGACGATGTACGTCACCTCAGCGCACTGCATGAGTTTCAGCGCCAGCGACCATCTAGGTTCTGTGGGGAGACGGACCCCCAGGCAGCAGAGGACTAGCTGGAGGTAGTGGTACGAGTTATTAGGCTAGTGAGGACACCTGCAGACCTCATGGTGATCCTCGCTACAAGCCTGCTGCACGCAACAGTGAGCCGATGGTGGAGCTTGATGCTCTAGGTGCACAATGAGGCATCTCTACTTTGGAAGGACTTTGATAGCCTCTTCCGCTCGGAGTTCTTCCCAGCCACCCTTCGTGCGGTGCGTATCCAGGAGCTTCTTCAGCTGCGGCAGGGCAGCATGACGGTCGCTCAGTACTCGGCGAGATTTACTGATCTCTCGCGCTACTCGACCGACATGGTACGAGACCCATTTTTCTGGGTCCGAACCTTCGATCTGGGTTTGAGACACGAGATCAGGGCATCGCTGATCTCCCTCAGCATACCGACCCATACAGGAGTTCTGGAGCGGGCCCTTTTGATCGAGAGTTTCCTTGCTGAGTCTACACCAGCACCGAGACCCACCACAGGGCGGCACATGGCAGATTCATCTGCAGCAGGCAGTCGACGGATGACTCAGGGGTCCAGGCAGACCATACCTTCAGGCAGACGACCTCAAGACACTGGCTCAGCAGTGCAGGGCACACAGCGAGGAGCCAGTATTTTGAGAGGAAGGCAGTGCTACTCATGCGGCGGGAAGGGCCACATGGCT
Organism: Viscum album; assembly: GCA_963277665.1. Lineage (NCBI taxonomy): Eukaryota > Viridiplantae > Streptophyta > Magnoliopsida > Santalales > Viscaceae > Viscum > Viscum album. The sequence continues at coordinate 1,712,630,911 of OY728145.1, forward strand.
CGTGACTGCCCGACCCGCCGTGCCGAGGAGCAGCAGACGGTTGAGGGACCACCGAGGCAGAGGCATAGGGTCGATCGTGGCAGTCCGCAGGGTGGAGGCAGATGAGGCAGAGGATCTGGCCGAGCAGCAGGTGGTGGGCGATGCTTTGAGGCTCTGCCACCACCACCACCAGGAGGTCCACCCCGACCACAGGGAGCTGGCGAGCAGAGACAGGCACAGCTCTAGGCAGCAGAGGCCTACGCCCACGGCGCACCCGAGATGATTCGAGGTACTATCTGTGTATATTCCACCCTTGATGTAGTACTTATAGACACATGATCGAGTAATTCTTTCATAGACACTTCCCTTGTTCGGAGCTCGGAGATTCCGACAGAGCCGTTGGCTCGATCCTTACGGCTAGAGACTCCTACGAGAGCAGACTCGACGATTACGCACTGGTGCCGACAATGTGAGCTTACTCTAGGAGGCGATAGCTTCGGCTGGGATCTTCTTGTAGCAGGGTCGAGGCCTTACGACGTCATCTTGGGCATGGATTGGCTATCTACGGTCCATGCACATATTGACTATTTTAGGCGCAAGGTGCGATGTGTACGCACCGACGGGAGCAGGTTCACCTTCACCGGTGAGAAGGGAGCCTTTGCAGCACAGGATGGACTTCCGCGGAGGAGAGGACATCCCATCACTCATCAGTTGGATATCCTCATCCTTGGAGCAGTTGACGTGCGGAGTCCTGGTTTTCCTGCAGTGGTGGATCTGTTTGCGGATGTTTTCCCCGATGACGTTCCAGGGATACCTCCTCGCAGAGAGGTATACTTTTATATTGACTTGTACCCCAGGACAACCCTGATATCCGCTCCAGCATATCGGATGGCCCCCGCCGAGCATCGAGAGCTACGGGTACAGTTGGAGGACTTGCAGGGCAAGGAGTTCATCCGACCCAGTGTTTCACCCTGGGCTTCCCCGATATTGTTCGCCAAGAAGGCGGACGAGAGCTTGCGAATTTGTGTTGACTATCGTCGCCTGAACCAGGTGACAGTGAGGAACAAGTATCCGCTACTGAGGATTGATGACCTCTTTGATCAGCTCAAGGGAGAACGGTGGTTCTCGAAGATAGACCTCAGGTTAGGCTATCATCAGCTCAGATTCAGAGACGAGGACGTGCAGAAGATGGACTTCAGATGTCGGTACGACCAATATGAGTTCTTGGTTGTTCCTTTTGGCGTAACCAATGCTCCAGTAGTGTTCATGGCCCTCATGAACAGGATATTTCAGCCATACCTCGATCGATTTGTCATGGTCTTCATCAACGACATTTTGATTTACTCTACGACTGAGGAGGAGCACGCCTATCACTTGCGAGTTGTACTAGACACACTTCGAGAGAACCAACTTTATGGTAAGATCTCGAAGTTCGAGTTCTAGATACGTGAGGTCCACTTCTTGGAACACGTTATCTCTGAGGCGGGAGTTGCAGTGGATCCTGCGAAGATCGAGGTTGTGTTAGCATGGGAGCCACCCAGGAGCGTGACTAAGGTTCGGACTTTATTGGGACTTTTTGGATACTATCGGAGATTCGTGCCAGACTTCTCTAGAGTTGCGGCACCACTCATAACTTTGACGAAGAAGGGGAAACCCTTCGTGTGGTCAGAAAGATGTCAGCAGAGCTTCCAGGAGCTGAGACAGAGATTGACTAGCACACCTATCTTGAGGTTTCCTGAGGAGGGATTAGGGTAAGTAGTATACTGCGATGCATCAGGGACCGGACTCGGATGTGTTCTAATGCAGGAGCGGGCAGTGATCGCCTATGGATCACGTCAGTTGAGGCCGCATGAGCAGAACTATGCTACCCATGACCTGGAGTTAGCAGCAGTGGTCTTCGCTCTGAAGACATGGCGACATTACCTGATGGGCGAGCGTTTTACAGTATTTTATGATCATCAGAGTCTCGGGTATATCTTCTCGCATAATGACCTGAACCTGAGACAACGACGATGGCTCGAGTTCCTCCAGGACTATGACTTTGAGATAGTCTATACTCATGGGAAGGGGAACATAGTAGCTGATGCCCTCAGCAGGAGGACGGGCATTCAGCTACTTGAGGAGGCGACAGATCAGCTAGACTCTTTGCAGATATCCTTCGTAGATAGAGATAGAGAAGCCTTGCTCCATTCTCTCACAGTCACCCCTCCACTACTTCAGCGGGTCAGAGAGGCACAACACGGGGACGCTGACTGTGAGACACGACATGCACAGATATCCTCGGGACAGGCACCTGATGGTTTCTCCCTTGGAGCAGAGCACAACATCCTTTTTAGAGAACTTACCATGGTACCAGTTTCTTTTCAAGAAGAGGTGATGAGAGAATTTCACACTTCTCCTTTAGCGGTACATCCAGGAGTGGCAAAGATGTACCAGGATCTCAGACGACAGAACTGGTGGCTGGGCATGAAGAAGGATGTTTTAGAGTTCGTTTCTCGATGCCTCACCTGCCAGCAGGTGAAGGCAGAGTATCAGGTACCAGCAGGCTTGGTACAGCCCTTGGAGGTCCTAGAGTGGAAGTGGGACGGGATATCTATGGACTTCGTGACTGGACATCCACGCACTTCCAGAGGTCACAACTCTATTTGGGTGATTGTTGACCGACTCACCAAGTCAGCACACTTCTTACCCATCAGCGAGTAGGGCTTAGTGGAGAGCGTGGGACGTCTCTATGTTCAGGAGATTGTGCGCCTCCACGGTGTGCCATCATATATCATTTCCGATCGAGATGCTCGCTTTACATCCCAGCTTTGGAAGGGGTTACAGGAGGCGTTCGGGACGCAGCTACGTCTGAGCACAACCTTTCACCCTCAGACAGATGGTCAAACGGAGAGGACCATCCAGACTCTCGAGGACATGCTCCGCGCATGTGTCCTCGACTTTGGTCGTAGCTGGGAGGACCACCTACCCTTGGTGGAGTTTGTGTACAACAACCGCTACCACTCCACCATTGGGATGGCACCATACTAGGCGTTGTACGACCGACCTTGTAGATCTCCTTTGTGCTGGACATACCCTGGGGAGTCAGCACTTGTGGGGCCGGAGATGGTCTAGGCCAAGACAGAGAAGGTCCAGGTCATCAAGGAGCGGATGAGGACAGCTCAGAGCCGGCAGAAGTCATACTCTGACAGGAGGCGGAGGCCACTAGAGTTCGAGGATGGCAACCACGTCTTCTTGAAGGTCTCACCTCGATGTGGTATTCGGAGATTTGGCCGAGGCGGCAAGTTATCTCCGCGCTTCATCGGACCCTTCCAGGTCCTCAGCAGGATTGGCGAGGTGGCTTATTGCCTAGCTCTACCACCTCAGTTGCATCGGGTTCATGACTTCTTCCACGTATCTCAGCTGAGGAGATACGTGCACGACCCGACGCACATCATTGACCATGGGGAGCTTGATGTTGATGATGGGGAGACTTTTACGGAGGTCCCGGTGGAGATAGAGGATCGACATGAGCAGGTCCTACGTGGGCGATCGATTCCCCTTGTGCGCATCAGATGGCAGCACGATAACCTCCAGGAGAGCACATGGGAGCGGGAGGCTCAGATGCGTGCTCAATACCCTCATTTGTTCCCCTAGTTTTTGTTGTATCTTTACGGGGACGTAAATCCCTGATGTGGGAGTAATGTAAAGACCCAAAAAATTCAAGGGAATGTTTTTCTTAAGTTGCTTTGGAATTTTACAAGAGCGCGGTTTCTGACGGCACCTGATTCCGAGGCCCGGAGTGCCCGGAATCAATTTCCGAAGATTGGCTCGGGTACGTTCAGTGAACGAACGAGCGGGAATTTCTAAATTTTGATCCGGTGCTCAGAATTGAAATATGAGGACACCGATGAACTCGCAGCGCCGATATTCGCTTAAGGAGACCTTTTCCGAAGTTTCTTTTATTGCGGGTTGAGAGTTAGTTTTTGGGTTTTTAAAAGAAGTTAAATAAAAATGAGGAAACACTTTTTATTTTTATTTTGTTGGTTAACTTCTCCAAAAGGGAGTTAAAGGTGGGACCGACATCCACTTAACCTCCCTTGGGAGGATTAAGTGTGGTGGGGCCCACACGAAGCATAACTCTTCATCTTCTCTTTTAAAACTCCCTTAACCTTCTCTTTTAATTAACTTGACAAGTTTGGGTATTAAAGGGGTTGAGTTGTCTTAATTCAAACCTTTGAATTTCAAATGGTTTGGTTGAGTAAATAAAATAAGCCCTTAGCTTATTTTATTTGGTTTGAATTCTCTAGCCTCCTTGAGAGATTTTGAAGCCTTCTTCTTCTTCTTCTTCTTCAAGCATTGACGAAGAACGCGAAGAACCTTCGAGATTCGACGAAGAACGCCACGTTCTCGGGAACCGTCTTCTGCGACGCCTTACCCGCGATACCGACGACGTACTTCTTCCGCGTCATCTCTTCCGCGATGATTTCCCACGACGAAATCGTCGTCAAAGAACTCTGAATCCTCGCTTCACGACATCGATGTTCGTCTTCCGTGATGCCGACCACCGCGACGCGTCTTCCGCAGGTCGTTGACGATCATCGATCTTGAAACCGGGGTAGGGGTTTGTTGTGGATTATTTATTTTCTCTAGTTCTTGGTTATAGCATGATAATCTTGTGGATAAATATTTAAGAGTTATCATCTAACAAGAGGGGGGTCAGACCACACAAACACGGCCGAAATCCCCCTACTATGTTCTTGATTATTATTATTTTTCTTGTGATGTACGAGATGGCGTGGTGCCGTCGCACCACGCGGAAATCATTCGACAAATATTGCGCGGCGCCGTCACGCAGCGCCGTGGAAGGATTATCATGAACGCGACATCGTCGCGTCGCGTCGAAGGGAACCGAAGGCGCCGCAACCGGAGCGGGGCCGCGGTGGAAGGGCGTGGTTCCGTCGCACCGCGCCGGACGACGAACACCCCTGCCGGTTCTGGGCCGCGGAGAAACGGGAAGACCAGCGGCTAGCCGGGTCGCTGGTGTCGGAAGCCGGAAAGGGGACCGGCCTTGCCGGTCCCGTTGAGGAAGAACCGGCTGGCCATGTTGGGCCGACCGGAAGGGAGAAGTGTCGGGGGAATTAATTCCCCCGACTGGCCACAAAGCGGCCCCCCCATAAAGGGGGGGCCGCAGTTACACCAAGGGGGGGGGGGGGGGGCAGCGCCCCCCCATTTTTCCTCAAAGCAGGCCCCCCACGTGAGGGGGGGCAGCGCCCCCCCATTTTTCTCAAAGGCAGGCTCCCACAAGGGCGGGCCGTTGACCAAAGGCGCGACATTCAGCCGCACCGCCAGCAGGAAAGCGGGGGCCTTGCCCCCCGCGCGTAGCACCCGTGCGGCGCCAGGCCGCACCACCGCCGACCGGGCTGCACCACCATGCCGGACCGCGCCACCGGCCGGGCCGGGTCGGACCCGGGTCGGGTCGACCCGGTTCCGGCTGACCCAGGGGGGGTCGGGCCGGGTCGGCCCAGACCCGGACCCCCCGTTTTCGAATCGACTTCGGTCTTTTGCCCATAACCTGAGCTACGGATCTCTGATTGATGAACCGTCAGTGGAGATGCGATCCTCGGATCTAGACGGTCGTTTCGGTATATCGCACTCAATGTTTCGGAATATTTTGAGTTCGACAGGGTTGGTTCGTACACGAAACCAACCGGGCCCTCAGAGCGGAAACACTCATATCTTGAGCTACAGATGTCCGATTGACGTGCCGTCAGCTTTGTTGTGTTCCTCTTAGTGAGACGGATCTTTTGGCATACTCCGCCTGAGGTTTGGACGTAGGTGGGGTACTGTCGGGTTGGTTTTGCCTTAAAAACCAACCGGGCCCCTGGGACGAAAAAGCCAATAACTCTCAGACTGGGCGTCCGATCGACGCGCCGTCTGTTGCGTTGAGTTCCTGTGGGCGATACGGAACTTTTGGATACATCAACTCTAGAATTTGTGACAGTTGATGTATCAGCCTCTCGGCTTGTGGAGCGGACCCTCCCGAACGAGCTTGCTGTGTGCAGGAACCCTAGAGCTGGCTGCGACTGTGACTACTACTGCTACTGCTACTACTACTGTGACTGCGACGACGACAATACAGAGATCCTTGGTGGATTCGACGAAGACTACAACACTCAGCGATCCTACTTGGATTAGTGCTACAGGTCCTGTGTGGGCCCGATCCTGTGTGGGTCCGATCCTGTGTGGGTCATTGCGCTCAGCGGTCCTGTGTAAACCAGCGCCTACAGGCCCTGTGTGGGCCCGATCCTGTGTGGGTCATTGCGGGGGTTAGTTACCTATCGATCCTTCGTGGGTTCGACGACTTAGATGGATCATAGATCATCTTTATCATCTTTTTGAAGAAGTATACCTATGTGATCTGAATCTGGTTGCTTTCCTGTGTGGATTGTGTTGTGCTATCCTGTGTGGATTACGTTTTGTTTTCATGTGTGTAATACGTTTACTTTCCTGTGTGGACTGAGTTGTACTTGGGCTCCAAGGTTGGAGCGTATTGGAATTGATGACTTAGGTATATGTATGAACATATACCTAAGCAGTGTCGGTTGTTACTTCGTGATTGTATCTTCCATTGTGGTTTATCCTTTGTGGATTTTGGGAGACCTTCAGGGGTCTCGGGGTCCCTACTGAGTAGCTTATATTCACCCCTTCACGGGCTATGCCCGCACTACGTTGTGTTGGTTGCAAACGACGGACAGCATTGATGTTGGCTGAGGCTAGAGAGCAGGACGGTACCTAGAGGTGGACCACTGGGCGGGACGTGTTCGGAGCAGACGACGGGACCCGAGGAGCAGTGGAGCTATCTGTACCCACCCTTCAGGTGGGATTTCCAGTGGACAGCTCGGTGTAGTGGCTTTTACTTTACAGTTGTTGTTTTCCCTTTCAAGTTGTACTTTACTTTCAGTTTGGATTTGTATACTGGCCCTTTTACTTTTCCGCACTTTTAGTTGTACTCTATTTTTACTTAGTGTTTACCTCTCCGCTTGTTTACTTTGTGGTGCTTGTTTACATTACAAAGGAAATACCTTCTCTTTTTACCGGGATTTACGCCTTGGTGCTAGTCGCAAGCCCCTGGCCTTTGGAAGGCGGGCTTGGGGTAGTCACGGCACGGGCCCCGAGGACGGGTCGTCACATTTAGGTTTATATAACTCCCCTTCATACTTATGGTTTCCCTAAAGTACACTAAAATGCTATTTTATCTAATTGAATTTATCTTTGTTCTATTAATAAAATATATTTATTGGTGACTCCACAAAAGAGAGATCATGAAGCAACTACACCACCTCTACATTCAGTAAATGTGGGTGATATGGTATACACTTTCTCAAGATGGATATTTGGAAATACAATTAAGATTATAAATGAATATTCTATCTGTGACATTTATTTCTTTTCCTAATAAGCATAACCACTATCATTTACTGTGATACACAGATGAAGAATTTATCTCAAAAAACAAAGTCTATTTCTCATACATTATAAAATATCTGTCAAATATTTTATTCACTAATGTATTATGAAATTTATTTGAATTACTCAGACATTTCTTGGAATATTTTAGGGCCCAAGGTGCTTAATATCTCCAACCTTTTCATAATATATTGGAGTTTTAACCTTTTTCTCATAGAGGGATTCACATATGTTCACCTAAATTCCTGATAGATGATATTGTTTTTTTGTGAACTATACCTAGGTAATATATTTATACTAGAGTACTTTGAAGACTATATAACAGTCATAAAGTATGTTTTCTGCTGCTAAAATTTTCTTTTCCAATTTAACATCTATATAAGAGTGATATACATTAATTAAAATTATCTCTCTATTTCAGTCATGTAGAAGTGTCATGAAAAACATTTAGTTGAAAAATGAAAAATGAATTGATACAATTGATAGCAGTGTTTTCTAGAAACATCACCACTATACTAATGTATATCATATAATGTTTATAGTGTGATATTTATAATTTTATGGCGATGAATTGGGCCTTAATTTATAAACAAACCAAAAAAATCCTATATTGAGTTATTAAATTAAGATATATTAAAAGAAATTATCAAAAAATATTATGTGATGTAAGCCCATTTACTTGTTGATATAGTTACCCATTGAAAATTTCCCTTATATTGTTTTATTGTTTACTTATAGTCATACCAAAAAAATTAATTAATATTATATTACATATTTACAAATATTTTATAACAAAAATATCAATCATTGATTCTTGAACTTATTTGTGACCTATAGGTTGATAAATAATATTATGTTATGAAAAATTATAGAATATACCCATTTTTATATAAGGATTTGATAGTATACACAGTCATGTTCCAAATCATTAAAATGAATTTTTATCAATGTGTAACTATGATATTCCTCCTTTATTGTCACATACACTTTCATTGGTGTATCCACATCATAAATATGATCTTAATTAAACATATCAAAGATATATGGATAAATAAATATTTTATCATGGTAGGATTTTTTTCCATATCATTATTATTCATATGTTTATCCTTTGTAAATATAAAAACATTGGATTTTATTTAATCATCACCATGGAAAAAATTCATGTTATTTTTTACTTAGAGCATATAAAACTTTATTGGCCTTTCTAGGATGGTAATGGATTATGTAGTCATAGTCTTCTACTATATTTAACTTTATATATTGACATCTATTGTTCACTATCTATATTAATGAACAATTTAGAGTCTCATAAAAAATATATTTTTACAACATTTTCAATAGTGAATATTCGTCTAAATCCCTCATGTGATGATTACCATAGATAACTCTATATCATGTATTTTTTAGTTTTCTATTTAATATTAAACTATTATTATGAGTAATATATCACATTATATTTTCTCATGAATAGACAACTCCTAAAATTCTATTATTAATCAATACACAACAGAAATACATAAATGATTGCTGGTAGTGTGAGTATTGGGGATACAATTTGCCTCTTATTCAAATCCTATAATCATTTTTCACATTTATATATTTATAAGAATATTACATCTTTCTAATTTATACATGATAATGGATTTAGAAATTATGATATGTTCTTAAAAATCAACAATTAAAAAAATAATTTAATAAAAATATATATATCTATTATAGATGTTTGTCAGGGAAATTACATTATTTATTTTTTCATTGGTGGACTGAAAAATATCCCATTTTTTAAAGATAACCCAAAATGTTAAACTTGTCCCTCCAGAAGTCACATTTTCTCTTAAATGTAATAGAAATTTTCCTTTGACAAATTCATTAGTATAGTAATACAATTATCTTGATTTTGTATATTTATTTTAGTTTATATTTTAATATAATCTATGTAGACTAAAAAACTTTATCAATGTAATCTATAAAGAATCAATTCATTATATCCACGAATAACTCAGTATCATTTTTGAGTTTGAATGGAATAATATTCAAACCATATTCCCTATATATTCTGTGAAATATAGAATACATATTATCCTCCTTTTTCACCATTAATTAATGTTATCAAGATTTATGATTCACATTTGAGATTTAATTTTCCCCGTACAACTGATTAAATAGGTCTTTAATGCATATAAGGGGATACTTGTTTATTATTGTGATATTTTTGAGTTTTGGATAATAAATTTTGAAACATATTTCTGTATCATTCTCTATGAAAAATAGGATTGGTGCACCCCATGGTGATGCACAAAAAAATGTGATAATATTAATCAAATTTTCTTTTATATTTTAATAATATCTTATTGTTCAATGGGATTCATTGTATAGATAATTTTGGATATTGAGAAATATCTAGTTATATTTTCAGTCAAGAACCTAGCCTTTTTATTAAGAGGAAGACCATACAACTGTCCTGGTGAATAGAAAATCATATTCCAATAAAATTAGAAAGTCCCTAAGGATTATCCTTTTCTTTATAAAAATAATATATGTATGATATTTTGTCTCATAGGTAGCCAATATCATTTATTGAGAGGGATTTTACAAATTTTATTTATCATTATCATTTAAATTGAATAGAATTATAGGATTGATTAGCATATGGAGTGAGTTTTTCATTTCTTGGAAATTGATAATGAATCTCTTCAAGCATAACCAATTTATTCACTCATTGACATTAAATTATAATGAATGGATTATTATATGACTTTAAAAGAGATTAATTCAAAATATTCTAATTCGGAAAGTGTTATATACTTGGGATAAAATTATTTAACTCATGGTGTACTAACTAATATCTTAAGCTATAATTCATGTGGTGGTTATCAAATATTTTTAAGGAACATACATGATATATAAGAATATATATAACTATAAAAAAGGTTGTAATCGATTATTAAATGAATAAATTTCATAATAGTAATAATCTCTCATTCATGATCCACCTCAGTAGTAGTGAAAGAAAATTATCATATTTTCTCCCTTAGATTTTTAGAATATTTTCATCGGATATACTCAATGATCCTTTTCATAGAATTTAAGTTTATATATTTTCCATGTTCTATACTATTGAAAAATTTGACCATGGGTCTAAGAATGATTATTTACATTAATTTATTCCATCATATAGAAATCATAATTCGTTTACATTTTATATTCATTATATTTCATCCAATCATTTACACACATGAATCATCTCCTCATTCGATTGAGCTAATTAGTTGGGTTCTTCTTCCCAAACATATAATATGGTGGTGTGAAAATGACATTTCAACCATTATATTTGTTAGTTTTATGACTAGAATTAATCTATATTCATATATTTTTATTCATGGACCAGTGATACCATTAATATTTTTCAATCTCTATATCTACACTATAAAAACATCACACTATTACTTTATAAACACTAATGTCTCGAATCAATTTATTTATTTGATGGATTGACATTAATCCACTAATGAAAATGTAAAAAAAATTGTCCAATTAAAAATACTTAGGTGTACCTTTCAAGATATTTGATGATTCCATCATAAGATCTAATTAATTCATCCTCTATTTTAAAGATCCATTGAGAATACCACTTTAGTTTAATTCTGTAAGTTAAAGGAAAATATTTTTTGAAAAAAATATATTTATTTATTATTAATAAATAAAATTCATGTATTCTCTAGGATTAGTAATCTTGATATATTTCCAAAAATTATCAAATTATACCACTTGGTAATATATGAATAATACAAATCCCTCTGGATCATTCCACTGGAGGATTGAAGATATAATATCAATAGAATTAATTTATCACTCCATGGATTTGGGATCAATAGAACAACAAATTAATAGAGGACATTCATTAATAAGGGAGTCAATTGTTTCATTATGTCTCTATAGAGAAGGATAAAACTGTATGTGGTTTAATTTATAATTCATAACTTCAATATATTAAAGATAAACCATTTTGTTTTTTGCAAATCCTGCTCTTATTATATTAATAATTTAACAAGTATAATAATTAAATTTTCCATCACATTGATTTTCAACATAGTTCCAAATATTGATAATAATTTATGAATATAAATAATCCTAGGGATTTGATTATAAATTCTAATGAAATTATAAACGGTATACTATGAATGGAAAAATAACAAATAATAAATTTTTTATAAATACCGCAATATTCTGAACCTTGTAGTTCTTATTTATTTTGGCCTTTAATTAAATTTTTGGTGTATCTGAGGATGGAGAGGAGTTATATAGGGAATATAATATGTGGGAAAGTGTATAAGGAAGAATCCATAGGATTGGGAACTACCAGGTACCCATTGGATTAGTACTATGTAACTTTTAGAGGCATACAAGTTGTAGTTATATATTTTTACCCAACAAATATTAAGTGTGTAAAGAAATATAGTTTACTATAGTAATTAAACAATTCATTACAATAATAATTACACAATTTATATTATTTTATTTCATAATAATATTCAACACATTGTAGTATAATAAAAAATGAGAAAATTACATCTACAATAATTTCCCATACTGGTATAACATAACACATTACAATATAGGGAAACAAAATTACCTTCAATTGCTTAAGAACAAAAATTCAAAAATTAAATATATATAATATAGCTTTATATGATGAATAAAAAAATAAGTGGAGGGTTATATATAGTGTAATATCTAATAGGATTTGGTTATTGGTATTATATGATATAATGATGTGAATATAGAACATGTATTATAACTGATTGAAGAATATATCTACTACTAGAATCCAATAGTAGGGAACCAGACTATTATAATAATAAATTCCCTCTAAAACTATTGTTATAAAAATTTCATGCCTATTATGATATGTATATAAACAAATGAGTTGAATAATTTGATAATAATATAAAATATAATTATTATAAATGCATATTAGTCAATTAATTGTGATATAATTACCATCATATTACTTATAATAAATTTAATACATATTAATTATTTTTTAAAACATTTAGTATAAAAATTCATTATTTAATAATAATGTAATGTTTTTATTTTAAATATAAATTTGAAATATATTAGAAATTATTTTCCACAATGAACATAAAATTAAATATCATTATGTTGAAAATATAAAAATATGAATTTTTAAACATTTCTAAGAGTATTATATTGTTTGCTAAATTTTACAATATATTATGAATATATAGTAAGTATTATAGTAACATAATTACTAAACAAATTGTAAAAAAATTATAATTTCTTTATTTACTAAAGGTATATTTATTAATTAATATAATGTATTTTTAAATAATCAAAAAAATGCTTAAACCTATCAAGATTGTTCAAAATACTAATGTATATTTTATTATTTTGAAATATATTCTCATGAATGAATCTCTTATCTATGTACACAATAATATTTTTATGGGATTTCCATTAATAAGTTCATCAAACTCAAAAAAACCATTGATTTAAAATTACATTATTTTAAAACAAGGACAAGTTAATGGTTTTCTTTTTTCCATATCTTAAATTCTATGACCTATCTAGAGATAATAATAAAAAATTAACCATCATTACTTATAAGTACCCACTTATCCTAGGATACTTGTTATTTTAAAAACCAATGACCATGGTACTTTTCTCACTTACACTCTCCAAATTCTATTGGATGAGAGTTAGTTAGATACTTATTTAAAAATCTATCTCTAGTTCTCTATTGAATCTGGTATGAAGAGTTTTTATGAATAGAATTATAAATATAATGGTTCTTGAAACCATTATTTATAATTCTCCATGGATATACCCATTTTTAAATATCGAATCATTTTATTCTAAATATTCTAGTGGGGGGATATAAATGTATGTTTGCACATACCATTTTCAAATTTTCTCATTCAAAATTTCTGTTAATTCTATTATATATTCATCTTTAAAAATGTTATGTTTTTTATTAGTATCCATGTTTTTTTATAATAAGAAATTACCATTTCCACTTCAACCATCAAAAGTCATTAAATTTCCATAAATATTATTTTCCAAGGATTATATTATTATATTATTTATTTAGTCACCAATAATTACATTTATTCGATTAATTCTCAATAATTCCCATATATGATGAATATAACTTCCTCTATAACACCACCATCGAGGAAAATTTATATCACATTTTATTGTCTAATAAATCAACTTATATATATGGATATTCATAAATATAGAAATTTAATTCCAATTAATAGGGTAACATTGACAAACCAAATATATATTACTTTTATATGCATGAGTGTTGACCACTAATAAATGTCTAGGAAAATGTTTCCATATAAAATATTTTTTTATGTCTTATTATATGAATTCAAACATATGACTAATGAATTTGAATTATAATTTTACTAGTGGGTCCTCAAATTATATATCCATCAATTAATTAGTAGTTATCGTGAGGAAAACTAGTTTGGGTTCAGTAGTTATTTCCAACCTTATTATTCATAATTTTGTGACCTAAGTTATTGACAGTTTAGTTATGATATCTTCGAAGAGGCTTTAATGGTTTGATAATGATATTACACTTTGTGACATCCATGAAAATGTATTCATTTTTATCAACCATGTAATTGTTTTTCTATTTTTTATTTAATCAATGGATTTAGTTGTTTGATCAAGAAACCATTTGGATAAATATTTTCACCATATTTTCTATAATCCAATTATTCCATGTTGTCATCTAGTGTATTCTACCCCTTACATAGATTTTTGGATAACCTGTTTATTTTGTTTCCATTTCCCCTATAGAACTATGAAGAGTTCTATATATGATACCAGGATAGTATTGAAAAAATAATAATGTTTCATTGAATATTATTTGTATTTCATATATCTAAATGTTATGTAAGTATCATGTATTTATGAAGATAATTCAGTGTACTAAAATATTTGATTGTGTGTAATCCAAATATTTGAATAAACGTAATAATCTAACTACATAATTTGAGTTATTAGAGTTGGGTATATAATTTTTTGTACAAGATAATGTTTAGTTGAAAATATTGAAGGTAGACTTAGTATAACATAGATTGGTACTAAAAAATTTCCAAGAACATAGGCGAATTATATATAATTATTTTTTCCATCAGAAAACATACACAAGGAATTATTATTAATAGTATTATTCATGAAATAATAAGGTATATTTAATTGTTTTGAAATAAATCTAAATGAAAGGAATAGAGAATTTTTTAACTACCATAATGAATGTAATTATTTTACTCCCTAGTATGTAAATGAGACATGTGTTGGAGGTAAATAGATTATAAATATATTAGGATAGTTTGAATCATGTAACAACCATAATTTTTTTTTGATAGAATCAACTATTTCATTAAAAAAGATTAAAAATTTGTACAATTTAAATATATATAAACCTATATCCTCTAATATAACTACAATTACATTTTTAGCTGAATAATGAATCATTTCCATTGAGAATACATTCCTCCATTTGAGATGGGGTGAAAGGGAGATGTTAATCGTTGATGTATATCAAATAATTGTAGATACTGATGAGTTTTGGTAATTGATTCAATACTCTATGAATTAAGAGGAGACAAAAGATATAAAATGGATGTTTTTCAAGTGATATTCTTGGAAATGTACTTAATTCTTGATAAATGAGATGATATAGAAAGATAATTTTTAATTTTGAAACTAAATAAAGAGGATGATATTATTAATTTTAATGATAAATTCATATGTTTGAAAATACATTTTGTGGACAACCTATATAATCAATAATAACTGATTTGTCACTTTTTATGGGTTAAATCCAATCATTTGAACGGAATTAGAATATTAATCATTTTAATCTTATGAAGATATAGTCTCAACTGTAATCGTGAAGGGGAGATAATTCTTAAATTATAATATTTTCAATGAAAATCATGAATATAATTGGGTATATGAGTTCCATGTAGTATAAAATTTATCAATGATGAATAAAATAAATTTTTAATTTTTATCATGAAAAAACAATAGGATGAAATAACCTAGGACATTATTGATTAGAATGATATTTTTCTTTACATATTGAGCAAAATACCATAGTGATCATGTATTTTAAGGTAAGATAGAAGATCCTAATAACTAATGCTTAAAATTCTAGGAAATGGGAAACTATTATAATAAAGGTTACAAGAATTTGTGGAATATAGATTATAATGGGCCAAGAGTGAAAGAAAATGATTGTAATTTTTTTTAACTAAAGCTGAATTTCTATAAGATTTGATAAAACATACATTGATTATATACAAAAATTTAGATAATTTATTATTAGATTATTTATTATTAGATTATTTATATATATACTATTTTATGACTAAAAAGATTGACAATAACATTTAATCATACCCATATACATTATTAAATGTTTTAAAAATAATTACACGTAGTGGGACTCTTATTGCAATATGGATATAGTGAGAGGCATCAATTAATATACATATACATTACCTAGTTGGAAAAATAGATTATTATAACTATAATTTATATTAACATATCCATTGGGATGGATTCTCTCATAATTTATAATGAAAAAATTTATTGTAAAGAGAAAAATATCCAAATTATTGATAGAGGCATATAACCCCTAATTTTTAGAGGTGATACTTCATCATATTTGAAATTCTCAAAACCACACCTCGTATATCAGAATAATGAAATTATTGTAGACGAACTAAAGAAAATAATACATATTTATGGAATGAAATATTTATAATGGAGAATGTAATTATTTTGATAAGATTAATTTATGTATTTATTTGATATGAAATGTATTTATATAAAACTGAATTTTTTATTCCATATAATTAAACCTTTGAGAAAAAAAATATAAGACTCCTAAGAGATTTTCTATAGTGTAATTGGTGGATTTTAAGAATAATATTCAAGATAATATATATGTGGATAATGATAATAATTTATAAATTATTTTATAGAATCATAGAGGAATGAAGTTAAAATAAAAATTTAGTAGGGGTAAATTTGGTCTTCAACATAATTTTATGGTCATATTATCTCAATGTGTGGAATATATCTACATCATTCAATGATAAATGAAATCAATAAATGTACCACCCTAACAGAATATAACTATGATAAAAATGTTCCTATGTTTTTCATGTTAATATCAATGATTTGATCATTTTTTCTGATTACCAACCAATTTACCATGTTAAAATATAATGGTTTTAAATTCACCTTATCAATTGAATGTGAATAATGTATTGAGTAACTGAATAATATATTTAATTATATACTTCTATTGACATTACCATTAATGATGAAAGTATTTTTTTATATTTAGTTATACATAAATAAAGTCATCGGGGTACATTCTAATGAATAATGAGAGTGTTGTTTCTTATCAATCATGAAAATAAGTTATTAATGAATAAAACAATCCAAATGATGACCCTAAGTTTTTATAGATAATATTTTATTTTAAATCGTGTGACACTACCCTTTTTCATAAATATTCATCATATATTTCACTCAAAAGATTTTTAAGTATATAATCATAAAAAAAGAGATCAATGTCAGTCAAAGGAGAAGGGTGAAACTATTTAAATATTATGACTGCTCGATTAACCCACGCCTTAGGATGGAAAATAAGGTGGATTATGTATTGGGTTGGTATCATCTCAAGGTTATTTAAATTATATAAATGGAAAAGTCTCATTTATTATTGTATTTAGTAATTTAGGGTATCGATATTATTTGTGAATGAAAATCTTTATTTCTTGTTAGGTACATTCTGATCCATATTTATGATAGTAGATAATGATATCAAACTAAGATAATATAGATATGTAAAAGAAAGATAATTCCTTGAATGATGTGAGAGTTATGTTCTTTATCTTACCTCCAACCATTTTTTATTTTATACAAATCGTCTTTGAGGTTTAGTGGGAACCAAAAAATTCCATAAAACAAAAACATCAACAGATATCCAGATTCAAAATTCCAAATTCAAACATGAATCAACAAAATACATGATTTTAGAAAAAACTTCATAAAATTGGTTTGAAATATATCTCTTATTAGTCTTTCCTTAGCATTAGAAAACCCCATCATCATCACCATAATAATATCATCAAAATTCGACGACCACAACATGCACCGCATCCCGAAAAATATCATCGTCGACACCTGATCACCACTGAAGGAAATAGTTGGAACTCAACCTTGCCATCGTCAGACCACCAGTGCTACCTCGTGAGGAAACAACACCATCATAAAAAACACCAATAAAACATTAATAATTTAGAACTAATATCTATCATACCAGAAGATGATCAGAATCCACGATTATTCTCACATAGAAAGTTTCAGACAAGGACCACCACAGATCAGAAGAAATCCCAATTTAGAGATACCTCCTGGAACACTGATGACTAAACAAACTGTACTTTGGTACTCCTAATAGAATCCGCCAAACTAGATAGAAAGGAAGAGTGATAGGTGAAATGGAAGCTATATTAACATTTTAATAGATCTAGGGCATCACCATAGGAGCTTAGCTTCAGTTGGGCCATCAACCTTGAGTGTCGATGCCACCACCTTGAGAACATCACACCTCCAAAATCTCTAAAGTAACAGCACCTCCAGGATGAATGAACCAATATAGGGGAAGCTAAGTCTCTGGGAATCCAACTTAACTATTCCCAAACAACCCAAATCACCCCGAGAAAGCTACAACATTAGACCAGAGTGGGGTCAAAAACATGAATACTGGGAGGAATGAGGAGGGGGAAGATAAATAAGTGCTTAAACATGGGGAAATGACACAAATTGTCTTAGTGGGAGTGATGAATAGGAAAAAATAGAAGAAAAGTATTTATGAAGGAGAAACAGGGGATGGGAGAAAAGATAGATGGAGAATGAAGTAGGGAGGAATGGGGGGAGATGATATCGAAGAAGAGGCGCACTGGCCTCCCCCCACTGATGAACCACCGAGATACCCTAGTAGAGAGCGAAGAGGGGGATAATACAGTAGAAAATATTTCCCTCTTCATCTATGAATATAGGTTTTTTATGTCTAGAAAAATAATATGGGTTCCATTAATACTTGTTCTAATTAAATAATTTCTAGATTAATTATATATCATATATTTCTCTTTATAAATCTATACCACTATAATATATATGAATTTTATAGATAATTTGTGGTGGGAAAATGAAATAGGAAGTTACTATGTGTTAGGATTCATCATGTTCCAAAAATTAAAAACTAATATATAAAATTATATAGGGTTTATACAAAATCTCTTTATAAGAACACATAACTGGGATAATACTAAAATAAAAAAAAATTGTGCCTTCACATAAAGATTTATTGGTATGATGAAACATGTGTCATTATGTACTTTCTTATGGATTATTACATTTTTCTCAAAATAATAGAGGATCTAATAGTTTATCATCTTACACATATCTATATGAGTGACACTGTGAGACATTACAGTCACCTCAATCAACTATAACTTCTAATTACCCTTGTTCACCATAAAATTTATATAGGTGTATTCAGAAGGATTTGGATACAGAGATACATTTCTGCTCCTTCTATTGTCCTCCAACTAATGGGTAGTCTTAAAAGAAAATATAAATAATATATTTTTTTTGGATTAATTTTAACTTGAAAACCATGGAACATAGGAATTGTATTTACATTTTGATGAATTTTTATATTAAATAATAACTTATGTTCAAGAAATCATTTAATTTTATTAAGACATTTATGATAATGGATGTCAAACTCAATCCTTTTGGTATGAAATTAGATAAAATAAACATGTTGTTTCAAAACACATTGAAGAGAAATATGATAATTTTTTATCAATTTAAAATCATATAATGATATCTCAATGCATATATAAGCATTATGTAGACAATAATAAAAATTTAAAAACTTTCCATGTATGGGATTATTCTTTTTTGAAAGTATCACTATATATGGAATTAATATAGTTTCTAATAATGGGAAACAAATTAAAAGGTATAATAAGTACTTTGAGATTTTAGATGGAATTGGAGTTGTGAATTATAGTTTGGTTATAACCATGAAATATCTTAATTTAATGAAGTTTTTATTTTATTATTATTAAAAAACTACATGTCAAACCTAATGAATGTAATAACTACTAAAAACTATACATGGAAAATTAATTGCCTTATAATGATGATCCTATAAAAATTCATGAGAGTAGACATAAAGTGTTATAGAATCAGATGACTCATCTACTGAATGTAATATAATGTAAGAGGATGAAATATTGTAACTTAAAGAGGTAAGGAAAAAAAATTTAATACATATATTAATACATTAATGTTTACAAATAAATATAATGAAAAAATTATTTATTTTGGGGTTGGTGATGTAAGACCCAATATTTTACTATAAAAATTAAACAATTATTAATAATATTTATTAAAAATGAATATTATATTTTTCTTATTATATTACAACATGTAGTACTACAACATAAAACTAGTATATTAAATTAAAAAAAATTGGACTCAATTAGTTCTAATGAAAACATTTAAATATAGGGCACCACAATGACCTCAAATTCTAGAGGGTACATCTCCCAAACGATTGAAAAATATTTAAGATACAGTTTTATTGTGATGAAAACAATAACAAGTTTAATATACATGGTAACTGAACGAAGAAAAGTATTTGAATGATTTTTTATGTTATAATTAAATGTGTATATATAAGATGTAATATGACAGTTGGAAGTGTAACATGCCTATTAGAATATGATCATTGAGAATCAGACTGTTAGAATAATAACTCCTATCAATTATATTAATTATAGTTTTTTAACCCATAAATATATAATTTTAAATTTAAATGTATAAAATCATTTGGTAATAATATAAATATAAATTATTGACAATGTGTATTGATCAAGTACTAGTAAAATATTTATCAAAAATTTTATTAATATAATAATAAGATTTATTAATGATGACTTTTGGAATTATTATAACAAAATTAATGTTTTTAAAATACCCCATGTTTTTGGTTAATAATATTTCATTTATATAAGAAATTTGTTTCAACAAAAGAGTATAAAATTTAGAATCAACGTGGTATAATTATCTAATAGCAATTTTTTATAATTTCCAATATTTTTTTATGTTTTTGAAAAATAGTAAAATATTCTATCAATAAACGATATGTGTTATGTCATTATAATTTCATAAAAATGAGGTAATAAATTTCGTAAATGTTCCCTAGAAATTTTTTTCTATTAAATGAAATTATTTATTTTAAAATAGTAAAATTGATTTTCTAAACCTATAATGAAGTTTATAATGTTTAATGTGTATAATATGATTTTAAATACATTTTATTATATATATATATATATATATATATAATTCACTATATATAAAAATGTAATTATTTTTGATCGTAATAATATAAAAGAAAAAAACATGCCTTAAATGTAAAATTCCGTCAATTAAACCTATTTGATGACCAATGGTTTTTTTATATTCAAAAATATATCATTGAAGGATTATTATTTAAAATTTATATATCCCCATAATTTATAGTAAATACCCACCCAACTTATTATTACACTACTCCCCAAAACCATTTCCAATTATTTTTTTAACTAATTCCATATCACAAAGCTTTCATAATTGTCTTAGTTCGATAAGGGTTTAAAAAACATTCTCAATTTCAATCATAAAGTTGGTCCAAAGATTTTTTCACAAGATACATAGGAATGTATTGGTTTCTAAAGCCCTTAGAAAGTTTACTCATCCAAGATCCAAAAATCTCATGAAATTAATTGTTCATTGTCTAATATTTTTTATAGAGATAATAATGTAAGTGTTTTATACCTATATCTTCACTTCTCATTTGAAATTCCATTGATTTACTATATATTTCTCTATATAATGATGTTATTATTCATTATTATATATCAATAATTTTTTTGTGAATAAAACATTATCAAAACTACTACCAACAAGATATTTCATTTTTTATTTATTTTTTAAAAGGTAGAAGAATTTTTATTGAATAAAAGCGGGGGTACACAAGTATAAATTAAGGAATTTTGCTGACATCCAGAGCATAATAAGGGATTAATTTAGAAGGTAGATCATCCATCCAAAGCATGTCTTGAGTAACTACAAGGTTTGAAAGACCATCAGTGATCCTATTGGATTCACAGAAGGCGTGAGTGGCGATGAAGTTAAGCCCAATGAGGGAATTCAAACAGTCCATCTAGGATGATATTTCATTATATATCCACAAAAATAATTTTTAAAAATAATAATATTATATAATTTATATGGTCAATAACTTTTATATTTAGTTAATTAATTTTACAATATACCTCAATATGATTATAGTGTCATAATCTAGTACACCATAATAAATGATTCCTTCAATTTCATTTCGAATATACACAATTTATTACTAGATTAATTGTAATTATCATATATATAATGATAATTCTATTAACTCTATTAAAATTTAAAATTGATACCTGAGCCACCCAACGCACTCTGATGACTACTTGTGCACTTGAACTACAAACAATGATGATTTATTTATCCAAAAAAACTTCTTTCTATATTTCAATAGTCATATTCTATATCAAAATAACAATTTACTAAACTACTCTTTATCTTGGACAATAAATTAAAATTTCCTTAAGTATCATAACACATAATGAATATAGTCATTACAAACTCTCCACCATAAGGCTTATCATAATAAAAAAGATGGAAATTATTCTAACGAACTTTTACTATAGAGACATGAACTTATCATACTTAAATTTTTCATCTTAATAGTTGAATATTCATTACATAACATAATGATCCACACCAGAATCATTTAGGTCCAGATCCTTTGGAAACATGGAAACTTGAAAAACTGATTTATAGGAGAGATGTGTAATATACCACTATGTTTAAAATAACTACCTCTATTTTTGGGAATATCATACATAATAGATTTATTCATATCTAAGGGAAAGAAAACATAAAAAAGGGTGAGGTTGGATGATCTGTAGGTTTAAACAACATAGATATCATTATAAAATGAGAACAAAGGTATATTAACACATGAATAAAATTCGAAAAACACACCCTACATATCATAGATCATGCGAGTGAGTGATGACATAAATCAGGGAAGTTCATTTGACATGAATCATAAGAGAATAAAATAACATGATTAATGAGACAACAAAAATGGAGTGAGACATAGATTTAATGAAAAATCGTAAAAATAAAAAATAGGATATCAAGGTTACCCACCAAGGAATTCATCATTTGTCAGGATTAAGATAACTACTAGTGTACCTACATCAAGAATTTGATATCATCCAATATACCCACTATCTAGTATTGGTATAATATCACATGTACTACATGAGTTCATAGGACATTAAATAAGACCCAATTAATTATTGGAATATATATGTCCCACCTGTCAAAAAAAATACAACACATGTGTGATCAATGATCATAACGCATTGATCCTATAAAAACCCATGAAATGAAATGGTTTTCATAAAACATTTCATCAAATCTTAACTTGTGAAAAAAGAAACAGGTTTCAAAAAAGTCTTTTCAGCATAAACATAAACCATCCAGATAATGAATAATGATGGTATCATGGGATCATATCCCGAGTAAATATTAATTAGCATCAAAATTTGTCATATTAGATAGAAAATGACATTAAAATTTTGAAAATTTCTTATGGGGAAAAAATTATTTGTAAATATCTTTTTTAAAACAACAAAATTATAAAAAATTGCTGAAATATTTTTCAATCAATATAAACTTGGAAACTTATAAAAGAATCTATATAAATCATTTAAAACATTTCTTAAAGAAATTATCCTTTCAAATTTAATAATCAATTTTTGAAAACATATAACCTTTTTAAAATGAATTTCCTAGAAAGTAATTTTTTTTACATATATATATGATTAAAAAATCATTAAAAATATTACTTCATGAAAATAACATTTCTTTTAAAATAACCAGTTTCAAATCTAAAAAATCATAAAATATTGTGAACATCATTTTCTTTGAAAATTACCATGAAATCTTATAAATGAATCATTTTACTTAATTTAATATATTTCTATTGGAAAACATACTTTCCACTTTAAAAAACATTTTTAAAAAAATCATTAAAAATAACCTTTGAAACTGATAGAGAATGATTTAAAACTCATTTAAAACATTTATTGATTAAACTATCCTTTCCACTTAAAGAAACAGTTTTTATAAAAATGTAAATTAATTTTTAAAATATACTTCTTTTTAAAATAATAATTGAAACGTATTAGGGAAGTGTTAACCCATTGAGTGTTCAT
This sequence comes from Viscum album, assembly GCA_963277665.1. Lineage (NCBI taxonomy): Eukaryota > Viridiplantae > Streptophyta > Magnoliopsida > Santalales > Viscaceae > Viscum > Viscum album. The sequence goes on from OY728145.1 coordinate 1,712,654,811, forward strand.
GATAGTGGAAAATTCTGTAAATGCTAAAACAATGATTCCTTTAACATTTTTCGTAAAATACAAACATCAATTGTTTCGAAATTGAAAATAATATTCTATTTAATTTTAATACTTAATGTAAAACTATTATAAAAATTAAATTAACAAATCGAAGAGGACCATTAAAAAAATCTATTTTTTTAGAAAACATGGATGTAGATGAAAAAGGGGGTTTTGACTGAGGAGATAAATAAAGTTAGTTTTATTTAAAAAATTCATTTGGATTGATGTGTATATATATTGAGAAAAATGAAGAGAAAAAATTAATTCAAATGAAATAAATATAGGTTAATAAAATTCATGAGTTTCTTGAGATATTTATCATAAGATTTCATCATCGAAAGAATGATTATAAACAATCCCGAGGAATAATGAGATAGTAACATAAAACCCCTACCATATTGTTAACTTTTAAATCATAAGACCCAATAAATAATAACACAAAAAAATTAAATATAATGAATATTCAGATATTCATTATATAAAATATAAAATGGACTATATATACACCTCATAAAATAATATTGGTGCATAGCCTAACATATGTCTTAAAGAAAACAAATTGAGACAAAAATACATTCCCTTAAGTATCAAATTTATTCAGACACATTAAAAAACTTATATAATAAATATTATTTAATTATAAATCTATTACATAATCATACTTATATAAATATATTCTAAAATATATTATGTTCTTATGACCCTTTATTACCCTTTTATTAAAAATTTAATGTTAAAATCACATTTCAGGCAATAATTACATTGTATTTTCATTTATGTTTTTATTTTTTTATTTTTGGTACTCTTAATATAATCATGGTGACATAATTTACACAATTTTAACCATTATATAAATATAATACGTTTTTAGTATATATTTATTTATAGTAATCCTCAAAATATAGATACATAAAATGAATTAAACTATTCATGGATACTATAGGTTTTACGTACGCCAAAATGCTATTTTTATTCTCTTGATCGATTGAATGGATGAAAGGATAATAATTTTTAAATTTTTAGAAATGTTTTAATTTATTACATATATATCATATATTCATTAAATTTACCCTTACTACTTTATATGAAATGTATTAGTGAAAAACTAATCCCATAGCTTCACGAGATGGTAATCCACCGTACACAAAATAAAATATATATAAATTAAATCCACCATTATATTTAAATGTTTGAGGATTTAATGGAGGATTAATTACATAGGTTCCTAATGTTGTAGTCCACTATACCGATGTTTGATGGTTTCATACCCAATTTTATGGAAGAGGAGATTGATATAGGTTATTCCATAAACATAATAACATCCTATTATATGTTAGGTATTGTTTTCATTAAATTTTTACTATTAATATAAGAGGGAAGGTGGTATGAGGAGGAGTAAAAATAAATAGGTTAGTGATTTTTATTTCCATCTATTATAAAAAATTCAACAAGATCTCTTATTAGTGACTCTACTGTTAGAATTTATAGAATAAAATAAGATCTAGAACAAGGAAAAGGTTCTGGGGGATGGATTTATTTAGGGTTTGGTGATCTAAATGGAATAGGAGGTGTAAATAATTGAGGGGAATAAGTTTTCTATTTTTATTGAGGAGGTTGGGTATTTTTGTAAATACTCATAATTATTCATTAATGGGATGTCACTCTCACCACAAGTGACTCAAAAATTGTCAATTAAAAGATTTTTATGGAATATACGGTCATTACACAACTCAACCATAAAAAATTTGTGTTTTAACCATATTGGTCAATAAATTCTAATTTTGCTTACTTTTACCTATTTTGTTTTCTCTAATACAACTAGTATTTTTTCATAGTTAATTTTTAATTTATGAATAGTGATAAACGAGAATAATTTTATAATTTTGAAAACCAGATATAAAAATGAAATACATCTTTAAAAATAAAAATACTATGTGTGAAGAAAAATATTTCTAATACAATCACATCTAATAAATAAAACCTAGTTTTAGAATTTACCTTAGTAACCATGTTTTTAATATTTAGGAGTCAATATCGTTATTATAATAGAAAAATTAATCAACTATAAGACCGTATATTATTTTATTTAAACATGTAATATTAAATTTGTATAATATCAGGTTTTTAGTAATTTTATGTCATTTAACAAAATATTATTTATTATTAAATAATAATAACATAAATTTCGATATTATTCTTTTAATTTGACATTAAAATTTTCACGACAATGATTAAATTCGAATGTATATTTTTTAAACCCCATAACAAGTCATTTTTATCTAAAAAACTATACAATAAAATAGTTAATTCATATTATATTACATATAATATTTTTATCATTATTTATTTTAACATTATTTTAATTAAATTAGTATTGTATTGGTATTTCTTAAGAAATATAATTAATATAAATAAAAAATAAATTACCCTCATGAAATCAAAATCATTATTCTTAAAATAATGATCAATATTAATTTATATCTTTTTTTATTCTTATGTGAGCACAAAAATGAAATTTAAAAGAACGTTCATGACATTTTATCTTTTTATTTAAATAAATTATTACATTGGTCACATTCATGAAATGATGTACCAAAATAACATAAAAATTGTTCTTAATGTAATATTGGTCTAAATATATTAGTAAAATATAAATTCGACAAGTATTAATGTCATTTTAACCCTTATCATATTAGTTTAACCCTAGGTAATCATGTTTTAACCATAAAAGAGGTAATTAATATTAATGTTTCCATATTACTAATTAAAATTTATATTATTAAAAAAAATTATTCATGTTTTTCTAAATTAATACCACAAAAATTATTCGATTTTTTTTAAATTAATCTTTTAGACGTGAAGAAAAATCAGGATTCTAAAGGGAACATTTTGATAAGATTAAAAGGTTTTTATATCAAATTTAAATATTAAATTGATTCCAATGACCAAAATTGAATAAATAAATATATAATTTTAATAATTTTAATTTTTAAAAAAATATTAAAACTATTTTCATGTTTTAAAAATATTTAAAATAAATAGAAATTCTTAATAAACACCAGTACATTTAGCCATTAATCATGAAATGAATCCTTTTAGAAAATTAACAAAAATTAACCGTATGATATTTTTGACATGATGATTACAAAAACTAATTTAAATATTTCATATAAATTTTAAAAAAGATATAAAACATAATTTTATAAAATAAGTTAGAAAAATAAGATAAAACATATTTTAAAAAAACTACATTTTTTAGTCTAAAATTGGATTTATGTTTATCTCATGAATAGAAAACAATATATATATATATATATATATATATATATATATATATATATATTTAATTGTCTATATATTATATAAAATTCATTAAAATAATCCATAAATAGTAATTCATTTAACTTATGGAGATAAAAATTGGTTTTTGTGCAAAAAATAGTTTTTCAGAAAAAAATTCTATTTATTTTGAAATAGTTTTTTTATTACTAATGAATCATTACTGAATGAATTAATTTTATAGTAGTATGTCAGAAAAATATTTTAATAATTAATTTAACAATTTTAATACCATCCTTTATAATGGATAGACAATAACTATCATATAAAATAATAAAATTCTAAAAGTATGTCGTGTTTAATTAAAACTCAGTGTTACGTGTAATGCAAGAGATAACAGATATTATATTTATTTAAATAATATTTCATAAAATCCTGGGGTGTTACATTTTACCCACCTTAAAATGGTTTTATCTCAAAAAAATGGTTACATTGATTTAAAAAACCAGGGACACTTTTGTTCATTACATCCTCAAGTTACAATATAGCTTCATTAAGAAGGTTGATTTTGTAAGATCCCATGTTTTTATTAGGGTATAGATCTTTAATTATAGGTTAAAGCTTTTTACCTTCTTTTTGGATTAGTCCCTAAGTCATTCTATAGGATGGGTGGGTTTGTTTTTGTGAAAAAGCGGAAAACATGCTGAAAATTGGCCACAGGCCAGGTACACATCGTTTACTTGGAATACATGTTGTGTAATTTTAGTACACATCATGTAAAATCATGTCATGATGTGTACCTAGTATAGCTCAGAAATAAAAGAAAAGGGATTTAAAAACCATGAAATTTAACTACATGTCGTCAACTTTCCAAGTAGTTTTTTTAGTAGAAGATGCAGTAGCCTCATATTTTGATGGACATATATTTTTCTCATATTTTTTTAACCCAAAACGACCGTAAACTAGTTTTTCATATGTAGAAGTCATAAAAACTACGATTCTAGTGTCTTCTGTCATGTTGGAACCTAATTGGTAACTAATCAATTCAATTTTATTGTTTCTTGACTCTTCGAAACAATAACCGTTCTATTTGGATTTAGGCTCATATGCCATAATTTATTTTTCTTAATCCATTCTTCATAAATCGTCCAAACTAAGATAACTAAAGGCTTGATACTAGATGATATGTCTACTGCCGATGCGAGGTAGGTGGTCTATATATTGTTTCATTGTTTCTTGTGATTTTTTGGGTGTTCGGACGATATGTTGTTTGTCTGAGCTTCTGGTGTGACCATATTTTTAAGCGAGCTTCTTTCCATAAGATTAGTCTAACCATGTTAGAATGTCGTAGTTTCTTTTTAGGTGAGTTGGCACCAATTACATGATTCGAGGCCACCCAAGGGGTATTCCTTAAATAAGTAACTTATTTATTCATATTTAAACTACCCAAGGGGTGTGTTCTTGTGCTTTCCTTATTAATGGAATCTCGTTAATGCCTTTATCACTTGAATAACATTTTTTGAGATTTATTGCCTCCTTGATCAATGAATATCATGTTATGAATTGTCTATTTTCATAGTTTTTAATGTTAAATGGATAATATGGGTGGGTTTACCTATATAATGTGATTATAGAATGTTAAATGGATTATATGGGAGGGCAGGACCATATGCATGTTTTGTAAAATGGTATGCATGAGTGGGTATACTCATATATTGTTCAAGTTGATGTGAGTGGGTATAATCACATGGAATGAATGATTAATTAAAATGATTCAATGATTGAAGGAATGGATTTATAACACATTAGTGGATTACTTAGGTTGACTCTTCCCCTTGGGTCTTGATTTCATGGGATGCCTCTAGCCTTGTTACCTCATGGATCCTTCTTTCTTGGGATCTTATAGGGCATTCTATTGTCATGATTCTAAGACTACAACCAGTTCCTAACTAGGTTTTCATAATGGAAATCCATGGGGGTTGATGGGATAACTTGGAAAATCTCCTTGAATTCACCCCTTCATATTCATGATATATTACATGGATTCCATAGTCTACTAACACCTTGTATCCAGCCCTTGTGGTCTGTTTCTCACAATATAATGTGGTCATAGGATTCTTCCTTTCACTATATGATGTGGAAATGTGATTCTACTCTTTAATATACAGTGTGTTCATGGAACTCTTGGATTCTTTATACAGCAAGGCAGTGGGATACATGATACGTATGGATGTATGACAAGGCCGTGTGACATGCTTGTTTACATTATTATAGATGAATTTATAGGATATGACTCACTTTTGAATATAGACTTGAATACTATTGGTTTTACTTACTACTGTTGATTTATTCCATGCGTATAAACACTTAATTAGTTGTTGTTCAAACTTGCTAAAACTTTTGTAGAATTGTTGTTCGAATTTTATAAAAAAATGTGGTTTCCTAATGGGATGTTAATCTCACACCATGTTTGGGCCTCCTTGGTGTCCCAAATAGATTATATAGTTTTTGGTGATGATCTAGGAAAGAGTCCCAATACTGGTTGTTGATTGTGGCTTCAAAGCATTGGAGCATACAACCAAGATGAGTTTTGTGATGCTGGGATATCTTTCTATTCATTTTTTCTTTTTCAGACATGTCCTGTATTACATTACCATGTGTTGTTCTAGATTATTTCTAGATGATTGTACTATCTGAATCAAATCATATATTATACCCTTTATGGTTATTGATATGTATTCTTGTCCTGCTTGCCTCTCTTTCCATTGAATGCTGGTTATTTCTCTTCCACTATTTATATTATGTTTGACATAATCTATGATACTTTGGTAAAGGGGGCATAGTATCCCCACTAACTCACCTAAGACCTGACTACTAGTCAGTAGCCTCTAGCACTTGGGGAGATGTTATTGTGGCCATGTGACCAACTGGGTTCAGGGTACTGTTTCAGGTGGAATCTGGGTTTGGGCCGTTACAATGTGGTGTCAGATGCCATTTTTTCTTGTTTGACATACTATTTAGAGAAATTATTAAAGGATAAGAAGGAAATGGATTTGGGTAATAAAACCCTTCCGGGAGTAGCTACCCTATGTACTGGGAATATCCAAATTTCCACTAATTGAGTTCTGATTTTATATATTTTTACTATTACAGTTGATTTTATTTCACTATTGGGTGACACACTTGATTTTTTGCATTAATATTGATGCAATTTTGGGTTCAATTTCAATTTCCACCTGATGAGTTGAGGGTGTTCCATATCATGCATCATATAGATACATGTTTTAATCACATTCCATGCATCATTCCATGTCATCTAGGATGCATTAGATATTTCATGTTGTCGTCATAGTTTATGTGATAATTGTTCCCGATGTTGTGTTAGTTTGGTGCAGTAGATAAAGTTGTGATGTCATCATTCAATCCATAAGGAGTACACGGCCTTATGAATTGGGAAATGAAGCAATGATGAAATCTAAATGTTTAATGAACATGATATTTTCATTGGTCGAATGGGTACTATTTTTGGGACTCTTGCGGTGTTATGGGCCCTCACGGGCTTAATAATTGGTAAACCGTTTGTGGAATTTTCTAAAAACGTGGATACGAAATGGAAATGAAACATGAATGGTGGATAAAGACTTGACATAGACTTGACATTTGAGTGGAAAAGAGGCATAGTTTCTAGTGGTTCTTTGGCTATTCTTTGTAATGTCTAGGATTTAAGAGAAGGTTGTGGGTTAACATGGAAACTTAGAGGGTCTTGACAAGTCATACTCTTTTGAGATTTTTACTTTGATGTTTTTTTCTTGAGGTGTGCATCTGGAATTGAAGAGACATTCTAGAATGACAACCTCTAGTGTTACGTCGTGATGGAGGTAATGACCAAACTTTGGTGATGTTGGGCCATGGGCTACCGATAAATTCTCATGAAGTGATGGTTGTGGAACCTAATGATGTTCCGGACATAGGTGATGAATCATAGTTCCACGACGTTTTCTTTTGGTATATGAATACTTTCTAGGTATCATCGCATTCATCATAGACTATGGATAAGATGGCATAGGTGTTCTATCAATATCCTCACCCCATGTTTTTATATGATGTAATACCACATGTTATGGAGCGATGGCTATAGACCACATTAGCAATTTTTGAGCATTTAGAGAGGCCTCCAGAGTGGAGGTTCATGCTCATGAATTATATGCTACATAGTGCAGCAAAACGCTAGTTTGATGTTTTGAACAAAGTTGATGGAATGAGGAATATGTCTTGGTATGAATTCCAAACCAATATTTATGACTAATTTTACCCCATGACTCATCAGATAGAGTGGGATACTGAGTTAATGCATCTGGATCTCGGTGTGAGGAGAGTTATGGAATACCCGACATTCTTTACAAAGATTCATCAATTTTCCCTGATGTATCTTAATGATGAGCTATCAAGGGTGATGTGCTTTGAGAATGGTCTCAGAAAATCTATAATATCAAATATCAATGTCTTTAGTTTTCCCTATATCATTGAGTTTTCCAATCAGGCATAGATTATAGAGCTAAACCTAAGGGTAGCTGGGGTTATAGAATATGGAAGTGATGTTTCTAGGCCGAATGGGTCTATGTCTTCAGGCATGAATCATTGTTATGAGGCATCCCACGATGCTAGTTCAAGTTAGGTATTAGGTGTATAAAGCTTGTTGTATATCCATCTGTGTGGTAAGGGAGGCCTCGTGAAAAATTGGTCTTGACGCAACCTAGATGAGTGTCGTGTTTGTGGAAGGACGGGGTACACGAAACAGTTTAGTAAGAAGTTCCCTACAGTTATGAGTTGTAGGGTTCAACTTTAATATCGGGTCTAAGACTAGGTTCTTGAGCTCTATGTCAGGTTGGGAGCTGGCGCAGTGTAGGCTGATCAGGCTTGTGCAGTGGTGGTCATGGTTGCGTTATCTAGACATCAGGTTCTCAGAGAAAATAGAGTGGATCAGCTCAGGGTATCCATGTAAGATCACAGGGGCACGATACATGCTATTCTTATGTAGTGAAACCGAACCAAAAAGTGTAGGACCTCAGACCCTCTATGGTGAGTGGTATGATCTTAGTAGTTTCTACTATTGTATATTCTCTTTTTGATATAGGTTCCTCTGACAGATTTATCTCTGCACAAGTGGATAAAATCTTTGGGAATGTGGTTTTTCCTTTTGTGGGTTTTTGATTCTAGAAACACCCTTTTGAGTAAGAACGGGTGATGAGTTCTAGTGTATTGAGTGTCCCCGTGAAGCTGGAGGAAGTAACTTCATCATGGAACATTATTCTCTCGATATTATAGGGGTTAATTTCATTCTTATAATGGAATAGCTTGTGGCTTATCATGTGTACGTTGAATACTATCACATATGGGTGACTTTCAATTCCCAACACAATGTAGTGTATATCCACATGGGCAATAGGGTTGTCCAAGCAAGAAAATATGGACCCGAGCATTGTTGTTTTGGCGGTATGATAGCCCAAATTTCATGTTTGTTTTTGTATGATTAGGGAGCGGGTTTGGTGGAAATTCCTCATGTGGTTAAGTGTTTTAGATATGTTTTTAAAGAATACTTTTCTAGTTTTCCTCTTGAGTGATATGTGGAGTTATCCATTGATCATATACTTGGAGCTCTGCCACTATCCATTCCACCTTACGGTATGGATATGATGGATTTACTCGAGATCAACAGGTAGCTAGAAGATTTTGACGAAATGGGGTTTACCAGACCCAGTACTTATCCATGGGGTTATCAAGTCCATTTTGCATAAAAAAAGAAAAAGGAAATCTTAGGATATGTGTGGATTATCAGAAACTGAACCACCTGGTGATAAAAATATGATATCCTTAACCTTATATAGGTGACCTCGTTGATCAGCTTCATGGTTCTCGAGTGTTCTCGATGATATACCTGAAGTTAGGATATCACCAATTTTTTGTTCAACCTATATACATACCTCATACAACCTGTAGTCATAGGTATGGGTTATATAATTATCTGGTTATGTTTTTGGTCTAATGAATGTGCCATAAGTTTTCATTGCGTTGATGAACTGAGGGTTCCATTGTTACTTGGATTCTTTTGTATTGGTTTTCATGCAACATATCGTGGTGTATTCTCCTAATCAACATGATAATGAAAACCATATTGAACTTGTTTTGACTACACTGAGAGAGAATCAGTTATTTTCTGAGATCACAATGTGCCACTTTTGGATCGATGAGTTTCACTTCCCAGGTCACCTCATCTTGATGATAGGAGAGTAAGTGGACCTAGATTAGGTGAGAGCAGTAGTTTCCTAAGAATAACCATAGAATTGTTTTGACATAAAAAGATTCTTGGGGCTATATGGACACTATAAGGGATTTATATAGGCATTATAATGCTTATAATATCTGTTTATGGGATTTACTATGAAGGGTATGATGTTCATGCGGTCAGAATCATGTGAGGCAACATTTTAGGAGCTAAAAGATGGTTGAAATTAGCGCATATCCTAATACTACCATATCAGGGAAAGAGTTTAACTGTTTATGGTGACGCTTCAGGTATTATGCTGGGGGAAGTGCTGATACAGAGAGGTCGAGTCGTGGCATAATAGTCTTTGAAGTTGAGGCCTCATGAGAGGAACTACCCTACGCACAATCTCGAGTATGTTGTAGTTGTTCTTGAATTGCATTGTTGGAGGCCCTATTTACAAGGGGAGCATTTTTTTGGTGTACACAGACCACAAAAGCCTCATGTATATCTTTACGCATTGTGATATTAATTTTAGGTAGTGAAGGTCGGTGGAATACCTACAATACATTGAATTAGAGCATTCCTACACTCCTAGAAAGAGCAATGTAGTAGTTGATGCATTGAGGAGGAGGACTCAAATATAGGCAGTGCATTAGGCCAACAGTGAGTTGAAGCTTATGGCGTTGTTCTCTGAGATGCATCTGGAGGTTCAAAATAGATAGGGGAAGGATTTTCATTCAACCTTAGCTGTTACCTCTAGCCAATTAGACAAAGTGATGTTGAGGTAGCTATCAGATTCTAAATTCCTAGTTCTACAATATGGTGTTAAATGAGAGGACCCTCCTTCTGGTTGGATGGTAGGTGATGAAGATACCATGAATATCCATGATTGTGTTTGGGTTCCAATGGATATACATGAAGATCTGATACAATTAATTCATGCTTTGTCTTGGGAAATGCATCTCGGGGTTACCAAGATGTACCGTGACCTGTGACGATTATAGAAGTGGATGGGAATGAAGCGGGATGTAGCTGGTTTGGTTACTAGGTGTTCCACCTGTCAGTGGGTGGCTGTGGAACATCAGTGACCATATTGGATTTTATAGTATTTACATATTCCAGAGTGTAAATGGTGTGATTTATCTATTGAATTTGTGAATGGTTTACCAAGGACACCTCGAGGCAATGACACTATGTGGGTTGTCGTTGACAGGATCATGAAGGATACACATTTGATTTCGGTCAAGGAAACCTACTGTGTTGATGATCTTGGGAATTTGTTCATCTAAGAGTGGTATGACTTCAAGGGGTCCCCGCATAATCAGTTCATATAGAATCATGATTTATGTATCATTTCATGCATAGTTTTCAGAGTTAGTTTGGTACACATATGCTTCTAAGACCAACATTCCACCCTTAGACTGATGTCCAGTCGGAGCGTATGATACACGTGGTAGAATTCATTCATGATCTTGTGTTCTGGATTTCAGTGGCACATGGGAGACGTAAATTTCCCTGGTATAGTTCCCCTATAATAATAGTTATAAAGCGATGACACATATGACACCTTAGGAGGCTTTATACGATATTCCAAGTCATTATCCCCTGGTTTGTTAGAGGCAAGAGAGGTAGCTTTACTGGGACTGTATCTCATGCATGAGAATTCTGAGTTAGTCCAATTGATTCAGAAGTAGATGGATTTTAAATATTCTCATTATAAATCATAAAACAATCACTGCAGACAACCTCTTGAATTCGAGGTTAGGGATTGGGTTTTCTTGAATGTTTGACCATGGTTGGGACACAGGATAATCTGGAGAAATGGTAAACATTCACATAGATATATCGCGCCATTTGATATTTAGGAGAGATTTGGTGTGTTTCCTATTGGTTTAAATTATCTTGTAGGTACCAAGACATTAATTACGTCTTCCATATATCTCATCTATGCAACTATCACTCATATCCATCTCATGTATTTTCTGCCCGATGAGGTTGAGCTTTAGGTTGATGCATCCATTGAGGAGCATCTGTGTTTTATATTTAACATATATATGAAGGTTCGATAAGTCCGATCAGTTCATCTAGTATAGGATCAATATAATCAAAACCATTTACAAGATGAGACTTGGGAGTGGGAGGTCGGCGTACCTGCTCAGTGGCCGATGTTTATTTTAGAAGAATGTTGACAATCTTTTAAAGAACAATTTTTGTGAAAATTTCTATAAGGGGGACGATTGTAAGATCCTGGGTATTTATTGAGGAAAAAATATTTCTTCATAGCTAAATGTGTAAACCTTATTTTTGGGTTAGAACCTAACTCAAGATATGGGCCGGTTGGGATGTTTTTGGTAGAAAAGGGAAAAAGGCTGGGAACTAGATGTAGGGAAGGTACACATTGTGTACTTGGCCTATATGCTATCTACTTACAGTACACGACTTATATTGGGCCGTCATGACATGTACCCTATCTGGTCCAGAAAAAAAGGGAATTACACGTTTTTAACTTTGACTACACATCGTGTACTTTCCTAGTGGGTTTTTATATAAAAGAGGTAGAAGCCTCATATTTATATGGGCATATTTTTTTCCCTAGTGTTTTGAACCCAAAACCACTCAAAACTAATATTTATTATCTAGAATCCATTCAGACATCTATTCAAGTGATGTCAATCATGTTGGAACCACATCAGTAAGTACTCGGTTTTCATTATTTGTTCTTGATTATTCAGAACAACGACTATTCAATTTGGATTTAGGATTATATACCCTAATTTATTGTTCTTGATTTGTTATTCAAATTTCTTCCAGACTAGGATGATCAAGGACTTGATACTTGACTATTTTTCTATTACTATGGTGAGGTTGGTGGTCTATAATCTTTTTTTTATTATTCCTTTAAGGAATTTGATAGATATTCTGTTCATCGAACATTCTAGTGCGACCCTATTTTTGAGTGACCTACTTTCCATAGGCTTAGTCAGACTTAGTTAGGATTCTCGTAGGTTGTTTTAAGTGCATTGACACCTGTTACATTATTCAAGGTCACCCAAGGGGTGAACATTTAGTAAATAACGTATTTATGCATGTTTAAACCACATAAGGGGTGTTTTCATGTGCTTACCTAGTTAAAAGAATCTTTTTAATTCCTTTTTTGGTAGAATGACTATATTAAGATATTCAATTCATCCTTTCTCAATGAATATCATGTTATTACTTTTCTATTTTGATATTTTTATTGTTAAATATATAATTTGGGAGGGTATACCTGTATAAAATGATTGTGTCATGTTAAATGTTTTATATGGGAGGGTATTCTCATATGCTTGTTTTGATAAGTGGTTTTCATGAGTGGGTAAACTCCTGGATTATGTTGGTTGATGTGAGTGGGTATACTCACAAGGATGAAGTTTTTAATTTGAATGATTGAATATTTGAATGAATGAATTTGGAACATAGCAGTGGACTAATTTGGTTGGCTCTGCCCCTTGGGTCTTGATTCCTTTGGATGCCTCAGGCCTTGCTTCCCTGTGGATTCTTCTTGCATGGGTTCATGTAGGACTTTATATTTTCATGCTCCTAGGAAATCATCTAGTGCCTAACCGAGATTCAACAATGGATTCTCAGGGGACTCGTTAGAATTATTATGAAAATCTCATTGTATTCACCCTTATTTGGTCTATATATATTGCATGGATGACATAGTCTACTGACACCTGGGATCCACCCATAGAGATCTACTTTTCACTATAAATCATGGCCATGGGATTCTACTTTTCACGACATAGCATGTTCGTGGGAGTATACGCTTCACTATACGACGTGGTCGTGGGTCTCTGGACTTCTTTATATAGTGAAGTAGTGGGTTAGAGGATACAAATGGATGTACGGTGTGGCCATGTGACTTGCTTGTTTAATTTTTTATACCTGTCCTGGTAGGAGATGACACTCTTTTTCCGGTAGCCCTGAGACCTATTTGGTTTTACTTACTACAATAGATTTATTCCACGGGAATACAAAATTATTTACTGGTAGATCACATTTTCTTACACTTTTATAAAATTCTCTTTAGAACTATAAAGACATGGGTGGTTTACTACTGGGATTTTTATCTCGCACATTATTAGGGTCCTCAAGTACCGAAACAAATTATATAGTTACATGTGATGATATGGGAAAGAAAATAAATAATGGTTTTTGAATGTGTCGTTGGATCATGGTAGCATAGGAGAAACCTGAGGCTTGCGATGCTGGGATATCTTTCAAGTAATTTATTCTTTTTGGGAGTTGTACTGTATTGTATTTACTTGTTCTAATCTGGTTACTATCTATATACTTGTACCATCTTCATCATTTTTTATGAGACCCTTTTTTATTACTGATACATATTCTTGTTCTTCTTGCATTACTTTCTATTCACTACTGGTTATTTTTCTTCAACTATTTAAATTTTGTTCGACTTTCCCTATGATACTATGGTAATGGGGGTATAGTCTCCCCACTGACTCAACTAGGCCCTCGCTACTAGTGGGTAACCTCTAAAATTTGGGGAGATGTTCTTGATGCCATGTGACTGGTTGGGCTCACGACCCCATTTCGGGTGGCATCCAGGTCTGGGATGTTACAGTTTTGAAATAAAACATTGACCATGTGAGTGATCTTGTTTCATATATCATTATCTATATTATTTAAAATCATCACCAGTTGTTACTCATTAGAAATTTCATGTTCAAAAATTATGACCTCTCTATTTAGTACATATGATGAATCTTGTATGCACTTTCTCAGTAGAGATTCAGGGAACACATGGTGAACTTGAGATAGGATTGGTGGAAGAAATAATGAATAGGCTACCATCCCAGCATAATCAAAAATTTCCAAGGGACTGATATATCTAGGAACTAGGTTTTATTTATATATCAATCCAATAATTTCCCTTTGGCTTTTATTTTATCAATTTACACTTCATCTCTCAATTTAATAATTACGTATGAATTTTTTATTCTCGAAGAACTAATGAATTACAAGAACCATAATGGAATGATAATTGATTCCATATATCTATAGTTTTCATAATAATATTTTAAACTTATTATCCAATATGTATAAATATTCATAAGATGATATAATACATTAATATATAATAACTCATCTAAATTTCTACATAAACCATTCTATAAATGGTTATCTTTATGACCCTTAAAAAATAAAAAATTTATAAAAAATGTAAGTAAATTTTACAAATATAAAATTAACTTTAACCACCGAAATATCATTTTTTATATATTAGTGGTCACATCCGAAGTATGTGAATACCTTGGTCATTTATTATTCCAATCCATGCTAATAAATAGAATTACCCTAATGACTCAATGAGTAAATACATGCTTCTTCATTCCATATATAAAACCACATATTATTATGTATATTTATTAAATCTGAAAATGAAATAAACTCCATCAATGGAGACTTAAAATAACCTTTAAAAAAATAATTTATCAGTTCGGAGGTCATAATTATATCTAATACACATTATCCATATTAATCATATCATTACCAAAACTAAATAAAAATTTATCAACATTAGGGACATATTAAGGGAAATCGTATCTTAATCATGTGTTTTCTATAAAAACAATTTATAATTAAATAAATTTCTAGGCCATCAGTAATATTCAACATATTTTTTGAAAATGAATAATGAATATATATATATAGAAAAATTATTATATATTCTATGACCCATTTAATATAATTATTTAATTGAAATACATAAATACATCAATAATACAACTTCATTAATAAAAAATGAATAAATAATATCCACCTTATTCTTTAATACCTCATTCGTTTCATATGTCATTTTGAGTCCATTCATCATCAATAAAAAACCATTACATGTACTACCTTGATGATACTCTCTTTGAGCATTCTATGAAGGAAAATAATTTACATAATTCCCATTTTATCCACATTTATTACACTATACCATTGAGGATTCGTTATGAAATCTATTATTATAATCCATTATGTTGACTGAAATATTCATTTTCCCTCTAAAATATCTTACTATATTCCCTTTTTCTCCAAACATAATACATCTTCTATTCCTTTCAGACTTACCCTAGAGTGCTTATTCCCATATTTTCAACATATATGAAACACAATATTCTTTCATCCATGGTCTTCACAACCTAAACACTCAAAGAACACTATCATTATATTATTGGGTGAGTCAAAGGGTTAGTTAAGGTTCTATATATTAATCAAATATCATGATAAATGATTATGAATAATCCCAATATACATCACTCCAATAATCTTCCCATTTTGTTGCACATCAACACATTGTCTATAAAATTAAACATTAAATATGTCCCTCAATATTCCCTACATTTACTAAAATAAAACATATCATAGTTTCAGTGACACAAATAATTACTGGAAACCACATAATCATAAAAATTCACTTAAAGGAGGTCTAAATCGTGAAACATTTTTTAAATATATGAATCCTTAGGTTTTACGAAGTTCTTTCATGGTTATTATTCAATTCCTTCATAATGATTCAAAAATACATTTTTAATTTCTAAATAATATCCCCTGTGAGGGTCCAGCTAGGTGTAAATAAAATCCCATTATTGGGCACCTAGTGACAATGGAGTCCATATCAATGAACCCATTCTAGAGTTATTACCCCTAGGTACCTCTATACCAGGACCACAACCACATATCGTATCTTGAGATGGAAATAATTTCTTGGAAACCACACTCTCTATCCTTGACAAAAATTCATGTATATTTTTCTATGCATTGAATTTTCATTATAGTTCTCTATAATGTATTATCATCCTAGTTTAAAATGGTTTAACTAACATTTCTCTGATACCAACTTTTGTGACCCAAACTTCTCATATATAAATATTACATATTAATATATAAATATTTCTTTCATGAAAAATTATCCGTTCCATAATTATTTAGGTATAGTGCCTTTAGACACTTGGATACATAAACTACTGCTTCATAAGTTAGATACATCATTTCCAACTACGTTCTACATAACTATAAATCTTCTCATATAAATCCAACATATTACCTTTTTTAATATATTGGATAAAGGAAACACATTAATGGGATTTATTAGATTTTATGTAATTATAGTCAAGGAAGATATCATTATATCATGAGAATATGGGTATGAGACCATGAGAAAAACATTTAAAAACCATTCTCTTCAAATCATAGATCAAAAAAATGAGTTATGTCATAAATCATTACAGTTCATAAGACATAAATCATAATGAAATAAAATTCCATGTTCCATGATAGCTTAAAATTGGAATAAGTCATAGATTTGTGGCCAATAAATATTCATTTAAAGCCTTATGTCAGAGATACCCACCAAGATATTCATAACATGACATGGCTGGGATGACCACCCATTTAACTACTTTCGGATTGGGATAACCACCTTTATAACCTTTGTGTAAGATTTGGACAACCCTCTGTGTAACCTCTTAGCTCATATAACATTAATTATTATCCAATTAATTGGATGGGTATATAGTACCCACCCCCACATATTTAAAATCATACACAAGTGTTCCACAATATCATAAAACATTCATCATATAAGAACACATGAAACGAAAAGGATTTCATAAATCATTTTGTTATAGCACAACCCATGAAAAAATGAATTTCATACACATCTTTTAATCATAAACATAATCCATCCAAATAATGTATAAATTTTTCATCATTAGATTATATACCCGGTAATGATTTTGTAACAACAAAGGATGTAATCTTAGATAGAAAACTATTTTAAAAAAAAAATCACAGAGAAAATTTATTAAGGAAAATATATTTTTTAAAATATTTCATAAATACCTTTAATTGAAAATAACCTTCAAAAAGTATAAAAGAAGGTTAAAAAATCATTGAATTTTATTTTGAGGAAAATATCCTTTATAATTTGTAAAACAGTTCATTTAAATATAAAACATTTTCAAAATAATTTTATTTAAAAATAAAAATTTTATAAAATAAAATAATAGTTAATAAATAAATTAAATTATTTCTTGAGTAATATTACCTTTCATTAAAAATTACGTTTTTAATAATATAAATTATTGAAATATTGTAGAAATAATTTTATTTTAAAATAACCATGAAAAATAATAAAGGAATATTTCAAAATAATTTAAAAAATATAATGATGAAAATATACTTTACACATTTAAAAAAACATTTTTAAAACACAAAACTCTTTCAAAATTAATTTTTGTGAAAATAAGATGTGAAAATTATATAGGATTCATTAAAAATAATTTAAAAAACATCATGAGGTATATATTATTTCCCATTTGAAAAACACATTCTTGAAATAGAATAAAATTTTAAAATACATTAATTTGAAAATAAAATTTAGAACTTATAATGTTATCTTTAAAATATTTTGTGGTTTGGATAGAGGTAAATTTTGTGCACTTAAAAATAATGATTTCTTTCATTTTTATGGTAGAATCCAAATGAGGCTTGTTCTGAAAATGACAGGAAGATTCCATTTAATTTTTTTAATAAGATAAAAAATTATTAAAAATGACATAAAAAAATATATAGTAGAATTAAATAAATTAAATTTTTTTTGTAAACAAGGATATGGAAGAAAAATGAGTTTTCAACCAATGAGATAAATAATGTCCGTTTTTTTTATTTTTTATGGAATCATGAGTACATAAAGAGAAGAAAATGTAGGAAAAAGTATTATCTCAAGACCATACTAATGGATAATAAAATTAATGAGTTTTTTTGAGATATGGATCATATTATTTGTTTATATAAATTGTAATCATAAATTATCACGATGAATAATGAGATCGTATTATCAATCCAATAAAACATTGATAACTTTAGAATAATATTCACTATTCATATATAACATCAAAGAAAAATGAAATTTCATTATTAGAATGATATTAATGATATATCATGTAAATGGTTTTTATGTATTCCTTATAAAATAATATAGCTGCATAACATATAACACATTTCCTAAAGAAGACAAATTGAGAAAAAAATTCCCTACCTTAAGCCTTGACTTCCTTTGTACAAGCTTAAACCTCTTGTATAATAAATATATTTTTGTTATAGATATTTTATAGAACTATATATATATATATATCAATCCTTGTATTAAAGTTTCCTATCATTTTATTAACTATTTATTAAAAAATCCATGTTAAAATCATGTTTTGTGCAATTACTGATTCATTTTTCATGTTTTTTTATTTTTTATTTTTGATCCTATTATGTTGATAATTGTTAAATGATATCCTTATAATTAAAAATTATATATATATATATAATATATTTATTTTATATTTATTTAAATTAATACAGAAAATTTAGAGATAGAAAATGAATTACACCATTCATGGAGACGGTTGACCGCATGTATGCATGATCATTTTTTCTATTATATTAATCGATTGAAAAAATGTAGTAGTAAAATATCATTTCATGAAGGTAGGTTTAATTTGTTTTTTCAACTGAAATCCTCTTTATCATGGTAAATATGCACTATGTTCTATGGAAGTTACCAGGAGCGTATGGGGTTTGTTCAGAGCCTAGAGTTCTGAAAAATGGGCAAACACGTTAGGAAGCACGGTAACTGCATGATTGGTAAAAATTGTGTCAGGTAACTTTGAGTGGATGTGGGATGCATGAATTTTATACAATCATGAGACTCTAGGTTTAAGACTATGTGAAAAACTACAGAGGTTGGATAGTGTAATTTTTCACGGTTTACACATGTTTATGCAAAATTTGTGCCTTAACCATATAGGGTATTTTCTTATGTAGTGAGGATAGAATGGTTCGAACATGGTTTTTCCAAACTTCGTGGCCAAACCGTCTTCCAATATTTTATGAGTGAAATTTCTATATTTTCCATAATGAATATTTTAGCAAAATTTTCATTTCTCATCTCTTCATTCTAGTGGATTCTTCTTCACCCCTCTCTCATTGATCACCCAAACATTTTATCATAGAGATTGAGATATCTACCATGTAAAATTTATGAATCAATAATAATTGAATTAGTTAAGTAGATATAGGTATGATGTACCTTACTCTCCAATACTATTTCAATTTATCTTCTATTCCATTACAGTTTTATGTGCATGCTATTTTTTCCTATTTTCAGGGTGTCAGACTATTTCTTCAATTTATCTCATCCTAATTCAAAAATGAGGAATATATTTATTGAGAAGTCATAAAAATCCCTAATGTAGGGGGTATCATATTTTTCACCCTAAAGTTATATTATTTTCGCAGTTTTACAATTGTGTTGAACGTAGGCCTTTGTCGCACATCGCTTTAAAATTTATTTTTTCAATTTAAATTGTTATAAGCACATTTTTATACTCTAAAGGATAGTTATAAGTAATTTTATGATTCCAAACTCAATAATAGAGATCCCTTAGGGGTGATGGATTGAATTTACCCTTTTTAATTAATTTTTCAAATGTCCTGGATTCCTCATAAGCATTCATATTGGGTTGTATTTTAATTGGACCACTATTATCGAAATTTTTAATAAACCCAATGACCTATAAAGTGCATGGATTGATTTATAAATAGAATTTATCATGTAGGAAATTTCCGAACTGGAAAAGAACCTTATAATTTCCTCATTGACACTTATTAATTGGTCTTCTATGTATTTCACTATTAAATGACTTGTATTAAAATTTTTATTTTATTCAAGATGTATTCCTTTATTGAAATGATTTTAATGATTTTAATTTAATGAATTATAAATGGATGGAAAATCCACACTGATCATTTCTAATTTTATTAAATGAATATATTGAATAGTGATTCCCATGTTACTTTGGGATTTGTGATTATAAAGCATGCGAGGTAATGCCTTATGTATGTTATTATAAATTTGATTATGGACTTGATATAGGCTATGGAATTTTGGTAAGGGTTCTATTGGTACTAATGATTCAATATCCCTTACATAGGGTGTTGAACATGACATATCACTCCATTGAATCTATTTGGATAGTGGAAATGGCGCACCACAACCCCGATTTCGGGTTTATCCTGACGACACACCCACCTCTCGACTAATGATTGTGATGTTCGTAAATTTTAATAGGATGTAGGGAATGTATACTTTTACTTGAGGTTTTTGAATTTTTAGACTATTTATGGATGTCTCAGTTAAGCCACGGTCCATCCAGAACCAAGTATTCCAAATATATGACCACTTACATCCACACATACATGGTCCAAATTGGTTAATGAAATATATATATATATATATATTATTACTACATATATAGTTACAAGTAAAACACCATTTCCACCCATGATCTAAGGAAGGTAGATCTACCACGTGTCCTTTGGGAACTTGAGCATGATGGTATTTATTTTTTTAGAATATTTAATTATTTATTTATACCAGGTCATTGTTTATCTTTGAGAACAACTTGTATTACATAAAAAAACTGATGGTGGTGGCCTACTGGTATTTTTATCACAACCAACACGAGCTTCCATCAGTACTCGAGTATAATATTTAGCTGTTCATCTATATAACCTTCCTTTTCTAATTTATTATGTCTTTTGTATATTCTATTTTTTGTTATGATTGGTTATATTTATAGAATTTGGTGTCCTTTTATATCATGATTAAAATATTTTATGTTTATTATTGTTATCAAATTTTCCACTATGATATGATGGTATAGTCTCCCACTATAACATTTTTACAATCTCACTACTAGTCGGTAGCCTTTGGCATATGGGTAGGCATGCTTGAGGCCCTGTGACTCACCAGACCGGGCCCCCAGTTAAGTAAAAATTGGTTTGATATGTAACAAAGTGGTATAAGAACATTATTTTTACTTTCTCATATAGTTTGGGTATTATATAGAAGACTAGGGTTTAAAGAGATTTGGAAATTACCATGTCCCTGGATGTAGCTAACCCATGTGCAGGGGAAACACAAACTATATAGGACGGGTAATTTTTATTATTTATTATTCCATTTATAGTTGATACAAATTCTCCATTGGGTGGAACATATGTATTATGATGTAGTTGATATTGGTGGTATTAAAATAATTATTTATTTTACATATTCCTGATTAAATGAGGGAATTTCATAACATGCATCATTATAGGCACAATAGGACTAATATGCCATGAATTTTTCCATGCAACATTTATTTCATGAATGCATTTTCTTGATTTATTTTTTCAGTGCCTTTTTTATTTATAGAATTGGGCTGATCATCCATGATGTAATTAGAAAACATAATTGAATCTTAATGTGTCATCCTTATCCTTATAGTTTTTTCTTGAATAGGTTAAAAAGACACCTTAAGAATTCAATTATGGAACATGGATCCATGGACCATTTTACACATGGTATAGAACATTTTGTGGTATGGTTTATGTGGATTCCATATTTTGGTTCATAAGATGTATGAGTCGTAATGTATTTTAAATGCTGATCTATCTTATTAAACCATTTAAAGCAATTTAAATACTTAAATAAGGAAAAGGTTTAAAAAATGACAGTTAGGAGAAAATGGACATCTTATACAGTAAAATAAATACTTAGAAATAAACCTTGTATTTGTAGTGGGTAGTGGGTCATCACATAAATTCTTTTTTACATTGTGGTCTCTTCATCCGCCCAGAACTAGCTTTTGGAGGAGGCAAAAAGGAGTGATTTTTTCTAGAGGAGGGCCATGATCCTATTACAGTTTATTATATGTAAACTTTTCTGCTATTAAAACATTTTCTAAATTGTATTTTTTGAATTGTAGAATCATTCCTCCACTACAACCCTTAGTCACAAGACCTAAAGGTGGTTGGGACCATGCTTTCATGGAGGTCGTACATGAGGTTCCATGGATTCATCCAGTGGTGTGACATTTGGAATCTCTCACTATTCATGTTATGGGAACTAAAGCCTAGTTGTGATATGGTTTTAGACATATGTTATTGAATATGAATGGTTTTTTTAAACCTTCCCTGATTATGGTAGATTTAAATCAGTATTTTTATGAGTATCATCCTACGACTTTTTAGGGGGATGGAAAACCACATGCTGTAGATGCATGGATCCAATCTATCCAATCTATATTTGAGTATCTAGAGATTCATACAGAGACGATGGTCAAATGTTCATCTTATATTCTATGTGATTATTCCAATCAGGGTGGGATATAATTTCCCAAGCATATCAGAATAGAGATATAGTTTGGGGGAGATTTCTAGACTTTCTCCTATGATTATTTATTTCCCCAGACTAGAGAGTTGACAGAGCTAGAGAATTAATGAACCTTCATGAGTGAGGAATGTCTGTTATAAAATACACTAAACACTTTACTGAGATGTAGAAATTTTATCCCACTCCATTTTGTGTTGATCTCATGACCACTAAAATATTTTTAGATGGGACGGTATACTCCAACCAGTTATAGGTTGATGTCGTTTGGTTGATGACCATATTAAAGATAGCCAACCGAGAACTTAATATAGAGAAATAATTTTGAGATTTTGATTGTGTTATTTAGGGTGGATTTACACCTAGATATATCAGATATTCTTGTTCTGGGAGAAGGATAATTTTTGAGACTACACAGGGAGATAACAGCAGTCAGACTCCATCCAATGACAACATTCTGATATTTCCTAGTTAGGGATTCTTGGAGACATGAAACCTCAGTGCTTATGAGATCCATTTGAATATATAGGATGCAATATAAGGTAACATATAAAATGATTCTTCATAACATTTCCATAAGTTCCTAGTGAGAGGGTATTTACTCATACCCTGTGTTCAAAAGAATGAACAATAGGGTCATTCCCAGAAGGCAGTTCGAAAACCACTGGCCACTCAGGCCGAGTCGGTGGTTGAGGAAGAGATATTCAAATTCATGATACCCAAAACAAATATATTGGGATTTATTATAGATGTAAGATAGTGACTTAGGGCCATAGTATATGCTAGTTACCTGTAGTCCAGGATATTCCATAGAAGTAGAACACTGGACGTTCTACATTACGCAGTAGTATTATAATTGCCTCTACTTTAGTGTTTGATTTTTTGACACATGCTCATCTTACACTTTATATCTCATAATATTATGATGATTCTAGAACTCAATTTCAAACAATTATATGGCATTATGATTATAAAGACCATGTTAGGTATCTGATTATAGGTTGTTCTCTTTTGTATGGATTCTCCACATAAGTTAGGAAAATAAGTTTTCATATGGAATATATTTATACTCAACATGAAGGGATTTGTTATAATCCTTGGGTCAGATTAGTTAGTTCTGTATCGAGCACACATATAATTCAATCATCGGAGGGTTATGTTTACATCAACCGAGAGATGTTGACACACACATAAGAGATAATGGGATATGAGAGCTATGTGATCTGGACCCGATCAGTAGAGGCTGGGTAGTGTGACAACATAGGTCTCCAGTATTTTCCAGGATGACTAGGGTTTATGAACTGTATTCTTCCTCTTTCATTGGATCATTTAATCTATGAATTTCTTGAAGACTACTTCAATCTACCTTCAGTGCGAGAGGTAGTTATTACCAATAGCTTATGATTAGAGAATAAAAAGTTGCCATTCATCCATATAGGATGGAACCTTTTTATATTCATGAACTCAAGAAGAAATTGGAGGATTTAGAAGCTAAATTCTTCATACACCCCATCGAGTCTAAATGGAGTTCACCAATCATTTTTACCCAGAAGGAGGATGGTACCCTTAACCATTGCATGGGTTACCATCATTTGAAAAATCGCACAGTAAATAATCAATATCAATTTCTAAAAATAGACACACTCTCTAATTAGCTCCAAGGAGAGAGAGTGTTTTCCAAGATAAATCTAATACCATTATATCATCTGTTATGTGTCATGTCCTCATGCACACCTCACAAAGATTTCAGAAGTAGGTATGGTCTATATGTGTACCTAGTCCTACATTTCTAATTCATGAACTCACCTGTAGTCTTCGAGGCTCTAATGAACATGGTTTTCCACCCAATTTGATTTCATTTTATATAGTCTTTGTTAAATATATCTCATTGTTTTATCTCACTAAACACGAACATACCAACGATCTTGAGATCATGTTGAATAAACTAAGAGAGAATCATTTCTATTCTATGATTATTAAATTCCACTATTGGATAAAAATAGTCCACTTTTTTGTTTACATTATCTCATTGTCATGACTTTTACTAGACCTTGAAAAAGTGAGAGATTTAGTATCCTAAGAGAAATACATGAATATATTTTCAATTTATAGGTTCTTGGGGATAACTAGGAACTAAAGACTCTTCATCTAGGATTTATCAGATCTTTTAGTGTCACTTATGGGATTTGAAAATAATGTTGTTAAATTAACATGGTCACATGTTTGTGAAGAAACCTTTATGGAGTTGATGGGTAGATTTACATCAGCACTGATACCATTTAAACTAGAACCAGGAAAAAAAATATTGTTTACTATGACACATTAGATATCATCTTGGGAGCTATTATGATTTAAGAAAAGTGAGTTTTCATGTACATGTATCATCATTTGAGGCCTCATGAGAGGAAATACACAACACCAGACCTTAAGAAAGAAATTGTAGTCCATGATCAATGTCATTGTATATAATATCAACTTGAAGAACCTTTTGTGGTTTTCATTGATAAAAAAATATACAATTACAAATTTACACAGCAACATCTAAATCTCAGGTAGGGAATATGGATTGAATACATGAATTAGGTTTATTTTGAGCTTGCTTACATGCCTAGTGTGGGAAATGCAGTAGCTGATTCTATAACCTGAAATACATAGATAGAGGTGGTTCAGGAGTCTAGTGGTGAATATAAGGTCATGGATTTGTTTTCAGATATGCACATAAATCTTCAAAAGGTTTATGGTTATATTTTTCTCATATCCTTAGCAGTGCCGTCTACTACTATGGAAGAAGTGATAATGAGAGAACTATAAGGTCCCATGGGCCTTTCCCTATGAGAAAGAAACTCAGATGATGATAAATATTCAATTTCAAACATTGATTGGGTTGACACTCTAATATTCCATGATTGTGTATGGGTCCAATCTGACATCAAAGAGGAGGAGATGCATGAATTTTATGCCTCATAATGTGAAGTTCATCATAGAGGTTCCAATATGTATTGATATTTATAGTGAAAATATTGGTGTCATGGTATAAAATGGGATATTTTCAGCTTCATCACATGGTGATCCACATGTCTCTAGGGAAGGTAACACATCAACATCATGAGGGTATTTTTTAGCTTCTTCCCATTCTTGAGTGGATATGGGAAGATGTTTATATGGATTTCATGACAGTTTTACCCAAATCAATTCATTGAAATGATATAGTGTGGGTTTTCATTAAAAATTTGATGATGTTTTCATATTTCTTACAAGTGTTAGAGACATTCCTGATAAATGAGATAGATGGGATATATGTCAAAGACGTTGTGCGTCTTTATGGATCTCATCAATCTATCATTTTTTATAGGGACACAAACATTACATCACTTCTATGTAACATGTTGCTTTAGGCCTTGGGTATATATTTGTTTCTGATCAAGACCTATCAGCCTCATATAGATGATCATATCGAAAAAATGATTCTTGCGATAGAAGACATGCTATGTGAATGTGTTCTATAATTTTTGGGTTCTTTGGATAAACACATTCCCCTTTTGGATTTATATTATTATAACATATTTTATGATTCCATAGAGATGGATCCTTATGAATCCTTATATTTTATAACATCACATTCATCTCTTTACTGGCTAGTGGTAAGGTATAAATACTTTTTTAGGCCTCGTCTCATTCATGAGACTACATAGATGGTCCAAATGACCAGAAAGCATATGATGAAAACTCAGTCTAGACAACATTCATATGCTATCAAAGTCCAGTGACCTATCATGTTCGAGGCTAGAGACCGGGTTTTCTTGTAATTATCACCTATTATGGTCCATATATGTATTTAGAGTAAGGTTAAGATATCAAATAGGTTTATTAGACCCCTTGAGTTTGTGAATAAAATCGGACTTGTGAATTACCAGCTATGATTTCCTCAGAGATACAAGTCTATGAATTATTTATTCCATGTATCTCATATTTTCCAATATAATCTTGACCAATCACATGTATTTTAGCCGGATGATGTTTAATTGGATGTAAATTATTCCTCATAGGTGTATGTAGTTTGTATTATTAATAAAAGCATGAAAACAATATGAGGAAAGGTTGAACTATTGGCATGGGTGCTATGGAAGCACGATCTGGTAAAAGAAGAGAATTTGTAGTATAAAGATGATATTTGAGCTCAATGACTGGACACTTTGTAGATAATACCTCTTTACCTTCAGAAGGCTACCTTTAGGACAAGTTTCTTTAAGGGTGAGAGGTTGTATTGACATGTCATTTAATAGTGGTATGAATATTTTTTTTTTCAATTAGAATCCTTTTTTATCTTGGTAAACATGCACTATAGAATAAGGAAGGTTCCCAGAGTATCTATGAATTTTTTATATACTGATGTTCTGGAATGTGGGAAAACATGGTAGGTCCCGCGGTTAGTAGATACCATGCGGTCTAACCGTACAAGTTCCCTTTGAGAAGTAAGGGGATGAAATGTTTTTATAAAACTATGAGAACCTATACACATTACCATGTGAAAATTTAAGAAGTATAGAAAATGTAATTTCCCATAGTTTGTTGATGGTTAGATAAACTATGTTCCTTAACCATATAGCGTCGTTTTATAAGCAGTGAGGATAACATTGTTTTACAAAACCATGAGACCAAACTATGTGCCCCAAATTTTGGGGGTGAAATGTAAAAATCTAATTTGTTTAATCTTTTAAATCAATTTTCTTTTCACTTTTCCTCAAACTAGTAGATTCTTCTTATTCCCTTTCTTATTGAGCTCTGTAGATTTTTAATATAGGGATTAGAATATACCCTATGTCTGAAGAAAGAATCAAGATCTGTTAAAGGAATTATATATCTAGAGAAATGATTGTTCTTCCCCAAAATTAATATTTCAGACCATATTTGGATCTATTTCACTATTTTTGTATAATATATTTTTCCCGTTTTTAAGGCGTTGAATAATTTTTGCAATTTCATTCAACCTACTTCAAATATGATCCCATAATCAGATAGGGATTAATAAAAATCCTTAAGGTATGTGGTATTGTCATATTACCCAATATATTTAGTGTTTTTATAGCTTCTCCATTTTATAACACACCGTCCATTACTGTGCATCTCCATAAAATTGATTTCTTCAATCAAAAATTTTATATGCACCTTATGAAAGTCTTGAGGAGAATTTTTTAGTAATTTTATGGTTCTGAACACAATAACATTCCAAATTATATATATATTACGTACAAATTATACTAGAATTTTAAAATATGTATATATATAGTATATAATTTTCTTTGTTTCAATATGATAAGAAAATGGAAACAATGTTCATGCATATGTACGGCTTAAAATCTCCATGAATATAGTATTCCATTTCCTATAACTTAATTTTTTGGATTACTCTATATAAATATATCCTCTATATATTTCTTATTTACATCATGATTCAAATTATTTATATGATTATATCATGATCTACCTAAGAGGAAAAAATAACAAGTTAAAACATACTAAAAAAACCAGGCGATTGGTTCCGAAATCATGATAATAATAAAAGATTACTAACAGTCAGGTAATAATGTATTATAAACTTATAATACATGATAATAAAGATATTAAAATGTTTCAGTAAAAGATAATAAAAAGGTTAAGAAAATTATACATGAGTTTAAATGAAATAATACTAAAAGGAAAGTGTGAGGTATGTGATTTCATCTCAATTTCATTTCATTGAGTCATATTGAAATGTTATTTATATATTTACAGTTATATGGTGTATTCCATTTCCTATCAGTAATTTTTTGGAATTACTCTATATACATATATAAAAAGTATATTTTTTATTTACATTATGATTTAAACTATTTATATGATAATATCATGATCTACCTATGTGGAAAAAACAACAAGTTAAAATATACTAAAAAAACAAGACGATTATTACTAAAATCATGAAAATAATAAAATATTATTAAATGTTTTGTAATAATGTATTATAAATTGATAATACAGGATAATATAGATATTAAAATGTTTCGGTATAAGATAATAAAATGGTTAAAAAAATTATACATGATTTTAAATCAAATACGACTGAAAGGAATGTGTGAGGAAAGTAATTTCATATCAATTTCATCTATGGGTATTTTAATTAAAAGTTACTAAATGGAAAAGAGTTTCATAACTCAATTTCTTTTCAATGGGATATATAACTTCCTCATTGTCATTAAAATTAATGGATTATGTGTATAATCTATTTTGATTATAATATTTTTTATTTATACTTAATTTATGTGTATTTATAGATGATACACATAATGGAATCATTGGTTGATTATCGCTTCAGCATTATGATCATATTAAGGGTCTTTTTTACAATGTCATTCTAATCAAGTTTGGTCATTATTGAATTCTAGTTAATGGGGATTATTTTATAATTTTTAATAACCTATTAATTTTATAATCATGTTTTTATGTAGGATATTTTTCAAGTTATAGCATCATTTTCCCACTCTTTGGTACTTAAAATTATTGAGAAAATGTTTTAACAAAATTCAACATCATTTCGCTCTTCGGTTGGAAATCTAATTTCGTACTAAATAATGTTTTCTAATTTTTTTTCAAAATGTTTTATTCATCCATTAATAATTTATTTATTAAAATAAATTTCCACCCATTTATTTTTAATACAATTTTTTAAAGGAATCCTATTGTCCCTATTTGAGCAATACACTTTCCTAACATTTTTACAATTGGAAAGGAATGTTATTTTTACCTCATACGGAATTAACCACCATCAATTCATTGATGATTACATTGTAGTTATAAAAATTTTTAAATAAAAGGTTCTAACAATTATTTAAAAAGAAAATTATTTTTAATATGTTTTTAAAAATGAAATGGTTATTTTCCTCAATAATTTTTTTAATGGTCTTTTTAGTTCATGAATTACAAAAAAATTTATTATTACTCCAATGGGTATAAATTATATTGATAATGGGAGGATCCTACAGTGTGGTACAAGACATCCACAGGTATAGAAGGAACATATTCCGAGGTGTGTATCAAACTTTTAATCATGAATTCCTAAATCAGAATGGCTTCCTCAATAGCTTAGGGAATTCCTTCATGAATCCATGGTTGGATCAAGTATGATTAGTTTTATAAATATTTCAAGGTATGTATGAAATATTAACCTTATACATGATGAATGAATTAATTAATTCTTTGTAATAATCATTCTATTTAATAAGTCAATGGGTTCATTCCATACCTTTCATTATTGTGACAGGGTTAAAGGACATGCAACATTTCATCTCTTTAATTACTTAGAAATTAGTCTATCTCACCCTGATACCTCCATTAACATGAAAATGTGTGATACAGGAGTGAAAAAATATCATTCAATTATAAATGTATAGGAAAAATGATATCCAACTATATAATTTCTATTAACCATTCAATGGTTCATTTCATTAATTAAAAAATAAAAATTTGATGTATTAAGTGATATATACACAGTTAACCATTTATAAATCATTAATTTAATTAAAACACCTACCTTTATCAATGTAAAGTCACAACGTACCCAAATAGTGGCCCAAATAGGGTTATGAATATAAAAAAACATAATCATGGAAACAACTTACTTGGGGTAGTTGATGTTGATGTCATAACCTCCAAAAATTTATAGAAAATATAATAAGGGTCTTAGAATTCTGTTCTAATGAATATAAGAAAGGAACATGAATTCAATAAGACACTCCTGATAAAAATGAAACACACATATGACAATTTATAAAATAGAAAAACTTATGGTTTGAGTTATAAACCACCTAATTTAGGCTTGTATGACTCTCTTTGGAAAGTATTAGCATTCTGTTTGGCCTTTATTAGGAGAGATATAAAGAAAATATCAATTCCCTTGAAATAGGGCATATGAGCCTGCACCTTAATCACTTTTTTGTGGAAAAGAGAAATGATGAATGGTTAAAAAGGAATCAACATCTTACTAGTGGCTATAAAATGAGACTGAAAAAATCTAAATTGGACAATGGATCATAGATCTACCTTGAAGCATATATTTAGGTGGAGGAGAGATCAATATGAAAAAAATGGAGTGGGATATCCACTACAATGAACCAAGCTGGAAGAACGATGAATTAAAAATTTCATTAAGAATAATTTAGACATTTCATCCGAAATATGGGTCTTAGGGGTGGGATTCATGGCTGTCCAAATAGTATGCCAACCGTGTGAGGCCTACTACCTTGGAAGGGATCCCACATGGTTAGAAAACATGGTTAGGTAAACCATTCACGATTCATACAAATCTCATCTTCTAAAAATTGTATGAATTTTCATTTGTGAGTTTGGCCCTTGGTACATGGTTAGGAAAAAATGTACAGCCAGATTCTCCCCAAAGCCTAGTCTTACATGGTTAGTAGGGACCGTATAGTCTTGGTTTCACAATTTCTACTGACCATGTGACCTAGTGTTTTTCTCCACCATCAGGAGTTCCAAGCTATGAACATGCCCCCAAAACCCTAATAACTTTTAAGACCTAATTAGAAAACCCTATTATTTCCAAAATAAATTAATAGAACAAATTTAAAAGAATCCATACATTAGTGAAAAATTGGTTTTTTATATTCTTCTCCCCTTAAAGGAACTTTTCTCCTTTTTCACCATCCAATGGTGAAAAAGCATAATTTTCCTAAAAAAATTGGCCACTGGGAATGTATATCGACCTCCTACTCCAAAGTCTCATCTTGTACATGACTGTGCTACCACCAAACCCACACTAAAGGTACATACCATCCATAGAGAGACTATGTTCTCTAGATAATGATGCACATATGATACTCTTCATGTAAATAACTGACATTTTAAATCAACATCCTTGGGATCAAAAATATAATATCATTCTGCACGATAATGATGAAGCAGTGAAACATGGAGGAAATCATGCATGGAATGATACCTCAGTGTTAATAAAAACTGATAGGATACTAGCCCAACTCTCTCCAGAATCACAAATGAACACACATGACAAGAAGAAATATCCACTCTCCTCCATATCTGTTTATGACCAATCCTGGGTTATATCCTTGAGAAAACATGATAACTAACTGTGAACTCTAGAGTTCTTCAATGACAATCGACATACGATCTATTCCTAGACTGAGTAGTAGATATACTATTCTAGATGATTTGAATCTGATCCAAATTCTCTTTCATGATACAAGGACCTCATAGGGATGCCTCTTCTACCTCTGGCCAACATAAGGGTGAATAAAATGACATCTTATTCAAGTAATTAAAATGATCTATCTGAATTGTCCACTAAAATCTATTATTATATGTGAAATAGAAAAGAGGGATATGTTTCTCTGTAGAACTAATAAAATAAAGGAATAATTTATAGAGCCAGTCCTATATAAAAAGTATCATCCTTTTTTACTAGACATCAGTCTCTAGGTGAAAATCTATGCTTAGAAGCACATGTTTACCCATAGATTTATGCCACCCCTTCCAGAATAGTAACATGATATTTGAATCTCTATCTAAAATGATAGTATGAGGGACCCAATATAGTCTTATGATCTCAGAATAATCAAATCATCCCAACTTATTAACTGAGAACTCTTTAATATAGGAAATGAGTGGGCTAATTTGTTTAGTATTTCAATGAAAACCCAAAGTTCATCGGTACCTTAAGAAAACCACAATAAGTTGAATAAAAGGTCTATGTAAACATATTTATATTTACATTGATGGATTTTATGCATATAAAAAAATTTCAGGTTGTTAGTTCTTTGCCTTTACTTGCTAACATGTGGAACAAATAGTGATATTACCTTCTATATAAGGTTTCATCCCCATCCATAAATACAAGCATCACATATCTCAATATATAGTGGATATTCCTGGATGAAATTCCTAATGAGAGGTGTTAGAATTTCATATTAGTTCCTATATAATAGACGTAAGAACATATAAATGACATTGTATACACTGGATTTCATAGTTGTCTATAGACCAATCCATATGTAAGAAAAATCCCGAAATACTATCATATAGAACAAAGCCCCAGGATCTTAAAATTGCCTTATTTATACTGTCTCAAAAAGGGAAGAGGTAACTATAAATGTACAGATATACGAATGTTGTTGAATACCAAGAGACTCTAGATGCATCTCAGAAAATAGGTCCATCAAATTTTATTCATAAAAGGCTTCTTGTATAACATGTTCCTATGTTTTCCGACTCAACACATTTGCTACCACATTTCCATTTTTATGATTATAGGATATCTCATGATCAAAGGACATAATATATTTGACTGATATTCTTTATATGAGGTTCATGTTAAATTTTTTAAAGATATATTTGAGGATCTTGTTGTCTTTATACACCACAGATCATTCAACCATCAAATAGTGTATCTCGAACTATAAGGAATGGGAAACTGCAACTAGATAAAGGTCATGTGTTTGGTAATTTATCTCATGATGCGTCAACTATTGAGATCTTTATATATTGAGTCTATCCTTCTATATCAGCACTACTCCCATTCCAATGCCTAATGCATCACAAAAAACTGTATAACCTCTTCCAGGATCTAGATGAATTATAATAGGGGTCAAGAAAAGCCTCTCATTTTGTTTTTTAAAGGATTTGTTGCACTCATCTAACCATAGTAACCTGACACCCTTCATTGTGAAAATACAAGAATGAGATAAATAAAGGTTTGGAAAATACGATTTGAAAGGGTTATAATATCTATTCAACCCTTAGAAAATTTGTATATCAAATACATTCATGGGAAGATCCTAGTAAACTACAACCCTCCCAATCTCAAGGTCAAAATAGTCTATTTATTCTTATATAATATGACCCAGGAAGTGAAATGTTTCATTCCAGAAGTGGCACTTAGAAATCTTGGAAAAAAGATGACGCTCTTTCAGTGTAATCAGAATGATCTCAAGGTGCTTATCATAGTCCCAATGAGTGTTAGAATACATCAAGATGTCATCCACAAATACCATGACATTGGAATCCAGATAAGGGTGGAACACCCAGTTCATCAAGGACATTGAAATGGATGGAATGTTCACTATACCAAACAAAATAATTAGATACTCATGTAGACCATACCTACTACAGATATCTATACAAGGTATGTCTGACGGCTTGACTAGAACATTATGGTAGCCCAATCATTGGTTGATCGTTGAAAATACCAGAGCTCCTCGGAGATGGTAAAAGGGATAATCTATTTGAGGTAGTGGATACAAGTTATTGACCATAATATGGTGAAACTAACTATAATACACACATAAATGAAGGGTACCATTCTATTTCTTTGAGAAAGAATTGGTGAAGCCGAAGAAGAAGTTATTGGCCAGATAAAACCTTAGGTCTCTAAGTCCTCCAACTACCGCTCTACCTACTAGATATCAGTAGGATCCATCTTATATAGAAAAATAAACAGTAGAAATTCTCATGGAATTAGATTAATAAAAAACTCTACCTATTTATCAAGAGGTAATCCAAAAAAAATAATCAGTAAAGACGTACTTAAAAAAATATACTACCAGTGGGATTTTATCCTTAAGTAAACCCTAATTCTCTTGTAATATATTAGAAATATTGGAAGTCACTACACCAATCCCATGATGCTCGTTTCCATCACTACAACCCTAGACATCATACCCTTTCTTATTTAGATAAATGATTCCCTCTAGTGATGTAAATGATAACCTATTGCGATAGAAGTCTACAAAGTCAAGATAGTGGACCAACTAATCCTTCCCAAGAATGTCATTAAAGCCTGTAATATTGAGAAAAAAAAGTTTCCCATGGAAGGGTAATGGCCTACCTCAAGGTAAAACCCTTACAATGGCACATTCCCTTTGACCATACTCTCAATAATATATCTAGGTACATTACAACAATATAATATTGTATTTATAAACTGATACATTCCATGATAGATAAAGAGTTAAAGTCTTGTGAGGTCCTATATCAAATAAAAATATACTATAGTAGAGGCTACTATAATTGTACTACATACCATTGATGGTTCTTCACTATGACCCTTGAGTATCAGTTGTAAAGCATGCATTCGGCATGATCTATAACTCTATGCTTTTAAAGGACTACCGTAAGTATGAATACACTTATAGAACTATTGATTTGAATTCTGGAGACCATAACCTAGATATGATCCCCAACTAGTTCTATTTTTTCTGCTACAGGTCCCCATCTGATTATACATGAACAAAATCACCCCTAATGGTGGAGCGGGTTCATTTCCTCTTCCACTAGAGGCTTATGGAATTATTAGATAGAATCTCTACAGATTACCCGTACGTTCATAAGAAATACACTATATTAGGTCTCTATCAAATTGAGGCTTCACATTCCCCTTCCAGCCATATTGATGTCCAAGAATGGAGCTTCCAGTTTGGTTACTCTGACCACCACTAATCTATTGTGAAACCTCAAAGGAAAGTTTTCTTCTACCAAATGAACAACCAGTCTACCATAACCCTGATCCTATAATGTTGGTAGTATCACATTAGATAAGGTAGAGCGTAGTGTTAAGAGCAACATTTATTATCTCAAAAAATTAGGCATGCAAAAAACTTCCACCTAAGTACGGATGGCATACCAAATCCCATCCTCGCAACATCTTGAATAAGAAAGCTCATCATTGGATAAAATTGGTTCAAAGTGCTGCAACTTAGTAAACACACTAAATTCTCTATGAGTTACATAACACCCTTATTTAGATGTATGAAATCACTGGATCAATAATCATTCAACATCTGAGATAAGAATTGATCCTAGAAAGAAGTCGGAAAATCGTCCCATACCATGCTATGATGGAAACCCACTTTTGTAACCACATCCCACCAACACATGGCCTTATCAAGAAAACATGTAAGTTGAAAGCTTCAACCTCCACTCTAGAGTAATCTATATATTCTAAAATATAGATAGAGTGGCCTCTATCCATGTCTCAACAACTCATTTATTACCATCACACAAGAAAGTTCGGGGATGCCCATACTGGAACTCACATTTTAGATCAACTATCAAAGGTGAATTCCATTGATCACCTTTCATGGACTGCATTAAACATAGAAAACTCTCAAAAATATGTGTTTCACTGTCCATATTAGTTATAATATGATATTCCTATAGTGGAACTCAATGAAGTAAGACTAGTTTAGTATGGCCCACCGTATCTAGGGAATGGTTGTTACTACCCTTTTGGCTCACAAACTGAGGACACCATGGTGGTATAACAATTAAAATTCAAAGACCACACATGAGATCATGATTTAAGAATATATAGAAGAAATAGTGGAAGCCTAACATAACAATAAGGTCTCATTGCACATTGTATACTACCGCAAATACCAACATATAATGATTGGTATTGGTAATTGTTCATAGTCAAATTATGAGGGTTATAAAAGATGATGGGTCAATATCACCATGTCTCTTTATTTACTATAAACCATATCTTTTTAATTTAGATTCCACCATTATATGATTCATTTTCTTATAAATATATATCAAATTTTGATTAAAAGTTATTTTCAGTCTCAGTTAATCAGGTCCCATACACCTTATCACTGAGATCAATTCCCATTTAAATTCTGATTAATCCAATATACATTCAGTCTCAGATTGTAAAGGGATATTTGAAATGACTTGACTCGGTAAACTACCCGTTCAAACCCACAAGGGACCAAAAAAATCATGTATTTTTTCTGGAAATCACTCAATCAAAATTAAATAGCTTCATGGGAATATATATATATGTATATAACCATGTATCACTCAACATTCACAATTAGTCCAAGAAAATGAAAGAAGTCAAACAAACCTATATGGGTTGAAATTTGAATGGATTGTGAATTCTTGGTGCCTGAATTGATTCATGATTGATTCTATTTCCCATCATATCATCATGACAAACATAAAATTCAAAACTAAATCAAAATAATAATAATAATAATAATAATCACAAAACATGTGAATCACCCAATGGTGAAAATATATCATTGGTATTATTAAAAAGTTGAAGAATAATTATTATTCTAGAAACTCGACATTTACCCCAAACATGGATCTAAAATTCCCAATCATGGCTAATAATCAAGTTCTAAGAATTCCTTTTATCCTTTATATTGTCTCAAAATAGTAAATTAACAAAATAAAAACTGTGATACGACTTTGTGACATCCTAAGCATGGGTTCCCGTCAATGGTTCCCCATGCTCGATTGACCACATGGCCTCAAGCATATCTCCCCAAACACTAGTGGCTATTGACTAGCTTCGAGGTCCTAGGGTGTGTGTGTGGGGAGAATATTACCTCTTTACCAATGGGTGAAATAATTGATATATATAATAAAAGGTAAATATATGAATATGTGTAAACATATGGCTCTGTAAAGGTAGAAAAAATAATAAGAAACAAGAACAATTGATAATAATACCAAATAAAACATGAGAATGTATGTCTATATGTTTAAAATTATAATTAATTGTTACAAGGAACCCAGAAATACATGACATAAAAAAGAATAAAAAATAAACCAAAAACTATCCAAACATCTCAACCTCAAGCACGGCCATATGCTAACAAGATACATCATATTAAAGTAAGAAGTATCGGGTGTCCAATGAAGGATGTTTCCCCTTTTCAAAACCTACTTAAATGTAATATTCTTAGGTATTAATGGTGGTCTAGAGAGGGTGTGAGAAAAATCTCAATATAAAAGCATCAATGATGTCTATGACATTCATTTCATATAATATTCAAAGAAACAATGTGAATGCATGAATATATAAATGTAAAGCATTACAATACAGTAAATACCCTATTAACTTATTCAACCTCTATTGGTGTCTGAACATGTAATAATTTCATTTATTAATTTAGTTCCAATTTTGAGTATTAATTCATATGAGGTATAAAATATTTTTACATCATGATAATAATAATATAGGATCCATGATATTTCTAGTTATCTTATAATGATGATAATAGTGATGAGGGTCCAAGGTGTTAACCCAAGAATCATTGAACTCAAGGGTCGAGCCGACTTAGGTAAAAAATGTATTCATGATATAAGGGAAAAGAGTGTAAGCCAATGGAAATATCTAAAGCCATTACATAATAAAATAATTCTAATTGAGACCATGGATTTCATCTAAGGTAAAATGAGGTAAAAAATTATTAGTCC
The DNA here is from genome assembly GCA_963277665.1 of Viscum album. NCBI lineage: Eukaryota > Viridiplantae > Streptophyta > Magnoliopsida > Santalales > Viscaceae > Viscum > Viscum album. The sequence continues at coordinate 1,712,692,934 of OY728145.1, forward strand.
AAATTGGTGTAACCCTGGCGTCTCGTGTCCATCGGCATCATGTATGATCAAATGAGTGTATGAATGGAATCCTATAATGATAATGGATGGATCCTATGGTGTCATATCAGGAACCCACTAGAATATAAAGATTGGGTTCTAGGGTTGGTATCAACACATGAAACTAGAATCCTAAATTTGAATAGAGTCCACGTTTACTTAAGGAATTACTACAATAATAGAATACTCACTCAATTCATTCCACTCCTATAAATATTTCAAGGTATGTATTAAATAGAAACTTTTTATGTGATTAATTAATTAATTAAGTCCATGTAATAATAATTCCATTTAATAATTCAAAGGTTTCATTCAATACGTTTCAATAGTGTGACAAGGTTAATGGAAATGAAACCATATTGTTCTTTAATTACATAATAATTATTTTTTTAACCCCTTTGTATTCTATTAACATGGAACGGTGTAATACAGATTTGAAACTAGGTCCTTCTATTATGAATTTCTAGGCCATGTTATATCCATATGTATACTTTCCATTATCCAATTAAAGTTTTGTTTTTTCAATTAATACAATTAACCTAGATATATCAAGTGATATATACATGACTAACCATTTATAACTCATTTTTTAATTGAAAAATTACCTTTATCATGGTCAAGTAACAAATACACAAAATTTTGGCCCAAATAGAAATAAAGATCTACTAAAGTTATAATTATGGAAGAACCCAACTTGAGGTGGTTTATGTTGAGTTTATATCATCCAATGATAGATAACATATATGCCAAGAGTTTTAAAATAAGTTTCTAATGATTATAATAAAGGTACACGAATTTAATAGGCCATGACTTATAAAATTAGGATACACACAAAAAAATTATAATGCAGACAAACATATGGAATGAATTATAGATAACCTTCATTAAACACATACAACTCTCCTCATCTAGTATCAACCTTTTTTGGCTAAGAATGGAAACGATTTAAAGATTGGATCAATTCAATGAAAATAGGTCATATGAGCTTGAACCTAAATGACATTTTTGAGGAGAAAATAAATGAAGAATGACTAAAATGAAAGTGAGATCATATGGGTGGATTGAAAATGGGAATGATGCAAGATAAATCATAGAACCGAAAAGAAAGTTATCAATAAGCCTAACACTAGGCTTATGAGAGCTCGATAAGAGAATAAGGGAGAGGGATTTACATTGGAATGAAATAATGAGGAAGATTGTGGAATTATACATTTCAATGAGGATAATTTAGTCATTTCACCCACAAATCTGGGTCACACAATTTTTCCACATGGTTGGAAAAAAATTACACCAACCATACAAGACTCACTGCCTTGGAAGGGAAACCGCATGGTTAGGACGCATGATTAGGTAAAGCATTCCACAACCATGAAAATATCATTTCCTAATAGATGTAGAAATTTATCAATATTGTGAAGCCCCTATTGTACAGTTAGGGAAAAATCTTCACCCTACTACACCCCACTGCTCAGCCCCGCACAGTAAGTAGAAACCATGTAGGATAAGTCACTTCATTTCTTCTATCTGTGAAGCCCTATGTTCTTCTCTACTGGCTGGGGTTCCATAATATAAAAAATCCACAGAAACCCCCATAACCATTATAACCACATTAGGCATCAATATTATGTAAAAAATAAATAATTATTCAAATTTTCAAATGATCCATTACTATTTGAAATATAAGGTTTTACATAAATGAAATGTGTTTTTATTTATTTACCTTTTCATATAGATTATGCCTTATCTAAATATTTAAATAGATTGTCTCCTAAGTTATTTAAATTTATATATTAATTATTAATTATTAATTCATGATAGCTTACATTGTACTTAACCCTTAATGATTATTTTTTCTATCCCTTATTTTCTTTTTTCCCATACTATTTTGTGAGGTTTAATATGACTGATATGTATGGATACACTAGAAAGATCAAATTAATTTTAGAAAAAGAATGAAATAAAATTATGTTGTAATATTATGTCTTAAAATGTAATAGAAGAACAATATATGTATATATTTTAACAATATACTATTCTATTTAGTCCCTTTGGATGCGTTTAATTTTATCTCATGTTAATGAAATGGTAGCGGACACCAGTGCTGGGCTTACTGGGGTCGGGTCGCTATAGATGGTATCAATGATAGGTTTAATAGAAACCTTGGGAAATATATATAGAAAAAAACATTATGGAAAATTATCCTATTATATAATTTGAATATAATTTTAGAAGAACATTCTATAGTTTTGGTAAACTAAAGATTATGGGGTTTTTCCAAGAAATACATCTCTTTTTTGAATACTACAATTGGATGTGGTTTTGGAACAGATGTACCTTGTGGGAATTTCTTTGAAACATTATTATTGGGATTAACCCATTTTTCATTTCATATATGACAATGATACTTATTTCACACCTGGTTTGACACTCCCACGTGATATATTTAGGATAATTCACATTTTCATTACAAACCATTATAAAATATTTAAATATATAATGATAATGAATAACCTAGGTAAACACCCTATAACATGAAATAACCTATGTTAAAATACAGTGGTTGAGGAATTTTTTTATTGGATTCATGAATTATATTGTATAAATATTTTAATAATTATATTTTGGATATAAGAATCATAAGACATATAAATATTGTGTTAAATATTTACAGAAATTGTGTATTCACTAACATAAGTGTTTTAGATTCCACCTTGATGTTGTGAGTTAAGATATTTCCTAATTTCAAAGTCTTAAACACATCATTTTTAGGATTCATGAAATGGGATTCTACCATGATTAAGTGTAGTTTAGATGAATTTTATGTCAATATAATCTATTAGTTTAGTACATGTTTTAGTGGAATGTTTATTTGAAGAATACTGACTTTAAATTTTTTATAAATATATTTAAAGGTGTTGATAAATCTTATGGTTGATATACGAATAAGATTATTATAATTTTTAAAAAAGGATTTATTAAAAACCCTAGTAAAAAGAATTCTTAATGATTAATTTCATTTCATAGATGTCCATAATATTTTTTGAAGTATTATAGAAATTATATTAATTTATAAATGGGGAAAACCACATTTAGGGTTAAAAACCTTCACATCTAGAATGGTGGAAGGGCTTGGAACCATGATAGAAGTATGATAAATGTTTCATGCCTACCATTGGCCTATATGATATCTTGGTCAATATGTTATTTTTATGGTAAACTATTTGAAAAATAAATTTTAATGATGAACCAGTAGTAACATTTTTTTGGTTTATAGATTAAGGTATTACACAAAATGGTCTTATAAAATTGTCAAATACAATTATATTTACTTGTTTTATGGATATTAGGATCCATAAAATGTGAATTTTAGTGCTTTTAGATTTTTGTTTGGATATTCATTTTTTTGAGTAATAAATGAATCATAAATTGATCTAAGCACAACCAAAGGATAATATTTTTATAAAAATAACTCTAGTAATTATATTTTATTATATTCATAGGAAATAAAATAATTACTCAATATTTTCAAAATGATATTAAAATAAAATATTATCTTAATACCTAAATTTTTCTTGAACTAATTAACTTTTAAATCACAGAAAAATTGTTTTTTTGACCCCCTCAACAGTCCATTGATTATTCATTTTTTTGATCAATGACATCAATAAGTCCCTATAATTATTTAGGTTTTTCCTCAAAGTCTATTTTTTACCTTCCACCAATTTTTTATTATTTATAAACCTTGTTATATGTTATTATAGGTGACCTAGATACTTCTAATTTTTTTTTATTAAGAGGTTATTTTATTAAATCTTTTACGTTGTGGATTTTTAAATAATGGGATTTTAAAATGTCAAACCATAGATTTCTAAGATCAATTTTTAATTTCATAGGACAAAATTTATTTAAGGGGACTATAATATAACACTCAAAAAAAAATAAAGAATAACATTTTATTCGATTGAGTGTATTTTACACAACACCATTAGTAGAAAAGAACATATCCTCCCATGAATTTATGATATATTTACTAATTTAAATACACAAAATCTTTTCTATATCTTCAAATTAATGAAACACCGTGTTATGTTGTGTTACATGCAATAAAGACTTCCTTTGATAGCATACGTCAAACATTTGATGAAGTTTTATTAAAAAAATATAAATTATTAAAATATTATTATTTGATATAATAAAATTTAAACTAGCCTTTAAATTGGTGGTTATGAAAAAAATTAACTAAACTATGTATATATGTTTGAATTAAATGGTTACAAATTAATTATAAATTAAAATAAAAACCAATTGAACATTAAAAAATCTATTTATAAAGAACAATTTTTATACACCCAAAATATATTTATATCTCTAAATTAAATTAATTGAAATAGGGAATTATATTAATTGAATTTATATATTTTATATTCAATAAAAGGTTTTTACATTAATAGTGTATACTTCATAGACATAAGACAACAACAAATCTAATTTTATGCCTAAAAACTGTATTTTTAAGGCAATTTTTCCGCCCTTTAATGACATGGTTGTTTTAAAAATATGTTTTAAATTTTTTTTAAAATTTATTTAATAATATAAACTTATATTTCGAATTAATATTTTAAAAATTATTTTAGGGTGAATTTGTGTCCTTTTTCTGAGAAGTTTCATTTTTTCATTAATAATGAAAAATACTAAATTTTTAATGAAAAATGACTTTTCATCAAAATAATTTCTAATCATAAATTATATTTTGAATTGTTTTCAAGTATAATTAGTTAAATTATATATATATATATATACTAATAGGGTAATTTTAATCTTTTTAATATTTTATTTAGATATAAAAACATAGTAAATTTTTGAACATTTTTACTTTAAAAACCTGTTGTTTTATCCTGTATACAGGATTAATTTTAAATTAATTTCGTAAAATTATATGATTTTAATTTGAAAAAATGTATTAAAATTTTTAAAATTGTTTATTTATAATTTAAATTATTTTAAAATTGTTTTTTATCAAAAATATTAGTTAATGAAATTAAATATAATTACAGTGAATGAGCTAAGAACGAGTTTACTAAGTGGTTAATCTTTATTCATAAGGAGAACATTGACTAGAAATATTTCAAAAAACCATTTATGGACATAATTTGTTCATATGAAAATAATTATAGAAAAAATTTCATTATTTAAGTCAAATTATTTAATGTTAACCCCCCAATAGTGTTTACCTTTTGGTATTTACAAGAATGTAACTCCGCATACACTATAAAAGGTAAATCACCACATCCCTCATTAACAACTATCAGGAAATTTGTATCATACAATCCCTAATAAACTCCCAAAATCAATACCAAAATCATATAATAATTATATGGATATAATGAAAACCGAGGAATGAGTTTTTATAAACCAAAAGGTGTTACATGAAGAAGTGGTAAGGTTCATCAACACGAACTTTTGTTTTATTTCATTATACACCCCCTAAAATTATTCTTATATGATGATTATATAATAAAACACATATATGTAATATAATTTTTTTTCTTATAAAAAAACCTCAACCTAAAACATCACGCACTTCCATGAAATAGGATATGAAATCCTCGTTCGTGTGTAAGATGAATTGCCGCCATCCGAACTGATATCGTGCGTTCTTCCATTACAACCTTTCATGTTTGGGAATAACGATTGTTAGTTTACATATTACATATTATATATTTATAATTTCATTATTATTATTTAATTAATATTTAATAAATACCTTCATTATTTCTATTTTATGGGAATACGATAATGTCATCGTGTGAACGGAGGATTACTACATTGTGAAATGATTTGATTTGTTCATGCTTTACAAGGAATATATTAAATATTATATTAGTTAAAATATTTGATATAAATTAATTAAAAATTATATATTAATGATAATATATATAAATTATTTAATTCTCCCTCTTTAATTACATCAGGAAAATGGATACAATGTTCATCCGTACGTACGACCTACTATCTCCATGAATATTGTATTCAATTTCCTATCACTACATTTTAGGAATTACTCTTAATACATATATAATAAATTTATATTATATTTAAATCATGATTTAGGCTCTATAAATGAAAAAATAATGATCTATGTAAAATGAAAAAAACAAAACAAGTCAAAACATACTAAAAAACATGACAATTATTACCCAAAACGATGAAAATTATGAAATATTATCAATGAAAAAGTAATTATATGTTTTGAAAAGAAAATATATGATATTATAAATAAAAATATGAGTCTATTATAATTAAATAACATGACTAAACAACTATAAATTTGGTTAAATCATGTATGATGAAAATGAAATAATATGGTAAGGGATTTCGTTTCATTTTCATTTCATTAAAAAATATTGAAATTTTTTCACCTAATTAATCTTATATGGTATATATATTTACCCATGAGATGTAATATCATGAATAATTCATTATTCATGGAATTTTATGTTTCAACATGAGTTATGTTATCTATGGAGATTTTAATTAAAAGGTACCAAGTGGTAAATTATTATATAACACAATTTCTTTTTATTAGGTTACATTACATCCTCATTGTCATTAATATCCTAATATATTGTGTATAATTTATTTTTATTGTCTTATGATTAAATTAAATTATTTTAGGTTGATTTAAATTGGTTCAATATAATTTATTTATTAGTGTATTTTCACTTCAACATTTTGATCATTTGAACGGTCAATTTCAGAATCTCTTTATAATAGATAATTATTATTCATGAATTTCAGTTGATGTAAATTATTTTATAATTGTATAATTACCCTTTAATTTTATTCTCATGTGTTTATTAATTATATTTATTAGGTTATAATAAAATTTTACCTGTTTTTTGTACGTAAAATTAATGAGAAAGCGTTTTAACAAAATTTTACTTAATTTACTTCATTAGTTGTAAATCTGTTTTTTTAAATATTTTTAAAAAAAATCAACATTTTTATTTATCCTTTTCTAAATTATATGTTAAAATAAATTTTATTTTTATTTTTATTTTTTTACGTTTTTTTCAGATGAATATTCTTATTTCTTTCTGAAAAGAAACTTTCTTATCCTTCTTAAAATTAAAGAGGAATATTTTTTTACCTTGTACATAATTACACACTGTAAATTATTTGAAGCTTCCATTAAATATTTAAAATAACTTTTACAAAAAAAATTAAAAATTATTTTCAAATAAATGTAATTTCGAAATGTTTTTCAAAATGTTTTTCAAAATGAAATGGATATTTTCCCCAAGAATGTTTTAAAAGATCTTTTTAGTTCATCAATGAAAAAAAACAATATTATTAATCAAATCGGTATAAGTTTTATAAAAACTAAAATTATTATTTCATTAGATATTTTATTATTATTTTGACCAATGATAGTATGGAAATCAATATCCTTGATTTATTTTTGTATTCTCCTTGAAATATTAATTAGATATTAAATTTACCTTAATTATCAATATTATTTATCACAAATATTATTATTTATTAAATTGTATCTTACGTATTTATACTACAATGACCCAAACATTCATTAATGGAAATACCTATTTATCTAATTAAATATATCTTTATGTAAAATATTTATATAAAATGTCAAATTATGTTGTTTTATGTATTGGGATTTTAAAATACTATTAATAATTGTGACTGTTGCTAATACAGCCGTTGAAAAGTTATCACATGATTAGTATAAATACAGGTCTTTAACAAATCCAATTTACTCAAACAAAAGAAGCGATGACCTCATCTAGTAGATGTGACCTATACGAAGCCCATTTGTCAATTCTCAGAAAGGAGGTTGCATCTTTGGGATTTTCTCTTGACCAATCCCAATCCAAACATGAATATGATAAGCTTGAGCAGGAGTGCCTATGAGAGAAGTGGATGTTTATAGAGATTACCACCCAAGCAATGTTATCCAAGCCACCCCAAGAGTCTTTCACCATCACACACCTTACTCCTCAGTCTTATGCGGGTGTTATAAGGGGTTTTATAACAAGACCCTAGTACTATTTTTATGTATATTTTTTTCGTATATAATAATAACTATACTCTCATTTTATTACTGTTACCTTGTAAATAGGTTTTAAAGAACAAATAGTATTTTTAGTTAATGTTCAACTAAGAAATCTATTTTAATTAATTACTGCATTTTTTAATTAAATAATAATTTAATGAAATATTATTATTTTTATTAAATATAAAGGATCGTATAATTTTATGAATGCAATTGTAATTTTTATTAAGGTTTGAAATCCATTTTTTGTCAAAACCCATGAATTTTTAATAAATGTCGTTTTTTACTCTAAAAGTGAAAATTAACATATTTATATAATTATTTTTATAAAATTAATATTATTTCCAGAATTAGGACGTTGAAATTATCCAACAGTAATTTTCTCATAATTTTCTGAGACAGTCAAATTTTTGGGTAAAAATTAAATACCGTTTAAATATATAATGTGTTTTATGACATCATAATGATCCAATAGTTATGTAATAAAATAATATAAACATTATTTTCGTCCAATATATTTTTTACCATTAAAATAATATTATTTTGGGTTTGTTTGATTTATTTTACAAATCTTTAGTGGACCCTTCAAACTTATTAAACATTTTGTCTTTTTAAATTGTTTTCCTTTGGAGTTTGACTCACCTCCACATAAGAAACCCCATTATATTAAGACATTAGGAATTTATCATTATAAAAAAAATTACACTTCCCTTTTCCAAAAATCATGGGAAAAACCATGGGCTGGTTTCTAGTTTGGATTAGTTTAATGTGAGGTGTTCCAAACCTAAATAATAAAGAATTCCCTCAACTTTCTTATATAAACCCACCCAAGATACCTCTTCCTCCTCACTCAACCCCTTTTAAGTTCATCCAACCATGGAACTACTCTCTCTAGAATCCTCCCAAGGTGCCCCAAGAACCCAATAATCCACTATCAAGCCTCTCTCAAGCCTTTGGAAGAACACTTCCATGTATGGGTTTTTCTTTTTTTCTCATTTTTGTCAAATATTCATTAAATTGTTATTCCCTTTTAATTACAATTATAAATTTTGGGGTATGGTTTTGTAACTCCCCCATTAATTCTTTTTATATTTGATTATGGGAGACCCCTTTATCTCTCATTAAATGCCTCCTATGTACACCCGTTACTATGTCAAATTTCTGAAAGGAATTTCTCTCTTCTCATTTACATTCAAAATATTATTTTGTATCATGAATATATATTCCATTAAATTTGTTGGGACATGTATATATATGACCCCCTTACTGTCCATGTCATGTAAATTTGATGATACACCGCTTTCTCTCTCATCAACCATTTTTATGAGTTCTTATGTCACGCCTTTATGCTGCCAAAATTGCACCGTGCTTTTCCAAGACACAGTCATTGTGTAGTGAATACAAAGACCATTTATATATCAAGGGTATTCAACTTTATGAAAATTTAGTTATTGTTTTAAGAGTTTCATGTAGGTATTCCACATTCATTTATCATGGAATAAATGATTTTGTTGAATGATTCAATGTTTTATGATCCATGTGGCACACTTATGCATGAAATGAAATGTTTAAGAAGGGTTCTCCCTAATAGCCCTCCAATGCATTGGGTAACGCATAGAATCATGATACGTCATTTGAAATGGGTGTTTACTTATTCTAATTCATGTGTACTTAGGGTTTACTCATGCTTCATGTGCATTGAGGGTTTAATTATCCTCCATGTGCAATGAGCCTTGGCTCATGCTAATTCCATGTTTACTGTTATTTCCACATTTCCATGTTATGATTATCATGTTTTATCCTTCGCTAATGTTTATCCTTATATTGTGCTCTATTTATATTCCTATTGTTAAACATGTATTGTATATCTCACGTTATTCCATGATTATTCCCTTACTAGGCTTTATAACTCACCCTTTTCTTATGCAAGTCCTCAGGTCATCCCATGAAATGTTAAGTATGAGGGAATGTAGTGGTCATGAAAAGGAATATTTCAATAATGATGTTGTATTTAATGTTTTAAGTTGTTATGTAATGATCTTAAGCCCCAAATACACTAGAAAATTCTATCTTCTATGTTTTATGAAGTGATGATTATGTAATAAATTCTGTTTAATTGTGTAATAAAAAGTAGGGTTGTCATAGTTGGTATCAGAGGATAGGTTTAGTTATTTTTGGGATTAGGATTAGAAAACCCAAGTAAAGTCTTAGATACAAGACTATGTATAATAAAAACATAACTATGTTTTGGTGAGAATTGAGTAAGTAATTTATCAAGAAAATACATCCCTGTTTGGATACAAGCAGGTAGAAGCGGCTCTGGCACAGATGTATCCTAGGGGTAAAACCCGAAAACACCTCTTTGAGCTAGACTAGAACAGACACTGGTGCACGACAATGGGCCTTGCTGCACTCTTTGTTACGATACTCCCAGGGGAGATGCTTTTGTAAATTCACAAGCTTAGCGTGAACCATTATTAAGGGACAAAATAATTCCCTAAGAATATATGTTAGAAAGTAGATCATGGATTACATAGACTGAATCCTGTATATTCATATGTTAAGGAAATGAAAGTTATTTATAAGTCTGCTGTTTTTTCTTTGGATTACCCTTTATGTGTTACACCTAATATTCCTTTTATTACAGCCAATGGCCTATAATAGGAGGACTCGGGCTAACAACAAATGTGAAGATCAATGTAATGACTGGACTAATGAGATGACCAGTCCAATGGGAGAGGGAATCACAAACTTTTTCATGCTTGTCTCTCAGCTAACTCATGTTTTTAAAAGAAACATGGGTTAAGAAGAATGTTCAACCCCCTAAGAAATAATAATTCACTATCAAGAGTTTCATGAGAGACATGCCTCCTACTTTTAATGTATCTTCTAATCCCTCAATCGCCGAACAATTGATCAAATCCATTGAAATGATCTTCTCCATCCTTCAATGTTCTGAACAAGAGAAGGGTTTCCTAGCTTCTTATCATATGGAGGGTGAATCTGATCAATGGTGGACATTGATAAAAAACACAAAGCCTGAGGAGGAGATCGAGGCATTGTAATAGAAGGATTTCTAAAATATTATTTTCGATAAATATTTTCTGCTTACCCTTCGAATTAAGATGGAAAGGGACTTCCTTTCCCTCAAGACAAAAGATGATAAATTTGTCAGAGAGTACGAGGAAAACTTTACAAGGCTTGAACAAAATTCCTTCGGTATTGTTGTTATCCTTGAATGCAAGGTTGACCACTTCTTTGGTGGGCTAAAACCTAGCCTGTGGAAAGGGCTAGAGATCTGTGACATCGACAGCTATGAGGAAATTGTCTAATGATCCCTCAGGGTTGAAATTGAGATCGGAGAATCTTAGGGGTATCATGGGGTTATGAAGAATAATGTGTAATTCAATGCTGGTGGTCCGATGGACAAATCCAACGATGCTAATGAGTTTCGGCACCCCACTTTCCAAAGGTGAAGAAAGAAGCACCATGGAAATTGCCTGAAGGGTACAAGGAAATGCTTTAGGTGTGGAGAAAAGGGAACCTAGCTATTAACTATCAGAAAGAAATACATGCGGCTGCAACAAAGGAGAGGAATGTTCCGTTCGAACCTCAATGCGTGGTTCATTGTTGTAACTGTAAAGAACCAGGGAATCTTTCCAATTAGTTCCCTATGCCAAGGGTTTTCGGAGGCAACCAACAACCTCCAAAGAAGTGAGGGCGAGCTTTTTTCCATCACTACTATTGAAGTGAACCTTGAAAATGAAGTGGTGAAGTTACACTAGTTATTCATTAAAGAATAGAGAACAAACTTTTTGATTTAGTTTCTATGAATTTTTTTATATCTCAAATGTTTAGTAGAACAATCCTCACACCACCAAAAATCATAGAAGTGAAGATTTCAGTGAGTATGACAAATGGGGAAATCATTGCATCCCATGAATATAACTCCTCCTCTATCATAATTTGAGGATTTATCTTCCTAGATAACCTATTCATACTTGCTCTGGTGGAATTTTATGGAATTTTTTTCCTCGATTTGATTTCCTTATATAGAGCCAACATAAATTTCTGTGAGAGGGAAATCACTCTCCATGTAGAGAATCGACCCCCAATTATTTACAAGTGCAGGGAGGAAGATGAATCTTATTTAGATCCATCATCTCAAACATGGATATTAATGCCCTATGAGCACGTGTATCTGGATCAGATGACTGAGTCTAAGGAGGCAACCATCCTAGAAGCCATACCTATTGTAAGGGAATTTGCGGAAGTGTTTCCAAAGGAATTGACTGGTCTTCCCCCTAGAAGGGATATTGAATTCTCAATTGATCTTACACCTAGGGGATTTCCAATATCTTAGGGATATTATAATCTCCCCCTATATAATAGCACACCCTTGATATTTATTCCAATGAATCACTAATATTTTTAAGAAAAATGGATAGAACACTAGGACCCATTTTATGCTTCTATATCCCATCTTTCCACCTAAAACATTTATGCATCCAGAACACTTTTCCAAATGAATGTTTTTCCCACATCACATTATTATTGTAATCCAGAACATGAATCATATTATTCTCTTAGGAAACATTAGCCTCAAACTCAAAATAATCATCATCAGTCATGTGAGAAGTGTCGGGGTGATACCATTGAAGTTGTGACACATGAAAAACATATTTTATTGATCTATATTGATGTCGAATATCTAATCAATACAACTCTATTATGATCCTTTACACAATTTAAAATGCTCCAAAAAATGTATGCACTAACATTCCATACCTCAAATTCCCATGGTTACCAAATATTAGTTACAACAAAACAAATACATGACTTCCCACTATAAAATCAAGTGGTCAACAGTGTTGATCAATATACAAATTCTGCGTACTTAGAGAAATTTCCATAGGTTTCTAAATAAATTGTACCTGCTCTGATGTCTCCTACATAAAACATGGTCCTAATAACATTTACTCACAAACCTCCACCTAATATAGAGCTGATCTATACAGAATACAATAGAACACCTCATATGGATCCATCTAAATTTCCACATGATAAGTATAGTTTTAAGAGATCTCAACTAGTGATAAAGGCTTTTTCCAAGTTCCACCAATATCAATGAACCATGATCTCAAAATATCAAAAAGAACATGAATAGTATAATATGATTTCCCATATGTATGTGGGTGGAATGTAATAATCAGAAGTACCTGGGTACCCAAAACCTTCAGTATTACTTTCCAAAATCCTGTAGTAATGTGAGAATCATTGTACGTAACTATAGTTCATGCAACATCATGGAAACATAATATATATTAGAAATACATATCCCCCTACTGATTAACCATTAATATCTCCAAGATAGACAAATAATGGTATAATTTTTTCAATCAATCCAGAATCTACCATATCACATCATTCTTCTGTGGGATACTTGGAATACCCACAATGATATCCATTATAACATCATCTCACATACACCAGGAATTAAAAAAACTATAATAATACACCAGGTCATTGATACTCGGTATTCACATGTTGAAAGGTGTATCATCATTTCACTAAACCTATAATCTCCCTATTAATTATTATCCACCAATAATATCAATGTAGGTCATGGTACATTTTTGTCAAAACAGGATGCACTTCGACCTTTTAGACACGAGGATCACACCTCATCTCCTCACACATACACATCGGCACAAAAAATGATTTTTGGATATAAATGATCTTATACTTATATACAATTTAATTAGAAGGTGGATTCTTACCCTCAAGGATTTACATCAAGGAAAACACTATGGATAGTCATATTTCCTCTCCCTATTATGGCTCAGAATTTCTGACTCATTTGATAAGGATAGGAGGTTTATATTATCTTGTCCCTCTTGAACCTCAATATTATATTCCGCCAACAAAGTCCAAATCATCAGCTCAAAAATGGACTTCTTACCTTCCTGAGTTTGGGTCCTTATTCTAAAATAATTAGCAACATTGTTTCCATTCCCAAACATATTGGATATTTCAAAAAAATGTCTACATATACTCGACCAATCTCTACTACCAGAAGTTGAAATCCAACTATGATAAGATGTATTTTAAGTTTTTGTTAATAGTATAAATATAATTTTTTTCCAATAGGTAATTCTTTTAATACATTAAATTAAAAAATCCCATGTTCTAATCAAAATCATTCATAGTGTAATTATTTTCATGTGGCCTCAACTACCATAATTCATACACCATCAATTGATATCCCTGCATCAATACTACCCCTTGTATCACTATGAATGAATCCAAAAATACGAAATAATACTCAACAAGATTAGGTAGGATAACAATCAGTGATGTATTAAAATGATTATTAAACTATTTTAAAGAATTATCACATGATTCAAACCGTTAAAACATGATACCCTTTTTGGTCAAGATAGAATTTGGTGATTCTAAATTGGAAATGACCTAGATAATCCTATAATAATATCCAACCGACCCCCAAACCATCCGATATAAAAAACATTCATTCGGTACTACCATGAAACAACTCCAATTACTTTATCAGGATCCACTAAAGAACCTTCCTTAGAGATTTTTTGTCACATGAAATGTACCTTGTTGATCCAAAAACTGACACTTAAATAGTTTAGTGTATACCCGATGACATCTAAGTGTAATGAAGATTATGTCAATATATTTTGAATGATGGTTATGAGTCTATAAGTAACCCAATATATAATTAAAAAAACAAAAAACTATTTAGGAATTGTAAATGATTCACTTCATCATGTCCATAAACACAACCAGAGTGTTCTTCAGTAATAAAAAACATCACAACAAAATCATGTAGCCAATACCTCATATTGAAATAAGTACATGGTACATCACAGGGTCTAACTGTAAACTATTGATAGGAAAATATAATGTCAATCATAAGGAATACAGAAGATCATCATAACTAGTCAAAGAGACACTCGATACAAGAAAGAGTATACCAGTTATTCCTTGTCATCATGTTCTAAATCAAATAACCAACACATAAATTCCATATTCTGTCTTCCTTCATAGAAAAAAATTGGAGAACCCCAAGTTGACATACTCGGATGGATAAATTACTTTTCCAAAAAATCCCCAGTTGTGTATTAATTTCACAAAGCACAATCAGTTCTATTTGGTAAGGTATGATGGAAACTGGTTCAAACATAGTAATTACGTCAATTGTAAAATTAACATATTCTCATGTGGAAACCCTGAGAATCTAAAAGATTCATAAAAATAGTCCACTATAGGTAGATATATGTATTTCTTTACACCCCGTAATATAATAGTAGACTCGCAACCTCACTACCAAAAAAGTGGGAAAGGCTAGTACCACCCCTTTATCAGCGCTAATGAAAAAGAACTGATAAAGGGAGGTACCTTTATCAGCGCTAAAAAAAGCACTGATAAAAGTACCCCTTTATCAGTGCTTTTTTTACCGCTGATAAAGGTTCCCCCTTTATCACCACTTTTTTTAGCACTGATAAAGGGACCTCCTTTATCAGCACTTTTTAGTAGCACTGATAAAGGGGGGCCTTTATCAACTTTTTTTTAAAAGCGCTGATAAAGGGATCGACATAAAAAAAAATTAATTAAAAATAATATAATATTATATAAATATAGTTATATAGTTATATTGATATAATGATAATATATAATTATTAAATATATTTTAGATAAGTATAAATATACATTTACACTTAATATACATAATATATAAGATATTAAGTGAAAATTGCTTATTAAAAAATTAAAAAATTATTTTCAATTTATAATTTTATAATTATTATGTATTAATAGTAATTTAATAACAAAATGAAGACTAAAAAATTAAAGAAAATAAAAAAAAGATCCAATTTATCTTGAAAACACAACTCGAACTTCAAACGGCCATAACATTTGATCCATGTGTTCGTTTGTGCTCTACCACATATCAAATTGAATCTTACGACGAGCTCTACGTTGTTATTATCAAAGATAACCTAGGTAAAGGTTTTTAAAAGGGCCAAAAGGCCTAGAAGGCTTCCAAAACTGAGTTTTTAGTCAGGGTACCCCGATTTTTTAACATTTTGTGGATTTTCAGACTCATTTAAGGGGGTATTATTGGCTTTTTTTGGTGAGGACAAGATTTATTTCAAGATATTACATTCATATTGATATTATGTTATTGAAATTTCATCATTTTTTATAATTCACAAATATTAATAATCAAATATATAACAATATATACATATTATTTATATATTCACACATAAAAATTTAATTATATAAATATAAAAAAAAAAAATATATTTACATATAAAATATATTAGCTTTATCTAAATAATAACTAATATCCATTTTATTTAAAATACAAATATATGAATATTTATATACCTATATATTAATCTGACTATATATACATATTAATATAACTATAAATATATATTTTAATATAACTATATATATATATTAATATAACTATATCTATTAACATAAATATATATCACTATATGAATAAATATATCTAAATATATATAAAAATAAATAGATATATCATAAATAAGAGAACAAATCAATATAGGGTAGTGGAAAAGGCTTTTGGTGTGAAGGGGGGAGGTCTTGAGATCAAATCCAGGTAGAGGTAGGGGCGGGCGTGTAGAAATGATTTAGAGGGGCTAGCGATGATAAAGGGTGTAGGTGATGTGTGTGGTGCTGGAGGGGTGGAAAAGCACTGATAAAGGGGGGATCAAGCGCTGTAAAAATCCCCCCGTGAGATTGGAAATATTTTTTTTAATTTTTTTTAAAATTTATTAGTTCTATCAACACTAAGAAGAAAAGTGCTGATGAAAGACCCTTTTAACAGCACTTCGTTTTAGCACTGATAAAAGGGGTCTTTATCTGCTCTTTTTTGAGCGCTGATAAAGGGGAACCCCTTTATCTTTTCTAGCATTAATAGAGCTTTTCTAGAACTGTTAAAGTCCATTTTTAGCACTGATAAAACATGTATTTGTAGTAGTGCCTGTATAGTGATATCCAATATTTGTTGATGAACTGGACTTACATAGGCTTCCTTAATATCACCTTCTCAATGATGAACATAATAGTTAACCTCAAAATATGTAATGTTTACTCTCTTATAGTAATAATTGATGTGGGATCGATACCACACCAACGAATCCATACAAAAACTCAAGTCACAACCTGACATGTCAAGTATATAAATATGATTAAGGAAGAAATACTCACCAAACTTGATGGAACATCCCTTTCATAAATAGATTTACCTCGATCATACACCGAGTGATGTCTTGATCATAATAATACCACCCACAAATTTTACTATCAAACTCAAACCATTCATAAGTTGAGAATATATAAAATATATTGTGTAACTTATATCTAATAAATTTCTAGAAGGTAAAGATGCTGAAAGAATAGTACATATTATTATCAATGGACCAAGCCCACTATCCAAAAGTGGATATTGAAATACATGAACCTAAACAACCCATCTAAAAATTGCTCTAGTATGTGTCCCATATTTCTCACTACCTTGACAATATAGGAATTCTTTTTTAGATGGGTCATTTCCACTACCTCGACCACTACAATTAGTAGTACTCCAACTAATGGACTAGTAAGGTGTATAAAACCACCTTCCCATACATTTGTTTAGTCTAGATCCCCCATAACAACAAATATTTTATCGGTTATTGCATAATTTCAGTATATGACCCATCTGTACACAAGATCAACACTCTACCAGTGGTTGGGGACATTAGTTATGATAGCGGTCCAACCTACCACACTAATGAAAAATCAGTTGAGTATTTATCTTAATAACTGACCCTTCTCCATATCAAATCTACTTGATAATGATTTGGTTGATATTATTCTTGTGACTTTTCCAACCATCGAAAGACATAAATCATGTTTATCCAACAGAATCCAACTATAATCCACTAGAATCCTTCTTTAGGAACCCCTTAGAAATGAGAGCCAAATTCCCAACCTCAACAAACTTCTTTAGTTGAACTACTTTTACATAGGACTAAATCACATATTTAAGTATGTCCTAAAAGTGTCTCACCATAGTTTAATAATCACCTACTAGAATGGTGACAAATCACTACAACTCTATAGAGCAACCAACATAGTCTATCATAGAAATATTTCCCAATGTCAACCCTATAAACTGCCATTCCCTCTCATCCATGAGTGTCTCTAAATAAATTTATTCGATGAAATTATATGTGAATCCCTACGATACCATTCCCACCAACTACTTATCATGAGATTGAATTTACCAACAATGATTTTATTGACTATGTGACATATAAGTATGCAATTTGACTCTTTTTTCTTCTTGAGGCTCAAAATGATCATTTATCACCTATATAATCGCAATCCAGAACTTATATTTCTTAGGATAACCCTCTCTGGTGATTTTTTGAGTGTGATTCAATGATATATTAGGTTTCAAGTTAGACATATCCCACACATCCCACCTGAGTTCTCAATCCATGAAATTTATAAACAATGAAAATTTCTCAGGGAACTAGTCTCTTTCCACTTCACCAAGATCTATTGAGGCCTTTTGTCCCTCTATTGGAGGTATATATGAATTCATATCCTCCTGTCACCTGATTAAAAAATACAATCTTTGAGGCTTGTATCTAAAATACCAAACACCCGTCTTAGGACACATAACATATAATTATCAAATATACAAAATTGATCTCTACCAAATTTCAAAATGGGGAATACCTTTTACACTAGCAGCTGGTCAAAACTGAGGAACTATCACTACCCTCAAACATCGTTCACTTTTGTCATTTATAACATATTGTAAACCAATTTCTAATTTCATTGTTTTCTTTAGAAACAAATTTTATCCATTTCACAATACCATATGTAATATCACATACAATTATAAACTCCTTAATAAGATATATTTTTATTTTAAATAAAAATACTCAAATATATAAAAGTAATTTTTTATCAACAACTCACCCAAAACCAACATTTCAGTGCATTATTAAAATGTTTAAATGCCATAGAAAATAATGTGTTCCTGGAATGATGCATGTATACACAAATAATGTGCCAAACTGGGCCACATCTAAAATATGAAAATAATAGAAAATAATAAAATGACAAAAAAGTGCATCACCCATGGTGAAATAACACCCAAATCTAACAGAAAACATCAAGAACAAAAACCCCACCTGGAGTACTTGGGTTTTCCCCATACATGGGTTATCTACTCTGATAAACCATCTCATGATTGAGTCCCAAATTATCTTAGACTATTTTATACAATTCATAACTAATAAGACAACATAAAAAAATGAAACCCTCCATTTGATTTCAGTTTGTAACATCTTGAACTAGGTGACACAAGTTGGTGACATGATCTTGTTCACCACATTACCGCAGGCATGCCTCTCTATATTCTAGAGATTCCAGACTAGTTACGAGGGTATAATATTCAATATATGAATAAATACCATCTTTATCAATGTGCGATAATAGAGGAAATAAATAATCAATAGACAAATGATGACACAATAATCAATAATCTACCAACACTATATGAATGAATCTAAAACAAGGAAAATGACTATAAGGAAAATTAGTAGATATTTCATTCCATATAAATGTGAAGTGTCAAAATGAATAACAAAAATAAGGACACACATACAACTCCCAAACAGAATCCAAAAATCATGTCTAGTTCCTTGATTTATTCCCTATCATGAATCCCAACTCAGCCTTTTAGCATAAGAAACTTACCCTTGTCATCTCCTATAATCATTATGTATAAATGTGTACCTATCGTGCACCCTGATTAAAGTGTGAGTATAAAATATTAGGACACCACCAATTATGTCTTAAAAATATACATTCTATAATAGTGTATATAGTTTAATAAACAAAGAATAAAAAATGAAAAAAGTAAATAGGTTTCATATTTATTCATATTTACGCAACCATATAGGACCTCAAGTTCATGAATACATTGGAACCAATCATACCTGATTCAACACACGCCATAGTCTAAAATATGCACTGTAGGGATATCACAATTCATTCTTTCATGGGATCATTATTCATTTAATTCCAATTTAATTTTTGTTGAATTGTATCATCAATCCATGTAACAATATAATAGGCACTTAGAACATTAGTACAATAATAATATCTTGGGGGAATTGCTGTAACACCCCGAGATTTTATGAAAAATATTCTTTTTAATTTCATTAATGTTTTGTGTTGTACACTACACCAAAAGGATCTTTCACAACACGCATCCTTGACTTGCCTTTCATTACACATAATCACGACCTTCTTTGATAGCGTGTGTAGTACGCAATTCCGAGTTTCACTAAACAACGATATGCTATTAAAATATTATTAAAACTAGCCGTTACGAATAGTAATAACCACTTTTTGAAATTTTGTAAATTTTATTTTTCAAAATGGACTTCATTTTTGGATTCTGAATATCGAAATTAGCTTAGGGTGAAATTTTGGTAATTTTCGGATATCTTTCATATTTTGATGAATAGTAGAAATTACTAAATTTTAATTAAAAACAACTTTTTCAATCGAAATAATTAATAGTGATAAATTATTAATTTTAGTGGTTTTAAAGTATATTTAGAATATATTTTTACAATTTAATACAATGATGGTTATTGGATGTAATTTCACATTTAAACCAGTTATAAACAAGTTTCAATCTTTTGATAGTTATTATCTCTTAAAAACACGATATCTGTTTTGACGACGGGAATTAATTTTTAAATTAGTTAATGCAACTGATATGTTTTGAATTTGGTAAAATAGACATCATTTTTGAGTTTATAATATCAAATATAGCTTAGGCCTAATTTTTGGTATTTTTCTGGAAACTTTCATTTTTTGATGAATAGTGAAACCACTATGTGGTAGTTACAAAAATGAATATTTCATAAAAATTAATTTTACCGCTTCTGTGAGTGGAATTTCAAAAATCCAAGAGACATGGTTGATGTCATTAAGTAAAATGTGGTTCAATGAGATGAAAATAATTTTTGGTGAATAGTAACTTTTTACTTTTTTTTACCACGGTTAAAATTAAATAGGGTAATTAAGGGTAGAAATGATATTATTATTTGCCTAACACGTGTCCTAATTCTATTGGACAAGTTTAATTAGACCAAAAACAAACTTACTAATAAAATATGTCCATTTAGGCCCACTTGGATTAGATTAGGACATTTATTATTAATTTATTTAAAGAAGGGTTAAAAGAGTTAAAATCAAAGTTTATTTACTAAAACTTTTTTAATATGGGGTTATACATAAGATAAATTCGACTATAAATATTCATTAGAAAGATAAAAATATTTCCTACATAATGGTATTTTATTTGTAATTTTTAGACATTAAAAAATTTAATTTCGTTATGACACAACGATGATGCAGTAATTATCTTATTAATGAAATATTGACATAATTGATGTTATAAATACCCAAATAAATATAATTTGAGACTTTTTATGAATTACACTAATTTTATAGGTTAATATGACATGTTAGTATTGATTTAATTAACTTTTTTTGAACTTATAATTCTGTTATGATTTTCAAAAAAATCAATTACTAAATAGTGTCAAAATTGACATAAAATAGTTTTTAAAACAAATATTATATTATTAATTGTTATTTTATTCATAAAAATCTAAGGATTGGCAAAATGACTTAGATAGGGTTATATATATTAATAATAAACATCTTGGGATTCGTTTGGCTTCTTATAGTATGTTTATTAACCTTATAGTGTAAGAACACAAGAAGACACGGTAAAAGTAAAATTATTTAACTTAATGTTAAATCTAAATGATAAGGTTAAAATAGGAACCTAAACTTGTCTAAATTCTATTGGATGAGAGGTTTTCGACCCATACCCACTGTATCCTTGAAATAAATCAATTTGGAGCTATTTAAAACCGAACTTGACTTTATAATAAAATAATAGTTTTAGTTTTTCCAAAGGAGCCCATCTCCTCCCTTATAAAAGGGCACCTCCTCCCTCTCTTCCTCACACAACTTTGAGCCTTCAAGCTCGGACAAACCCTTCCAAATTCTATTCTCCACTTCCCTACAAATATCCTAGAGGTTCTGTTCTTCTTCAAAGACCCATTTTAGTTCCCCAAAAGGAGGTCTCAAAGAATCACTTCAAAGAAGAGGTAATGTCCGTTACCGATTCTTTCATCTTTATTTCTTCTTCCACTTCTTCTTCTTAGGTTGTTTCATTATGAAGTAATAACATCAGTATCACTCAAATAATTATATGTTATTATAAGTATGAAACAACTCTATTTCTACATCTATCCATCCTACGGAAAAAGAAATCCCCGCGCGTGCGTACGTACGGAATACCGTCTCCACGCCGTGGTGTAATCTATTTTCCACCACCACCTTACATGGATGGCTATAATGGTGTAAAGAATAACTATAAATAGTTATTAGAACAACATATTTATTCTGATATATTGTATCATCCACTCCAATTCAATTCAATAATTATGGAAACGATATCATCGCTCGTGCGTACGTACGGACTACCGGCTCCACGACGCAATGAGATTCATTCTCCATGTTAACCATTTAAGAATGATTATAAAGAATATATAAGAAATAATAATGAAATATATGACATTATAAATCTACTGGATTTATGTATATATGTATTTCATCTACTTAATTCCATTCAACTCAATAAGGAAACGAAAACAGTGTTCATGCGTACGTATGGCCTACCGTCTCCATGAACGGTGTATTTCTTTCCATTTACTAATTTATTATATATATGTATATTATGAATATATAATATATATAAAAATCATGTTTTATATTCTATAATTAATTAATTATGATCTAAAAAATCATATGAATAATTACAAGTCAAAACACGGACGACAAATGAAACAATTTTACCCAAAATGCTCTTTAACATAGAATTTACAAAAGAAAGGGTAATATAAAGTCATAAGTGAACCATATATGATATCATAACAATGAGTATGATTCTGGAATAATTCAATGACATTATTTAAATCATTATATATGAGGTTCAGACACCTACGAAGAAAATTGGACCTAAGGTAAGGAAAATATCACAATCTCATTTTTATCCGAGATTGTTTATACTTTAGTATTTACTGGGGTGTATTTTATCATCCACATCCATGTTTCCTCAATATGTAATATTATTTCCATTCACCTACAATTTATTTAAATCCTATTTTACCCTTCCCTGAGTTTTTAGTAAAATATATGAAAGGAATCTTTTGTCGTTTGTCGTACGAGAGAATTTTTTTGACTTTTCCGACAAAAGTACGAGAAGAATGTTTTTTTAACTTATACGGCATGGATGGATTTTTAAAAAAAAATCCAAGAAACTTCCTTTAAAAAATTTCAAGTTTATTTTTAATCAACTTTATTTAGTTTAAAGTTGTATGACATGTTAAGAAAGGAAAAATGTTTTTGAAGCAGAAATGATATTTTCCTCAAGATTAGAGTTCAAGTGTTTTATCAAAATTATTTTCCATATAAGATAATAAAGGGTTCTGTTTTTATCCCTATTATTACATTGATTTGATTATGTTGTGATGGAATTATTTTTATGAATTCCTTTATCGTATATGAATTGTTTTATGATGTCATGATGTTTAAGATTCCCATTTTTATTACATGGGTTATGCAATGATGTATGGTTTCTGATTTTGTGGCACACATAAGAATGGTATCATTATGAGATGGGTGGGACCTATATCTCCCTCTAATGCATTGGGTATAGATTTTATATCTCATGAGATAGACATGGCTGGAATGGATGGTTATACCGGTTCAGGGAAACAGGAATGAAACGAGGGTGACTCAGTTCAGAAAGGAACTTTGTCCACTAAGATAGTCTTGGCAATGAGTCTTGACTAATAAGAAATGATTCTATATGATTATATGTGTATTCCACAAAGTTTAATGTTTTCAGTTATGATTATTGTGATTACATTTCACTTCCATGAGTTATCCCAGGTTATGAAATTATGATCTCTTTTACAGGTTAAAATTTCCAAAAGTTATGTGCTTATGTATATGATGTGATTGATATTTCTTTTGTTTACCCTTACTGAGCATTTGAGCTCACCCTTTTATGTTTTCTATTCCCCAGGATATAAAGAATGGTTTTAGGTATAAAAAAAGGAATATTTTTATGGGAGATGTTGAAGATCTTTCACCAGGATTAGAAGATCATATTCTGAGTTTCCAAAGACTTTAAACTATTACGATCCTTGTGTGTGTGTTTTTGTTATGTACTAAGTATTCCGAAAATTTAATGTAATGTCAATTTACGTCAAGCTTCGGGTCTCTACAGTTGGTATCAGAGGAAAGGTTTATTCAACATTTGGAAACTAGGATGCGAGAACTTTAGTAAGATCCCTAGAGATATTTCTAAGGTACGTCTAGGGATGTCTCTAAGGTTAAGTATACATATAGGTTATATTCCTAGAATTTCTCTAATGATCATAGAATTTATCCTAAGATGTTTGATATTGAGGGTACTCCCCCTTTATTATGTTGTTTTCCCTAGCATGATTTTTTCCTCTCACACTATTATTTTTGGGTTTTAGATGATGGATGGAGCCCGAAGGAACCGTGTTGATCAATGTAATGGAAAATGCAATGATTGTCCTCCTAAACAAACAAGTGTTATGGGAGATGGAGTGAAAAATCTTATTTCTATACTTACACAAGCTATGAATCATTCTGGACTTCCAAATGAGCATAGAAGGGAACAATATTCTATTGAGTCCTTCATGAGACAACGTCCACCTTCTTTCAGTGGGTCTTCCGATCCACTTGTTTTTGAACAATGGATCAGTACCACTGAAAAGATATTTTCAGTTCTTCAATGTTCTGAACATTATAAAGTCATCTTAGCAGTATATCTTTTAGAAGGTGAAGCTGATCAATGGTGGAATCTTATCAAGAATACGAGTCCAAGAGATGAAATTGAGTCCATGGAATGGGACGAGTTCAAGAACTTGTTTCTCAGTAAGTACTTCCCTCGTATTCTTCGAACAACGATGGAAAAGGGGTTTCATGAGCTGAAGTAGAAGGATGATGAATCTGTTGGTATATACGAAGCGAATTTTACAAGACTTGCAAGGTATGCATCTGACATTATCATCCAACCTGAAAGTAAAGTTAATCGATTTTTCAGTGGCTTAAAACCAAGTCTTTGAAGGGCATTATCTATAAGAGACTTCAGTAGTTTTGAAGAAATGGTGCGTTGTGTTGTCAAGGTAGAAATGGAAGTTGGTGTTACATATCCATCTCATTCTTTTGACAAGAAACGAAAGATGGAGTTCAAGGAGAAATCTCAGAATAATAGTGAAAAGAAGATGAATGTTTCCTTATGCTCAAAGTGTGGAAAGAAGCATGGTGGAGATTGTCTTAAAGGGACTAGAAAATGTTTTAAGTGTGGAAAAGAAGGTCATCGAGCATCTGAGTGTCGAAGTAATAGAAAAAGGGTTTCTAATGATGTGAATAAAGCAAAGACTGCAGAGAATGCACCACCAACACTTCAATGATTCAAGTGCAAGGAAATGGGGAATTATGCTAATAAATTCCCTAATCCAAGGGTTAGTGATGATCAACATGAGCAACCACTTAAGGCAAAGGACAATGGGAAGTCACATGCGATCACTATTGGAGATGTTGAATATGACAATGATGTGGTGGAATGATTAAGTGTTTATGTAATGGGATTCCAAAATAGTGTTGTATATAGTATCATGGAATATTGGAATATTTATGTATTGGTCTATTGTGGTTTCCAATAATTTTATGGTACTGGTAACCATGGAAAGTGATTGATATATTTTTGGAAAAAGAATGATATGCACATAATGAAGGGAAAACGAGAAAATGAAATATTTGACAGTATTCATGAGCTCATGATTGATATAAGGACTAAGTGATATCATGGATTGAGTATATAGAATTTTGAGGATTTTGGTATGTGGAAGGTGTTAACATTTAACTGCATTCATGTTTTCACTAAGGTTCAATGGGTATTCAAGAGAATACATGATTAAGGACTTTGAATGTTTGGAATGTGACCAACAAAACATATCTTATGATATATGGGGGTCAACGATGATATTAAATCTATGGTAATCGTTTTCACTATGTTATGAGAGTGGACTGCAGTATTATGGATAAGCCTAAAGATTGGAATGGATTATGTTGGACATAAGTTAGTATTGTTTAAGGATATAAGTTTTTTCGATATTATTGATGGGATGTTATAGTAATATAGTTTTAGAAAAAGGACAACCTATGGGACGGGCGACAGCCCATCGCGTCGGACAAGGCTGTGGGAATTGAACCCACAACCGAAGTGCGACTGGCCTTTATCGCCTACCACTGGCCAATAGGAAGTCCCTGTTTAGTGTAAACTAGTTTTATTTTATTAAGCGGTATGATATATGAAGTATAAGTTCATTTTAGGAACTATATAGGATTAATCTCACTATAGATAGACTTATGTATTTTTTGATAACTTTTATAACCTTTTGTTTGAGACAGATGGAATGACCCATCATTCTATCAAATGATCTGCTAACACATCACGAATGACAAATTCAACTTCATTTCTTTAAGAGATGAAGTGGAAATTGTCCAAAGAATGACAAACGGTGAGACTATACCAAAATCACGAAAGTATTTCTTCTAATTCCAATTTCATCAACTTTAGGGAAATGATCATAAAAACCAAAAATGTTGTCCTAGTGCTCTTATATTTGATGAATCAGATGATACCCTATATCATCAAAAATTTATGGCTTTGTGATTGCTGGCTTTTCCATAGCCATGTTTTCTACCACTCTCCATCAGAACATGATGGTTAGATATCTCTCCCATATCCATATTTTCACCTATGTGGAAACCCAGTGATTATTTAATTTGGGTAACCGTTAAGTTTCATAAATTTGTTTTTAAATATTAGTTTTGGTATTCCTTTTTACGATGTGGGTTTCTATCAAAGAAAAATTCGAATAGTAAACCATTTATAACCCTGACGAATTTCGAGGGTGAAATTCATTTTAAGGGGTGTAGAATGTAACACCCTGAGATTTTATGAAAAATATTCTTTTTAATTTCATTAATGTCTTGTGTTTTAAGCTACACCAAAAGGAGCTTGCACAACATGCATCCTTGACTTGCCTTTCATTACACGCAATCGCGACCTTCATTGATACCGTTTGTAGTATGCAATACCGAGTTTCACTAAACAATGATATGCTATTAAAATATTATTAAAACTAGCTGTTATGAATAGTAATAACCACTTTTTGAAATTTTTTAAATTTTATTTTTCAAAATGGACTTCATTTTTGGATTCGGAATATCGAAATTAGCTTAGGGTGAAATTTTGGTAATTTTCGGATAACTTTCATATTTTGATGAATAGTGGAAATTACTAAATTTTAATTAAAAACAACTTTTTCAATCGAAATAATTAATAGTGATAAATTATTAATTTTAATTGTTTTAAAGTATATTTAGAATATATTTGTACAATTTAATACAATGATGGTCATTGGATGTAATTTCACATTTAAACCAGTTATAAACAAGTTTCAATCTTTTGATAGTTATTATCTCTTAAAAACACGCTATTCGTTTTGACTATGGGAATTAATTTTTATATTAGTTAATGAAACTAATATGTTTTGAATTTGGTAAAATAGACATCATTTTTGAGTTTATAATATCAAATATAGCTTAGGCCTAATTTTTGGTATTTTTCTAGAAACTTTCATTTTTTGATGAATAGTGAAACCACTAAGTGGTAGTTAAAAAAATGAATTTTTCATAAAACTTAATTTTACCGCTTCTGTGACTGGAATTTCAAAAATCCGAGAGACACGGTTGATGTCAGTAAGTAAAATGTGGTTCAATGAGATGAAAATAATTTTTGGTGAATAGTGTTGGTCGGAGTGGACACTCAAGAGGGGGGTGAATTGAGTTCCAATTAAAATTTCTGCTAAAAACAATTTCTATTAAAATCCCCCAATTTCAGAAACAAATTAAACTGTAGTGAATTTATACATATTATAAAGCTTCAATTAGTTTCTCAAAGATCGATTAATTCTCAGTTGACTTAATCTTATGATTAAATTAACTTTTGAAACTAACTTACTGGTTTATAATAAATATAAACACTAACGAGTTTAACTATCAATGTAGCTTTGAAGATAAATTATATTTCAAAGTAATAGCAGTGGAATATGAAATAAATATGTACTTTATGGATATAAACTTTAACTAAAAACATAATGGAGTTAACCAAGAGGTTCAGTCTCAAGCCGAGACTTTGTCCTCTCAAAAGTTTATATAAAGATGATCCACACCCTGGATCGGGGTTCAATAGTTTACAGTTGTCCATGTCCAAGACCACTACCACTGTTATTCGTGGGAAACAAAACAACAGCAACCAGCTGTCCAGGTCACACACGACCTCTACCACTGTCCACAGTGGGAAAATGAACGAAAAGATAGTGAGTGAGGGATTACAAATCCTCCAGTTAAGGTTCAAGAGACAGTGTGTGTGTAAAATACAACAGGCAACACACACTGCTCGTAATGTAAAAATGAATCACAGAGATAAAGATTTATAGATTATAAATGGCTCTAGTGATCTTCATGCAACTCTTGACTCCTTTTGTTGATTAGAATTCGTTCTGAGTCTTCTTCTTGTTTTTGTCTGGAAAACAGAGTATCATGTGTTTCCTTGACTTCCAGGTTCATCTTGCTTATCGGCTCAAAGAATGAAGAGTTTTGTGTAGTTCTTCTTTTGAATATATTGCTCGATGCATGCTCTATGTTCTGGAAGCTGGTAGTAGTAGTATCGTGAGTGCAAGTTCTCCAGTTGTTCTTGGCACGTTTTGATCTTGATCGCATGTGTGTTCTATGTGCTAGATCTCTTTTTGTCTAGTGTCTCTCTCACTTCCTTTTTATACATACACGATGTCCTCTTTTATGCCCCTTTGTTTTTGTTTTTCTGAGAAGAAGGAATGATTATGCTTTTTGATCGTACTTGGTACGGTTTCCTGAAATGGCAACACAAATCATTTAATAACATTAAATGCATCAAAAGTAACAAATGTAACCATTAGTATAATAATCAAATAGTGTCGAGGATATTGTATTTGACTCCGCAGTTCATTATAGGTAGCCGTTTGTTTGTAGACGTGTACTGTTGACTCGGTGTAGGATCTTCCATCGATAGCTCTTCAAACTCTTATCGGTGGCTCTTATTGGTAGCTCTTATCGGTAGCTCTTATCGGTAGCTCTCTATCCATCGGTAGCTCTGGCTATCGGTAGCTCTGGCTATCGGTAGCTCTGGCTATCGGTAGCTCTGGCTATCGGTAGCTCTGGCTATCGTTAGCTCTGGCTATCGGTAGCTCTTGCTATCGGTAGCTCTTCAAACTCTAATGAAAACCATATCTAATTGACTTAAAATTGTTTCAAAGCTTGTATAAACAAGGATAATCGAGATTAACATAAATCAGAAATTATTTAAACATTATTATTAACTAGATCACTGATTTAAAAGAATTAAAGTGTAGATCAATAGTAATTGAGAATATCATAAAATATGAACACATAATTGGGATTATCAAAAACTATAAATACATGATTGAGATTATCAAACCAGGTGAGGTCAACAATCTACCCCCTTTTGATAATCACAACTTATGATATGACCAAAAAAATAGTGAGAATATAGTATAAGAGAATATAACATTTATATTCTAATTTCTCAAAGAAATCAGTATCAGAGGAAATAGAGGAAATAGTAATATAATGGGAGAGATCAAAAATTATCATAGTTAGTACTAAATACAATAGTATCAGAGATAAGCTTTGAAAGAATTGGTACCAAAGAAGGAAATGTAAGAAATAGTATCAAAGGCTCAAATTTCTCTCCTTTGATATTTATCCCCCTCTCTTTATATGTTCTCCCCCTTTCTTTCCCTTTCTTTATATTTTTCTCCCCCTTTGTGATAATCAAAATGTGGGAAAGCAAACATAGAAAACTGATAAATAGAGATAGCGTAAAGAAAAGCATTTGTATTAGACCAGACAAAACTTACATAAACAGAATAGAAAAGAAAAAAAATTCCTATCAAACAGCCTGGCCACTTTAGAAATCCTGATCTTCAACATGAGATTTTCCTTTTGGATCATAAGAGCAGGCATGTGGTGAGGATGTGGGTGAGGGCTTTGGAATCCCTGAAATGATCACAGGAGGCTGAGCCACTGATACAGTGCCGGGCCTTTATTGGGAAGTTTGTTGAGTGATCATAGGTGTGAGACTTCAGATGGCCTGAGCAGGAGTCATCTGGACTGGAGACTCAGTAGAGGCAGAGGCAGGCAAGGCATGAGGGACAATAACTGGTCTGGAATCAACATGGAAAAAGGGCAGCAACAGATTTCTGAAATCTATAATGATTCCTCCTCCTCTTTCCCTAGCAGATATAAAATCATCTTTGTTCTCCATGAATTTTTCTAAGGCAGGAGTCAGCTGCCTTAGCTTGCTCACTTGTTCTCGGAAGGCTTGAGTTACAGGGGGTAACTTCATGTTTTCCAACATCAGCTTGAAATGATGGTTGAGTTGTTTCTTGGTAAAAATCCTCTGGAAATAATAATCCACCTTGTTCTTGATTTGCTCCTGAGAGGCAGAGGCCTCTTTCATATGGTCGTGGACGATTTTCACTATTTCCCTGACTAAATATCTTGTTGAGAGCACTACTCCGCTTAGATCTGATGAGTCCACAGATCCACTGGTTGAAATAGAACCAAGCTTTACCTTCATCATAGCTCGTAATTGATTCAAATCAAATGCAGGTTTTGAAGCTAGAGGACCAACTGAGAAAGATACAGTTTCTTTGAATCTTTTGGTCAAACCACTAATCAGAGTTTTCAGTTGAGAGTCTTGATTTTTAACATGATCCTTTATAGAGGATTTGAAATCTTCAAACATTGAGACCATTTGGCTTACAACACTTTTCACATAGGATAAATCCTTATCAGTTTGAGGCTTTGAGCTCATGTAAGAATCTAAGGCAGTAACAGACTTCTTTAAGGCTTCAAGATCTGCTTCTATTCTAGAAGATTGGGTCTGGCACTCTTTGACTGCTTCCATCAGCTCACCCATAAAAGTTGACAGATTGAAACCAAGAGAAAGCTCAAAAGATTGTTCTAACAACTTCATTTCTTCACTAAAACAGTGCTTCATCTCAGCAACTGAGGCACTAAAGGATTCTTTCAGCTCATGCTTTAGGGATTCGAGATCAGACTTTGTAACAAAATCAGTAGGAGCAACTATAGTAGATACTGTTGGAGAAGCTAA